>JAOTQR010000079.1:11271169-11291812 GCA_025774065.1 Solanum ossicruentum
ATATTAAAAATGTAGGAGACTCAATCTCAACTTTCGTTGATAATGGCCTCATAGTACAAAAAAATTCACTATTTGAAAGAATCTTTAGATTCTTCAATGGATGTCCACTTGAATTTTTTATATCATCTCATCATTATAGATTCATGATATCCCAGACGATCAGGCAAAACTACAAAAGTATTGGAATCAGTAATCTTCTGATTTACTATAGAATGTGCCTCAATTACACTAATTCTTATCCAATACGAACACATGTTTACCCATGGATATTTTTTTGTGATACCAAGATATTCAAGATTGAGAACAAAGCAGAATTGTCCTCATGAATAGACTTATAGTTTTTTAGCCTTAGATGCATCCAATTATATCATACTTTTGGATGTATAATCATTTTCAAATGGTCATATCTTTCTTTTAGGCTTTTCCTCAAAACAAGTGTAGATATTCATACTTTCAAAATTTCATTAAGTTGATGACATAAGAATATCATAACTTTAACACAGATTTGTTTTGGTACTTTATTTTTATTCTTAATGGTGTCCTCAAAGACCCATAACATTCAACACCCACGAGACTGAGACACGGTCTAAATTCCCACGGGGACAACAATGGAGAATCTTGAATGAAGGATAATTATTGGCCAAACAAAGGACAATGAACTCAAATTTCATAAAATTAATCATGTCAATAAAGACAAAATAAATAAATAAATAATAATTTAACCTTCAAACTTAACGTGAAATAAATAAATAATATCTTAGTCTTCAAACATAGCCCGGAGGCTCGTGATCATGGAGGCAAACTTTATTGGTTAGAATAATTTTGTATATACCGTAGAAAATTATTCAGTGCCATTGTGGAGACAGAGATGCAAAACCACTGAATATTTTTTTCCTGAAATTTGTTGTCTTTTCTTTTAGCTTTCTTTGCTTCTTGTTTTTCTCCTTATTCTATGTGGCTTTTCGACTTTCGCGAAAAATGTGATTTGAGCTTATTTTGGAATTTGGATTCTGGTTTTGTATTTTAGTAGGTATAATCCTATGCATTTTTTACATTTGATCCAATATTATAGCATACTAGTTAGAGGTGATCTCTCTCTCCTTCTTTGTTCTATTTTGGATTTTATGTGTGATTCTTTAATGCCCATTTCACAATTGCTCAAAAAAATTGAGGAATTACTCTGATTATTTGTTGATTTGGAAATTTAGTTATTTGCTTTGACAATGAATTTAGTGTCGTGATTCGTCTGTTTTTTTTTTTCGTGATGTCTAAATTAGGTAAATCAATTCTTAATGTAAGATAATGTGTGTTTATCGTAGGAAATAATTACTATTTGATCATCAAGGATGTGATAAAATCACTAGTCTTATATTTTATTTGTGAAGCTTGGTATTGTTTTCATTTGAGGGAAATTATAAGTGAAAGAGGTGTAATTTTAAAGAATGCCTCAGACTAGTCGATATATACCTAATTTTACTAGTCATTTATATACCTAATTTTACTAGTCATTTCTTTATCAGGATTCCGAGTTTCTATAGCTTTGGAGGATTCTCCTTTATCTTGTAGAGCAAGTTCAGTTCTATAGCATCAAATAGTGACTCTATCACAAGGGTTTTTTAAAGCAAAGCTTAGGAGATAATCCTTTCCTTTCAGACTGTATGCTTCCACTTTAACCTGAAGTTGTGTTTGTTTGGAGATTGGAAAATGTGCAAAGTACTTATAAGTTCTTTGCACAAACATATTGGTAATTTTTATTAGTTTTATACCTAAGATGTTAACAAAGATTCTACATTTTCTTTACATTAACAGAATGTTGATAAAAATGTACACCTCACTATGAGAGTCTTTTTTTTTAATCTTTGTGGTTGGGTGTTATACTTTCGTTGTCTTTATTCTCAAGTTTCTATCGTGTTATTTCTTGAATCCTTTATTTCTTCTGTTTCTTCATCATTATCATTAATGGGGAAGGAAACTATGTTGTGTTAAAGAATCTTGCTTAACAAGTAGAATAGATTCATGAAGAATGATGTAGGTTGGGCCAGTGGAAATGCACATAATATAAACTTGGTGAAGTAAAATGAGTTTCGTGAATTCTCTTGTTTCAGTGGCATCATCTACTTATTTTATCATAGAAGCTTATTAGATCAGCAACAACAAGTGAAAACTAGTGCATGTTTTGCTCCCAGCCAGTTAGTTGTTGAATGTTATTTCTTTCACGAGTCAAAATCATGCTATCTATGTTGTTATGATTTTTGTTGTATCATTTTGATGCATCTGGAATAATGTTTATCCTGATTACTGTAGGGCAGTAGACATGTTGGAAGCTTCTTCAAACATGGATCCCCCTACAAATGAAGGTGATATAAAACCAACAAAAGAAGAAGAAGTAAAAGAGGAAGGTACTCTCTTTTCTTGTAATCTATTTGATACAGAAATGGTTCGCAAGGTAGCACAGGAATTCCTTACAGGATTAGCCTCAGCTTGTGTTGATAACGCGACAGGTGGTTTATTCAAGAGCCCTGCTTCTGTGGCTGTTGATATTAGAAGAGAAATGGTGGACTATCTTATCCAGAGAAGCGAGACATTTGTTGCTGAATCTGTTGTCTTACAAGGTGGAACAGAAACTGTAGTGTCTGACAACCCTTATGACAATATTTCAGATTTTATTGATGATTTTGGTCAGTCAAAGAGAAATCTTTTTAGCAAGGTTTCAGGTTGGATACTAAGTGAAAGGAGAGAGGATAGAATAGATGATTTTGTACAAGAAATGGAAATAAATGGCTTTTGGTTGATGGGGAGGAGGGAAACTGTAGCACAAACAGTGATTAGAAATGTTGATTTCAAAAACACCTTTCACTGCAATATGAAGTTTAAGTCCGAAGAAGAGCTTGGAGCACATATCTCCTCGTGCGGTTTCAGGGAAATAAACTGTGAAAATGAGGGTTGTAATGTCAGATGTAGTGCAGCTCAACTGGAACAGCATGATTCTGACTGTCCTTTCAAAATACTTCAGTGCGAGCAGAAGTGCCCAGAAATGCTCATGCGACGTGAAATGGACCGACATTGTATAACTGTTTGTCCAATGAAGCTTGTCAATTGTTCCTTTTATCCAGTTGGTTGCCAGTCTACCATTCCCCAATGCAAAGCAGATGAACACCGTCAAGAGGATATCCAATCTCACTTGGTCTACATTTTAAAACTTATTTACAAGGAAGCATCTTTAGAAGCTCTTAAGAGAAGGGCTGAACAATTGGAACAGGTAACTTATGAAATGGTTTCCGTCTATGTTGCTCAGACTCTTCAAAAATGTCGATGGTTGCGTGTCGGATCCTCCAAAAATAGTATATTTTTGAAGGATCCAACACGACTGCGGCAACATTTTTGGAGAGTCCAAGCAACTTAGGTTTCTGTAACTTCTACTATTTCTAGCATTCAATTATAAGTGACTTGTGAACTCGTCGCTAATATGATAAAATGAACTAATGGATGAAAGGTTGTGACATTCAATTGATTAGATAAATTAGTGCACATGTTTGCTTGGATATTTTCTGTCTTCTAATTCTTGATTCAAGAACATTATGTTGTGGTTTTGTTAGATTTTATCATGCTCAGAGGTGGATCTATGTCGAAGGGTGGGGGTGCCATGTCAGTCGGATGCCTCAGTTGAAATTCTGTATATATGTATATGATATGTAGATTAAATGTTAATTGTGTCACTAGGGATGTCCTTTGGGGTAATGTTGTTGTTGTGTCACTGGGGATGTCCGCTAGGCGGACTGGGTTGAAACTTTTTTAAAGGAATTTAGTGAGGGTGCGGGGCGAGTTGCAAGTTCCTTGCTTCATTTTGTTTTGGGGTCTTCTTTTTATACGATTAATATATTGATTTGGTTTTGCTTACGGTTCTCAAATACAAGATTATAATGATGATATTTTGTTTATCTTGAATGGTTTTAAGTCTCAGATAATTTAGCATGTTAGTTTATTCATTTCTATCATATTGCGTGATTTTATGTTTTAAGATCATGTGAAATAAATTTGTACAGAGCTGTTAATTTGATAGATGTATTAGGCTGTCATTTTGTGACAAAATATAACCTTTTTTTTTATTTAGTTCATGCTATTAATAGCTCTTTAGAAATGAACTTAGTTGATAAGAAAAATGATTTTTTGCACGTTTCACGATTAGTGGAAATCAATTGATTGCGTCAAGTTTAATAAACTACTAGTAGAAGAATGGAGTTTATGAATAACTAGTTTGATGCAGTGATATATTCTTTTTAATTCTCACAAACAGGAAACATCTGGTGGACGACTAGCAGCTGCTCGTGATGCAAGATCATTAGCAACTGCAATTAAGAATATTGATGCAAAGCTTGGACCTTTGGAAGTTGAGAAAAAAACAGAGTTGACAGAAGAGAAAGAAGAGGACACCATGAAAGCTGATGATGGTAAGGACTCACAGAATGACTCTACAGCTAGGTCTGCCCCCAAAGTAGAGTTACCTACCAAATCAGAGAATGTTGTGGCACCAAACAGCAAAACTGAAGTGAAACAAGACTCAACAAATCTATCCCCCAGCGAAAGTGGGACCACAGTAGAACCTGTAGTGTCTCCAACATCACCTAAAAATCAAGAATCACCTCAGGACCTCACAGCTGAAGAGTCTACGTCATCACCGAAAAACCACCGCGACTCCACTGCATCCTCACCCAAAAAGGGTGCACATGAGTCTACTTCATCTCCAAAGAAACACCATGACTCTACTGCATCCTCACCTAAAATGGATAAACACGAGAACTCTATGCCGTCAACAAAGAAAGACCATGACTCCACAGCTTCTTCATCCAAAATGGGCACACATGAGTCCACACAGTCACTAAAGAACCACCATGACTCCACAGCTTCCTCACCAAAAATGGGTACACAGGAGTCTACGCTGTCACCAAAGAAACACCATGAATCCACAGCTTCCTCACCCAAAATGAGTACACACGAGTCTAAAGCATCACCAAAGAAACACCATGACTCAACAGCTTCCTCGCCCAAAATGGGTACACAGGAGTCTGCGCCACCACCAAAGAAACATGACTCCACAGCTTCCTCACCAAAAATGGGTACAGACAAGTCTACAACATCACCAAAGAAACACCATGACTCGACAGCCTCCTCATTGGAAATGGGGTCTGCAAAAAGTGAAGAGTCTATTTCATCAGCTGAGAAACATTAGGACTCCACGGCTTTGGGAGTCAAGGTTGAGTGACATGCAAAATAAGGATTGCGGAGGAATGAACTTCAAAATGGATTTCTACAAGTCCACACCTCAGTAAAAAGGATCAACAGATTCATCATCAAAAAGGTAAAAGAGCCCAAGTCGACTATCCAAAGTAGATGCATGTGAAGCTACCAAATGAAATAGAGACATGAAATAGGATTAGACAAAGTAAATAAATAAATGACAATTTCTTTAAAGGAAAGAGTGGTACCTAAGAAAAGAGCAGAGTCATAGTTCTCTAACGTTATACAGGAAGATATGTTGAAAGTAAGGTGATTGCATTTCTTTCACAAGTTATATAACCTGAAGTTAGGCCTTGGCGTAGGAGACACAAAAAAAAAAAAAAAACTTTTTAGCAACCTTTGCCTTTCTGAAAGAGGAAAAGTGTTTTTCACCGTCTTGTCAATTCACAATGGTGGCCTAGTTTGTAATATACTTCCTCCATATATCTTTATTTATCCACAAAATGGCTGAGATTTATTATTTTTTGGCTTTGGGATATGATGGAATAAAGTAAAATGATTCTTTAAATTTTCTGCGCTTCATTCAATTGTGAAGTAGTAGTTAGTCAATGCAACTTTCGACGCCCATCATGGGTCATCCGGAAACAGTCGCTCTATGTTTTAAACATAGAGGTGAGGCTGCGTACATCTGACCCCCCTTATCCCGCAATGTACGGGAGCCTTTGAGGCAATGGGATAATGTTGTTGTTGTTGTTTACTATTTTAGTAATACTTGTCCAGTTTAAGAAATTAAGAGATAATTTTACACTTTGTTTCTAATTTGACCTTATCATTAATTATAATGATTTCTCCAATGCATTTTTCAAAATATTATATTTATTATATTCGAAGGGTGATTTGCTAAAATTACCTCTATCGTTTACTATTTTTTAATCTCTATATCAAGTTAATAAGGGATAAGTAAAGATGGACCAGGGGAGTAATCTTTTACACGTTGCTTTTTCATACAATTAACTTATGGTTTTATAATTGTTTTATGCTTTACATAGGTTTTTTCTAGTGTCTGCTATAAACATTTCATTACTTAGTTTGGTTTGTTTGTACTTCCAATTATCTCTGTACAAGACACAACTTCAATGGTGTTTACTCGGTCTATGGAAATATCCTTTTTTTTTCTCTCTGTGTAACCTAGAGGTAGCAAATGGTGGATTAGATCGGATCGAATTTAGATAGATTGAGTCAAAATAGAAATGATCACAATCTAGTCATATAAAATAGGGAAAAGTACATAAAATAGACCTAATTTGAAAAAATAAAATAACAAAAAATTATAGAAATGCACAACTTATGTTTAAATAATTTCATATAATCCCGATCTTATTAAAAAATTATAAAAATCCCTTAAATGATATAAAACTGCAACACTTATTGATACAAATTACAATTTCTACTTCTCTATGTGTCATAGTTAAAATCCCTTAATGCTCCTACATTTTCAATATGTATCATTGGTTTCGATTTTTGTATCAAAAGAGGGGATTTTTGATAATTTTGAAAAAAAATTGGTATTAGTTGGAATTAGCTCTAAAAAGTATGAGATTTGTGTAAGTTATCCAAGAAATTATTTAATCTTAATAGACTCAATCAAAATTACTTATCCTTAATGGACTCATAACCCAAATTATTTACATTTTTACCTACTTATCTCTTTTTATTCTACGTTTGACGTCATGCTGCATCGACATAAATATTATGAAATATGCTTTGGCTGTATATATATACCCCAATACTGGTATCTTATAGAATAAGTTTGATCCTTTGTGATACTATGACGGTATATTGATACCTAATTGGTATCATATAGAATTATTTTTTTTTAAGAAATAAATAAGAAACAAATAAAAAATTATTAAACTCTAAATTAGTAGAAAATATATTCGTTATGATAATTCATCGGTATATTTTATACCATATTGATATCGTATAGGATTAGAAAATTATTAAAGTTACAAAATTATTTATTACACTCTAAATTACTAGAAATATATTTTTTTGATACTCCGTCGTTATATTGATATCCTATGACGATCCTATAATTTTGAGCTCTTTTTTTTAATAAATAAAATAACTAAGAGAAAATTATTAAAGTTACAAATTTATTTATTAAATTTTAAATTAGTAGAAGATATATTCTTTGTGATACTCTGTCGATAATTGATACAATATCAGTATCATATAGGACTAAAATTAATCATCTGTGATACCTTGTTGGTATATGTATACTCTATTGGTATATCATACAAGAGGGTATAACATCAACATGACATCAACGCGCGAATTTTAATATTAGGGCGGCAAATTTCAATAGTATAGGGGTATAAAATGTAAAGGGGTATATGAATGTAAATCATTTGCTTTAAAGGGGTACAAACTTAGTTTTCTCTTAAAAATATGGGTAAATATAGACTTGCTCAAATATGGTCAGGGTAAAATGGTTCCAACCCATTTTAATTTCCTAAAATAAAATTAAAAAAACACTAGCTGAAAGCTAGATTGTTAATGCTCAACCATTATCACACCAACTTCATTCCCAAATAATTATTTTAAAAAACATTATTTTGTCATAATTTTTTTCAAAAATTATTGCTACATCCATACCCTATTCCCTAAGCCACCTACAACCTTCACCCCCACCACACCTGTACCTCCATCATCCTTAATTTTTAAATTAGAACATATCAAAAAAAAAATTTCATCCTACTCACATCCTACTCCCCACCCTCTCACCATTTTAAGAAAAAAAAATTCACCCCCAAACCCCACCAGATTCCCTATCCCCAAATATTTTTCTAAAAGGAATTTAAAAAAAAAGTTAAATTTCTTCATCACCTTATCCCCTGCTACCACCCTACCCCCATCCCCCTCCCCACCCCTCGCTCGCATTGGACACCCTACACCCCATTCCCACTCTCAAATTTTTATATTGAAAAATATTTAAAAACTTCAAAAAAATGTATTTTTATAACCCCCCAATGCTCAATTCCCAAAATATTTTTAATGAAAAATTAAAAAATAATTTTTTTCTCTCCACCGTCCACTTCCACTATCACGACCCAAGCCTAGGGCCTATACGCGACTGGCGAATGAGAAACTCGAAGGAACCCCAAACAAGCTTCTTTGCATATTGTTACACATCCTTGGTTGCAAAAGCAATTAAAATGACCATAAGAGATAAGTATAAACAAGAGAATTGAGACTAAGGGAAAGAGAATTAAGCATTTGAGTAATATAAATAAGTCAAAGCTCAAACATAATACATAACTTGTCCAACGACACCTCTAGATATAGAACTTAGCGGGGGCCAAGACAAGCAACCGGGATCACCCTCATAGTCATAAGTATTCCAAAATATACAAGATGTAGTCTAAACATAGGCATGAAAGAAGATAAATATTGTCCCCGAACATGAGGACTCACCAAAAACCATCTTGAACAAACCATATAGCCACGAGCAGGATCAATAGGAGCTCCGGTTCCTAAATGGTAACATCATGTAAACATAGAGTATGCGTTAGTATGTTTGAATTTACTAAGTATGTACGATGCAATGCAATAAGAAATAGGCACATAATCAAAATACGTAATTAGGAAATAAAGGAGTACATAGCAATATGACATGCATGCATGATGTTTGAAGTAAAACATTCTTGGAAATAATCATAGTTACATAGCTTACTAATAGAATAAGGCGACATGATTAGATCATCCAAGTACCTTATACAAGAGGGTGGGGGATATAGCACAGGTCATAACCCCTTCTAGTAGGTAATGGGTAGCACATGAGGGTAAAGAGACAACATGGTTCATAACCCCTTCATGTGAGCTACATGGCACAACCTCAATTAAGAGTAACATAACCTCATAAAGAGTAACATAACCTCATAAAGAGTATCATAACCCCATCAAAGGTAACATAACATTCGTACATGAGGGTAAGTTGTACAACATAGTTCATAACCCCTACATGTAGGAATTAGCGTTGCACTAGAGGGTAAAACATATAACATAGTTCATAACCCCTTCTAGTAACATAGGTCTTAGCATAAGAACTCAATAACTCATCACAATCCCCAAGAATATGACCACATGAGCGCCCACCAATTCACTTGCAATAACATAGGTGTTTTACATGTTTTAAACACTCATTTAAACATTCCTTTAATCATCATATAGTCATTCAACTCATAGGACATGCATTGGACTAACAATTCTACAAGGACCCTTACCCGAACATTTTATCAAACACTTGGTGGGTGTGTAGTGCTAGTGCAAAATCATGCAATTCAAGAGTACAAACATGCAAGTAATCTCATGTAAAACTATTAATTAACACTTTGTAACACCCTCAATAAACATACATCAAGACCCTTCATCAAATCCAACATTAGATCCAAGATTTAGAGCTCAAAACATGCTTAAACAACCATACTTTTATGAACTCAAATCACTGTGCAGTAAATTTCTTAATATACAAAATTTACATGTAAAATCGACTTTAAATCATGCAATTTAAGTAGAAAAGTGGATTGGATACCATGGGCGAAAAGACTCAATGGTTGAAACCCACATACATAGACTGTGGAGATTTTCTTGAAGAAGATTTAAAATTGAGATTTGAAACTTGAACGGAATTCTTAAATCCGGAAAGAGATTGGGAAACTTGAATCGTGAGGAGGACTTGGGGCTTGACTTAGTTTCCTTGAATTCCCATAATACTTCTTGAAAACCTTGAGAATGAATGGAGAATTTGATGAAGATTAGAGAGGATTTTGAGAGGTTTTTGGTTGGTTTTAAAGGGCTCAAAACAGCTAGACAATGAGGGATTTTCATGGATATAGGTGTAGGGTTATTACTCAATTGCTCTGGGGTAAAAAGAATAATTTTTCAGAAATTATTGAACTAGTTCGCGTCAGGTCCACATCGCGGATTCGTCGCGGACAGTTGTTGTTTTTGCGAAGTTTCACCAAAAATTATTTTTCTTGGAACAGACAAAGTATATCTTGTAGGTACTTGTTTACCACATAATTTTGCCTTTTGAACAAGAATATGAAGTCAGATTTGTGAATTTCTACATGGATTTTGAGATATTGAAAAAAATGCATCATAGGGTCTTTCTAAGCTATGTGGAGGGGTGTTTAAATATCCCCGATTTGAGATATAAGAAAATTATGATTATCGGGGTATTCCTACGCAAGTGTGGGGCGTTTCAATATCTCCCCTTTGGGAACATTCATCCCTGAATGTCGAAGAAACGTACATAAGAAGAGTAATTATGAAGAAATCAGCCCCAGCAAGAATGCAACAATTTGCTTAAACACCATTTTCAAAATCTCAACGTAAGTGTCAAAATCATCATGAACTTATCCATATAAACATGAATGCATGCAAATGACATAGGGGTTGAAACATAAGACTTAGAATCATAAAAAGGACTTGACGTGTTATCATAAGTTTGAATAGAATGAAGGAGGTACGAATATTGCTTCTCCATGCCCGCTCCGACTCCTTGAGAGACACTTTCGAGTTGATGATTCCTCCAAAGGGACTTGACGAACACTACACCCTTACTAATCAACTTCTGCAACCCTTCCATCCAATACCTCCACCGGGACCTCTTCCTAAGGAAACTTATCCTCCAACACACCCACAATCTTTCGAGTTCTATAGCTCTAGAGTCACCAACACATCCCCTCCACCTAGAAGCATGACAAATCGGATAAACCATACCCCTACCATAGGCAGTTCCCAAACTCATGCAACCTTACCAACCTCCCTTTACACTCTATAAGGACTCACAATACTCAACTCAATTGTCAACCTTAAACACACCTAGCCCACTTGGTACCATGACCACCATCTACCCCTTGGGAGACGACCTCCATTCTATCATCTTCTTACCCACAACTTCCAACTCTAATAAGGTGGAATCAAGGCCTTGCCTAATCTAGACCTCCTAACCCAAGAATATTTAGAACCATCAAGAACGTTACCACTATGCTCAACTTCCCTCAACCTAACTTCCAATCTAACCAACCGATGGACTCCACTAGCCTCCTCTTTGCCACCATTAATAACACATTCTAGGCTACCTAAAGCATCGATCGCAACATTAACCTTATCGGGGAAAAATAATTCACACACATTCATAATCCTTAAAGAATTCTAACCACCTTCTTGTTATCCACAATGCACACCTATCATATTTAGCAAACAACCTCTTATCCTCCAAGACTTGCAACACTACCCCCAAATGATTCACAAGCTCTAAACAAATCGATACCTCATCACTAGAGACCACCACAAACATATCAAGATAGGATTTTAAGATCCAATTCAAGAAACCCACAAACACCACCGATGTGTAAGTCAACCAAACAACTCTATCAATACTAATAATGCTCACTCCTAGTCTGAAAATACACTTAGGGATATCACCTACCCTCATCCTCACTTGGGGACAAAACCATTACCAAAGATCAATCTTAGAGAAGTGCATAACCCATTGTAGTTGATCAAATAGATCGACCATTCTCAGCCATCATATTATAACCTTACAGGTTCTACACTTATTGGAAGCATGCTATGCAAGTAGCCAAGCAACTCCAAGACATCCAATCCATCAAACTAAGTTCAACCAAGATCACAAGACAATACTCTATGCAATAAGAACATAGGGCAACCCTTAAAGACCAATTGTACCTTAAGGAAAGAATGGACCTACCTCTTTGGCTACCACTTGACAACCTCCCACTCAAAGACGGGTTCATTAGGGAGTCAGATTTTAACTCTACGGATCCTACCATCAATGAAGACACGACATGCATGCAACTATTCCATCCCAAGTACAATATAAAAATCTACCACATCAAGTCCATAAGACACGAGGCAAGACCTAGTGTAATATGAATACAGATCAACACTTATGGACTTTCTAGCAACCAAAAGTAATAATGAAAGAAATAGTGAAACTCAGATCCATCAACATCAACATCTTCAATTTACATTCCTTCACCTCCCTTTTCGAAGCAGTACGATCAACTAGAAGAGCAAAGAACATTCATTAGAGGGGGAAACCCTATATCACTTCTAAAACACGACATAGACCATGAAGAAGGAAAACATTTCCTAAAATATCTCATATCCTCCGATTCATAGTTGTGGTGCACAACACAACCATTAATAAGACTCTAATCGACAATGTGTATTGGACTCTAAGGATCTATCAACCTAGTGCTATGATATAATCTTTGCCATGACCCAAGCCTAAGGCCTAGAAGTGACCTGCGAATGGGAAACCTGAAGGAACCCAAACAATCTCTTTGTATATCGTTACACATCCTTGGTCGCGAAAGCAATTAAAATGACCATAAGAGATAAGCATAAACAAAGGAATTGGGACTAAGGGAAAGAGTGTTAAACATTTAGTAATATAAATGACACAAAGCTCAAACATAATACATAACTTGTCCAACGACACCTCTAGAAATAAAACTTAGCGGGGGCCAAGACAAGCAATCGAGCTCACCCCCATAGTCATAAGTATTCCAAAATATACAAGATATAGTCTAAATATAAGCATTAAAGAAGATAGATATTTTTCCTGGACATGAGGTCTCACCAAAAGCTATCTTGAACAAACTGTATAGCCACGAGGAGGATCAATAGGAGCTCCGGTTCCTACATGGTAACATCATGTAGGCATAGAGAATGGTTAGTACGTTTGAATATACTAAGTATGTAGAATGCAATGCAACAAGAAATAGGCACATAAGCAAAATGCATAATTAGGCAATAAAGGAGTACACAGTAATATGGTATGCATGCATGATGCTTGAAGTAAAGCATGCTTGGAAATAATCATACTTACATAGCTTACTAATACAATAAGGTGACAAGATTAGATCATCCAAATATCTTGTACTAGAGGGTGAGGGATAGAGCATAGGTCATAACCCCTTCTAATGGGTAATGGGTAGCACATGAGGGTAAAGAGATAGCATGGTTCATAACCCCTTCATGTGAGCTACATGTCATAACCTCAATCAAGAGTAACATAACCAAATAAAGAGTAACATAACCTCATAAAGAGTAATATAACCTCATCAAGAGTAGCATAACCTTATAAAGAGTATCACAACCCCATAAAGAGTAATATAACCCCATAAAGAGTATCATAACCTCATAAAGAGTAACATACATCATAAAGAGTATCAGAACCTCATAAAGAGTAAAATAACCTCATAAAGAGTATCATAAGCTCATAAAGAGTAACATAACCACATGAAAAGTATCATAACCCCATCAAGGGTAACGTGAAATTCGTACATGAGGGTAAGGTGTACAACGTAGCTCATAACCTCTACATGTAGGAATTGGCCTTGAACTAGAGGGTAAAACATATAACATAGTTCATAACCTCCTCTATTAGCATAGGTCTTAGCATAAGAACTCAATAACTCATCACAATCCCTAAGGATATGACCACATGAGAGCCCACCAATTCATTTGTAATAACATAGGTGCTTTACATGTTTTAAACTCTCATTTAAACATCCTTTTAATGATCATATAGTCATTTAACTCATAGGACATGCATTAGACCAACAATTCTTCAAGGACCCTAACCGGACATTTTATCAAACATTTGGTGGGTGTATAATACTAGTGTAAAGTCATGCAATTCAAGAGTGAAAACATGCAAGTAAATCCCATGTAAAATCATTAATCAACACTTTGTAACACCCTCAAGCAACGTTCATCAAGACCCTTCATCAAATCAAACATTAGATCCAAAATTTAGAGCTCAATACATGCTAAAACAACTATACTTTCATAAACTCAAATCACTGTGCAGTAAATTTCTTAATATATAAAATCCACATGTAAAATCGACTTTAAATCATACAATTTATTTAGAAAAGAGGATTGGGCACCATGGGTGAAAGGAACCAATTGTTGAAACCCATATACCTAGACTTTGGAGATTTTTTTGAAGAAGATTTGAAATGGAGACTTGAAGATCGAATGGAATCCTTATATATGGAAAGAGATTGGGACACTTGAATCTTGAGGATGACTTGGGGCTTGACTTGATTTCCTTGAATTCCCACAAGAATTCTTAAAAACCTTGAGAATGAATGGAGAATTTGATGAAGATCAGAGAGGATTTTGAGAGGTTTTTGGTTGGTTTTTAGGGCTCAAAACAGTTAGACAATGAGAGATTTTCATGTATATAGGTATAGGGTTATACCCAATTGCCTTGGAGTAAAAAGAACAATTTTTAAAAAATTATTGAACTAGTCCGTATCAGGTCCACGTTGCGGACCCATCGCGGATAGTTACTGTTTTTGCAAAGTTTCACCAAAAATTATTTTTCTTGGCACAGACAAAGTATATCTTGTAGGTACTCATTTTGCCACGCAATATTTCCCTCTGAACAAGAAAATAAAGTTGGATTTGTGAATTTCTGCACAAAATTTGCTATATTGAAAAAAATGCATCATAGGGTCTTTCCGAGCTACGTGGAGGGGTGTTTAAATATCCTGGGTTTGAGATATGAGGTTATTACGATTATGAGGGTATTCTAGGCAAGTGTGGGGCATTTCATCCACCCTACTCCTCACCTTCCCACCCCCAAACCTAAATTCTTTTTAAGGAAAACATAAAAAAAAATTTTAAAATAAATTCACCTTACCCTCCCTCTCCTCCCCCTGGTCTCGTTACCACCACCTCCAATTTTTTAAAAGAAAAATAAAAAATAAAAAATTTAAATTTTTATCGCCACCCCTTCCTCTTCCCTCCCCCTCCCTCATTCCACCCTACCCCCACTTCTACCCCTAAACATTTTTATGAAAAATAAAAACAAAATTCACACACACAAAATTTTTAGAATAATTAAGAATTTTTTATTATGAGTGGGGGTTCTATGAGTTTATATGGATATATATATTTTACCCATTTTGATCATAGTTTTATGAGCTCTTAAAATAGATCAATCCACATTTGTCCATTTATAAAATAGGAAAAATTTCATAACTGAGCAAACCTTTCACATCAAATTAATAAATATGACTATAGTTTTATATTACATATTGTAAACAACGTTTCCTGAAAGTGGCTACACAAAAATGGGTCCCAAACTGGGATTTGCTTGAACCCTTTGACTTTTGTTTTTTTGTCCATCTTCCTTTAATATACAAAAAAGTTCATTAACTTCTCTCATAGTCTCCCTAGTTTCTCTTTGACAATCACTCACCCATTACCAATTTGGGATTTGTAATATTTTGTTCTTCTCTACAATTTTGAGTAAGACTTTTAATTTTTTTTTTAATTTTCACATTTTTATAGGTTTTTTCACATAGTAACTTTACCATTTACAACCTAATTAGTAGGAATGGCTGAAGAAACTCTATCAATGCGTATAATATGAGTTTACATTGGCATGACAGTAGCAATGATATACGAGATATACCATCATTTTCACTGGGTCTAACTCAAGGATTCGAAGGACTTGCAGGATCAATTGCAAGATCTAGGGTTTCTCAAGAGATTAGATCAAAGTTCATAATGATCCAATTAAAATACAACAATTGGAGAAGGAATTAAGTATGAACACTAATGCAAAAGACCACAAAGCAAAGGATGATGGTTCGAGGCAGTCACTAAATCCAAATAAGAAAAAGAAATCGAAAGAAATCGATTCAAGTAGCATCAACAACAACAATAGTAACATACCCAGTGGAATCCCACAAGTGGAGTCTGGGAGGATAGAATATACGCAGACCTTACCACTAGCTCATAGAGATAGAGAGATTATTTTCATAAAATTCTTATCTCAAAAAATCAAGCCTCATAAGCAAAAGATACTAGATATGGAAAAGGTGGGGAAAAAAGGGAAAATAACTAATAATGCAAAGAAAAATGATAATTTGTAAATACGATAAAGTAACAAATATCAGACAAATAATGACAACATAGGATACAAAGACTACTCCTACTAACCTACTAAATCATAAGACATACATTAACCTATCCCTCCTAGCCTATTAGCCTTCTAACCTAATACACGACCTCCACTCCTTTCTATCAAAGGTCATGTACTTGATGAGATGATGTTTCATCATATTTTTTCTAATTACCTCCCTCTAATACTTCTTGGGTCTACCTATACCTCTTTGTGTAAACCCTAAGTTCATCCTCTCGCATATCCTAACACGGGCATCGATACTTTTTCTCTACATATTTCCAAGTCATTATTATCTTGCTTCCCTCATCTTGTCAGTCATATGGGCCACCTCTAACTTCTGTTGGATGATCTCATTCCTAATCTTATCACTCTTGATGTGTCTGCACATCCATCTCAACATCCTCTTCTCCGCGTCCTACATCTTCTGAACATGTGAGTTTTTAATTGGCCAGCACTCCACCCTATAAAGCAAAATAGCCTAACCATCATTCTATAAAACTTGCCTTTAAGTTTAGGTGGTATCTTTTTATCACACAATACTCATAGACAAGCCTCCATTTCGTCCATGCTGCCCCAATATGATGTGTGACATCATTGTCGATATCTCCACTACTTTGGATGATATACTTAAGATACTTCAAGTTTTCTCTCTTTGGAATAGATTGAGTGGCAAGCATCACTTAACCATTTGTTTTGTCTCTCGCAACACTAAATTTGTACTCCAGGTATTCTGTTTTGGTCCTGCTCAATTTGAACCCTTTGGACTCCAAAGTATGCCTCCAAACCTCTAATGTATCATTAATTTTAGTTCAAGTCTTATCAATCAGTACTATGTCATCTGTAAATAACATACACTGTGGCACCTTCTCCTTGATAGACTGTGTCAACTCATCCATTACTAAGGCAAAAAGAAAAAGGCTCAACACAGATCTTTGATGAAGCCTCATCTCAATAGGGAAATACTATAAATCTCCTCCCATCATTCTCACCTAAGTTTTGGCTCCATTATACATGTCCTTTATCACCCTAATATACGCTATTGGAACATCTTTCATATCTAGGCATCTCTGTAACACATCCTTCAAAATTTTTACATAGGCCTTCCTAAGGTCAATGAACATCATATGAAGGTTCCTTTTTCTCTCCCTATATTTCTTTACTAATCTCCAAAACAATATGGATTGCTTTAGTAGTCGATCGCCCTGACATAAATTCGAAATGGTTTGTGACACCCCATAACTCTATGCTTTTGTATACCCATGTTTCAAGCCTTATTTGTATAGGGGGAGTGTATTAGGGTCGTGGGAGACTTCTAGTACTTAGAAAAGTTCAAGACTTCCCTTTGAATTGAGTTTTCGGTGTTGGTTTATGCAAGGGTCAAATTTAAATGAGCATAACTTTTAGTACACTTGGAAGTGGATGGACCACAATATGTCAAATGAAAGCTCTTTTTGTTAGCTCTCGAACACACTTGTTTTCACCATATTCCGAGTTCTGATGAAGGAGTTACGACCCTTTTCATGAGACCCTCCTGTGCAGTGATATCATACGGGCTCTTTGACGGACAGTGAGGATTTGGACGGGGCGTGTAGGCTTTATTGAGCTAGAAAAGACCATTTTTGGTCTAAGGCATGGGACAGGGCTAAAAGGTACGGGCCATGTGGCTTGCCACTGACCGTGTTGCTGGTCGTGGAGTGTGTGCAAGTGAGGAAGAGTGGGCTTGAGAGGAGTTTTGACCAAGTGTGGTGCCACAAGCACTTTTGACGGGCCGTGGCAGGTCAGTCGGCTCATGGTCTTGGGGCGCAGATATCCTGGAAACATTGTCTTCCTCTAAGTGAGGTTCAATGGACCAGTACACAGACCGTGTAGCACTATATGACCCGTGAAAATGGCCCGTCAAAGTGACGATGACAGTAATTTTTTGAAGTGTTCCCAACTTCCAATTTTTGACCAAGTCTCATCTCATGGGCAATCCACACGAACCATAGAGTGCCACACGACCCATGAGGCCTTCAGTGAGGCATCATTTTGCCAATTTTCCATCCATTCATTAATGACATTTTCGTGAATTTAATCTACTTTAATGAACTTTTTAGACTTCCAATGTTATCTTAACCTCCCCAAAAGACCTAAATCCTATTCCAAAGGATCAAACTCATTGCTCTCATCTCAAATATACTCTCAATATCCTCTATCAAAATCCCAATATAAATTCAAGAAAACTCAAGAGCAAGTTTTGGATTCCAAGACCTACTTCCAAACTTCAAGTTTTTTAGAACTCAATTTCAAGAAACTCAAAGTCTAAAGTATGTGAGTTTCATTCATGGGTACCTTTCACCCATGAATCCCAATCTTTCATTTCTATGAAACTTACATGTTCCTAAGTTATGTTGCTTATGGGTATTATTCATTAGTGATTATGAGCACATACTATATAAGGGTTTCATGGAAGTGTTATTGAAAACACATGTTTACTCATTTTTAACTCAATGCCATAAGATGATTTTCCTATAATGATTATGCATGTTTTAGGCTATAGAACTATGATCGACCTCGATATTTATGTGGTTTTCAATGTATTTCACATGAGGGTTTTACCAAGTATTGGTGGGTTGATTTATTTCAATTTTTCTTGCATGATTACACTCTTGAAATGCATGATCTTATACTAGCATGACATGCCCATCAAGTGTTTGATAAAATGCCCGGTTATGGATTCCTAAGTTATTAAAGTTCTAATACATGGCTTATGAGTTAAGTGACTATATGATGATGAAAGGAATATATATA
This sequence comes from Solanum ossicruentum, assembly GCA_025774065.1. Taxonomy (NCBI): domain Eukaryota; kingdom Viridiplantae; phylum Streptophyta; class Magnoliopsida; order Solanales; family Solanaceae; genus Solanum; species Solanum ossicruentum. Next base: position 11,290,221 of record JAOTQR010000079.1, read on the forward strand.
TGAGTTTCTATCATGGAAAGTATCCATAGTGTTGCAAGTGACAATACCATAGATGAGGGGCATGTACCTCATTCACCTTGTCTAGTGGTGGCAATCCCGTAGTGCCATATCTTAGGGGTATGTACCTTATCCACCTTGTCCGGTGATAGCAATCCCGTACTACCATAGATGAGGGGTATATACCTCATCCACCTTCCTAGCAGGTGGCATGCCTTGGATTCCGAGTACTAAGTTGTTCGGTCTATGATGATGGTCTCTTTCTTCACATGTAATATGATCTAAGCAGTTTTTACCTCAAACATCACTTATACATGTCATATTGTTATTATGCTATCCATTGCTTATGATATTTCATTTTGATATTTCCTATCCCTTATTGCATTACATCCTACATACTTAGTACGTTTAAACATATTAATGCATAATCTATGCCTACATATATTACCATGTAGGAACTGGAGCTCCTCACAATCATCCTCATCCTCCACGTAGCTAGTACAATTTCTCTCAAAGCAAGTTGGTGAGTCGTCAACTCTGAGGACATATGTCTCTTGATTTATCCTATGTATTGACTCTTCTTATGTTGGATACTTATGGCCATAAGGGTGAGCCCAGAATTGTCTTGGCCCTGCTCCTATCTATGTGGTAGAGGTGTTGTAGGAACCTTATGATATATTAATGCTATACTATTGGCTTGTTATGTTTCAATAGTATCAAGGGTGTCCCTTAGCCCTGTATTCCTTTTTTATTATCTCTTACTTTTTTATTGCTTCCGTGATCAAAGATGTGTAATGATATGTTAAGAGGCTTGATTAGGGTCCCCTCGGGGTCCCCTATTCATCGTGTCACGTCTAGGCCTTAGGCTTGGGTTATGACAAACTTTGTATCAGAGCACTAGGTTGTTAATGGCCCTCGACATCCAACATACCGCGTCGATTATATTCTTATTTGTAGTTATGTTGTGCACCACAGCTATGAGTAAGAGGCTATGAGATGTTTTAGGAAATGTTTCCCTTCTTCATGATCTATGTCATGATATAGAAGTTAGGTAAGGTTTCCCCTCTAATGAATATTCTTTTCCATTTTTAGATCGTGCCTAGCACAAGAGGATGAAGAGCCCACACACCCGAGGAACAACCAACTCATGGAGAGCTCCAGGGTGCTCTCACTTTGCTAGCTCAAGTCGTGGCTAACCAAGGGGCCCAAACACTTATTCTCCTACTCCGGCATCTCGAGTGAGGGACTTTATAAGGATGAACCCACTAGAGTTCTTTGGGACTAAAGTGGATGAGGGTCCTCAAGAATTTGTTGATGAGGTGTACAAAGTGTTGGCTGTTATGGGTGTTAGGTCATAGGAGAAGGCGGAGCTGGCGGCTTACCAACTCAAGGGGTTGGCTCAAATATGGTATACTCAATGGAAGGAGGAGAAGGGGAACAACAATATGGTTTTATGGGAGGATTTTAAGGTGGCATTTCAATTGGTTCTTCCTTATTAAACTTAGGGAGGCCAAAATTATAGAGTTCATGAATTTGAAGCAAGGATCTATGAGTGTGAGGGAATTTTCCCTCAAGTTCAACCAACTCTTAAAATA
>JAOTQR010000079.1:11314199-11325569 GCA_025774065.1 Solanum ossicruentum
AAATTAAATTTCATGTGCATATTTCTCTCTTATGGCCATATGCGAAGAAATGGAGTTGATGATTTTGATGATTGAATTGCTTGAGGGCAAGCAAAAAGTTAAATTGGGGGTGTTGATGAGTCCCGGATTGGACTCATATTTGGGCATTAATTGGTGCAAAGTCGTGTCTTCAATGCATATTTAATCTTTGAAATTAATCACATTGTACTTAAATGTCAAGTTTTGTGCCCAAGAAAGGTGTAACGCAAAACAAGGTGAATTGAGCAAAATGGATAAAAATGCAATCAAAGACGGCATCACCAAATGAAATCGGCACACCGCTGAAAGGGAAAAGCATCGCCAAATGTCCTTGGACAATTCCAAAATGTGTTGGCAACTTCAGCATGAAAATTACAAATTGATGCACTGCCAAATGAAAAAGGCAGTCTAAATTGCGACCACCAAGAGTGCCCGAATTAGATAAAAGAAGACTTGAGACACAGGATGAATTGGCCATGTCAAAGGAAATTCAGTGAACTATCGAATCAATTTGGTGGTCAAGAGTGCTTCACCAAAATGTCATGAAGGAACACTAAATGCGGTCAAAGGGAGCATTTAGTGCATTACCGAATGGGTAGGTGATGACTTTCGTTGCTGATTGATTTTGCCAGCTAAAATTTAGGGACATATTTAAGCTACACTTTTGAGATTTTTGGGGGATCCAACTTTGTACTCTTCTAATATACTTTTCTCTGGGCAAGATCTACATTTTGTACTTGGAGATTAAAATTGAGGTTGAGTATTTTGATTTTAATTTCATCTTGGAAAGTTTGTATTGAAGCATGGATAATTTTTATGGTAATTTCTTTACTTTTTCATCTATGTTAGGCTAAAAACCCTCATGTTGGGGGTGTGCCATGACTTCGGTCTTCCAATTTATGTTGTGGATCTTTGTAATTTGAATAAATTTCAATTAATTGATGTAGATTCATGTTTATTACCATGTTTAATTGAAAATCTAAGATTGCAAACTTAAAATTTTATATCTTGATTTTTAAGTATGGTAAGTATCCTTGAGTAATTGAAGTTGGTAATTAGCTTTACTTGTTGCATGATAGTTTGGATTTTTGTGGATTGATTGAATGCCTAGTGGGGTTTCAATCGGCTAAGGTTGTAGAAGGTTTGCTATTTGATTGCATAGGTTCCAATGAGTTCCTAGTGTGATTTGGCATATGAAACCTTATCGGTTTCATATGGAACACTACTTTTGTCTGATTAGAGATTGCGGTTACTAGCAATCTAGCCTACCCATGTCCAATTAATGTACTTATTCAATGTATGAGACCCAAATATTTACTTCTTGACCCAAATGTGCACACCCCTAGCATGTCCTTTCTCTTATTAAGTTAATACTAAATTGAGCAATCATATTTTTACTATATATTAATGCATGCAAACCACACCTATTTTTATTCACTCTATAAATCATTAGTTCAATTTATTACTTCAAACTACAAGTCATAAATCATTTTCTGTGGGATTCGACCCCAACTCGAGTTGGATATACCGATGAAGATCGTTGTATCTCTTAATTGTTTTAGGGTATGCTTGAGCGACATCAGGTATATCTGCATTCTCTCCCAGACATACACCCATGGTGGCAAAAATCTTGTATACCTTATCAATACATTCTTATAGATCTTCATCCATTTTGGAGCCATGAAATTTGGGCGTAGTTATCCTCATAAAATTCCCGATTCTAGTTACTGGTGTGTCAACATTTTGAACCACTCTACCTTGATTGGCTTGTGTCTTAAAAACTTGTGCTAGCATTTGAATCGTGATTTGAAACTCTGTATTGGTGATTGAATTGACCATAGGGTATGTGAAGCTTGAGAAATAGGGGTAGCTTGTTCCTCATTGACGTTGTTTCCCTTTTTCAATGGTGCTATTCTTGGATCCACCTTTTCAAAAATCGCAAAGAACAAGCATTAGAGGGGAAAGCCTTAGAGTACACTCTATTGCACGACAAAGATCATGAAAGAAGTCGGGACTTCCTAAAATGCCTCATATTCTCCTACTCATAGATGTGGCATGCTTCACACCCATGAATTAAACTCTATGTGACATGGCATGTTAAACTCCCTAGGACACTTTAAACCTTGTGCTCTGATGCTAAGTTTGTCATGATCTAAGTTAGGCCCTAGGTGTGACATGGTGATTGGAACCCCGAATGGCTCCAACCAAGCCATCTTAGCATACAAAAGTAGTAAAGCGTCAAGCAACCAAGTAAGGTAAGTGAATAATAAATCTTAATAAAAGATTCAACAATAAAAGAAAGCAAAAGCAGCATGCCTGATTAAATGGACTTACACTTCAATGATGTCACATGTATCTAATACTCATGGGTGAGGCCATAGGACATGTTCCTAGCTCACCCTTAAGTAAAGGATTAGTCTCAACATAGTGCAAAACTAGCAAATCAATCAAGCCATGAAAAGGTTGCCGACAGATCATAAAGACTCACCAATCAATCAATCTTCGAGCTACCTCGAAGAGTGTGATATAGGGTGAACGTCCACCCCTACATTATAAAATAATATAGGCAAAAAGCATGAGTTAGTACATTTGAATGTACTATGTATGGGGTAATATGCATGAATAAATAAGAGAATAATAGAGCATGAGTTATGAGATGCAAGACCATAATAGTAAAAGCATGAGAAAAAATATAAGTAGATTATACGGTCAATGTATCAGAATATCACAATAAACATGAAAGTAAACTTTGTTCATTTATGGGATGTCAATTTTAACCGACAATAGGACCATGCGAGTTATAACATGGAATCTGATGAACTCCCACTTCAAGAAGAAAGAGTCTACTTTGCCAAGATAGACTCTACGATGGTACGATCAATCAATCATGAGCTATATTTAGATCCATTCACTAAGCCTCTAAGGAAACCTATGATGTCATGTAGTTTTAGGAAAGAGGTTGCAACTAGAATTTTCTTGGAAAAAGATAATCTTAACGTCTTCCAAATCGAACCCCACCTCAAACCTTCTTGGTACTAAGTCAAGTCCCAATGAAAATAGTAAATCATAAAGTAATAATCAACCATAAGCCTTGAAGTCATTTAGTCATCATTTATATATTGAGTAGCTCTTAAAATCATGGTGATTCATTACTGTGAAAATTGTTCATATCGCGCTTTGATTCCATGATTAGGTGAGAAATTCCTTTCATCATCTTTCCTTCATTCATTAGGTGAGAAATTTCTTTCACCATCTTTCCTTCATTCCTTTATTCTTCAAGGTACTTCATAAATCATAATTAATTAACTTTCATTAACCTTGAGAGAATCCATTTTCATTCATGGTCATGGTTCATTGAAAACAAGGGTAATTTTGTGGGTTCGATATCAAATCAATTCCAAAATATGCAATTCAATAAAATCATGCATAATTACAAGAAATTCATCAATTTGAATTATAATTAAAAGAAATCATCATAAAGTTCATGAATCCTAGGTAGCCTTATAGAGAAATTACTTCTAAATTATTTTTAAAAAAATCATGCAACTAAGAGTAATTCATGCATATTTGAGTATATAAACAATTATTGAAACTTAATTCATGCAACTGAAAGGGAATTGATCAAAATTCATCAAGTTCATATTTGAAATCAACTGAAAAATTAAAGATCATTTGGGCTTCATAGATGAATACCCACATACCTTAGACGAAATTACTTGAAGAAAAATAGAAATTGATTGATAGACCTTGAAACCCTAGCTTGAATTTGTCAATTGAAGGTTGAGGTGGAAGAAACTTGAGACAAATTGTGTATTTTGAGATGTAGGTGAAAATGAAGTGAAATTGAAGGGGTTGGGACGGTTATGGGTCAATTATAGGACCAAAACAACATAGTGTAGGGATTAGGAGGATGGAAAATATTAAAGATATCCTTCACTAAATTCCGCGAGAGTGAACCACGAGAGGGTTCTACGGGTCATTGACCCTTGTATGACCCATGGAAACGATTTCATCAAAATCAAGTCCAAAATCAGGGTTTCTGAAGCAGACTTTAAAACCCCTTCCTACGGCTTGTGATTCCTTCATCAGTTGTAATTACCTTTCATAGTCCTTGATAATACTTGGTCAAATTTCTAGGTCCATTAGTCCAAACCATGACCAACTATTAATACTCGTAAATGATTCTATAGGCCCATTGGGTTGGTCCATAGATCATTTCCTGAAACCTTAAATTTGTGCCCCAACCAACAACTGAACACCACAATCAGTAGATCATTGACGGTGTGTAAATTCATTATCGTAGGTTGTCCAAAATCCCAAAACAAATTGTAAGTGTGTGAGGGTTATATGAACACAATTCATGACTCGTCAACACGATCATGACCCGTATAATGACCTCGTCCTATCAAGCCCCTTTTTCCACACTTTCTGAATCTAACAGGATCGATCTACGAGCCATATAACCAACTACGATCCTTACTAAGCCACTCGTAAAACACCAAAAGATTCCCAAAATATTTTCTAAGTCCGGGGTTGTCTATAAGGACCCATCTACGACCCTTACATCAGTACGAGCCATAGATTGGCTCATAGTCCCTGTACCAGACCTGAACTCTGCATTTTCTTCCTTACTCCGACTTTTCAACTTATGTGGTATTACATCTATGACCCGTAAACAAGTCTTGTGGAACCTTCACCAGAAAACTTTCTGCAACTTTTCCTCCTTATTTCGACTTTCTAATTTCCCGAGTATTACATAAAAGCTTGAAGACATGTTATGGGCATGTACGCTTAACTGCAAAAAGGAGCCGGATGATCACTTTCCTCTTGCTGAGTACCCAATCAATGTAAAGTGCTTAAAATCGTCTAAAATAAATCAATCCAAACAGGCTCTTAGGCGTTTGTGAGGAAACACTTTCTTGGACTTGACATGCCCAACTCCTCGGAAAGGGATCATAGTAGATCATGAAGTTTATGACCTGCCTTGTTCTTTTAACATATTTTTTCTTCGTCCTCTCATCCTATTCCATTCGAATTTTGGACTTCATTTGTGTTTTATACCTCATCTATCTTTTGGATTTTTACATTCTGGACTCCGTCTGGGTATGGACTCGGGCAGATGATGTACTTCATCATAAAAAAAAACCACACACACACACAAAATCAATGAGGGATTAGCAGTGCTTTGGAATAATGACAACTGATCCTAGAAATTTTTTATTATGTCAATTGCTAATTTATTGATGAGGTGACAACCAGCATAGTTAATCCAGATCGTGTTTATCCTTGCAAAGGTAAATGTAATTGGAATAAAGATTTGAAATTGTTAATAAAAGAAGTAAAGAGATTCTTATTATATTTTTATGCCGGTGGAAGTGTGAATAATAATCAATAACGAAGATGATGGGAACAATTTTAGTAGCAAGCATGGTAACAGCGAATATGGATGCTTATGATAGTGGATAAGTGGGGAGTTTATAGCATAATTTGGTAGTAACTGCTTCAGTGATTTTCATCCCTTTTAGCCATTATATGGCTAAGATAGTTGGTAGTAAATTAGAGTAAATAGAATCCCAGACATCTCAAAATATCGTCATTTTTGAGTTGTATCCTGTCTCGATGGATCCTATTGAAAAGTGATTCAGGTTTAAACCTTTATAAAATAATGATTGTATTTAAACAGCAAACCTAAAATGTACGGAGAAGTGAATTTAAACAAAGAATTACACTGACACAATAAATTTATTTCATTAAATTTGAAATATCATGAATCAACATATTCATACAATACAGACAACAATAACAACTTTTCCTGGACTCAGTAATCACAATTCTTTTAACTCACGACTTAAAGACAAGCAGGTGGGGACCAAGAACCTATGATTACCTAATTCATGACACACAACTTATACATTGCATTAACTCTGTAAATCCCCCTTAAGATCATTACCTATCAACGAGAGATAAAGAGGCAAACAGGAGATATCTATCTCTGCTACACAGTACCTTGTACGGATTGATCAAAAAAATTGTTTTAAAAAAAAAAACACAAGTAGACTATTCAGGAAGGAAAAAAGCTTCTCAAGTTTTTAAGGAAAGGCAATTTAGCAAGACATATTAAAGGTATAAAGCTGCTCTAATCCATTCAGAGGGTAACCTCAGCTGACTCAGGTGTCGATGACTGCAAAGGTTCCTGTAGTTCAGGATTAATTGGGAACATCATACACTGTGCATACTGAGCCATTAACTGATCAACAAGCACCAGGGCTACCATTGCTTCAACCATTGGAACAGCTGTAACATCACAGAAATCAAACTATTTGTCATTTTCAGGGTAAAAAAGAAAAACAGAATAGAAAAAGGAGCAGGCTTGGAAGTTGGACAGGATAGCAGGTGTCCTTTTTATGGTTATGTTTATCAATAAGTTGTAAAACTAATGTGTTTCAGCTTGTCCTAACCAAGGACAGGGTAAATTGCCCAGATTAACAGGAAAGTCTAGATGGCTTCTCTGACTAGACAAGATAATAGCAGACTTCAAAGAAATACCAAAACGAAGAGTAAGATGCAAGTATTATTTCACAGACAAACCTCGGGGAACCACACAAGGATCATGGCGACCCCTAGCGATGAGTTCTGTGTCGTGTTTGTCTCTCGTCACAGTTTGCTGCTTCCTCTGCATGAGAATTCAAATGAGATAATTAAATTGCTTATTAAATATAGTCCTGAATATAAATAATTAAACCTAGTCAAGTAAATCAGATATCAACTTTTGGAAGGACTAGAATTTCTGCAAGAAAGTGGTAAACAAGAAGCTCAGTTCAACAAAAACATTTAGTAGTTTACTCCAACTAAATCACAAAGCAAAGATGCTAGAGCAGCACAATTACATCATCCTACACAGCGAAGGACTAATAAGAAATGAATGGATTGAAGACAGGAAGAGAGTTCTCACAGCAATAGTTGAAGTTGGCTTGAAAGCTATTCTCATATTGATAACTTCTCCATTTGATATACCGCCCTGCAAATTAGAAGCTAGACAATTAAACATTCTGCTGCTGTCAATAGATTATTACCTAAAGAATACTGGACAAAGTGTACCTGGATACCACCAGATCTGTTGGTTCTTGTCCTTATTCGGCCATGCTCATCCATATAGAATTCGTCATTATGCTCGCTGCCGGTCATGAATGTGCCTTTATTTTCACCAGAAGCAAATATTTTCATTAGAATCCCATCAGAGAACGTAACATTTAATGCTGTTTATAAGTTATTGAAATAGGTCAAGAAGTACTTGGGGTCATTTGGTTATTAGTTAGGTAGGGAGTTATTCATGTATTAAAACTAACATAGCTAATACCATATTTGGTAGCATCTTAGTTGCTTCATATTAAATTCAGCACAGCAAGTAAGGAGTTTGATAGGAAATGGAATAACCAATACAGGGATTACTAATACATCAATAAAATAACTTAACAAATTTACCCTCTATCACTCCACACTTAACTTTATGGCTTTGATTGCCATGCTTTCACGTGCCAACTGCCAGCTATATTTATCATGCATCATAAACAAACATTTTATTTAAAAATTATATAAAATCATAAATTTCTAACACAACAAACCAAGTATCCAAAGAAATAATTCATACATTGTAATCTCTGCATAACTATTACTTTCATTACTCATTCCTACATAATCAAACCCTAGAAAATTAATCCCTGAATAACTCTAACCAGCAGCCAAACGAACCCTTCAAATATATGATTCTTTTTTTAAAAAAATCTGTGATTCAGAGCTGATATGCCAACCATTAATGTGATCTCCGCCAACCCATAAGTACAGTGCAAAAAAAAAAAAAAAAAGAAATTCGGTGATACCATTATCTGCCTCCTCCCATGGCCAAAGCAGCAACCAACAGAATCTAGGCAGAGTAGACCCAACTTGAATACAGCATGCTTTGAGGATCCAAAACACTGTTTGAAGTCACAATTACCTACTTCAAGCCTAAAAGCATTATCCTTCCTTTTCTATTGACAATCACAAAAGCTACATCACTATCACCTTGCCATCATTCAAAAGCACAAGTCCTTAAGATGCTTGTCCACATCTTTTGTCAAACAACTTAAGCTTGAGGGTACAGAAACTAGCGAACTTCGATAGAAGTCACTGACCCATATCATATACTTAGAGCAAGAACTTTCCATGTCAAAAGTCCATAATTGGACATTTTGACAGCAACAGCTAAATGATTACTACTGTGCTACTAGTTTTATAATATAATTCTTGAAGGAATTCAGATCAGCTGAAAAAAAGCACCCATTTTAAGAACATCTTGAGAAATGTATATCTGCTTAGGACTAGCTATATCAAATTAAGCTACATCTCGTAGAAACGGTGAAGTAAAGATGATGTACCTGCGAAGCCACTTCCAAACTCAAAACCCTTTGTCGCAGGTAATGACATGCAAGCTTTAGCTAGCTCAGCTTCAAGCTTATCAAAGATTGGCGTACCAAGACCCTAATAAACATTAACAAACTATCAGGCAAGTATTTTACGATTTGAGGTTAAATTATATGTTAGTTACCAAAGAGGTGCAGAGATATATATCACACTGACAAACTATGTTGCTCAGACTCTTCAATAATGTCAAGAATGTGTGGCAGATACTTCCAAAGTAGTGCATTTTTGGAGGATCCGACATGGGTGCAGCAACATTTTTGGACAGCCTGAGCAGCATAGCTTACAAACACAGAGAGACAGCTTACCCGTGGGAGATTTCTAACAATGCAAGTTACAACACCACCAACAGAGTCCCCTCTCACTCGTACAGCATCAATAGCAGCAATCATCTTCTCTGCATATTCCGTATCAGGGCATCGGACAATATTGCTTTCAATCTGGTAACAAGATTATTACCAAAAACAATTACAAGTTTCACCAGCATGAAAAACATCAAACAATCAAGTAGATCAGACATGCTGCAGAAAAATCTCAGTTAGCTGGGAAGCTCATAACAAAACTATTTTTTTTTATGATATGATAGCCACAAAATTGAAGCAGAAAAGGTCTCTTCAAAATTTTTGCCTACTGAGCTAGAAATGTGATGATCTTCATGCGCTAAAACCAGTCTGTAGCAGCCAAAAAGGATAGCATCCACCAAAGGCGCAAGCCTATACCATTATCACATTGGCAGCTTCTACAATCTCACTGAGCTACTGACTAGATCAGGAATCATTTAAAACTTAAAGGCAAATTTTACAGAATGGTGGTTAGATCATCTCTGCTATATGAGGTGAAGTGCTGGCCAATCAAAAACTAGCATGTTCAGGAGATGCAAGTCACGAAGATGAGGATGTTGAGATGGATGTGTGGACACACTAGTGGGGATAAGATTAGGAATGAGATCATTCGGGGAAGTTAGGGGTGGCCTCTGTGGCAGACAAAATGAGAAAAGCGAGACTATGATTGTTTGGGTAAGTGCAGAGAAGAAGTGTTGATGCCCCTGTCAGGAGGTGAGAGAGGATGGATTTAGGGGTTACGCGGAGGGGTAGAGGTAGACCGAAAAAGTATTTGAAGGGAGGTAATTAGACAGGATATGGCGTAGCTTTGTCTCATCGAAGACATAACCTTAGACAGGAAGGAGTGGAGGTCGCGTATTAAGGAAGAAGGTTAGATGGCTTGTCGGGGTAGGTTGATGTCAGGCCTTAGGTTATAGTAGGTTAGTACTCGTGTCGTTATATAGTGTTGTTATTCTTAGTCATTTGTTTTGTTACTTCTATTGAACCTATATATTTTCATTTGTTGTCCATTCCAGTCATTTCATATCTAGGATTTTCTGCCTCTGGGATGATCTTTTGAGATGAGGGTCTTTCGGAAACAACCTCTCTATCTCTATGAGGTGGTGGTAAGGTCTACGTACATTTTCCCTCCCCAGACCCCACTTGTGGGATTTTCACTGGGTATGTTGTTGTATATAACTTTAGTGTACCCTTGATCAACCAAACAGAGGCTAGAAAACAAACTTTGATAAGTCCAATCTTAGACAAACCATCTTGAGTCTCTACAAAGTCTTTAGTGTAGCCTTGATCAACCAGAGGTTAGAAAACAAACTTTGATAAGTCCAAGCCTAGACAAACCATCTTGAGTCTCTACAAACTCACGAGATTAAATGAAAACTCGTCAAATTAGTCTAACTAACTGCCCTTTCACTGGACAAGAAGTAGAGTCTCCCCTTTCTTTACTTGGAGGATTGGTGTCAAACAGAGGGAAACCAGACTGGATCCTATTAGAAGAAAAAGCTCCCTCTTCCCCAAGGAAAAGTATTGATGAAATGTAGATGATTAGGAGTTAATTTTAAATTAGAGTTTGATATAGAGTGAAAACTTCTGGCAAGGAGATATGGGTATCGCACACTAAAAAGATTAATAAATAAAATACAAAAATCAGAGATCAGAGTTACCCATGGTGTCTAATTGTGAACGCATCCAACTTAATCAAGAGATTGTCCACTCAGCCTTTCAGTTCAAAGGTATAACCAGTAGAATCATTTTCGTGTCAAATAAAATGATATTCAACAGGCAAGTTCACCGTTCCCTCACAACCAACAAAAATGCAAGCATCTTTAGATCTTTCACTCCCAAATAAGGAAGCAAAAATAGAAAGATCTAAGGAATACCAAAGGACGGATTCATATGAGATGATATTATAGTGTTGTTTTTTTTTTTGAGAGAGAGAAGACATTTATTTGGGATTATAATAGTTGAAAGGAGTTCCTAGATGGACTACAGCTAGCAATGTTGTTTAGATATAATGCCTTCAGAATACTCATGGTGAGACTCAGACACTTACTTGCACCTCTGTACTTAGCAGAAAGGAGTAAGTCAGAAAATTGCCGTTTGAAACGCTTAGCATGTATTAAACAGCAAATTCATCTCAACGTTACTGATTAGTACGTGCAAATGAAATATGAACCAAAATTAAGAGACAACAAATTTTCCGTTAGTTAATTGATTTCAACACTTTTTTGTTTGTTGTATTACTTTACTAACTTTATTTATTGCAATCAGAAGAATGCCCAAATGTATTCTGAAGTCACTTCAAACATCTATGAGAATTTTCTACCCCTAGAAATACTATACTAATTGAGAATCAATTGAGGAGACAACATTTTCATGCATACAACGTCAACGGTGTTAAAAATGAAAAAAGATGAAGGAATCCAATATGATAAAATGAAATATATTCATTTGGCATGAGTATTTCACTTATTTGGGAAATATTTTTCACTTTATTTGAAAATCAGCATTTGTCCATGAAAATCCCAAATACATATTGAAGTTATATTTGGAATTC
>JAOTQR010000079.1:11325669-11343953 GCA_025774065.1 Solanum ossicruentum
ATATTTTTCACTTTATTTGAAAATCAGCATTTGTCCATGAAAATCCCAAATACATATTGAAGTTATATTTGGAATTCGGAAAACACTCAAAATCCTGTTTCACTTTCACTTAATTATATTTTTCTTTTTCAAATTTCCCTAAATCTTTTATTTTTTTAAAAACGACCCGATTTAAATTATATATCATGTTTAAATCATATTACATATTTTTTAGGAAAAGTACATTCAAACAACCAAATATTATTTGCAAATGTTATAACCAACCAAAACTCCATCTTCAACTACAAAAATTCAAAACAAAGTGAAAAAATAATATTCAAAAAAAGCATGTAGTAGTTTGTATATGGGATCTAATCTATGACATTACGTGACTATCTATTATGAGATATCACTCTTTTAGCATATTAAGATCATATGTCAGTTAAATTAGTCAAGTTTGGTGATTTTCCTAGTTTTTAGAAAATGGAGGTATATGCCATATCTACAAAGAAGACATTCAAATTCTAAATATTCTTTGCAGAAAGAATGGCAAAACACAAGTCCTAACTTTAAAAATTCCAAATAAAGTGAAAAATATTGGTTCACTAGGACAAACCCCCACAATGTATCTCTTTCTTTTCCTTATCCAAAATAATGATAAAATGAAACATAATCACTGGATTAAAAAGATCGATACATAATATATCAATTTTGTTGCTTCCAGAGCCTAAAATGCTTCGCAACTGAAACCAACTGTAACATTGTGGTTTCGACACTATTCCACAACCTGCTGCAGCATGAATTAATTCTTCATCTTTCTTATTTTCAGTAAGAATATAGTATTGAAATACATTTCTGATGTCACATATACCTGCTCTAGAGTCACAGTCTGATGATTAATTGAATCGTCAGGAAGCACAACTTGGTGAACTTGAGAAACATAAGCAAGAACCTGCAGTATAGAATATAAGCGCTAAAAAAAGCTAAGTTCTTCCCAGTAAAGAAAGGAGATCTTGCCAAATATTTAATGGGCTATTACTCCCAAAAGTTAGCCAGAATTAAAGGTTCTAAATTATTAGTTGGAGAAGAAAAGGGATGTCGGACAGGTTTAAATTCATTGAAATGCCTCTAATATCACACCAGTGTGGAGCTTTGTTGTTCTCAAATGAGCACCAGAGGTAGGTTTTAAACATCACTTTGATATAATAGTAAATACAGATAAAGTTTAGATATGGGATCTTGAACCAACAGAGTAACATACCTCAGCTCCAGAATAGAGTTTGAGAATTTTCTTAGCAACTGCTCCAGCAGCAACTCTCCCAATGGTCTCTCTTGCTGATGATCTACCACCCCCCTACATAAAGATGTCCCTAATAAGAACTTTAGAAATAATAAGAGCTAGGACTAAAAAGAACTAAACAAATTAGGATATCTAAAGACATTTATAATTAGATTTATCGTGAAATTACCTGTACAGATCTCACTCCATACTTGAAGTCATAGGTGGCATCTGCATGAGATGGCCTGTAAGCAAGTGACATTTCACTGTAGTCCTGGTAATCCAACACAAAATAATTAATCCAATAAGTATGGGAGAACAGAAAATTCAATGACAATTGGCAAAACCTCAAATACAATTAACATACTAAATGTACTCAGAGCAGGATGAAAATTTACTTTTTTCACTCCAAATTATTCTTGGATTTATCAGGACATTGTGAATTCATAACTTAAGGTTTCAACTTGAAGTAGTTATAATTTGAGCACAAGGAAGTCCACATGGCATTTGCATATCCTTTTGAGTCTCATGTCACAAATTCCACCAGTGAATGAACACAATAGACACGTGACTCATCACCATGATGTCTCTCCATTGTGCCCACAAAAATATTAATTTTACCAGTCAGCAATATGAAATTTCCAAACAAGATAAACCTACGCTTAGCTTACATACTTGTGCTCATCCTGACGAACGCATACCAAAGCAACAAACTGAAAATGAGTTTAAAACATGGTAGTGGAATCTACAATCATTTTAAGAGCTAAAGTTCCTGGTTCACTTTTCTTTTGTTATTTGACACAGAGAAAGTCTCAAAAAGGTAAAGACATACTTACATTTCCTCTCTGATCAGTGTTAGGTACTTCAACCTTGATTGGGGATCCAGTAGTCAGCCCTGCAGTTAACGAGCACCCGATACTGAGTTCAAAATAATTATCAACGCCAATGGCTTATCCATGAGAGGCAAATGGTAGAAGACAAGGGTTACAAGAAACTACATCAGAAAACTAACCATCTGCAGTGCCTGATGATATTTTGCAGGTGTCTGTCTCTTTCCTAGGTGTGGTAATCCGGCTTTGACCTGGCCTCCTGGATGACAAAGTTTTGCAAATAATTTAAAATGAGCCAAAAATAATGAAGCCTTAGTAATCCCAAAGACTACTCATTGAAATAGCCGTTATCTAGATTAAACTGCCAAAATGTCAAAAGTTTATCCAGGTATCCGATGTTGCTCTTAGTATGGTGTTGGTTCCATAGAAAAAAAGCTGGAGACAAGGAAGGAAATACCTCCTGTCAAGGTCCACCTGCATATCAGATTCAGAAAGAGGGAGACGGGGGGGACATCCATCAATAATACAACCAACTCCACCACCATGAGATTCTCCAAAAGTTGTAACGCGGAAGTAATTTCCAAACGTACTACCAGCAGCCTGTATCTCTGCGGGTACACAAGCAGAGAGAATTAAGTTTCCAACCAACTCTAAAACTATTTAGCGGCAAGCAAGTCAAGGAGGGCAAAGGATAATTAAGTTTGTCTTTCCACATGGCAAACGAGAACAATTACCAACGAATATTGGTATTATCTTTGTATCAAAATGCATATTATCAACTTCCATTAACAAGAATAATTTTCTCAAGAGAACATGAATAATATTCCAAATGCACCAAATAGTGCTTAAATTAGATAATAGGCATACTTATAGGCCTCTTTAAGGTCATTCAAGTGCAAATTTTTAATAAGAACACACATAATTTCCAATTAATTATTTCCCATAACTAGAAAATTTCAGCTGAAAAGAAATATAACCTGAGAGAATTTTCCTCCTAAACCCAATCATTTTTCACTTTACCTTCTCTTTTTGTTTCTTGCTTCTGGCATGACTAAACTCAACAAATGAATACAGGAAAATCTAGAATAAAATGAGTCAGACCAGGACCATAATAATTCTTTCAATAAGATGGTAAGAGTAAAAGTGCCGATATAGTCTCTTTTTTTTTCTTTTGAAGACAAGAAAAATCCACAGCCACTACCCTTCGGGTGCGTACAGGAGAAAAAAAACTCCGCTACTATGCAATAACTCACAAACCACTGAAGAGGTAACTCACATTGAGCAAGCCCAGCGCGATGACCTCGACCCAGAAGGCAAACCCCTGCTTTTGCAAGCAAGGGGTTTCGAACTTGAGACCTCCAATATGGAAGTCCCAAGCCCAAACCACTGGGCTTTCCCATACAACATGGAAGTTCCCATACAATTATAAGTGAAATACTCTATTTACTGAGAGCATATACCCAAAACTTGCATCCTATCCTTACCACTTCACATAGTCCATAGGAAAATAAAAGCTAGATATGTGTGAGTACTAAATGGGTGCTATAAGTCTTATTTTGTGTCTGCATTGAGGTAAGAAAAATAAATAGATATACATACAAACGATTTTCTGGTTTTCATGAAGTTGTGATTATTTTTCTCATTTACTCGATCAACAAGAACAATGAGATTAATCAAGTTAACATTTCAGCCTCAGAACTAAGAATATAAAAGTCAATGTAAAACGTAAAATCATTTTTTAACACCATCTTCTAAATAAGGGAAAGGTTCTTAGCACCAGTTATCTAGAAAACACAAACTAGATCACATTAAGGATAATGGTCTTAAATACAGAAATCCAAGCAGAAATATCATTATATTAACTACACCTAAGCAGAAGTACAACATAACAAATCATGTACATATAAATCAAACTTACTGCTTTGGATGAAAAATAGCAGGAGAGAGATAAATCAATCAAATTAAACAAATGTCTAAGCGCAATAAATAATACTTCATCAGGTCATTTTATGTGGCACCTAGTTCTTCCAAAAAACACGTTATCTTACTCTAATAGAAAACAATTTACATAAAATGAGGTAGTGGAAAACAATTTACATTCTACCTCCCAGACCCACTTATGGAATTCCACTGTATTGTAATCAAGAATGATTTTTAAATCACACAGTCATTTTTTTTCTTAAACACCTTTAGCAAAGGGTACAGGGACGGAGGGAGTACTAATGAAACTGCTTCAATTTATCAAAGATCAGTTACCGAATTCCTGAACTCACATAAAAAAGAAGAAAAATGGTGAAAACCTTAACTTGATTCATAAATTTTGAAAATGAATTGGAAATTTGTGTACCTAGGCGTTTAGGGTGTGATGGACGAGATAGGATATGAAAGTTGGAAGATGAGAGCTTAGAAGGTAGCAGAAGAGATCCAAGACGAGAGGATCCGACATCGGAGAAGGAAGGAGCTCCGAGAAATTGTTTGGTAGGTACAAAAGACGCCATTCTTTGTTACCGTTTTGACCTCTCCGCTTATTTCAAAAATAAATAAATAAATAAAATTGGTGGGTGAAATGGGTTTTGTGTATGTATATGTAGAAATTGTAGGTGTATATACTGTTTGGTAGGCAATGGCTGCTACGCGATTTTGAGTAGGTGAGATAGCAATGGTGGTGTTGGGTGAAGCTGGGGTCCACTCAGTCGTTGCTACCTAACTCATCCAACCTCATCTGTGCTAATAATACTACCCAAGTACAAAACAACTCTTCTTTTTATTAACGCTAGTAGACGAGACAAAAAGTCAAAAAGTTTTGCTATGAACAAGAATAATGAGTCATTTCACCCACCCAAATGACTCAAGAACAAGAACTAAGGGGTGTTATTTATCCCAGAATTAGCTATTCTGGATATGGAATAAGTCATTTCATCACCATAATATAAATGATGTGATAAGTTATGTCAAACTTAACAATCAAATAACATTTCAACATTTTATCCCTCATTGTTTTATTATCACATGACTATTTATTTATATTCTTCACACCAGACGATCCCTAAGGATATTTTAGGAGGGACAGATTTCTATACTATTGCAATAGTAAATGCCACCCATGAAGACCTAACCCTGCAAATGTCGATGCCACTCGAAACAAAATTCTTGCTACGATTATGTTGATGATGTTAGTTTTTATGGCCCACGTATATTAATTTTATGACTCGCGTTAATTTGATATTGGTTTAATATTTAATTCAAATTGGATAATATTGATAGAAGTTATTGAAACTGCCCCTACCCGTGTTGGTGGAAGTTACTTAACTTCCCATCACCCACTAACTATGATAGTGAGAAGTTATGGATATGGTAGTGGGAAGTTATGAACATGTTAGTGGAAAGTTATGGAGGTTTATTAAGTTTATAATTTCTCTTATCTATGATGATGGACAGTGAGATTGAAAGTAACTGGTTTTCTCTCTATCTTTAAATACTGAAGAACACTGCACTTTCCATCAACAATTATTTTGAAAGAAATCAATAAAAGGTAAAGAGAGAGAAAATTGATATTTTTGTCTAAAATTAGAAAAGATTTCCGCTCAGCTCAAGTCAAGTCAAGATCTCATTGTTGATTCTGATATATTTTTTTGACTAAACTAATGTCCAAAGATGATTTATGTGAAAATCATATGGTTCTAAGACCTCAAATTAATGATAGGATTTCATATTAGATTGAATTAAGGGTGATAAAAAAGTTTCAAAATTTTAAAAAAGTGACACAAGTTTTAAGAATTAGGTGTAGGTGACAAGTTTATAATTAAGAGTTAATGATATTTGGTCATTTTCATATAAGTCCCCAAGTTTTTCTTTGTACACTTCAACCCACTAAATAAAATACCCTATTTCCCAATCTAGGAAATGTTTTCAACAGTTGCTCCTATTTCTCCTTTATTTTCCCGCGATTTTCTTCTTCTTCTTAATCAACATCAGTTTAGAAATTAATTGAAAGGTAACTTTTAATCATTATTATGACTGATAAAAGTGAAGTGTTGTTGTTTATTAGAGTTTTATGTTTTTATTGTTGTTTTTGCCATTGTTGCAATTCTTCACTACTAAGCTACTTTCAGCGACGTTGCAACAGATGTTGAAATAGATTCAATATTTAATGAACAATATAGAATAATAGTCAAAATATTTTTTTAGCAATTGGTTCACCAGTTCCTGTAGCAGTTTTCAATTACTGCTGAATGTACTGCAGTATTTGTTGCATCTGATGTTTCAACTGATGAAGTAGCTGCTGAATTAAATACAACAGTTGTTGTATTTCTATACAGTTTTCTCATGTTATGCTTTTAATTATTATTTATTTAGGTATCTTCAACAACATCAATAGAAAATAAAATAATACTAGGAGTAGATTGTCATGGTGAATGGGTTGAGTCCAACAATCATTTTATTTGGCATTAGAAACACAAAAAAATGATCGACATGATTCCGATGATTGTGAATCAAGACATCGCGTATGAGGATTTTGTGAACCAAATTATTGCCAGTTGTGAATTAAATTGTGAGATGAAATATATCGCCATCACTTACATGCATTCTTGTAGCGAAAAATAGAGAGTTGTTCCATTTAGAATAAAAAATCAAGTGAATTTACGAATTTATTTGGAAGATGAAAGAAGACCCATTCTACGGATATACATGGTTGAAAGGGTGGTGGAGAACCAAAATTCATCTCAAAATCAAGAAATGTTGAATGGTGAATGTGATGTGATGGATACGGACATTCCAGATAGAGCAAGTGGCGGTGAGTAGACATCAACTCCAAAAGTTGCTAGCAACACACCAGGAAATATACAATCAACATAGTCGAATCATGTTCAAGATGATGAAATAGGTTTTTATAATGGTATGATATTTAAGAATAAGCAAGACTTAGATATTGGGTTGAAAATGGCTTGTTTGAAGAAAGACTTTAAAGTCAAAAAAGTGATAAACTTGCGTCTTGTATATTATGTCAAATGTGTACATCCAGAGTGCAAGTGGTGGCTGAAAGCTGTGAAGCTTAAAAGTGGTGACAGATTTTACATTAGAAAGTATGAAAAGTTTCACACTTGTAATTCTAAGCATTTGACAAGCCACAATCCATATACTACAACCAAAGTAATCGGTACATA
Source organism: Solanum ossicruentum (assembly GCA_025774065.1). Taxonomy (NCBI): domain Eukaryota; kingdom Viridiplantae; phylum Streptophyta; class Magnoliopsida; order Solanales; family Solanaceae; genus Solanum; species Solanum ossicruentum. Next base: position 11,332,923 of record JAOTQR010000079.1, read on the forward strand.
CTTCACAGATAAGTTTTACGAGGGTAAAGGGTCATCCACAAGAGATATAAGAACCCCATTTCATGTTGAATTAAGATGCAAAGTTAATTATTTGAAACTTTGGAAGAGAAGTGAAATTGGTAAATCTTTGACAAGGGGAACAAACGAGCATGAATATGCAGCGCTTGACACGTATCGTTACATGGTTAGTACGATAAATTTGGGGACCAAAAAGACATTGAAGCTCGATAAAATGGTAATAATGGTCACTTCAATCAAATTAGTGATATGGTTCCAGGGTCTGCCACACATCTTGAACAAATTGAATTTCACAGATAGAGTAGGACATTTTTTCCAGGAAATAGGTATGTGTTATTAATTGTTGCTTTTGTTGCATTAATTGTTGCATTGTTCCATTAATTACTGCTGAAGTTGACGCAAATTCTGTTGCAGTAACTATTGCATCAGCTGCAACATCTTTAATATCTTCTACAAAATTTTGTATTTTTAAAAATATTAGTTATTAATTTTTATAATATTTGCTACAATATTTACTGGTTTAGTATTATGACATCAAACATCGTTGAGTCGATTAATGCACTTTTTGTTGTTGAAAGAGAATTTTCCATTCCTTCTTTATTTGATGAAATAAACAAGAAGTTTGATGAAAAATTTCACAAAGACGAATGGAGTTCATCAATGCATCAACCGTCTTGGTCCCTTCGATAGAGGAGGTCATTGCAAAAAATATTAATTAAGGGAACAAGCTATTGGTTCATCAAATTGCCAATTATAGATATGTTGTCTCCGATCATGATGCTGTGGCAATGGTTGATCTTCATTACAAATATTGTATTTGCAAAGTCTTTGATTTTAATAAAATACCTTGTTCGAATGCGATGGAAATGCTTTGGTGTCAATATGGTGAAGATTATGGAAGACATATTTATGGGTATTCTTCTCAAATAAGTTAGAGACATACAATTTTGCATACATGGAGAAGAATTTTGGAAAGTTCCTAGGGAGATTTTAGAAAGGGAAATACTTCCTCCACATATTGTGCTGGGAAAGGTGGGAAGAAAGGCAAAGAAGAGGCGGCCAAGTATCGAATAATCATTTCCAAGCAAAAAGAATAAATGTACCATATGCAAAAGGGTTGGGCACAAGAACTACATGTTCAGAGCGAAATATTTCATAAGAACGCTCACTTTTATTTGGTGTTTGTGAACTTGCTTCATTTAGCATATTAATTTTATGAGAAATATTATTTGTACAATTAACATTTATTGTTACTTAATATTACCAGTATTATTGTTATTTATATACATTTTTCATCAAATGCTTCAGGTATTAAGAAATTGCATTTTAACTTATCAGCAGTTTTATAGCAATTTTTTCTTTATTTACAACAATTGTTATTGATATTTCAGCAATTACTACTGACCTCATAGTAAATGTTATATAATTTACAAAAATAGCTATACCGTATACAGTATTTGCTACAGAGTTTTTCAGCAATTACTACAAAATCCCCAAAAATTGCTATACAAAATTTACAGCAATAGCTACTACCTTTACAGAAAATGCTATGAAACTCCCATCAATTGCTTAAAAAAATTCAACATCTGAATAACTTCCTGAGATATTTTACAGCAATTGCTACAATTAGTTCAATAACTAGCCAACTTGCTATAACAAATTCAAATAAAATCTTTACCGTCGACTTAATTCTATTGTTGAATTGGACTAAAATCACTATAGTCATCCATAACCATGATCAAATGGACTAATTAATAAAAAAATCAACTAAAATAAGTGTGATCTACAATTAGGATCCTATTACTTGTGTAAGTACTAATTCAATGTATAAGATCATTATTGATTCTAGCATGCCATTGGACTAACTGCATATCATATATTACAAAACATATTGACATAACCAACTAATAATCAATTTACTTAATCACCATCACTTACATATGCAATTACTTAATATATTGTATATTACTTGTCTAATTATCACCTCAATGTATAAGATCACTATTGAATCTAGTTTTTAATCTGAAATTGGACTAATACAACTCAATTTATCACTAGATATGATTGATACCATCAACTTATAGTGTCACAACCCAACCCTAGGACTTAGACGTGACATGGCGAATGGGAACCCAAAGGGACCCAAACAAACCTCTTAGCATATCAATCACACATCCTTGATCGCGGAAGCAAAGTAAACAACAACAAGAGATATAATTAAAAAGAAAAGAAAATGGGACTAAGGGATGTCTTTGATAATTATTAAAACGTAAAAGAGTCAAGCTCAAGTATAAGTACATCATAATATACAACAACACCTGTAACATGGAATGGAGCAGGGGACAAGACACTTTCCGGGCTCACCCTCATAGTAGCAAATGTTTGACATAAAGAAGTCTCAACATAACAAGAGTAATAAAGACAATGTCCTCAGACTTCGGGACTCACCAAAGCTTGCTTCAAAGGATCGTACTAGCCACGTAGAGCATGATCAAATAGTGCTCCGGTCCCTACATGGTAATGTCATTTAGGCATAGAGTGTGTTAGTGTGTTTGAATGTACTAAGTATGTAGGATGCCATGCAACAAGACATAAGTCAATATAGTCAAAATGCATAATCATAGGCAATGGATAAGTATAATTTCAATATAGCATACATGATCAATGCTTGAAGTAAAACATGTTTATAAATCATTCAACTTGCATAGAACATAATGTATGTGTGGGAAGATACCCTAATCGATAAAAGTAAGACCAAGCGAGCTATAACATGGAATCCCGATGATTTCCCCCCATCGGTGAAGAGGTGGTCTACTTGTCAAGGTAAACCATATTTCACCTTACGGGAGCCTGTTCCATTTCAGAGAAGTGAACCCTCCTTACCCGAACCCATCCCATTTCGGGGCGGATTTCATGATAATGTGCACTAAATGAATCCACTAGTATAGCAAGGGTAAAGCATAATCCTATGTTGGCACATAGTTTGAGGAAAGAAGTATGGACCCTTGAAGATAGTCCATGCCAACATCCATTCCATCGGCGTTATGTCTAATCCCACGAAAATACTTGAAATTATCATACTTTAATCATAACATAAATATCTTGTAAGAACATGACTTGAGTAGCTCATAAACATGCTTGACCTCTAATGGTGAGCGTAACTTGAAACATGAGAGTATATCATAATTATATATGAATCCTTGCTTTAATATGAATGGCTCACAAGAGGTAAAAATCTTGAAATGGGGCTTAACTTGATACTTGTAACATCATAGATACTTTTCATGAATTCAATACATACTTGAGAGCCCTTAATCATCATATAGTCACTTGACTTTTAAATAATGAAATAGATCATTAATAACTTGATAATTCTTGACTTGACATTTTGTCAAACACTTGAAGGGTTCATGATACTAGTTCAAAATCATACAATTCAAGAGTGAAATAAGATGAGAAAACTTAATGCAAATCAACCCACCAACATGTAGTAAAACTCCCAGGTAGGGTACCTTGAAATCCATCATCAAATCTTATAATAGATCATAATTTCATATCTCAAAATATGCGTAGTCTCAATAGATATAATCAAATCATGGTATAACTTTGAAATAGATAGTCATGCATAATCAACCAATATTTCATAAAACCCCAACATAATTCATGCTCATAATTCATAATAAGAGATACCCATAGGTAATACAACTTGAAAACATGCAATTTCCATGAAAAGGGAGATTGAGCTCCATGGGTTAAAGGACCCAATGGATGAAACCCACATATCTTAAATTTGGGTTTTCTTGATATGAGCTTGAAGGAAACTTAGAGCTTGAAGTTAATCCTTAAATTCCAAAGTTAAGCTTGAAATCCTTGAAATTTAAATGAGATATTTGGTTAAGTCTTGGAGAGATTTTTGCGAGAGTTTTGAGTGATATATAGTTGAAAAATGGCTAAGTATAGGTGTTTTGCACGCATAAGTGGGAATGTGGTTATGACCCCAATGCCCTTGGCTGACACAAAAAAATTAAGAAAAACTTTGTACTGGTCCGCATTTGGTTAGCGACATGGACCGATCGCAGAGGAAAGAATAACACTGATCTGCACCCAATCCGCGTCGCGGCCTGTCGCGGATGCACATCAGAATTTGAAAATTTATGAAATTTATTTGTCGCTACAGGTCCTCTAAAATTTGGGTTATACTCATTTCCCACTCACTTTTACACCCGGATCGAGAATATGAAGTCAAATTTTCGATATCATGCACGAATTTTGAAATATATGAAAATTACAATTATGGGCATTTTGAAGCACATTTTTGAGGCGTTTCATATAGTCAACTTGTTATAGCAACTAACCACCTTGCTATAGAAAAGTTCAGCAATTGCTACAAATTATACGACGATTGCTACATAATGTACAACAATTGCTACTATCCTTACAACAAATGCTACACAATTCCCAGCAATTGCTTAAAAATATTCAACAACTTAACTTGCTAAGATATTTTACAACAATTTCTACAACTAGTTTAATAACTAGCCAACTTGCTATAACAAATTCAAACAAAATTACCATCGACTTATTTCTAGAGTTGAATTGGACTAAAATCACTATATTCGTCCATAACCATAATCAAATGGACTAATTAATGAAAACATCAACGAAAATAAGTGTGATCTATAACTATGATCATATGACTTGTGTAAGTACTATCTCTATGTATAAGATCATCACTGATTCTAGCATTTAACTTGACATTGGACTAACTCCACTTTATATATTATAACACATATTGACACAATCAACTAATAATCAATTTATTTAATCACCATCACTTATATATGCAATTACTCAATAGATTGTATATTACTTGTCTGATTACCACCTCAATGTATAAGATCACTACTGAATCTAGCTTTTAATCTGATGTTGGACTACCACAACTTAATTTATCAGTAGATATGAAATTTACATAGGCAATTATTTAGTATAAGCTGACTTGTTGAGTAAATTCACTGCAAATGATATGATTGTCCCAACATATCGTTGACTTGCTGAGACATATTCACAGCAAATGTTAAGACTACCCCAATAAGTTATTGACTTGCTGTGTCATTTCATAACAGATACAAAGATAGTCCCAGTAAGATGCTGACTTGTCGAGTCATTTTCACAGCAAATGCTAAGACTGTCTCAGCAAGTAGGTCACTTGCTATGTTATTTCACAACATATATGAGGATAGCCCCAGCAAGATATTAACTTGCTGAGTCATATTCACAGCAAATGTTAAGACTTTCCCAACAAGTAGGTCACTTTCTCTATCATTTCACAACATATATGAGGATAGCCCCAACAAGAGGCTGACTTGCTGAGTCATTTTCACAGAAAATATTAAGACTACCCCAATAAGTAGATCACTTGTTATGTCATTTCAAAACATATATGAGAATAACCCCAACAAGACGCTAACTTTCTGAGTCATTTTCATAGCAAATGTTAAGACTGTCTCAACAAGTAGGTCACTTGCTGAGTCATTTCACAATAAATATTTCTATAAAAGGAGATATCTATATAACATAAAATATTCATCGCCAACATTCTAAAAAAGCTAGAAAATAAGGAAACACATATATTCATAAAATAACTATCCATCATCAATATCCCCAAAAAGTCTAGAAAATAACAAAATACCCATTATCCAAATATTAAAAATGCCCATCATTCAAACATCAAAAAATACTTATCATCCAAACATCAAATAATACTCATCATCCAAACATTAAAAATACCAATTATCCAAACATTAAAATAAATCCATTATCCAAACATTAAATAAAACTCATTATCTAAACAGTAAATAAACATCATCCAACCTAGCAATAAATAATAGCATCATATCAGCTACTGCTCCTCCATAAATGATGCAAGTTGTTGATCCTCCGTTGGTGCTGCTCTTTCGTAGCACCTGTTGCTACTCCTCTGTAGCACCTACTGCTTGTTGCTCCTCTATCACAGTTGTTGCTTGCTACTCCTCTCTAACCACTACTATTTGCTGCTCTTTCCTAGAACCTGTTGCCCTTTTCTTTGCACTCACGAGTGCTTTAGAAATTTGCTTTCTCCTCCTTTGCTCACGAATAGGAGTATACGGTAACACCACCCTTGATGACGGAATGACATCTCTTTTGGATAGCATGATATTCAAGGTTTTCTTAAATGACAACATCATTTCCATTATCCTATCCATCCTCTCATTTCAAGTTTCACAACCACAAGTACTACAAGGTGCCTTAGAAGTCCTAGCACCCAGGCGACCGGATCTACTAATGGTGAATGAAGTTCATAAGTCATCTCCACCTAAGCGAAGAAAATCCTTCTTTATAACCAGCAATTGCTCCTTCCCTAGCAGCAGTTTCTGTAGCAGCTACCCCAGCAACAGTTTCAGCACCACCTACCCCAACATCAGCCACCCCAACAGTAGTACTAGCTGCCCCAGCAGCATCTACACTTGTCCTGGCAGCATCACCTACCTCTGCCTCAGTAGCAGCATCAACACCCACCCTAGCACCAACACCAGCACCAACATCAACAAGCAAATCCCTTTTGATGGTCATTACGTCGGCCAAATCTATCACCAACCTCACAATCCTCGTATCTTCTTCTTTTTCCTCGAATGGCATAAATCTAGTCCAAAAGTCCATCCTCTTCTCATTTTTAGTTAGGGATTAGCCACGGATAAACAATCTACATATTAAATAAATTAGCTTAACAACAAAAATACTAAAATATGATAAGGTAGCAACTGTTTCAAGATTATAACAACTGCTAAAGTCAGCCGAGAACAACTGATAAAGTGAGAAGACAACAGCTTTTGTAACACTTACCTCATCTTTCGGTAGATCAAAGAGTTTGTGCGCCTCAATTTTAGCATTGTTTGGGGCCACCAACCATCAAAGAAGTCTTGGAGAAGATACTTTCTCATCGAAACACTTTGAATGTTTTCCGTATCTGAGGAATGACTTCAAAAGTCCAAACCTAAATAAATTGATACCATGAAATATTATTAATTAAGATAATAAATAAATATGAAAAAAATACTACAATAAAAATACAACAAATAAAACTTACTATAAAAGCCCATGAAAGACCTTACAGATTTGATGACTTTCTGGTCGATATGGTCGCCTTCCTCAAATACTGCACAGTGAGTTCATTGCTATTCCGACCCCAAGAATAGGCACAAAATGCATCTCAGTCAGCCACTAGCTCGAACCAAAAATCCATCGCATTAGCCCCTGGATCTTTACCCATAAGAATCTCATGGAAAAAGTACACCAAACACAAGGACTTCTTGACACTCTTCTTCACTTTACTTGACAACAAAGAGGTCAAGCATCTTTTTCGATTTGCAATGTTTCTTCTTCATTGCATCACACATCCTTTTGTATGGCTTCTTTACCTTTTTGGATTGGGAGGGAGGATGAGGTGGTACGTGACAGTTCAACCCGGTAACAATAGAAAACTTTCTCATGCCAAAACAAATAGGCATGCCACAAAAATTGACCCAAAAATCATTCTCAGTACTCATCCAACGACGAAGAAGTTGATACATCATCTTCATTTGAAATCTCGGGGTATTCCCTTCACCTATACCTATGTATAACTTCCCAAATACAGTAAATTTAAAATAGCTATCCATGTCTTCCTTCATTAGTTTTTTTTAAAATCAGAAAATGGTTTCCCAAGTTTAAATTTATTCCTAGTTCACCACTCTCACCCTGATTCAAAAATCCAGGCATCTCAAAGCCATAATCGTCATACCTGAAAGCCACAACCGTGGTAGTGTCTATAGAAGCTGAGGGAAGGTTAATAGCAACTGGGGGAGGGGGTGTCTTTGCAGCAGCTGATAGACTGTCTTCACCAGTTTTCACTTGGTGCAACATCTGAGGGACTTTGTTCACCAGCTGTGTAAGTCTCTATAGCATTTAAGGGACTGTCGTCACCAGCTATTTGATTTGGTTCAACAACTGAGGTACTGGCACTAGCAGTTGTGGGAATAACACCAATGCCTAAAGGACTGTATACAATAGCTATTGAATTGGATACAATAGTTGATATATTAGGTGCAGCAGTTGAGATACCTTGTTCAACAGCTAATGGACAGGGTGCCCAGCCGAGGAACTCTGTCCAGCAGCTATGAGACTGGCACCAACCTGAGTTTTGAGTTCTTTAATAAGATGTTCCAGTTGTTATTGTGGCTGATCATCCTCTTATTCATCTTCCGATATAATGAGCCTCCTTCTGGAAGCTCTAGTGGAAGCATCGTTGGGTCCACGATTTTTTCATTTTGGTCGTGCCATTAAGTAGATAGTCATGTCATAAAATAAAGATTATCTATTAGCTTGATTAATCACTTTCAATAAGCACAAGAAAAATCAATACTCAAGAACCTCTCTACATGAACAATATATGTTCTTTTTCACAAAGAGTACAATAAACATGTAACTACACCACCCATATACCCAAAAGTGTTATTCTCTAAAAGAGTCCAATAAATCAAATAATACCAACAAAAATAACCTTACCCAAGTAGAAATTAGGGCATGCAATACGTTTTTCTAACAAAAAACATAACAAAAATCAAACAAAAACAACAACCACAACAGTTGTTCTAGTTGGTTCAGCAGTTGCTACCAATACTTTAAAATCGACCAACATTTTTTCTGACAAAGTACTACAACAACAAAAATCAAACAACAAACAACATCCATACCCAACTACGCAATTATTTTTATACTTCAACTATTGTTGCGAACCCTACTCGGAATCATCTGAACCAACCCAACATTTTGCTCGCAATGACTATAATAATAAAAATCAAACAATAACAACACCCATAGCCAAAATCAAACAACCAACCCAACATTCAACAAAAATCAAACAACAACAACACCCATACCCGTAATCAATCAACCAATCAAATATATTTCTCAAAATGACTACTAAAATAACAACACTCATACTCAAAATTGTCTTCTTCAAAGAGTACAATGACAAATCAAACAACACCAACTTGAAATTAGAGTATGCAATAACAAAATACATACTTTTTCATCTTCCTAAACTTAAATAATTATTTGTACAACAAAAAACAAAACCATAGTAGTGGAAAAGTAATAAAATCTTACCTTTAAAGAAGATGATGACGATGCGAGAAAAGTTGATGACCAACGACGGCCGAGAACAATGGCAACAGTGAAGGAACGATGAAAGTATTTTTAAATTTTTTTTAAGTTGTAGAAGTTTTTTTAAAAAAGACGTAGTTGCTATGTTTTTAAAATGATCCCTTTGGTTCCTCATTAAGTTAATCAAGGTTAACTTTTAATTAGTGACAACTTTGACCTTCCAAGGTCAAAGTTGTCACCTTTTTTAATTATAAGACTTGATAGGAACTATTGCCTTAATTTTTCGACAATTTGAATTATGGTAAATCCTTACATGTGATATCACAGCTAGGTTTTCAAGAACTAGTGATTTTTCATTCAGATTTATGTTTTCTTTCAACTTTATGCATCCTATTTTTGAAATTCTATGAGTCATAATTAATGTTAGTTACAGATATATTGAAGTTTTAATTCTTCTATTATGTTAAACTAACATGAAATTATATGTGAAATTAGTGAATCGTCAAAGTGGTCTAGTCTCTGGAGGATTAATTCCAAAATAATGATTAAACTTAAATTCAGTTATCCATTATTTTGATGCTTATAACAGATATAACATTTATATGGATAAATTGAACTTTTTGATTATAAGACATTTATGGATCACCCAAAGGTTAATTATTTGTTCATATAATCATTAACTTTAAGGGATCGTCTGGTTATTGGTTAGAGTTATGTGGATATTAACTATGTAGGGTTTAGTTATGCAGGTATTAGTTATGTAGGGTTTTGTTATGCAGATATTAGTTATGCAGGGGTTAGTTATATAGATATATATTTGTTATGCTAGATTTAGTTATGTAGAATTCAAAAGAAATGACTAAGCTAATTCTTATTTCTTAATTATCAAATATTTAGTGAGCTTATATTTATTACATTCATTAAATAACAAAAAAAAAGGGTCAAATATGCCCTTGCAATATTAGAAATTGTTTAGATATATCTATCGTTGTACTTTCAATTTAAATATACCCCTTTCGTTGTACTTTTTATCCAAATATACCCCTTATTATTCTTTAGAATAAATTTATCCTTAATTTTAACAAAGAAACATATGAAGACATAAAATTAAACAACTCATTCTCAATTTTCAATATACATATATCTTCATTTATTTATTTTTCCTTGAAAGCTATGTATTTTTAAAAATAATAAATGTTAAATATTCTACTTTAGTTAAAAAATATTTCTTGAAAAAAAGGTATCAGTATCCTATATCCAAAGTGGTATTTTATTTTAGTTTAAAAATAATTTTGGTTTAACTTCATACACGAAAAATAATTTTAGTTTAACTTAGGTACTAAACTTCAGATAATTTTGGTTAACTTCACATTTTTTAACTTTGGATACCAAAATTATTTTTAGTTAAAAAAATATTTTTTTGACTAAAAATGGATCGATAAAAGAGTTTAGAGTTATGCATGTATTAGTTATGCAAGTATTAGTCATGTAGAAATTACAATATATAAATTATTGGTTGTTAAATATTTGATTTATTGTAAATTAATATATGTTATTAACAAATAAATAAGTAAACACATATATTACATAATTTAAATTAGTCAGCGATTCGATTAGTTCAAAGTGGAAAGACTTCCAACTCTTCAGAAAAGAAAAAAGAAAAACATAAATAAATAAAATATTTTTTTTTTAAAAAAAATACATAATAAAAAAGGACCGCTTATTCCATAAGAATTCTCAGTCAATATTGTTCAATTTTGATCTATATGTTGTAACTATTTTTTTGTTGGACGCATATTTAAATCATGTTAGACCCCGTAATTACGTAAA
>JAOTQR010000079.1:11349971-11381080 GCA_025774065.1 Solanum ossicruentum
ACACGAGTGGGTGATAAGTCTAAGGTGTGATGTGATTGTACATGTCTGATATTTTATTAGGCGGCAGGACCGCAGCGGAGACCTTGTCGGCCCGCGTTGATATGTATATATATATTTGTGTGTTTGTTAGTGTATTCTGGGAGCTACTGCAGGTGCGGATAGTCAGTAAAACGGGGGAAACTCTGCCAAAATTTTGATAGAGTTCGTATACTTGCGGATGAGGCTTGTGGTTGAACGTTGGTCTAGGTGTCTAATCGGCACCAGTCATGGCCCCGGGGTTGGGTCGTTACATCCATGGCGGCTTCTATTTCTCCCTAGGTCAAAAGTTATGTAAAAACATAATTTTATAAAATAATTATAGGTGTAGGAGAAAATCTCAAAATAAAATAATTGAGTCCAAAACAAATTGAGATATCAAATCCAGGAGGAAATTGGAATGTTCTTCAACGTGTGGTGCACGTGAAGGTTACAGCAGCAACGGCTTCTTTGTTCAGGACTGCCACATGGCAGAAGCAACCAAATTGCAATTAGAATTGCAACTTTTTCTAGCCTTTTATATATATATATACTAGTTTATTTAGACCGTGAGTTACACGAGACTAACAGATATTATTTTTTTCTTAATTTTTGTAATCTAGATAAAATTTGAAAAGTCAATTTGAATGTTTAATATTTTTAAGTATTCTTTAAGTAATACACATAATAGATATGACATAGTAAAATTAGGTAGACACTTTTCAATAATCAATTAAATTGTTTTGTTTGTTTTAAAAAAATTTTAAAATCAACCGGCTGAAGCAGGATCGTCAATAGAAAGCTGCCAGCTAAAGCAAGCAGCTGAAGCAAACATGTCGTCCAATAGTCGTCAGCTTCAATTACTCCGTAACCTATTCTATTTTTAAAAAGATCTAAATATTGATGTAACCTGTGTTTGTTATCAAGTTTTATAAATTACATATTACTAATTAAAATACTCTTCACAAAGCTATGGATGAAAAATAGAATTTGTAATGGGAGGGCCCACATGCATTAAAAGCAAATGGTCATAGAGCCTCTTTAAGGCTAAAAGAAAAGTAGGAATAGATAGAATAGAGCACTGTTTTTTGTTGATGCAGCTGAAGAGAGCTTTTTAGGAGCTTAGCAGACTGAAGTATTGTGTGTTAGTATTGAGAAGAGTACATGAATATAATAAGGTGCGTGAAATACCTAAAATATCCTTACCACCCTAAGCTCCTCACTTTAGCCTCTTATAATATAAGAGAATAACATACATATATATATATATATTTAATCCATTAAGTTGTCTGCTTGATTTTTGTTCTGTAATCTTTTCTTTTTAATTTATTTGAGCTTCAAATCTCTTTATTTTCGCACCAATTTAATCCTACAAATAAAATACACAATTTAACACAATTCATAAAATTTATGCTCAAAATGGATTTTAAAACGGATTAAAAAAGTATTAAAGATGAGGTATATAATGACTAGAAATATGTATTTTTGGCCTAACATCATGTCACGACCCAAACTAGGGCCTTGACATGACACGACTAATGGGAAACCCGAAGGAACTCCAAACAAGCCTCTTAGCATATCATACACACATCCTTGGTCACGGAAGAAAGATAAAACAACAAGAGAGACATAAACCAAGCAAATTGGAACTAAGGGAAAGAGTTTATACTTAAATAACATAGATGAGTCAAGCTCAAGCATAGTTACATTATTTGTCCAACAACACCTCTAAGCTTAGAATTGAGCGAGGGACAAGACAACTTTCATGGCTCACCCTCACGGTCAAAAGCATACAATAGATAAAGAGAGTCTTTGCATATCATAAGAACAAGAGATATCGTCTTCGGAGATAAGGACTCACCAAAATTGCTTTGAAGAGATAGTACTAGCCACGTGGAGAAGGAGGATGACCAAATGGAGCTCCAGTTCCTACATGGTAACATCATATAGGCATAGAGTATGCGTTAATACATTTGAATGTACTAAGTATGTAGGATACAATGCAACAAAAGATAGTCAACATAGGCAAAATGCAATATCATAAGCAATGGATAGCATAATAACAATATGACATGTATGAATGATACTTGAAGTAAAACATGCCTATATATAATATATTACATATGTAAGAAGAGATCATCATCAAGGACCAAGCAACTAATACTTGGAATCCAAGGCTTAGCAACCCCTTGGAGGGTGATCAAGGTATATACCCCTAGTCGGTAGATGGACATCACACCCTCCATCATAGTGGTCAAGTTATCAACCCCTTAACTGGTTGATGGATGTCTCACCCTCTATCATAGTGGTTAAGGTATCAACCCCTTAACTAGTTGATGGACATCACACCCTCCACATAGTGGTCAATGTATCAACCCCTTAAATGGTTGATGGACATCACACCCTCCATCATAGTGGTTAATGCTAGGCACCCACCCCCCTCCCCTCAACGAGGTATGGTCAACTTGTAATACTATAGATACTTTTCAAGAAATCAACATATAAGTGCATTACTTTCATCATCATAAAGTCACTTAATTCATATGTCATGCATTAGGCCTTCAACAACTCAAGAAATATTAACCAGGCATTTTAGCAAACACTTAGCGAGTGTGTAATGCTAGTATAAAACCATGTAATTCAAGAGTAAAATCATGCAAGAAAACTTGAAGTAAATTAACCCACCAACACTTGGTTATGCCCTTATGCAATATACATTGAAATCCTTCATCAAATCTCAAGTTAGATGATAGATCCATAGCTCAAAACATGCTTAAATAGTTACACTTTTATTAAATCCCAGCATAGTTCATAGTCAAATTCATAATAAGTAAGACTCATAAGTAAATCAACTTAGAAACATGCAATTTATGTAAAAAGGAGGGTTGGACACCATGGGGAAAGGACCCAATGGTTGAAACCCACATACCTTAACTTTGGAGATTTTCTTGAAAAAGATTTGAATGGAGACTTGAAGCTTGGGTGAAATCCTTAGATCCGGAATGAGATTTGACACTTGAATTTTGGGTGAAATATTTGTCTAAGTGTTTGAGAGAGTATTGGGGAATGTCTTGTATGATATGGTATTGAAATATGGCTAAGTATAGGTGTTTTTACGTATGGGAAGACTTAGGCCCAAGACCCAAGCATCTTGGACCGTATCAACAAACCTGGGCAAAAATATAGCATCTCCACGCCAGGGGCGCAGAATGCTCTCTAGAAATTGCATTTTTGGATTTTTGAATTTTGATACGATTGGTCTAAAATATGGGTTAGAGCCATTTTCTACTCAATTTTTCCCCTGATCACGAATATGAAGTCGGATTTTTGATATCATGCACGAACTTTGAGATATATGAAAATTATGATTGTGGGCATTTTCAAGATACATTTTCGAACACTTTTTGGGGTCCTTTCACATCATTTTGCATTCAAACTCTCATATCAAATTTAGCACTTGCATTCCTCTAATTCTTTTATCTCCTTCATACTTAGCCTTGAGATAATCCATATCTCTTTTGCTGATTTTAGAGACATAACATGAGTGAAGATTGTGGATGAAACTGTAGTATACAAGCAAGTCTTTGCCTTTGATTTCATGATTTTTCTCACCTTGTGGTTTTTAATCTACGCCTTGTGGGATTGGTCGGCAACGGAACAATCTCATAATCATCTTCTACAGCCTCCCAGAGATCCAAAGCTTTTAGATATGTTTGCATTCTAACTGCCAAGGTCTGATAATTTTCTCCATTGAAAGCTGGTGGTGCCATTGAAAAAAGCTTGTTTCTCCATCCATGGAATGCGCTGAAACAGATTACTACATACAAGTCCCTCAAGAATAAAAAGCTCTGATACCAATTGTTGTTAATATTGAGTGAAAATCTAGAAAAGAACAAAGGAGAATTTATGAATAATGAAAGATAAGAACTATATAGCAATGAAGAACAAGAAAGAAGAGAAATTATTCAAAAAAAGACTTACATATAAAATAAAAAACCTACCTTCAAAAAACAAAAAACCTCCCTATGCATTATAAGAGTGTATTTTACATGATTGTGTCCACAAAAAATATTTACAAACAAATGTCTATAGATTCGTTTCAAAAGTATACATAATTGGACCAATATGTAAAAGTTTTTTTTTAAAAAAAATAAATAGAAACATTTGAACATTTGCTTATGCAATAAATGCAACATGTGTGGATAATGACCTTCTTCCTAGGGAAAGAGGGAAAATTGGCAACAAAAGGAAGCAACCAACGGCTGCATTTAATGTAGTTGTATTTTTTATCTCTCTTGCATTAAAAAATTTGCATGATTATTGTTGAAAATACATATGCATATATCTTACAATCTTTTCACTAAGTTAGGTAACCAATTAGGTGGAAGGACTATCGGATATAAAATCAAAAACCAATTACATAACTTCTCTTATTTGTCTCTAGTTCATTTAATGCTTCTCATAATTGTGTAAATTCACTTAAGTCTTCTTTGGAATTTTTCTTTCAAGTTTAGAAAGCAAATTCATACAAAAGTATAGAGTACCAACGAAAAAATATATATAAAACACAACACTATCTTGCTGAGGTTGATTTTGGAGTTATTTTTGTTTTAGATATAGCTATAAAAAAAATGTCTATATTTTAATTCACCATGAAGGTAGAGGGATAGAATAAGTTTGTTCATATTTATTTTAAAAATAAAATCTGTGTTTTCTATTTTTTTAAAAAAAAAAATTAGGACAAGTTAAATAAAATGAGTTGCGTTGGTAAATGAACTGTAGATATCGTGTACGAGTGTGTTGGATTTGCACATGTATTTTAGATTTTATTAAAGGAAAAAGCATTTAACACTTTTGCCATTTACAAAGAAATGAAGAAAGGTAATAAATGTACATAGAGTAAATTTAATGTGAAAAGGACAATCGGTAAATGAAATTTACATAGTATGATGTGACCACAATAAACACCACATCTGCTATCAAAACAACTACCAGAGCATAATTCAGGAAAACACATAAAATCAAAGATGTGATCAAAATAAACATCAAAAATTATCAACATGGCATCTATTAAAAAACTCCAAGGTCATTCAACATAAAACTAGTGACTCCATCAACAGAGTTAGACAATTTAATAGAAAATGAAAAAATACAAGTACATTCTATGATATCAACAGTAGATCCCCAAAACTAAGTAACAACTACAGGATAACCAACTATAAACCAAACTATATATCAACAATACCATCTGCAATACCAAAAAATGAATCAACTGTAAAGAGATTGTCAAAGCAACTAACCATCGAGGGTGCTGAAAATTCATTACTAATAGTCGGCTAGTCAAATGCATCATTCACTATACTATCATCCCTATGAACAACCTCCTAAAATAAAGAATGAAGACATTATGAATTAACTAATACAATAATAACAATACTAGCAAGAGCTTATAAAAAAAAGAATGTAATTTAAATTCAAATAACAATTGCGTGATAAGTAAATCATACCTTTGGTGATAATGAATTGTCATTTCTTGAATCAGAATTTCGCTGACTGCTTATCTCAAGTAGAATATTTTTAAAAGAATCGAAGATAAAATTCTTCAATTCATCATATTGTGCATCAACCTTAGCCTTAAATTTGAAAGATGTTTACGAACCTAAAATAGTAAATATAAATTAAAAAATAATTAACCAAAAAAAATAACAAGGAAAGAAATAACTAGCACATACCAACATAATTTTTTTCCAATCTTTTGAACACCTTCAACATTTTCGGCACTGCCAAACTGTTGACCATCGTTAGGAACAACATTGGGATGAGAATGTTCTTTATGCCTTTCAACTCCACTGATCGATTTTTCCCTGCCAAGATCAAAATCATTTGGCTCAGCAAGCTCTTCAAGGAAAATGACATCGAACTCATCAGCCATGAAATTAAGATTCTTGAACTTATACTAAGAAAATAAAAAGTTTGTATTAGAAACTAAAACAATAACAAAGATTTATTGGCAACTTGTCTATAAAAAAAATATTAGCTAGTTGTCAACTTCTCTAAACATTCCTCTCTTCAAATATTCCCAAAAAAACTTTCTCTGATCAATACTCCAATTAAACATACGAGGAGTACGAGTCCATTAACGGACTGCGACTGTCCTATCAACCTGATTGCAAGATTCATAAAACCAAATTTGCAAAGCGAGAGAGAATATGAAAAAACAAACATAATCAGGATCCTTGGTCATTTGCAAAGTTATAGAATCCCTAAACTCAATAAACGAAAGATGGCCCCAAGGATACATAGTATACTTGCCATACTCAACTAACAGGAAGTGATCATTCAGAGCAATTGACTTCCTAGGGGGAGGGGGAAATGAGAGTATAAATGTACTGATCAAGTAAAAAATACACATGTCAAATAAATGTTCGGACTTAATTAAGCCTTCGTGCTTGAAAATCCTAATAAATTCTTTTTTGGGGACACATGTACCTTTGAATTTTGGGAAATATATATCAGTCCGTTTTGATGGACCATACAAGTCATGAACAAAATCCTCCAACTTACCACACGTAAACCCAGTAACACTCCTAAATTCAGGAAGGCCAAATTGTAGAAGCATACCATTTAATTTAAAAGTGATAGAGTCTGCCCGATCACTCTTTACCTCGTTGTGAGCCAAAGCCCTAAGCAACTGAGGTTGGCATTTCAAAGGGGCAAATCAAGCATATAACCAAACGGACATTCTTTGAACAAGTGCAACATATTGAACTTCCATAACCGTTGCTTAATCTCACCAAAAACTTGAAAATTTGTGTAGCACAACCAGTGAGATGATGGAGCCTTCGTCTAAAAAAAATAATTACAAATTTATCAATTACAAACTACCCCAAAAATGCACAGAATTCTAACGCATAAAAAAATTAAAACTAAAAAATTATTGTGACATACTTTTTGAGCTTTGTCGATGTCTTTTCCAATCTTTTTGGTGGGCTTAGCAGCTTTAACCTTGTTTGGTTTGTTTCGAACAACAACTACAAACAAAATAATATTTCATAAAGAAAGAAATTATTCTAACAAACAAATTAGTAGATATCTACAAAAAAGTTTTAAAAAAAGGAAAAAAATACCTTGGATTTAACTACGTTGCTTTTACCCTCTTTGTTGAGACAGAGTCTTTTTAAAATGGGTAATTCGTCTTCAAGTCACTGTCATAGGGGAGGTTAGATACCTCTCCTTCTCTTTGGCAGATTTAGATGGATGATTCTTCAGTGATTTACTCTTGCAACTATTGGTATCCACCACGACAGGTTTATTCTTTGGCGGAGATGGAGTAAAAGCATGGAGGTCAAAAATGGTCTTGAACAACACATAGGAGTCGAATCCAAGCAAATCAGCTTCTGATTAAATCTAGGACTTTTACGAGTTGGTGTTTTTTGAGGAATAGTTTTGGACATAGTTAAACCATAAGGTACAAAAAGAAAAAAAATAAAAGCAAAAGTTGGTATTAAGATGTTCCCAACAATGGCTACCACACAACGACGAAGAAAAGGGGGAAAATAACTTACAGGGTCTTTCAACAATGGGTACAATGAACAAGAAGAAAGGGGGAAAATAGAATGGTGTGTTAGAGTATTGGCTTCTGAAAAGACAAAAGAGAGATTTGATGGGTTTACTTCAAAAGTAAAAAACTCAGAAAAAGTGTATTGGGAAAACAGCATTATTCAGCACATCACCAAATTCTAAGAAAAAAATAAATTGATATTAAAATTATAAAAGGTAAAATAATATTAGTTGACATGTACACTTTTGTAAATAAAAAGTTAAATTTGTAAATAAAATAGGTCATTTGACTAAAATGTAATAAATGCTCTTAAATGATTTTTTTCATGCAATTTTTCCCTAAAATCATCAACACGTCTACTAAAAATAAACAAACTCCTAAAGACTAGGTATAGAAGTTATTTGAAAAAAGCTAATCTAATTTACTGCGGTAAATAACTAAAAGATTGTGTTCCTAAAACATAGCAACTAACAGCTTACATAGGAATGAGACTAGTTCTTAATGGAATATTCTCGAGAAATAAGGAGATCTCCAATGGTAGATCCTAAAGTTTCATGGAATTGCATGGAAGGTCCACAGATTGCAAGTATTGTCGAAAATTCTAGAGAGGGGATCGATCACCTTGTGAGCATGAGGGCTGTACTTCGAAGGCTAAGCATCGTTTATGCACCGAGAAAGATCGTCGGTAGAAAAGCTCTGTTATGCACCAACGACGGCCCCTCCTCTTTACCTTTCCTATGCCCTTCCTCATTCCTTTGTTGGATTGAATTCCATCTCTTTTCTTCTTTGTTTGCGAGAGGGACTTGCACAATAATTATTGTTTGCACATTAGCCTTTATAGAATAATATAAATAGAGGGATATTCACTTGTAAAGACATCAAATAAATCTTGAGCGACATAAAAGCTTTCTTCGGTAATTCTCTTGTTTCTTTGTTCAATTTAGCATTTCCTTAGCGATCTAGTGAGCTTGTAAGATTGTGAAAAATTCATGAGTGAATTGTCAAGTGCCACTAAATATGCTTATGAAGGTATGAGTCAATTACATTAAAGTTACGTTGAATTAGGACAAGAGTATACTAAGAACACTATCTGTCACGTTGAAAAAAAATGACTGACAGAGATTGTTTACTCTGCGTCCTAGTCTAATCTCAGTTGTAATTTTGTAGACCCTTTTAATGTATTTTACGTATTAGTATTAATATTAGAGTGAGTCCGATCTTGTGCTTCTTACCTACCATGGTCTATTACTGCCCAAAAGAAGTAAATGATGCCAATTGTCTAATAGAATTCCCGAGTTCAGTTCATCAATGTTATGCATGAAAAACTTTCTGACAAAGATCAAATGATGACATCACATCTACGGGATCAATGTTTTCATTTAGGCATTAATATGACGAGCATACTTACCAGTCAAAAAGTTGCACAAAGTCAAATAAAAAACTATTGTCAACAATCTTCTCATAAAAAAATCAAACGTGAAACTATCCATTCAGTACTATTACAAGTTCAAAAACATTTCTGTAATTTTCTGCAGGATCCTCGTATGTACAGTACTTTAGTTGCTGCATATTTCAGTATGCTACCATGGCTATATTTTTCAAACACTTCGATCAAAAGAATGAATAGATTGTGCTGACGGACTGAGGTCATAGCAAATATTTGCCTGAATTATACAGGCTACCTGCCTACTTTCATCCACTGTTTCCCCTCCACAATTACTAAATCTGCTATTGCTACCACCTTTTCCAGAAACAACTGAGAGTTCTATACGCACTATTTCTGCCTTGGAGACTTCAAGTGGTCAGGCATGTCACTTTTGTGTTCTGATGACAAGGTACTGCTTTTATGTTCAAGAACAGCCTTAATCGGTGCTCGACTTTTCAAAATCATTTCTTCATACTCATCATCAGGATCTGAGAGAGCTGTGATGGCTCCTCCTGCTCCTACTGAAGCTTCTCCCTCGTGTATGACAACAGTCCGTATCACAATGTTGAGATCAAATGCTTGGTTATAAGAAAAAAATCCAATGCAGCCTGAGTATATGCCCCTAGAACAATTTTCAAGATGATCAAGAAGTTCCATTGATCTCAACTTTGGTGCACCGGTCATTGACCCACCAGGAAATGCAGCTCTAACACAATCAATTGCACTTGCATCTGATCTCTTTTTTCCCCTAATCGTACTGACCATGGTATGAACTGTTGCATAGGATTCGATGTCCATGAGATGTGGGACATGTACAGAGCCAGGTTCACATACACGCCCAAGGTCATTCCTCAACAGGTCAACAATCATCAAATTTTCCGCCTGATCCTTTTCACTGTCATAAAGTATAAAGAACTTGGTCGTGATTGTTTAAAAATGAGTCTGTTCCAAGACATATGACAACCATCTTGTATAGCAAACAGATAATTCAGATACAACAAGGTGAATATAGAAATTAAATAAAGGACTAAACTAAACAACCTAGGCAGATAAATTAAAGGAGGCTGATGGGTTGAGCCCGCCAGTATTTAATTGGCTAAAAAGGGTGAATATTAGTGTCAGAGTTGGGAAAACGAACAATACCAGCACAAAAGACTAGAACTTCTGGGAGATATGAAATTTAGACATGAAAGGTGAACATTCTATAAGACACAAGTAACACAAAAGTCAAAAGTCAAAGCTTCCTGAGGATAATAAATGTCAGTTGATATTTCAGTACTATGGTAACTCGATTCGTGTACCTGTACTCTAATTGCAGTTTCAGAAATTCATCTTCCTTTGGGGTGGAACCACGAGCTATAGTCCCTTTTATGGGTTTTGCTTCCAGAATTGCATTCCTATTCAATCGTAGGAACCTTTCAGGTGAAGAACAACATATACTTAGGTTTTCTCTTGAAAAATTAAGCCAAGCAGCATATGGTGCAGGATTTCTTTCTCTGAGATTACGATAAAGCCCCAGAGGATCTATTTCCCCTAACTTCATTCTCATCTGAGTTGTAAGACACAACTCATAACTTTCTCCTTCTTTTATGAACTCTTGACATTTCTCAACGTCTTTGATGTACTGCTCTCTTGATTTCTCAGCAGAAAACCCTGATTTTAGTTCAACTACAGCTGATCCTCGAGATGCCTGTGATCGTAACCTTGTGGACGTAAAAGCTCTCGAGTTGAGCAGCCTCTGCTCCACATCATCCAAGTGAGAAGTAGTACTTTTGCTTCCATCGTGTAGTGACAAAGTATATATGTCATCACACTGATGATCAATCACAATAATGTTATCTGCAAAGAATAAACAAGCATCTGGTGTTTTCGATCTATGACGATTAGATGCCACACCGCATTCAGATTTAAGATCATACCTGTATCAGGAATAAACACGTCAAACAACAAGAAGATCAAGTCATGGGAAACAATTCTCCCTCCAACCAGACACATAAAATGGAAAAGTTTAACAAACCCAATCTTCTATAGATCAGCTATATCCAATCTTATCCAGTATAGAACAACTACATATGATATGATGGTGAAGCTTTCTGCTATAAATGACTATATACGTCATGAAACTTGCAATGACAAATATGACACAACCTCACATGAGCAAAGGACATTCCCCTACATGCAACAGTCAATGATTCAAGGAAAAGAAGGAAAACATGTAGAGACACTAAGATAATAGAGTAGGAGGCGGGTTCAGATCATTGAAATACATACCCGATATAACCAATGTAACCACCATAAAACTCAAATGGTAATCCGTCATAATCCTTCTCATTGAAACAAAATGATAGGAGTTCCTGGTGCGCAGAGACATAGGAGTTAATCAGTAAACTGATGTGTAACATAAAATTCTTATAAAACGAGGGCAAGAAGCCTCTCCTGAATGGAATAAAAAGGAGGAGCTCAACATTGTACTTGCATAAAAATTAACGGAGAGTGAAAACACAATGTTTGCGTACATAGGACATGGGATTTTCTAAGAGATCAATTAATTGGAGAATGTATTACTCTATTACTCAAGAGTAAACTTGTTAAATATCCCATGATAGTATTGCATCTGCTTGTTCTGCCCCACTTTAAGTCTGGACTATGACATTGATTGAGGTGGTGATTTTCAATTTCAGCAACACATTAAAAAAATAAAAAGCATCATACACTACCTTATTTAAATAATCAAAAAATCCATCTTCCAAATATGTACAATTAACATGACCAGTAGCATCTTCAACCGATAGATGGCCACCTCCTTTACACGTTCTATCACTGACAATGTAAGATGATGTATTATAATTGAAAAGCAATGTAGCAATTAAACAGAGATCGATTGAGAAACAAAAAGATCTTAAGTAAGGCATTCAGGCAACATTTGAAGAGATTTTCACCTTCGATTTGACAATCTAAAAGTAAGTTGCTTCCAGAGGGAGCCGCCCTTTCCCCCCATAAAGGAAAATCTAGCCCTTCCCTGAATACCACAGGTGTATCATGGTTAGAAGCAAAAAAATGAAGGGATACCTCATAAGCAAAGTGGCCAACTTCAAAAAAAAAAAAAAAGGACAGACAACTTATGAGATCAGAGTCACAAGATGAGAGAGATCGTTTTATGCCGTCTCAATAAGAAACCTACCCTCTACTTTTTATTTCATATATCAAATTAACTATTATAATTAATTACCACATCTGATTTTCTTTTGGAGGAGGGAAAGGGACGTAGAATTGGTAAAAGTGGATACAAACCTACCCTCTACTTTTTTTTTAATCAAAAAAACAAAAAAGATATATTTGATGCAACTTGAAAATGCTCCCAAATGCAGAGACAAAAACAGTTATCACATATGGTACTGAAACTGAAAGCTGGAGAGAGACCTTTTCTATTGAAGAGCTATCCAGCCAAAAACTGTTTTTCGCCTTTTCATCTCCAAATAGCTCACAGAAAATATTATCTGCTCCGCCAACTTGACTGGCAGAGCAATCAAGTTTTTTCCATGTCATCTTCAAAAATTTCACACTGCGACCTGGATGTGATAGATTTAAGATTCCATCCACTTCAGCAGTTCTCCGCTCCATCAATTTATTCAGCAGATGCCCATGTCTTGCAAAACTTTGGGACAACGGGGCTACATTAGGCACCTGCATGCATGCTAAGTAAATTTTACCACTCCGAATAAATGTGGGGACACTCCATTGAAACAGAACAGAAAAAGCCCAAAGCATTTATATGCTGATTTAGGAGTCACACAATGATAAATAGCAAACAAAAGAACCTTACATCTGATGAACTTGAAAAGTGAAATAATCCAGACACCTTTTAGACAGAAAACCATATGTAAAGTTCTCTAAATAAGCAAATAATTCAATGCCATGAAAGGAACTCAGAGACTATAGACACTAAATAGGCAGCTCCACTGAACTATCTCTATTTTATAGAGCAGTTACCAGCATAATGAACATTTCTTTCATTGATGGAGGTTGACTTCAACAGGAGCCAATAATCCTCTGTTATTTTCCGGAAATTCTTGAAAAGCTGTCTTCCATGACATGTTGCAACACTTTCTGGGTGGAACTGGTAGAAAGACAAAATCGATGTTACATACTAGTGAAATCGGAACAAAATCTCACGCAAAGTGAATGACCAAACACACCTGCAATCCATAGTGCGGCCTACTAGAATGCATGACACCCATGAGGACTTTTCCACCTTGCACATCCTTTGAATCATATGATAACTCTGACATCCCATCAAAAATATCTTCTACTTCTTTGGACGTATTTAAGAATGAATTGGAAAGTCCGACACCATGGAAAGGGAGCGTCTCAGCCGTCGAGGTCCAAGCTATAGGAATGAGTTCCTTTGGAAGTGATCTCGGGTCTATTACAAGGGAATGGTACCGTACCACCTGAAATGTATCAATAAAGTTCAACCAAGATAAAATTTACTACTTATACAGGATCTAATCTTGCAGTTATATCTTCTCTCTGTTGTCCAATTCACTGGAACTTAAAGATTGTTTTATATTTATATATCATCAAATGGCTTCAGGTAGTCAAAATTCCAAACTTCACGAGCACTAGCACCGGCATTAATAAAAGTAATCAGTCGGTCGATCAAAGCAATGAATCAATGCAAAGTGCAAGTTTCACTTCACGTGGGTAAAGTGAAGCAACTTAGAAGAAATGAGCAATTCAGATAGTAAGGCACATAGCCATCCAAGGTAGAACCAATCACTCCTTTGAATTTGACTTTGAAAGGCTACAAAATCCAAAAACAAGAAAATGGTGTCTTTTGCTATTTTGAAACTAGGTTTCCTGCTTAGGTGTATTTTGATACACTCTAAAGTTTTTCTTCTCTCATTTATAGCACCTCTTCTTATAGTTTTCTTGATTTGCTTGGTTTCTCCTTCAAGATGACTCGTTCTTCTTTTTCTTCTTCTCTGTGCATCTTTTACGTCTATTACTTTGGTTTAAAGCTTCTCTACCTATTCTTTCGTGGTGTCAATGATTTTTTCCCCTTCTCTTGTTTGTTCTCTATTTATTCTCCAAATCTTTATTTATAGGCTAAACATAGGACAATAATAAAGTATCACACAGTACGGAACCTGATATTGAAGAGGGTTGAGAGGAAGCTAGCAGCATGGCAAAGAAAGATACTTAATATCAACATCAATATTATGATTTCATGTCCTTGTTCCTTGCTCCATTTTTTTCACAAGAAAGTTGGATTCCATGATAGCGCTTCATCTGAGTCAAGGAAGTTGGAAAGACTAAGAGATTCAATAGATGAGCATGGAAGTATCAAATGGTGTGGCGGGAGACTGTTACGATTCTGACATGTTGAGGTAGTAAGGGAATAAAAGATCTAAAAGTGATCAATAAGGCCTTGTCTGGAAAATGGTTATGGTAATTTTTGATGAAGGGAAGTGTCTTTAGGAGGCAGGTGATAGAAAAATATAAGGTCTTACAGAACATAGGAAAACAAAGGTTACACATTTTGTTGAAAGCAGCGGTTTGGACGGCGAAAGGCGACAAAAGGCGACAAGGCTCTGCCTCGCCTCGCGGCGAGGCGCTCGCCTTTTTGAAAAAGGCACCAATTTATACTAAAATCTTAAAATATTTAATTGCATATATAAATATCTAGAATCTCAATAGCAATAATATATTATAGCAAATATTTCAATTCAAAAAGGCAAAAACTAATAATAGATAGCAAGATATAAATTAGTATACAACATATTATATTAATAAAGGACTATAACTTTTTTAAAAAAATTAAGCAGTCAGCAGTCTCCAGTGAACACTGAATAAAGTCTGGACTCTGGAGGAACAGAGCAACTGGAAAACTGAACAGAGTACATAAGAAGAAGAAGAGAACTGAAGAAGAAAAAGAAAAAAAAAAGGCGCAGTAGCTGAGTCACACAGGTGGAGAAGAAGAAAGAAGAAAAGTAGAAAGAAGAAGGAAGAAAATAAAAACTTACCT
This sequence comes from Solanum ossicruentum, assembly GCA_025774065.1. NCBI lineage: Eukaryota > Viridiplantae > Streptophyta > Magnoliopsida > Solanales > Solanaceae > Solanum > Solanum ossicruentum. The sequence continues at coordinate 11,365,002 of JAOTQR010000079.1, forward strand.
GAATAGGTCGCGGCGTCGCGCAGTGGAGAAGAAGCCCCGTGGAGAAGAATTGTGGACTCTGAAGAAGAATGCTGAGTTTGGACTATTGAGAAGAAGCGAGAGTCGAGAAGAAGCGCAAGAAAAAATGGGTCGCACAAAGTTCTTTCCCAAATAAACCCTAGAATTTCTTTTTTATTATTAAAAATCAGCATTTTTAAACAAAATAGAAAAGGCGACTCCATAGGCGCCTTGCCTCAAGCCGTCACCTCTCGCCTTTTTTGCGCCTCACCTCGCCTTTCACAGGAGCGCCTCGCCTTGGCAGGTTAAGGCGACACTCCTCGCCTTGCCTCTCGCCAAAGACGACGAGGCGCTCGCCTTTCAAAACACTAGTTGAAAGTTTGTGTGAAGGGCTTGACTAAAGATGTCAACCATCTCCTCTTGCATTGTTCTGTAGCCTCAAGATCATAGTGGGAAATCTTGGGATGGTTTGTTACACTTTGGGTGATGCCAGGCATGGTGAAAGAAGTAATATCCTACTGGAAAGTTTGGTGGATGAAGGAGAATGCAAGGAGTGGAATGTTGCTTCACTAGCTTATGTCGATGTAGATCTTTTGGTGAGAAAGAAATAGGAGAACATCTTAGGAAGTACCGAAAAAAAAAAGGAGCAACCTCTCGTCCTTTATTTTTCTTTGATGCACCTATGAAGTTCCTCGAGCCTTGGTGGATAGAGTTACCTAGGCACCTATTGTTGGTGGGAGGTGGTAGATATCTAGTGGAATTAGTCGAGGTACGTGGAAGCTGGCCCCGACACCACGATCATCAAAAAAGAAATTCCTTTATGTATAGAAGATTGGGTGTCATGCATAGGAAATCTTATATTTTTGTAGATTTGCTACTTTCTCAAATACTTCTTATATGTGGTCGCCTTTTGCCCAAACTTTAATGGAGTTTATTAATTATTTATTTTTAAATAATAAAGTATCTCTTTCCAATTAAAAGCTAATTTCAGCATTGTTTATAAAGCACCAAAATACTTGACCAATTGATTAAACATATAAGTTGCTTTTTTTGATGAAGAACATTTAAGTTACTTTCGTGATTGAAGTTATCTTTTGGGGGCTTGCCAATTTTAAATGATACTTAATTTGAGTTCTTCCAATTAACATTAGTTTTTGTTGTATATTAGATTTTGAAATAAGTAACTGCAATTTTGATATAGTCCAAACAATAATCCCATACAACAACAACAACATTACCCCAGTTCCTCAAAGGCCAAACAATAATCCCATATGATAAATATTTGTGTTTTCAGTAGGTTGTGTTTTACATCAAAGAAGCAACTGCTGCCTAACTAGCTTCTCCACTTAAAGCCCCAAGAGTCTCGTCCTTTTTGAGCTTTTTGCTTTCAAAAGCATTGACTAGCATAAGCCACCACTTCGGGAATACTATTTCACAAACGTTTTTTAATGGCGGTGTTGACTGAATGACTATTGACCACTTGTATGCACTTTGACTATTATAATGAGTATATGTTAACTCCCACCAACACAAATATCAAGTAAATCTATCCACCAAGGCTTAGGAAGATGGAAACAAATCAGCTAGTGTTGCTTTCCTTGGTTTGGATGTGAAATTTTGTCTCCAAGGTTCGCATCCACTTCAATGACCATTCGGCCACACCCTGGATACTTTCTATTTCGAACATATTTATAGCACAAAACGTTTGTCTTTTATGATTATTTCGGACTAGAAAAATATGCTTCTACGCATCCCTTCCCATAGACTAGTTGTTGTTTTAACAGATGACGCCAGCAGTAATGACGAGCCCCAAATTCTTCAGTTGTCAGTATTATGGGAATAATGAATAGTGACTGAACTTTCATTTAACCCAATTAGAAGATTAACTTGACATCCCCAAGCTATATCTAATAATACCAACAGAAGCATTTTAAAAAACATCCTTGGTTTTTGCTCTTATTTTTGTTTTTCAGATTCCTTTAAGTATCAATACAATGATTTTAGTATTTCCCGAACTGGATACTCAATGATGAGAAACTTCTTGTTACATTATGTTTCCAAGTTCCAACAATTTTGTCGGAACTACAATTCCCTCGTCCTTGTCTCTACATTAATTATCTCAGATGCCTTAAACTATCATGATCGTCTGCATGTGTCCTGATCCCACACAGCTGCCAATCTGACCCAGCCAATGAGAATGTGTATGCTTCCCTATGCATGTCTACACAACAGAATTTGACTATAGTTCTTACTCACTCATGTGGGTGCTGGTAAAACACCCATGAACCCCATATTATTTGAAACTTATCATCTAAATGATGTTTTATAAGCTTCTAAAATCTAAAAACAATAGAATTTTGATAAAAAGATGTGAAGAAACCAAGCCATCATTTAAAATTGGATCACAACGACTCATCACAACATTAACACAACAGAAAAACTGAACAAATTCATATCAAACTGACCTTAAATCCAGAATTTCTCCCTGAAGGAATTTCATGGAATAATTTGCAACCATTGTGCTCAACATCACTGCAAGTTAAAGAAAGAAAAGACAGTTTGGAAATGAAACATGTATTGAGTCACCAAAAAAGAATCACAGTTATCCAGCGGAAAATTTTTTAATCAAGTCTTTACTAATATGAAAACCGCAAATGAGTAAGAATGCTAAGCCCCTAACTCTGATTTCCGAACACCAGGAAACCTTCTCTTGGAGACCTATAAGTGTGTTTTTTAGAAGGATACCTACAAGTGTTTTCAACAAACTATAATACTGGTTTCAGTTTGTGATGTCTCCACAACGTATGTGTTTTTTTGGAAGGGAACCTGTAAGTGTTTTCAACAAATCATCTTTTTAGGCAACGCAGCACGAGAGTTACGCAAGATTTGGACCAATAACCTTCAAGCCAACTTTGAACTCTCTGAGCTAGCACTATCAGCTGTTCAACCAACTATTAAAATTTTTATTTCAATTTATGATGTCTCTGACTCTCTGCATATCGCCATCTTATATGCATATTTTAGTGTCACTGTATTTTTTGTTTCAGATGATCATCAGCTAATGTAATACCACAACAGAAAATAAAATAAAGACCAAAAAAAGAAAAAAAAAATGAACAGATAGAACACAGATCATATACCTCAAACGACCATGAACAGGTTCAGGTGCATGTACAACTTGAGCACCATGCACATATCCCAATGCCTGTTCAATCATAGTAAATGTCAAGTACACTCTTTTAGATCCTATAGAAAAATCTACAAAAAACATAACTATGAGGCTTATAACATGCATAGACTGTATAATCTACTCATCACAAGATAAATATCTACAATTTCTTTCATGGGGATGAGTGGGGTACTCAACAAGATCTACTACCAACACTATTGGAAGAAAAGTAGGCATCTCAGGGTTATTCTAACCATCAAACACTATGACGGAAGATAGGTATAATTAGATGATAGTTACTGATACTAAGACAAAGTTAGAGACCGGTGGAATTTTTTCAACTTCAGAGGGAAACCTGATAATGTGCCGATAGCAAAGCTCAAAGCACTTAAAGAGAAGCTAAAAGATGGAGTAAAACTGCTCAAGGGAAATTGAGTGAAATTGAGTGTACAAAAGCAAAATGTTCTAAAACAACTAGCAGACTTAGAGGAGACACAAGAGCACAGAAACCTGGGGACAGAAGAGATTACTTCTAGAATAGCTTTAAACATGGAGTTTGAAGACATAGCAAAAAGGGAGGAAATAGCTTGGAGGCAAATACCTAGGGCAGTATGGTTAACGCAGAGGGTAGAAACACAATCTTCTTTCACAGAACTGCAAATGCTCACAGGAGAATGAATACAATTTCAAAGCTGAAAGTGAGAGGAGAAGAGCTGAATATACGAGATACAGAAGGAAATAGTAACTTATTATGAAGAACTGTACTCTGAGCCAGAAGATCGGAGACCATATTTGGAGATGAGTAACTGCCCTGTGATTCATGAAGAAGAGAACAGCTTCTTCTAGCACCCTTTGAACAACAGGAAATACTAGAGGGCATAACAGCATGTGCAAGGGACAAAGCACCAGGGCCAGATGGTTACTCCATGGCTTTCTTTAGCAAACGCTGGGAAATCATTAAACCTGATTTGGTGGATACAGCGCATAATTTTTGTAAGACAGAAATATTGAGAAGAGCATTAATGCCACCTTTGTGGCTTTAGTTCCCAAAGAAAGTGGGAGCTGTGGAACTAACAGACTTCAAACCTATTAGCCTGGGGTGTACAAGATCATAGCTAAACTCCTAGCAGAAAAGCTCAAGAAGGTGTTACAAAGACTTGCAGACAAACAACAAATGGCATTCATAAAAGGTAGACAAATAATGATGCAACAGTGATAGCAAATGAGTGTGCAGAATCCGGACAGAGAAGCCAATGCCCTAGAATCCTATGCAAGCTTGACATACAGAAGGCCTATGACCACTTAAACTGATTTACTAGATAGGTTTTGGAGCCAAGTGGATCAGATGGGTGAAATTTTGCATAAGCACAGTCAAGCTTTCTGTTTTAGTCAATAGAAGTCCCAGTGGCTTCTTTCCATCTCAAAGGGGACTGAGACAGGGCGACCCCCTGTCGCGCTTCCTATTCATCCTAGCCATGGAAGGCTTGAATAATCTGATTCAGATAGCAAAGGTGAAGGGTTGGGTAAGGGGCTTCCAGGTGGAGAACACTGCACTAAATGATTTGGAGATCACTCATCTCCAATATGCAGATGATACTCTTATCTTTTGTGAAGCAGTAAGAGAGCACATGCTGATTCTTAGAGTAATATTCATCATCTTTGAAGCGATCTCCGGATTACACATCAACTGGGGGAAGAGTTTTATTATCCCATTACTGAAGTGACTGAGGTGGATAGATTGGCAGAAGCTTTGGGTGGTAGAGTAGGGGATCTGCCAACTCTATACCTAGGTATGCCACTGGGGGCTAAGAGCAGATCAATGGATCTGGAATGGAGTGACAGAAAAGTGTGAAAAGAAGCTAACCAACTGGAAGAGCCAATATTTGTCTAGGGGAGGCAGACTAACAATGATCAACAGTGTGCTCGATGCAATACCTACTTATATGATGTCTGTGTTCCCAGCACCAGATAATGTCATAAAGAGGAGAGATGCTTTGAGAAGAAACTTCTTATAGCAAGGAGATGAAGATAAAAAGAAGTTCCACTTAATCAAGTGGGAAGAGGTCATGAAAAACAAGAAAGAGGGGGGAATGGAGGTCAGGAACATGAAAAGGCAAAACAAAAGCAAGCCTCATGTTAAAATGGCTATGGAAACTTATGACAGGAGAGAATATACCATGGAAAGAGGTGGTCAGGGCAAAATATGCAATGCAGAATAATGGATGACAAAGATGGTGACTACACCATATGGATGTGGGATTTGGAGATCAGTAAGAAATCTTTGGCCTCAACTCCTCTCCAGAATCAGATTCCAAGTGGGTAACGGGTATGAAGGTGTTATTCTGAGAGGACAAATGAATAGCCCAAAGACCCCTGAAACAATTATTCGCAGACTTGTATGCAGTAAGGAGGTGTTTGGATTGGCTTTTTTTTAAGTGTCTTTTAAGTTAAAAGTCAAAAGCCATAAGTTGGGGACCCCCTACTTTTCGCTTTTAGCATTTTTTTGTACTTTTCAGCCTTAAAAAGTGCTTTTAAGCACTTTTTTGTGTTACCCAAGTACTTCCAAAACCTAAAAGTGCTGAAAAGTCAAAAGCTTAAAAAAATAAGCCAATCCAAACACCCACCAAGTCTCCAACCAAATGCAACAGTGTCTGAAATATGGACAGGACAGGGGTGGAACTTACATCTTAGGACGAACTTAAATGATTGGGAGATGGGGAATATAGAGGCTTTCCATGACACAATCGCACAGTTTAGCAATCTGGATGATGGTGAGGATAAGGTTATTTGGAATGTTGGCAGCAAAGGGGTTTTCAGTGTCAAAGCAGCTTACAAAGACCTCAATCATTCAGATGATTGGATGGAGTTCTGGCCATGGTAGATGATCTGGAGAACTAAAATCCACACAAGGTAAACTGCTTCACATGGTTACTAGCATAGGAAGTGGTCCTAACACAAGAAAATATGAGGAGGAGGAAGTTTCAGTTGTGCTCAAGGTGCTACTTATGTGAGGAACAGGTAGAGACAGTCAACCATCTTTTTTTGCAATGCAAATGGGCAGATTAGTTATAGAGAATATTCAGCAATCTTAGGAAGATCATTTGGGTGAAACCAAGAAACATAGCACAACTCCTAAATTGTTGGATCAATGTGGGCAATACTACATTAAACGAGGAGAGATGGAAGATTGTCCCAGCTTGCATATGATGGACAATATGGAAAGAAGGGAACCAGAGGGGTTTTGATGGAAAGAAGAACAATTTACAGATCTTTAAGATGAATTGCTTAGCTCTTTATTACTTTTGGTGTAAGCAGGAAATACTAATACAGGCAGAAGATTTATTTGATGTTTTAGATTATTTGTGACAAAAAGCACAGATAGTCCATTAGATTGTAATATGTTTTGGAAGGGTGACTACATTGATGTAGTATACTTGTGGATATGTAAATGAAAAAGTTTACCATTCTCAAAAGAAAAAACAGCATGGTAGAGGTGGCGAGTACTAATGGATGAATCAAAGGTTTTGAAGAGGCCAGAAACAATAATCAAAGAACGGAAATCACTCATCTTCAATATGCTGATGACACCTTAATTTTTTTTATTTTTTATTTTTTTTGTGGGGCAGAAGAGGAACAATTTAAGTACTTGAGATGATACTAATTCTGTTTGAGGCCATCTCAGGCCTGCGCATCAACTGGAGAAAAAGCCACATTTATCCCATCAATCAAGTTCCTGATATGGAGCTGCTGGCTATAATCCTAGGTGGTGAACGACGCTGTCCACACGCCCAACCACCCAGCCGGCCCAGGATTAAATGCCATTAATGGCATTAAGTTCCCAACAACCATATATTCAATGCACAATCTCGACAAATGTGGCAAAGATTTGCCAAAAAAGATTTTCGAATTCGTGGCATTACCTCAGACAGCCTTTGACCACACAATTACAAAGAAAATAAATATTGGAACTGAGGAAAATGTAAAAATTTTTGCTTCTTCCTCTCCTACTAAAAATGCCATCTCACTGTTGAACATATCATTTCGCCGGTGTAGATGAAATGACCATCGAAGTCTCATCAGAAGATACACCAAATTTGCAGCAGCAGAGCAAAATCCAAGCTCCCATTATAAAAGAATGGGCAACTGCTACATCCCCCACACCAAGCAAAAAATGGAGAGCAACCAACAAGCAACACTAGCAACGGACAAAGCACCAATCGTACTCCTCTCTCCACTGCTGCCGCCGGGACATCAGGCCACCTCGTGGCTGGAACTAGGGTTGAAGGACCGCCATCTAATGTTCCAAGCAATGATAGGAGACCGTCCGGTGATGATTTCGGTGCAGAATCCGGCAAACCTAGCACAAATTGTAAAGGAGGGACTGGACCATGCTATCGAAGTGCTGGGGATGAGAATATGAGAGGAAACCTTGAAGCAGACGGGCTTGCCGAAGCACATGAACACGACCAACTCGCTGGAATTGGGCGCACTAACGGGGCAAACCTTCCTCTCACTCCCATTTTTTCCATTTTACCTGTACCTACCCACCAACCAGCATCTCCAGTTTGTCTAGATGGAGTTGCCGAGTATGACAACAAACTCAGGCGAAACCATGGGAAGAAGTCGAAGCAACGAGCCAGGAACATCAGTCTTAGAGTCGCTCAGGCAGGCCAATCGAGACATGGAAGAACTTCTAGCAAGCATAGAAGAACAAACTCCCGAAAATCACCTGTTGAACAAGTTGTTGATGAAGGACATGGATGCATCAACCCAGGCAGTAATGATAGTTCAATGTCCAAACAATGTAATGGCATGCACACTCAACCTGAGGAGCAAAACGAACGACAACCCGGCAGCAGTAACCTTAAATCCAGTGATACTGAAGGTGTCCAGGAAGAGGAAAGAGATGGAGGAAGAGACACCCAATCTATCCATGATGAACTTCATAATATGGAATGCGAGGGGGGCAAATAGTGTTGCGTTTCGCCGGCACTATGAAGCACTGGTCAAGACTCACAACCCAACTATGCTAGTGCTGCTAGAAACAAAAATGACAGAACATAAGCACATCACTGAGGCCCTGAAATTTGATGCGTTTAACCCTGCTGAAGGCCTCTCCAGTGGCATCGTGGTAATGTAGAAAGATGACAAACTGAAGCTGGATGGGCTTTCTGTCACCTCGCAAAGAATCCACATACTGGTTAAGGTAATCCCCGATCCCCACCACTTGGAGATTTTCTGCTATTTATGCTAGTCCGGATTTAAATAAACCACTCTAAATCTGAGGACATTGACTGGTTGGTAGCTGGGGACTTTAATGAATCCTGCAAGATAGTGAAAAACTTGGAGGTAATAGTATCAGTAGAAGTAGGTCCAAACACTTCTGGAATTGTCTGCAGGGATGTAGACTTGTGGACCTAGGTTTTAAAGGGCAAAAATACACCTGGACAAACAAGAGGCATAGGTTTAGAACCCAGCTCATTTTTGAAAGAATTGACAGGTGTGTAGCTAATGACATGTGGATTAAAAAATTCCCCAACTCTTTAGTCACTCATCTCCCCCGCACCAAGTCAGACCATTTCCCCCTATTGGTTAATCTTACTGTCAGAACTTACCATAATGCCCTTAAACCGTTTAGACTGGAGCCTATGTGGTGTAGCCACCCCCAGTTTAGAGAGTTGTCCTGAATTCATTTCCCACTGACAGTGACCTGCTACACTCAATCCAGAAGTTTCAAGAGTATGCCAACTCCTGGAACAGAGATATCTTCGGGAACATCTTCAAAGAAATGAGGAGAACCGTGGGACGAATTAGTGGCATCCAGAGATCTCCTACCTACCCCATAGTAATTTCCTTCTTAATCTTGAAAAGAGTCTGTGGGAAAAATATGACAATCACCTCCTAGCGGAAAAGGCATTTTGGATGACCAAATCCAGAATTTCTTGGCTGTGTGAAGGTGATGCAAATACCAACTTCTTCCACACTACTACTCTTATTAGAAGGAGAAGGAATAGAATCGTCACCCTTGAAATGGAATCAGGGGAAACACTCGATAGCCCGGAAGCTATTCAGAAGCACACCTTCTCCTTCTTCAGCATTCTTTACACCACGGAGCACACTAGTAGTAGGTGGAGAAACCCGGAAACCCCTACTACTAGCAGTACTCTCGAGCCCCCCCCCCCCCTGCAGGACTCCGAAATTCTCCTTGCGGTCAAATCCTTCAAGCCTACTAAAGCTCCCGGCCCTGACAGACTCCACCCCCTCTTCTACCAAAGATACTGAGACATAATGGGCAACAGCATCATAACTTTTTGCAGGGACATCTTCCATAATGCCGTTATCCCCCCCCCCCCATTTAAACAAAACCTACCTCTGCTTGATTCCCAAAACTAATAACGGTCAAACTTCAGATCCATTGGACTTTGTAATACTCTCTACAAGATCATCACCAAAATCATAGACAACCGCCTCAAGCCACTTCTCCCCAATATCATTAGTGACAGCCAGGCCAGCTTTTTGGTAACCAGGAGGGCTAGTGACCACGCCATTCTTGTACAGGAAGTCATTTCCCACTACCAGAAAATGAAAAGAAAATCAGCAACATGGCAATAAAGATTAACCTGGAGAAGGCCTTTGATAGAATAGAATGGTCTTTAATTAGGGATACCCTGAACTTCTTTGGTATCCCAAATAATCTCTCCAAGCTTATCATGTCCTACATCACTGCCAGCTCTATTCAGATCCTAGTCAACGGTAGGCCAACTGATGCCTTCTATCCATCCAGAGGCGTCAGACAAGGGGACCCTATGTCCCCCTACATCTTCATCATGTGCATAAAGAGGCTATCAAGGACCATTAACCAGCTGACGGCCTCCAAGGATTGGAATCCCATTAAGATCTCCACCAAGGGCCCCTTTCTTTGCTAATGACCTCACTCTCTTTGCCAAAGCTGATGCCAAGAACTGTAATATTATTGCTAATACCCTGCATGCATTCTGGGTGACATCTGGGCAGAAAGTTAATCGTGCAAAGTCAAGTATTTTCTTCTCCAGAAACTGCAGGGTAAGACTAAAGAGTGTTCCACTATCCTCAGAATCGAAGGGAAAAATACTTTTGGAAAATACTTGGGGTTCCCTATCTTTCACAAAAAAACCAGAAACAGTGATTTCCAATATCTGGTGGACAGTATGAGACAGAGGCTTACGGGTTGGAAATCTCACACACAGAACATGGCTGGCAGAACAGTGCTAGCTAAAGCAACTCTGTAGCATTTCCTCCCACATAATGAGTTACATCAAAATTCCGGAGGCTGTCACCAAAACCCTTGACAAAACCGTCAAGACATTATTTGGGGTTCCACACAAGAAAAGAGAAGAATGCACCTCCTCAATTGGGACCAGGTGACACAACCTAAAGACAGGGGTGGTCTGGAGATCCACCAGATGGGTACTAGAAACAAAGCAATCCTTAGTGGATTGGCTTGGAGGATCACTCAAGGTCCCCCGGCTACTTGGAAAGCAGTGCTAAACCAGAAATACAAAAACCACCCTGTTGATGGTCAAAGAAAGGCGTGTGTCTCAAGAACCTGGAAGAATATCCAGGATAGGTGTAACAATATTTCTCGGGCCACTAAGTGGGTGGTCCACAATGGAACCCCTGTCAAATTCTTCATAGATAGTTGGCTTCCCCACTTTGCTAGGATTAGAGATTGTGTCCAGGGGCCTCTCAAGGAAAAGGAATATAGTCTCAGCATGGCCGACCTCAGAATCCAAAACACTTGGGACTTTGAGAGACTCTCTATTGTTCTCCCACTTGATGTTCAGGATATCATTAAAGATGTCACTATCCCTGACAATTTGAATACAAGAGATAGGATTGTTTTGGGTTTGACTCCAAATGGTGTCTTGTCCACTGCCTCGGCTTACAACCGCATAGCAGGAGAAAGTGAAAATGCAGTAACGCAGGGAGATAGAAATGACATTCAAACAGTTTGGAAAGCTCACATCCCCAATAAGATCAAGCACTTTCTTTGGATCCTTTTCCATAAATGGATCCAAACAAACCATAGTGACACGTCCCGCCTAAATTTTGCTCCAAAAACATCGCAGGAACGTGTCCGCCATGCTCTGGAGAGCTCCAGAACTCTCTAGAATTGTGCAGAGGATAGAAGAGAAGACTAGAGAGACCTGGAGGTTCCAGAGACGTAGAATTATGTAGATAAGTCTTGCACTTGTAAATATCTTAGATATTTTGTAGGAAGACTCTAGAAGATCAATCTTAGTCGTACGATCAAATTAATATTAGCCGTCCATTAAGGAGGTGTAGTATGAATACCCCTCCTTGGCATTCATTTAGCATCAAGCAAAATTGTAAGCTCTCAAGCCTTGTAAAGCACTTCCCAAGCAATCAAAGTCTTCTTTCTTCAAAAGCTCTCTCTTGTCTTTCAATATCTAGCGTTCCCTTAGCGATTGTAGGCAACAGGCTTACTAGTGTTTTCAAGATCGCGCAAGATTCATGAGCAAACTAACTAGTGCCGCATGGAAGTTCTAGCATGAGTTCTAGGTCCGTGACAACGTGGTATCAGAGCCAGGCTACTAAGGGAAATAATGGCAAGTGACGGAGAGGTTTATGCTGCCAGCACTGCCGGAGTCATGACAGACGTTACCAAAACGCACAAGGGTAAGAAGAACACCAAGAAGGTGGAGAAAGTGCCAACTGATCCTGCCCTAAGCGATGTTGTCACCCTTCCTACCGTCGAAGTAAGTGACGATGAGCAAGAGGAGTTGCCAACAGACGTCACTCCTATGATGGAATGGATTGCTAGAGTAGAGACTGTCTGCCAGGCCGTAGAGTTACTGGGCCATCGCTTGAATCAGATCGATGGCAAATTCAAGACATTGGAGGAATTCACCCTTGAGGAAAATGATAACATCCGTAAGGACCTTGACGACCAGCGGGCAACGGAGGAAGAAGCTCACGCTTCCTTGGAGAATAGGATCGAGGCCTTGGAGGGAAAGTTCATGGGCATGCTGGAAGCCATGAGCGCCAAGGTAAAGGAGCTCGAGGAAACAATCCAGCAGGGGAGACATGCCACCCCGGCTGTAGAACGGAAGGCCAAGATCGAGGCTCCCAAGCCACCCATCTTTAAAGGCCTCTGTGACGCCCAAGAGGTAGAAAACTTCTTATGGCACTTGGAGAACTACTTCAAGTGCAACAAGGTAAGCAGGGATGATACGAAGATCAACACGGTCGTGATGTACTTGACCGAGATGGAGATGCTATGGTGGAAACGGAAGGATGCCGAGATAGGAAAGGGACTCTGCACGATGAGCACGTGGGATCAATTCAAGGCGAAGTTCAAGAAGACCTTCTACCCCAACAACGTCGTCAAGCCAAGAGGAGGCTTAAGGAATTGAAGCAGACAGGCAGCATGAAGGCATACATAAAGGAGTTCACAACTCTCACGCTTCAAATCCCCAACCTCACAGAGGAAAACATGTTGTTCAACTTCATGGACGGACTGCAGAGTTGGGCCAAGACGGATCTAGAGCGACGACAGGTTCCACCTTTGACGAGGCCATCACCCAAGCAGAAGCCTTGACGGACTTCAAGCAGGACAGAGGCAAGGCTAAGGAGACAAGGAATAGCCATGCCAAAGGTGGGGGAGATCGCAACAGGGGCAAGGAAGCCCACCCACCTAGGAAGCCAGTGCGTCAGGCATATGCCGAGAAGGACCAGGCGCCTAAGGAGAGAGGCTGCTACATATGCGGAGGTCCACACGGATACGCGAGGTGTCCCCAGATGAAAAACCTTGGAGCCATCATACGGGATTACGGGAAGGAGGCTCAAGACCAAGGCCCAAGTTCGGGCACCACGCAAGTGGGCATGATTGAGGTCTGTGCCACTACTACCAAGACATCCGATAAGCAGGAGGCTTACCTCACGCAGTACGTGGACATGACCCTAAATGGGAAGCAGGTGCACACTATGGTGGACATCGGAGCCGAAGCCAACATCATGACCAAATTAGCAGCGGCAAGATTGGGGCTAAGTTACAGTCCGAGTAACACGCGTCTTAAGACGATTAATGCCCCACCAATGTCGGTATGCCGAGTTCACATGGCATAGACGTCAGCCTAGGCAGATGGCAAGGTAAGACTAGCTTTTCTGTCGCCCCCTTGGACATCTTCGATATTATACTTGGGCAAGAGTTCTTCCGCCAATGCCACACCATGATAGACCCCTACCTTCAAAGGATGCTTGTGCTGGACAAGGAAGTGTCCTGCATAGTCCCTTTAGTCGAGATGCCCAAGGTGAAAGGAGTCACCCAACTGTTGGCCATGCAACTTATGAAGGGTCTCAAGAAAGGGGAGCCCACTTACCTGGCCACCGTCGCAAGTTTAAGTGATGGTGTCCCAAAACCCTTGCCACGCTGCATTGAAAAGGTGCTTGACGAGAATAAAGACATCATGCCCAAAGAGTTGCCTAGACACTTGCTGCCGATACGGGGGGTCAGTCACAAGATCGAGTTGGAGCCAGGCACCCAACCACCCGCCTACCCACCATACCACATGGCACCACCAGAATTGGAGGAGCTCAGGAAACAGTTGAAGGAACTCCTTGAAGCTGGCCATATACGACCATCCAAAGCACCATATGGAGCCCCAGTGTTGTTTCAGAAAAAGAAGGATGGTTCATTGCGCCTCTGCATCGACTATCGGGCGCTAAACAAGGTTACCGTCAAGAACAAGTATCCAATCCCGCCGATAGCCGATTCATTCGACAGACTTGGACAAGCAAAGTACTTCTCCAAAATGGATCTCAGGAAAGGATACTATCAGGTACGCATATCTCCTGCATATCTGAGGGGGATGAGCCAAAGACAACATGCATCACCAAGTACGGATCGTACGAGTGGTTGGTAATGCCCTTCGATTTAACCAATGCACCCGCTACCTTCTGTACCCTCATGAATAAGCTCTTTCACCCCTACCTAGATGACTTTGTGGTAGCATACTTGGATGATATTGTGATATAAGCCACACCTTGGAGGAGCACGTGGAGCATCTGCGGAAAGTCTTCCAAGTCTCACGGGAGAACCAGTTGTACGTTAAGCGGGAGAAGTGCGAGTTCGCCCAGCACGAAGTGCACTTTCTCGATCACATCATTAGCCAGGGCCAGCTTCACATTGACGAGACCAAGGTGCGAGCCATTGTAGAGTGGGAGACACCCACTAAGGTAACGGAGCTCTCCTTGGGCTTGCAAATTACTATCGGAGATTCATAAGTGGCTACTCCGCAATAGCCGCTCCACTCACTGAGTTGCTAAAGAAGAACAAGCCGTGGGTTTGGAGCAAGAAATGCCAGGAGGCATTTGAGAGCCTCAAAGCTGCCATATCAGAGGAGCCGGTTCTTGCATTACCCGACTTCTCCAGGACGTTCGAAGTACACACGGATGCCTCAGACTTCGCTATTGGGGGCATGTTGATGCAAGATAGGCACCTCATAGCTTTCGAAAGTCGTAAGCTGAATGAGACCGAGGCGGAATACTGTGCAAGAGAAGGAGATGACCGCCATTGTACATTGCCTTAGAACATGGAGGCATTACTTGTTGGGCTCAAAGTTCGTGGTCCAGACCGATAACGTCGCCACCAGCTATTTCCAGTCACAAAAGAAGCTTACTCCCAAGCAGGCTAGGTGGCAAGACTTTCTAGCCGAGTTCGAATACGAACTAGTTTACAAACCAAGAAAGGGCAATGTAGTGGTCGATGCTTTGAGCAGGAAAGCGGAGCTAGCTGCCATCACAACAGCCACTACGACATTCGAGAATGCATCAAAGAGGGCTTGTCACATGACCCGAAAGCAAAAAGGCTTATAGAGTTGGCGTCACAAGAACAGACCCAACGCTTCTGGATTGAAGATGGTATCCTGCTTACCGCCGGAAGGAGGGTCTACGTTCAGAAGTATGGCAACATAAGGCGACAAATCATGAAAGAAAGCCATGATACGTTATGGCTTGGGCATCCAGGGCAGCACCGTACGTGAGCTCTCATCGAGGCAATCTACTATTGGCCAAGAACGCGGGACGATATCGAATGTTATGTGCAAACTTGTCTTGTTTGTCAACAAGATAAGATAGAACAACGCCATCCCGGAGGCCTTTTGGAGCCACTCCTCGTAGCCGAGCAATCGTGGGAGAGCATTACCATGGACTTTTATCACTGGCTTACCAAAGTCCGAGGGACACGGCACCATTATGGTTGTGGTGGACAGGTTCTCCAAGTATGCCATATTTATGTCTGCCACACCAGGATGCACAGCTAAGGAAGTAGCCCAGCTATTCTTTAAGAATGTGGTGAAGTATCGGGGGCTGCTGAGGCACATCATAAGTGATCCTGACCCGTGCTTTACTGGGAACTTTTGGAGGGAACTATTCCAAATACTTGGCACGGAGCTACATTTCTCCACAAGTTTCCATCCACAAACCGACGGCCAAACCAGGAGAGTTAATGCCCAATTGGAGTGCTACCTTAGGCACTTCGTAAGCTCGCACCAAAGGGACTGGGCCAAGTTGCTTGATGTGGCCCATTTTTCATACAACTTACAGCGGAGTGAAGCCACAGGGAGGACACAGTTCGAGCTTGCTACAGGCCAATAGCAAACTCCACACTCGCTACCGGCAGCATTCAAAGGAAAGAATTTGGCACTTATCATTTGGCCAGAGGATTGGAGGAGCAAATGGACGCTGCCAAATCTCACCTAGGCAAGGCGGCCAAGCAGATGAAGAAGTTTGCCGACCGAACGCGACGTCCCACCAACTACAAAGTCGGAGACCTAGTGTTGGTGAAGTTCAATTCAAGGCAGTTCAAAGTGGGGCGTAAACCCAAACTTAGTACACAAATACGAGGGGTCGT
>JAOTQR010000079.1:11400624-11419612 GCA_025774065.1 Solanum ossicruentum
TAAAATATAAGCTATACTTCAACCCCAACAATTAATCCCAATTAATAATTAATCTTAGGAAATTTCGGGGTTTAACACCTCTTATGAATCTTAAGTTTCCTGGAAACATAGGCGATCACCTTCCCCCTCTGCATCAACACACATCCCAATCCAACTCTTGAAGAATCATAATAAATTACGAAATCTTTTGTCCCATCGGGCAAGGTTAGCACTAGTACAGTAGTCAGTCTAGTATTTAATTCTTGGAAACTTTTCTCACACTCATCGGACCACTGAAACTTGACCTTTTTCTGAGTCAACTTTATCAATGGTGCTGAAAAGGAAGAAAATCCCTCAACAAATCGGTGCTAGTAGCCTGCCAACCCCAAGAAACTTCTTATGTCAGTTGGGGAGGTCAGACTAGGCCAGTTCTTGACCACTTCAATCTTTTGAACATCCACTCGAATACCATCACCAGAGATAATAATGTCTAAGAAAGCCACAGATTTAAGCCAAAATTCATATTTCAAAAACTTTGCACACAACTTATGGTCCTTAAGGGTTTGGAGGACAAGTCTAAGATGATTTGCATGCTCCTCTTCATCTCTTGAACAGACCAAAATATCATAAATAAACATAATCAAAAACATATCCAGATACCTCCTGAACACTCTATTCATAAAATCTATAAAGGTTGCAGGTGCATTCGTCAACCCAAAGGACATGACCAAGAACTCAAAATGGCCATATCTAGTCCTAAAGGTTTTCTTTGGAATGTCACATTCCCTCACTTTCAACTAATGGTAACCAGATCGGAGGTCTATCTTTGAGAAACAGGAGGCACCCCGAAGTTGGTCAATAAGTCATCTATCCTTGGGAGAGGATACTTGTTCATTATGGTAACCTTGTTCAACTGCCTATAGTCAATAATATACTGAGAGACCCAACTTTCTTTCGCACAAATAGGACAGGGGCACCCCAAGGAGAAACACCCAGCCTTATGAAGCCCTATTCTAACAAATCTTTTAACTATTCTTTCAACTCTTTCAATTCAGCGGGGGCCATCCTATAAGGTGGAATTGAGATAGGCTAGGTATTAGTAAGAACATCAATCCCAAATTCAATCTCCCTATCAGGAGGGACTCCGGGTAGATCCTCAAAAAACACTTCTGGAAATTCATTCATGATCGTAACTGACTCAATAGTTGGCGACTCAACATCATCAGATTTTCTCTAACAAGATAGTAGATATACCCCTTAGCAATCATCTTTATGGCTATGAGGTATGAGATAAACTTTCATTTAGGTGCTACGGAATTACCCTTCCATTCTAGAACCAGTTCATTCGAAAATTGGAACTTAATAGTTTGGGCTCTACAATCAACAGGGGCATAGCAGGCATGTAGCTGATCAATGCCAAGGATCAAATCAAAATCAGTCATATATAACTCAATCATATCAATGACAATATCCCTATGATAAATGGACACTACACAAGCTCCATAGACTCTCTCAGTTCGATGGACTCACCCACTAAAGTAGAAACATCAAAGGGTTTAAGAAGACTCTCAGAGGTTCTATAAAATCTACTGGCCATATATGGAGTTGCAAAAGATAGTATGGCACTAGGATCCATCAACACATAACAATCAATAAAAAAGACTCTAATCGTACTTGTTACAACATCTGGGGAGTTCTCTTAATCATGTTGACTACTTATGGCGTACAAACAGTTTATAGCTCCGCTTGCGCCCGTTATAGTACCTCTTTGATTTCCGTTAGCTGGCAGGGCTAGTGTAGAAGATTGCGCTTACTCACCCCACTTTGGCAATCTCTTTGATAGTAACTCGCCTGGCCACACTTATGGTATACATCACTCTCCTCACGGCATTTCCCTAAGTGCAGTTTACCACACTTGCCACATGTTGGCTTACCCAATGAACCTTAAGCCACACTTTCTTGAGACTTAGATCCATGGGGTCAAACATTCTGGGACCTCTGATCATTTCTTACTCTAGGTGCAGGTGCCCTAGTAGATGATGGTGCTAGAAATTGATTCCCATTCCCTTTCTTTCCAACCTCGTGGCTGGATGTTTTTGTTTTCTCACTTCTAAATTCCTCCTTACCCTGTTGCTGCTCCTTATCAGCATACTGCACAAAAGTCATCAATCTCCCTATATCCATGTAACTCACGAGCATAACTCCCTTCCCATCTCTCTTTGGCCCTATATTTAACTCATCGACGTACATCCCTATCCTCTCGCTCATATCAGCAACCATATATGGAGCATAGCGGGATAATTGTGTGAACTTCAACCTATACTCTTGTACATACATAAAACCCTATTTCAAGTTCAAGAACTCCCTTACCTTTGCCTCCCTTCTTTCCCTTGGGAAGAAATGTCCTAAGAAAGCTTATTCGAACAAAGCCCAAGTCCTCGTGGGGGCATTCTCCCCTCTACCCTTCTTCCACTGGTCATACCACAATCTAGCCATTCCCTTTAGTTGATAAGCAGCCAATTCCACTATGTAAGCATCATCCATATGCATCACTTAGAACACTTTCTGAAGCTCCTCCACATAGTTCTCAGGATCCTCAGTGGATGCACACCCTGTGAACTCAGGCGAATTCATCCTCAAAATTTCCGGGACTGTAGAAGTGTCATGGACATCTTTTCGGGCCACTCCTTGTCTCGCAGCAGGTGCTATAATAGCCTAGGATAGAGTTTGGATAGCCTGGCAAAGCTCAGCATTGGAGACCTCATCTTGCGGGGGCTGAGCAACAGGGACAGTTTGTTCCACGGGTACCTCATGTCCTTAAGGCACAGGTGGATTGACATTCCATTTGGCGGGACATCCTCTACCTATAATGGCTCTACTAGAAGGCATGATCACAATTTTGTGACGTACAAAGCACGAAATAGAATAGAACTTTCATAGTATAACTCTATAGCACGATTTAGAACATCAATGAAGGGAAATAATTTCTAAAGTCCTATAGCCTCCTGTTTATCAAGTGTGGTCGATAATACACCCATAAACAAGACTCTACTAAACACGGCTTCTAGAAACTAAGCAACTCAAACTCTAAAGCATGATGAAAATAAAACAAATAAATCCTCCGAAGTAAGGGAGGCTCACCAATTCGCTGAACGTCCAAATATCCTCAACGATGCGCCTGTTGATGATCTCTATCATGCGTATCTACATCATAAAATGATGCAGTGCCAGAGTGGTGTCAGCACGTGGATTGTATGGCATATAAAATGGCTTGGTGAAACCGAAACAAGTAGAACAATATAGAAATAACAATCAACTTAATACAAAAACCAATCAATATGTCAAATGTCTATCTAAAGAAAGAAAAAAGAGTAGACATGTGACCCATCAACCAATCAACTCATAAATAAAATCATACTCATCTCAGCAGGACTCATCTTAACTCATCTCATTTAATCACGACTCATAGTGCCTAAGGTGGGAACTTTCTAGGAGTTTCTCTTATTGACAACAATCACTTATGTGCAAGTGATTGTACAATAATCACGCGGATATTTCCACAGATGTTCCATACTTGCTAGGTAGAGAAATGAATCAAAACCATAAGGACAAGTCCAAATGGAGGTAGCAGATCTATAAGTCCTCCATTGATTTCGGGGACTTCTAATCAGAGGGGACCTCAACACAATATGATATGGGGGTCCTAATCCTCACCTACGCTCGGTTACATAGTTTGACGAGTGTGAGTTAGTTTAACTTATTCTTTCGGTGCTCGATACTCCTCCCATAACTCAATACTCACACAATAATTCATCCAATAAAACTATCTCAATCCAATCATCTCAATCAGCCTCATGGAGGCACAATCTTTCAATCAGTCTCGTAGAGACTCTAATCATCTCATCAATCAACATCTTAATTAATAGCTCAAGGCTTAGAACAATCATTAGGGAACAATCGAATAGACAAATCGTTAGAGTTCATTTATGGAGACTCAAGGGGCTATCAAGTTCTATCAACTCATCATCATTCTCACATCACAATCATAATCACAATTGACTCTCTCAATCAAGGCTTTAGACTCAATCCCTATCTTCTTTCATGCATGTTTTTAAAAGTTAACACATAGGGTGTATGCAATATCTCATAAAAATATTCAATTCAAGAAAGCAAGGTTATCGTGATCATCAACATATGAAAATACATGTAAGAAACATAATTTTTCAAGAAAATAATCAAGATTCATGCATGTGACTCAAGAACCTCCAAATCTCATCTAAGACCATCTATGGAGCACATGAGAGAACAATCTCATGCTTTTAGTTTAGCCTTACATACTTGGAATGAAGCTCTTTAAATCACCCGTCAAGAACTCTCCTCGAATTCTCCAATCTCACGTTCTTCTTTCTTCTCTCTCAAGCCCTAACTTTCAAGTGTTGTGAAGAAGGACTTAGAATAGGGTTTTAGACCCTATTTACTCATCAAAATGACCTAAATTGATCATGTTTTGAGATTAGAAGGGGTTTGAAAGAGTCTAGAACGCCCCTCAAAAGATTTAAAATTTTGAATTTCCGTGGAACAAGTCGGGATAACAGGTCCACGACGCAGACCTGTTGTGCACCTGTGTAATTTTGAAAATTCAATCCCATTGAAAAATTAAAAAAATATATAAGTGTGGGTCCGCGTCACGGCCCCAACACGTACCCTCTCTGTCTCTATTTTTTGACCGACAAATTATTTTTCGATCTAGATGCTCTAAAATTGGATTGAGACCACTTTATCCACCCAATTTTTTGTCCTGATTGCAAATACGATCTCGAATTTTTCGTCCGAGCATGGGAAGACATGTTATGCGTATGATTCCATTTTAGAGGTATTTTGATAATTTCGCCGGGCATTACATCTCTGAAGTTGAGGTCTGCAACCAACATTTTACGAGCCATAATTATATTTATAGACCATCCTATTGGTCCATGGAATAGATCCTGCAACTCTCTTTTTTGGACCACTTATGTCTCACTTCCACGAGCTATTTTCTATGGCTTGTCAAAGTTTCTACGGACCATAAAACCCAATCGTGCTTCTCTCATTTTTCTCCAAAATAATTCTAAGCCCTAATGGGTTCTACGACCAAGGTTCGTAGTGTCTTGCTTGTTCATCGTTTAGGTATTAAGCCCTAATGGGTTCTACAAAGTATTACAATAAGAGTAATAATATTCGGTTGTGATATTACATGGTGGTTTATTTTTCACAAAATATAAATTTGTGGATCAATTCATGATAACAAATCTCGTGATTTGAAATCATGGTGTGAAATTACATATGTAAATACTTACCTGATGTGACATGATATACCAACTAGGAAAGAAGTATATTTTTATGACTATATTTTAAGTATGGAAAATGGCCTAAAATGCACTCAAACTATTGAAAATGGTATAAAAACGCCCTTCACTCACCTATTTGGTCTAAGATGCTCCTGTCATCTATCTCTGGGTCCAAAAATGTTCTTCATTAACCTTTTTGGCTCGCTTATACCCTTAAAACTAACCACCCTCTCTTTTTTCTTTCTCTTTTTTTAAAAACATATTTATTATGTTTCATTTTCTTATGGAATAACGAAATCTCCATCTCTATTAGATTTCTTTCTATAATTTGTCCAAACCAAAATAATGTATCTTTTTAAAGATCAAAATGATTCTTTTAAAAAGTGATCAAAGTGATTTATTAAAATAATTAACTGATTTAGCTTTCTAAAAAAGAAAACTTTTTAAAATAATATAAATCTAATGAAAAAGTAAGTTTTTAATTTATCCAAAGAGTAAGTTTTTATTTTATTTTTTTAATGTTATATTGAAAATAATGAAAAACTATTCAAATTTGATAGGAAAAAGAATATAATAAAAGCTAAATCGGTTTTAATGAATTGCTTTAATCCTTAAAAGATTAATTATTTTCTCTACATAAAATATAACTATGTGCATATTATTTTAAAAAAAATTCAAAATATACATTGTTGTAATTTTAGATTTTTTAAGAGTTCTTTTAAAGATTTTTTCTATAATTTATTAAATCCAAAAAAAATACCTTGTCACATATTTCTAGTTTATTTTTTAATCATATTTTTCACACATTTTGTCCAAATTAAAATAATATCTTTCTTCATAACCCCAAAACAAACTTTAAAAATAAAAAAACAATTACAAGATTTTTTTATATAAAAATGAATTGAGGATGGAGGTTTATTTTATTCCATAAGAAAATGAAACATAATAAATATTTTTTTAAAAAAAAAGAAAAGCTTGATGGTTTCAAGGGTATAAGTAAGCTAAAAAGGTGAATGAAGGGTATTTTTGGACCCAAAGGTAGGTGACAAGGGCATTTTAGGCCCAATAGGTGGATGAAGGACATTTTTATACCACTAGTATAAGTACCCCCGCGAGGCATGGATAACAACAACAACATACCCAGTGGAATCCAACAAGTGAGGTCTGAGGAGGGTAGAATGTACGCAGACTTTACCACTACCTCATAGAAGTAGAAAGACTATTTCCTGGAAACCCTCATCTCAAAAACCCATAATTAGAATAAACTAGATATTACAAAAAGGAAAGGAAAAGGAATAGAAAGGGGGATTAATAACGAAAAGCACATAACAAAATGTAAATACGATAAAATTAACACACATATGACAGATAATGATAACACATGATATAAAACATGACTACTCCTACTACCCTACTATACCCCAAGGCTAGACATTCACCTAACCCTACCAACCAATTAGCCCGCTACTTTAATTCGCGACCTCAATTCGTTTCTATCTAAGGTCATGTCCTCGGTGAGATCAAGTTTTTCCATATATCCTGTCTGATCACCTCTCCCCAATATTTCGTCGGTCTACCTCTACCCCTCAGTGTAGCTCCCAAAACCAACCTCTCGCACACCCTAATAGGAGAATCGATATTCGTTCTCTACATAGGTTCAAACCATCGCAGTCTCGCTTCCCTCATCTTATCATCCACAGGGGCCACCTCTAGCTTCTCCCGAATGGTCTCATTCCTAATCTTATCACTCCTGGTGTAGCCACAAATCCATCTCAACATCCTCATCTCTGCGACATACAACTTCTGAACATGTACATTTTTTATTGGCCAATACTCCACCTCATACAGCAAAGATTGTCTAACCACAATTCTGTAAAACTTACCTTTGAGTTTAGGTGGTATCTTCTCGTCACAATACTCCCGAGGCAAGTATCCATTTAGTCTATGTTGTTGACATCATCGTCAATATCACCACTACTCTCGATGATGGACCCCAGATACTTAAAATTTTCCCTCTTGGGGATAGGTTGAGCGGCAAGACTCACATCAATGTCTGTTTCATCCCTCGCAATATTGAATTTGCACTCCAGGAAGTCTTTTTTGGTCCTGCTCAGTTTGAATCCTTTAGACTCCAAGGCGTGTCTCCAAACCTCCAACCTATCATTAACTTTAGTCTGAGTCTCATCAATCAGTACTATGTCATCTATACATAGCATACACTATGGAACCACCTCCTAGATAGATAATGTCAGATCATCCATCACCAAGAAATATAGGAAAGGGCTCAACACAGATCTTAGATGGAGTCCCATCTCAACAGGAAAATACTCTGAGTCTCCTCCCACCGTTCTTACTCGAGTTTTGGCTTCGTCATACATGTCCTTAATCGTGCTGATATATGTCATTGGGATATTGTATTATTTGTAAGTATTTATATTGTGATATGTTATCAAACATGTTGAAAGATATTATGTTTTAAAAAGATCAACTATCATATAGTTTCTCAATAAAATACACTTCCTCTCTCCCTACATTCTACCCCACTGCTACCTCATCCCACACTCAATCCCTCATAATCAAATATGTTAAAAATAGAGAAATTACAATATAAAAAATATTGATTTATCCTATAAGGAGATATATGTCGAAAAGAAAAAATTCATTTTTGTTGAGAAATTTATAAGAAGAGAAATTAGTGTTTGAATGGGTAAGAAGATTTATTTAGGCAAAGAATCAATCTATTTATGGGATTCATATCAAATTAGGAGAAAATATGTATTTTACTAATTCATTTTTTTTTTAAATTTTACCTACTCTACATTGCAAATTATCATTTCATAGCTTGTCACTTAGATTTATTTAAAGTTGTTACTTCGTCTACCCCTCCCCCCACCCTCAACCTAATCTTCTTCGTACAATTCTTTTCTATTATGTTTTAATTACAAAAGATTATTGATTTAAAAAGTTAAAATACTTTACTAAAATTTTCAATAAAATATAATTCTTTTATTATTCATTTACATAATCGAATGTAATTACTTTTACCAAAAAATAAATAAACAAAATTAGACTAAAAAAATACATACTTAGTCTAATTCAAATCTATATCTATATAAAGCTAGATATAGACAATCTGATGTGGCACCTCTCTATGGCCACCATTTCTATTGTCACGCCCCGAGAGGGTACCCTTGGTGTGGCTGACACTTGAAGAGCCATTACTGATCCCTCAAGAGAACCACTTGGCCTCATCATCACATCATACTCAACAGTGGAAGAATATCTCGATAAACAGGGACCTCATATGAAGATAAATGCATATCTCTAATATATCATAGTTTTCAAAATAGAAGTAAGTTTAGACACATCAACTCCACACTCTATACACATAGTATATGAAGCCTCTACTCGACAGTCTAGATGGTGCCATGACAAATCATGAACACCCCGATCAAAGAAAGGAAAGGCATACTAAATCATGCTCATAAACAAGGGATCAACGGTGTGCATGCTGAAATCCTCTATTTATTGTATCTGCATCATAAAATGATGCAGGCCCAAAATGGACATCAGTACATGAAATATACTGGTATGTAAAATAGCTCAAGAAAAGTAAAGCCCGACTAACTCATCTCCACTTAACAACTCATGCTCAAATCAGGTTATTCAGTTTAGAGTAAAACATGTTTTTAAAAGTATACTCAATAAAATAAACTCAGTAGTTGTAAAGTGGGGTTAAAAACTTCATGCTCAATCAACGTTTTGCTTGGGAGTTTCTCTTAGCCGACATCCTCATCCCACCACCTTTAACTAGGTGATGCACAATGAATCATCATTGTGGCCATGCCATGTGATATCCTCTACAGCTTGACCCGCAACAATCCCTTGACCAACTCCAAGTCCAATAGAAGCAAGCCCTATAGGGGGAGATTGGGTCATGGACATAAGGGTATTTATGACACAATCAACAATTCGTTTCATTTTCAATTAGGCGATTATTTCAAGTATGCAATGAGTCAATCATCCACTTTGGTATCTTATTGAAAAAAATTGGTGATATTGCATAATCGGGCATGCTTTTTACATATCTCTATTGGGACCCTATTCACCTCTTTGTGTGAATCGAGAAATAGGTTTCTCCAATTCTACCATAGAGGCCAACAATAGACAATAACTCCCCGCTGAACATAGCTTACAACTTTTATCGTATTGTGCTCTTTGCCTTTAACTTGCCACAGAAAAGGGCAATCAACTCTCTTTTGGATCCAGAATGTGTGTCTACTTGTGGGACAAGAGTCATCAAGCTAGTTGTAATGACTATCCTACGCTGGCAATGTAGTTCTGTAGGTTAAAGTATATGTATATATATACACACACATACATACTCACTCCCAGCTCGGTGCTCAATACTTCTCTCAAGACTAAAATATACTCTCAACTCATCAAGCTCAACTCATCAATCATCTCATCAATCTCTACTCATCAATCATCTCATTAATCGATTCGCCTCAATTATTTAACAGTTCAATCAACCAATGCGAGAAATCAAACTTGAGTCAACTCAATATGATCATTTGGACTCATCAACCTACTAATCACGTAATGCAAGTAAGATATCATCTGTAGTAATGCAAGTGAAATAAATGCAATATACATCTCATGTTCAATCATACTCAAATTGCTTATGTGATGTGCTCAACCTCAACCTCAATCTTATTATTATGCATAGAATCCCATGGATCATGCAATGTAAGACTCATGTAGACAAATATAAATTATTGTGCAAATCTCATGTCAATACTTATGTAATATAGAAATTTTTCTCATATAATAAAATAGGACCTCATGATGAATATAAGGACAAAGTATACAAATAGGAGGAATTTCTCAAAAACCTCAACTCTTTTCAATCTTGACTCAATATAATGGAAAGTGCATGTGGAGAAAGAAATTCATACTTTGGTAAGACTTACATACCTGAAAATTGAAGAATAATCGACTCACAACCAATCCTTGCTCTTGGGTTGCAAAACCCTAGCTTCCTCCTCTCCTATTCTATGCCCTCAAGAACTGTTAATGTGGAACAATGATGAATAAGATGGACTTAGGGTTATTGTTCAAGGCTTTAAATAAGCCAAAAACATAAGGAGTTAATTGAATAAAATTGGAACGAAAAAAAATGCCCTTCAATAAAATTGTCGACAAGGCCTATGAGGGCCCCCCCCTCGGTCACGACTCGTAGTTATCACTATAATTCGTAATTGCTCCTTGTAGAATAGAAGTATCAAAATCATGAATCACTGGAAGCCTTTATGAAACCTCTCTATTACAAGTCGTAGTCCTCACTAAGAGTCTTAACTAACTTTTCGTAGCTGGAGGACCTCGATACTTGAAATACTGGAACTGAGTATAAAAACCCCTCCTATGAGTCTTAATGCTCTTTACAAGTAGTGATCTCACCTCATACCTAAAGGGTCCTTAAATTTGAAGTTGATGCAGTTCTCTACGAGACCCCTCTATACGAGTCGTAATCCCCCTCTATGACTCATAGTGACCCTCGTAGGTCCAATCCTTTAGATTTTTCTTAGAGTTTTCTTATCATTACCTCAACATCACCTTTACCTTCACTCCTAATCAGATAGAAAAAATTAGAGGGAGCTACATTATCTCCCCCTTTGTATCATTCATCCTAGAATGAAGAGAAAGGTAGGAATTTAGATCAAGGCACTAATCTCTATATGGATCTAACAGTTAGCTAGCTCTCATCTCACTTATGAAATCAACAAATCAAGAAATTCAGCAAGTAATGCAATCAAATAGTCATCAAATCACATCAATCCTCACTCAAACTCTAAAACTTTATCGTCTATCATATGAAGAATGAAAGGCAACTTAAGGAATGGAAATTCAAGAATTTTAGAGAAACTTCATTGCCATCAACTCTCTCATCATCGTCAGGCTAGAATAAATGAAGATATTTGGCCTTCATTTCCTCCTCCGCCTCCCAAGTAGCATCTTTTACAAATTGGTTCCTCCATAATACTTTAATAGATGCAACCCATTTAGTTCTCAACTTTTGAACCTGACGATCAAGGATTTGAACAATAACTCCTCATAACTCAAGTTGTCCCTCACTCTAATACTCTCAACAGGCACAACCAATTGTGGATCCCCTTAACACTTCTTGAGCATGAAAATGTGGAAAACTGGGTGAATGACCTCTAACTCTGACGGTAACTCTAACTTATATGCCACATTGACCACTTTTTTTATGATCTAATAAGGACCAATATATCTCGAGATCAACTTCCCTTTCTTTCTAAATATCATCACACCCTTCATGGGCAACACTTTCAAATACATCCAATCATTGACCTCAAACTCTAAGTCTTTCCTTCTAACATCTGTATAGGACTTTTGTCTACTCTGTGTAGCCCTCAACCTCTCTCGAAAAATTTTCACCTTTTCCTTAGCTTGAAGAACCAAGTCTGGACCAATCAACTTTGCTTTACCTACCTCAAACTATCCAATTGGCGACCTATACCTCCTTCCATAAAGTGCCTCGTATGGGGCCAGTTGAATACTCGAATGAAAGCTATTATTGTAGGAAAACTTATTCAAAGGCAAGTGCACATCCCAATTACCCTTAAAGTTAATGACACAAGCTCTCAACATATCCTCCAAGGTCTAAATATTGCATTCTGCCCAGCCATCCGTCTGAGGGTGGAAAGTTGTGCTAAGGAGAACCTTCGTACCTAAACCCTTCTGAAATGATCTCCAAAATTTAGCGGTGAATTAGGTTTCTCTGTCTAAGATAATAGATAAGGGAACTCCATGCAATCTAACGGTCTCCCTTATATATAACCAGGCATAAACATTTGTAGTGTTAGTAGTCTTGACTGCCAAAAAGTGAGCAGATTTAGTCATCTTGTCAACTATCACACAAATCGAATCATGTTGTCTGCGAGATCTCAGTAAACCTGTGACAAAGTCCATGTAGATCATATCCCATTTCCACTCTGGAATCTCAAAGTTTTGAGCTACTCCACATGGCCTTTGGTGCTCAACTTTAACTTGTTGGCAATTTGGGCACTTGGAAACAAATTTGGCAATATCTCTTTTCATTCTGCTCCAGTAATAGACTTCCCTCAAGTCATGGTACATGTTAGTAGACCTTGGATGGATGGAACATCTAGAACTATGGGCCTCTGCCATGATCCTCTCTCTAATTCCATCAACATTTGGAACGCACAATCTTACTTGCTATCTCAATAATCCATCTCCCCCTTTAACAAAAACTATTACTTTTTGTTTATGAACATCCTCCATCAATTGTAGTAACACAGGGTCTCGATCTTGTTTCTCCGTCACAAGAACACCTCCTTCACTCGATTCATCCAACTGGACTCCCAATCGTGCTAGTCTATGCACTTCTTTCGCTAACTCTATCTTCTCCTCTTCCACATGGGCGGTTCTCCCCATGGACAACCATCTAAGGGCATCAGTAACCACATTAGCTTTACCTGGGTGGTAGAAGATACTCATGTCATAGTCCTTGAGCAACTCAACCATCTTCTATGCCTCAAGTTGAGCTCTTTCTAGGTGAAGACATATTACAGGCTCTTATGGTCTATAAATACATCAACACGAACTCCATATATATAGTGGTGCCATATCTTGAGAGCAAACACCACAACTGCCAACTCCAAGTCGTGAGTGAGATAATTCTTCTCATGCACCTTAAGCTATCTAGAAGCATAGGCAACAACCTTCCCTTCTGCATTAACGTACATCCCAATCCTACTCTCGAAGCATCATAGTAAATAATGAACCCATCTGTGCCATCAAGCAAGGTCAATACTGGTGCAGTATTTAAGCTCGTCTTTAGCTCTTAGAAGCTTTTCTCACACTCGCCAGACCATTGAAACTTGACCTTCTTCTAAGTCAATTTGGTCAATGGTGCGGATATGGAAGAAAATCCCTCAACAAACCTCCAGTAATAGCTAACTAATCCCACGAAGCTCCTTATCTCTGTCTATGAGGTTGGTCTTGGCTAATTCTTAACTACCTTAATCTTTTTGGTATCCACTCGAATCTTATCTCCAGAAATCATATGTCCTAAGAAAGCCACAGATTTGAGACAAAATTCACACTTGGAAAACTTCACATATAGCTTATTGTCTCAGAGTGTCTATAAAGCAATCCTAAGGTGGTTGGCATGATCCTCCTTATTTCTGGAATACACCGAAATATCATCAATAAATACGACCACAAACATATCATTATACTATCTGAATACTCTATTCATCAAATCCATAAAAGTTGTGAGTGCATTAGTCAACCCAAAAGACATCACCAAGAACTCAAGGTGACCATATCAGGTTCAAAAAACCATTTTCAAGATGTCACATTCTCTCACTTTCAACTAATGATAACCTGATCTGAGGTCTATCTTAGAAAACACAGTGGCACCCTGAAGTTGGTTGAACAAATCATCAATCCTCGGAAGGGGATACTTATTCTTAATAGTCACTTTATTTAGTTGACGGTAATCAATACACATCCTCAAGGAACTATCTTTTTTCGCACAAACAAGACCGAAGCACCCCATGGAGAGACACTCAGCCTTATGAATCCTTTCTCCAACAGATCTCTCAACTGCTCCTTCAACTTTTTTAACTCAGCAGGGGCCATCTTATATGGCGAAATTGAGATAGACTAGATGTCAAGAAGAACATCAATTCCAAAGTTAATCTCCCTATTGGGAGGGACTCGAGGCAGTTCCTCAGGAAACACATCAGGAAACTCACTCATAATCGTGATAGACTTAAGAGAAGGGGGTTCAACATCTTCGGGCTTAGCTCGTACAAGGTGGTAGATACATGCCTTAGAAATTAGTTGCCAAGCCTTAAGGTAAGAAATAAACTTACCTTTCGGTGCAACAAAATCTCCTCTCCATTCAATAACAGGCTCACTTGGAAATTGGAATTTGGCATTCTGAGTTCGGTAATCAACAGAAGCATAGCAGGCATGAAGGTAATCCATACCAAGGATCACCTCGAAATCAACCATCTCTAACTTATCAAATCAACAAGGGTATCCTTATGATAGATGGACACCACACAATCTCTATAGATTCTCTCAACTCGAATAAATTCACCAATAGGAGTAGAAATAGAAAATGGCTCAAGCAAACATTCAGGAAGAATCTCAAATCTAACCGCAACATATGGCATCACAAAAGAGCAAGTTGCACCCAGATCAAGTAAAGCATAGAAAGGAAACGTAAAGGCTCAAAGCATACCTGTCACTACCTCTAGTGCAACCTCTTGGTCCTGTCGGTTCCCCATCGCATACAGACAATTTTCCCAATCGCTTGCTCCTAGTAAAACACCTCCCTGATTACCTCTCACTAGTACTATTGTGGTAGAAGTCTAGGCTTTATTGCCCCATATTGGACAATCCCTTTGAAAGTGACCCGATTGGCCACACTTGTAGCAAGCATTTCCTCCATCTCTACACTCTCCCAAATACATCATGCCACATTTCCCACAAGGTGGCTTCCCCTTAGAGATAGAGTCATACTTGCTTAAGACTGTGCACCCTGTTCCCCATAGTTAGTCAGACCTTGGGGTCTCTGATCATACCTCTGACTCGGGGCTAGTGCACTATCTGAAGATGGTGGATAGTTAGAAGACCTCTTCTAAAAATAGGACTTATCTCCATTACTCTGCATGCTCTGACTGAACTCAGGCCCTGCAGATCATGCCTTCTTATTCAAATGCTCCTCTCTATCCCTTTTCTTATCTTCTTCAGTCTGTTGGGCATAAACCATCATTCTAGAGATCTCCATGCTCGGGATCAACAGTGCCGCCTTTTACTCCCTCCTCACATGCTTACCCAATCTAGACACAAATTTCCTCATCTTCGCTCTCACATCCAAAACCATCTCCAAATCATACCTAGACAACTACATGAATTTCAGGCTATACTCATTAACAGTCATTCCCTTTTCTTTCAAATTCACAAACTCTTCGGCCTTCGCCTCTCTCAACTCTTAAGGGAAGAAGTGATTGATAAAGGCTCTCTCAAACTCATCCCAAATAGTAGGCTTAGCATCATCCCCTCATCCTTCTTCGCACTAGTTGTACAAAACATTGGCTACATCCTTAAGATGGTAGGTAGCAAGCTCAACTCCCTCATTCTCAGTCGCATGCATGGTTTTCAGCACTTTCCACATCTCACCAATCAAGTTCTAAGGGTCCTCTTCAACCTTAGACCCCATGAAGACAGGTGAATTCATCCTTAGAAAGTCTCTCAATCTAGAAGCGGTTGTGGGCTCATGAGAGCTAGAATTAGGGGTTGGTGAACCTTGGTTCCCACTCTAGGTAGCTAACAACTAGGTGAACAAAGCAATGGCTCCTCGAAAGTCGTCCTCCGAAGTAGGAGCAGGTAGAGTAGTAGGTGTCACATGAACACTAGTAGCCTTGGGTGGTCGATCTCAACCCCTCATTTCCATCTAAGGAGGTATCTCTAAATGATTTCAGCACTTTCCACATCTCATCAATCAAGTTCTAAGGGTCCTCTTCAACCTTAGACCCCATGAAGACAGGTGAATTCATCCTCAGAAAGTCTCTCAATCTAGAAGCGGTTGTGAGCTCATGAGAGCTAGAACTAGGGGTTGGTGAACCTTGGTTCCCACTCTAGGTAGCTACCAACTAGGTGAGCAAAGCAATGGCTCCTAAAAAGTCGGCCTCCGAAGTAGGAGCAAGTGGAGCAGTAGGTGTCACAGGAACACCAGTAGCCTTGGGTGGTCGACCTCAACCCCTCATTTCCATCTAAGGAGGCATCTCTGAATAAGGGTTCTCAGGAGTGCTAGCTGAAACATTCCTCTGGGTCATTGTGCGTCTTAGTGACATGATCTACAATCACGTAATGCACGAGTCAGAAAGGAGTTTTGCAGAGTTTTCACTCCATCTCACAAACTCAGAATACAAGAAAAAGGTAACAATTCCTAATGTCTTATAGCCTCCAGTTTATGAAGAGTGGTGCACAACATACTCTTAAACAACACACTTTTAAACAAGTCTCTAGTAGACACGGCCTCGTAGACTCCCTAGGACTCTTGAACTTTGTATAACAAGTTTTTCATGCCCCGGGAGGGTACCCTTGGTGTGGTGAGAACTTGAAGAACCATTACCGATCCCTCAAGAGAACCATTTGCCTTCATTGTCACATCATACTCAACAGTGGAAGAATAGCTCAATAAATAGGGACATCATATGACGATACAAACATATCTCTAATATATCATATTTTTCAAAATGGAAGTGAGTTTAGATACATCAACTCTATACTTTATACTCATAGTCTACAAAGCCTTTGCTCGGCAGTCTAGATGGTGCCATGACAGGCCATGAACACCCCATTCAAAGAAAGGAAATACAGACTAAATCAAGCTCATAAACAAGGGATGTTCCAGAGAACAAGGAGGGCTCACCAACTCTAGGAATGTACCGAATCCTGGCTTCAACAGTGCGCA
Source organism: Solanum ossicruentum (assembly GCA_025774065.1). Taxonomy (NCBI): domain Eukaryota; kingdom Viridiplantae; phylum Streptophyta; class Magnoliopsida; order Solanales; family Solanaceae; genus Solanum; species Solanum ossicruentum. Next base: position 11,417,473 of record JAOTQR010000079.1, read on the forward strand.
TGCTGAGATCCTTTATCTGTTGTATCTGCATCATAAAACGATACAGGCCCAAAATAGATGTTAGTACATGGAATATACTAGTATGTAAAATAGCTCAAGGGAAAAGTAAAACTCAACTCACTCATCTCGACTCAACAACTCATGCTCAAATCAGTTTATGTAGTTTAGAGTAAAATATGTTTTTAAAAGAATACTTAGTAAAATGGACTCAGTAGTTGTAAACTCGAGTTAAAAACTTCATGCTCAATCAAGGTTTCTCTTGGGAGTTTCTCTTAATCGACATCCTCATCCTACCACCTTTAATTAGGTGATGCACAACGAATCAGCATCATTGCCACGCTCGCCCTTATCTTGCCATAGAAAAGGGCGATCAACTCTCTCTTGGATCCAGAATATGTGTCCACTTACGGGACAAGAGTCGTCAGGCTAGATGCAATGACTATCCTACACTAGCAACATAGTTCTATGGGTTAAAGTACATATGCATATATACTCGCTCACCGATATATATATTCGCTTCTCGCTCGGTGCTCGATACTTCCCCAAGACTAAAATATGTTCAACTCATCATCATCTCATCAATCTCAACTCATCAATCTCTACTCATCAATCATCTCATCAAACAACTCGACTCAATTATTTAACAATTCAATCAATCAATGCAAGAAATCAAACTTGACTCAACTCAATACGGTCATTTGGACTCATCATGTAATGCAAGTAACATTTCATGTATAGTAATGCAAATAATAGCAATGCAACATACATCTCATGTTCATTCATAATCAAATTGCTTATCTCATGTACTCAACCTCAACCTCAATCTCATTGTTATGCATAAAATTCCATAGATCATGTAATGTAAGACTCATCTAGCAAAGTATAAAATACATGTGCAAGTCTCAAGTCAATACTTATGTAATATAGAAATTTTCTAATGTAATAAAATAGGACCTCATTGCCGAGAGGGTCATTGCATCTTCAATGACCATTTTATTTTGCCGAGAAGGCCATTTTATTTTCAAGTCGCCAAGAGGGTCATTTTAGTATTCAAGCTGCCAAGAGGACCATTTCATCATTCATTGCCGAGAGGGTCATTGCATCTTCAATGTTAGAACCCATAATTTAGAACCCGTAAGTCCTTAATTGGTTTAATTTGGTAAAGTTTGGGACCAAATGTAAATTTCCTCCTAAGTGTAGTCCTTAAAAATTCTAATTATTTTGGGGTCATATGTGGTGGTTTATTTTGATTGGTGCAAGTGTAGATGTGGTGCCTATATATATATATGTAAGTATGTCGCTCTTGCAAGAAGAGAGTTTCATACTTAGAAAAAAAAACTAGAGCAACCAAGAACTCAAGAGAGAGCTCTCGGGTTACTGTAGCAGCAGAGGAAAAAAATTTGAATTTTTTCGAGTTTTTGATTATTTGACACTTCAAGCTTGGTATATTGGATCCCCTAAGTGGCATGGAAGCATTAGTTGGTCAAGAAAGTGCTTGGTTTGACGGCTACAAAGATTTGGCTCTAGTTAGGAGCTTGAAAGGTATGTTAATTTTTAGCTTCAATTATGTGAATTAAAGATTGTGGGGGTGTTAGGGATGGGTTTAATTGAAGGTAAAACATGAAAAGAGGGTTGGTTGTTAGTTGAATTGTGAATTTCGAATTTGGGGTTTGAATTGGGGACAAGCTTGTATATGAAGATATATTGATTTATAGTCTTGTGTTTATGTTTATTTGTCAAGAAAATAGTCTTTGTGGGGTGAAAGAAGTGTTGGAAAACTATGTGAATGTTTACATGAAGGTTAGCTCGAATTGGAGCCCCATTGAGGGTGTAATGTTATGTTTTAACGTTGGGCGTTAGAGTGATGTATTATAGTCCTTGGAGTATATAGGAAGGCTTGAATATGGTAGATGTATAGTTATAAGTATGCTGCCCTGTTTTGCTAAATATGTCATAATAGCGTTTTGTGGTGTTTTTAATGTTGTGATGGCATTGGAAAGGTTGTATTGATGTTGTAGGTTGTTGTTGTTGTTGTTGTTGATTGATTATTTGAGCCCAGTTGAATTCTCGGGGCGGCGTATTTTAGGGGAGATGCTGCCGAAATTTTTATAAAATTTGGAACAAAAGTTAGGATTTAAGA
>JAOTQR010000079.1:11419712-11432612 GCA_025774065.1 Solanum ossicruentum
AATTTGGTGTCTAAAATTAGACCCTTTAATTCATTGACCCCCTTCTTCTTAGAACCTGTGTTGGTGCTCTTCCCCTCCTTATTTTGTTGCTTATTATTCTCGATCTTCATGAATAACTCCTCCGCTTTTTCTTCGCAACCAGTGTTGCTTAATCCAGATGGCTTGACTGATTGGTTCTTCTATTGTGCCTGCTGGATATTGGATTTTCAAAGGAGTGTCAATCTCAGTTATCTCGTTCGAGCTTGTCTGGTGAATAATGACCATCATACTTTCCTCCTCTGTTTTCGCGTCTGATAGTATAATTGCCATATCTCCCTCTTTCGTCTTCTCCCCCTCTCGATCGCTATCTTGGGTGCTTGTTATTCTTTCTGGTTCTACCCTTCTGTCCTCCTCTTTGTTGGAATTAATTTGGGACAAATTTGCTTGTATTTCGATACTTACTATATCCAGCCGTTGGGCCTCACCATTTTGGGCTCTGTCTGCATATTTAAAGTCTTCTATCCTTCATATTGGGTTGCTTTTGGGTCTGTCGCCAGTTAGGCCCACACGAAGTTGGCCCTTTTCACTTTGTTTCTTCTCACGTGCTGTCTCATGTGCCTTCCAGTTCAAAAGTCCCCCGTCTTTCGCGGTACCCATGTGATCTGAAGCATTAACCACTGGGTTTTCCCTTGCGCTACCAAAGGCAGGTCTTTTGCATAGCGGATCGATCTCTTCTTCCTCTCTCATCTTTTCCGGCTTGCTGACCGTCACCGGCGTCTCGCACTAGATTGGTATGGTATAAACGAAATCACTGTAAGAGATCCTCACCTCCGTTGGAACCCTTCTACCATCCCCCTTGACCTTTATGCGAGCCCAGTGTAAATGATTTTTTAGACTAGTCTCCTCTGTCTCGATGAAGCCCTCGCATCGATTACCTACCTCTGTGAAGATGTCTTGTGACCATAGACTCAGAGGAAGGCGCATGGCCCTTAACCATACCCAATCTCTCCTCACTTCCATTGGCCAGCAACCTGTGGTGGGTGACCACCACTCCAAGGAGACTACCATATTTTTCCATCCCCATGTCCCTGACATCACATGCTCCGCCGATACTTTTGTTGGAAGTTCAAAGAGGAATAAATTGTCATTCATGGCGAAAACATTCACCCCAGATGCAACTTTCTAGGTGTTGCATGCCTATCTCCGCACGTCGTTAAGAGTGGGATTCTCTCGTTATGGACTTTGGAACCTGCCTACCATACATCTACTAAGCAGATCCTTCTTCCCCTTTGCTGCTCCATTTATGACTTCGATATGGGCTTAATTTCCTTGCAGCTCTGCATTCTTCACTCTTTCAGTTGACCACCTACTACTTTGAACAACCTCCTTGTAGGACGTGTTTTCTTTTCTCTCGTCGTATTTCTTCTGTTTTGGCCTACTGGTTGATTCGTAGACGAGACCAGCAATCTTGTGAGCAGTGTTACTCCATCCCCCTTTGTATGGGGGCTCTGGTGTGATAATTATCAATCTACTCTTTCCGTGTATGGCAATGAAGCTGACATACCTGCCACTCTCATTGTATTTCTGTGTGCCATAAAATTCTTCATAGTGATCCTTCAAACTCCATCTTTTGATAGTATTTCCCCTAATCTTTGATGCCTCAATTAATACTGAAACCACCCACTTTAATACTCTAAGACTGATCTGTACCTTTCTCATTAAATTCCTGCTGTACTCTGTCCACTTGCACCATGCTTCCGTGCCTGTTATCCTATTGATCTTGAAAGACTTGAAGCGTGCGTTGTAGGAAATGCTGTCGTCGCTGGGAAGTGTAAAACCAGCCATTGTCGGAAATGCACCTTTTTTTGGAAAAGAAATTCAAAATTACTGATGGAAAAGTGTTGCTTCGAAGTATGTGCCTGAGAGCATTTTCTTTAGGAGAGAGAAAATTTGGCAGCTTCTGTCCTTAAAAACATGTCTCTAAATTATTATATTGAGACCCTATTTATAGATGATATTATATTAGACTCATTTTCGAACTAGGATTCTATAATACAGTTCTTTTTCAAGTATGGTTCTATGTACTATTGTTATTCCTTATTCCTATTCTAATTAGGAATGTAGATATTATTTTTGTTCCTTTTCCTATTCTAAAATTACCCCTCAAGCTAGTGCATACAAGTCATATGTACCTAGGTTGTTACAAATGTAATTATTACAATGACCAATGAAGAGCTTGGTAAGATATCTGCAAGTTGATCACTCGACTTCACAAAATTGATAATCAATCTTGATGTGTTTAGTCTTCTCATGAAATACTAAATTTGATGCATAATGCCAGTCAATCTTAATGTGCTTGGTCTTCTCATGAAATACTGAATTTTGATGCATAATGTCGATAAAACACAGCGTAATAAATCCCTAAATTACAGTGCTGAACTTCCCAAACCAAGTTCAGAAGACTATTTCATACTATAGAGTGACTTACACAATCGATATACAAGGCTACCAAACTCCTCTTGAGCAACAAAATCAGGTGGTTGCTCCATATAGATTTCTTCCTCGAGATCATCATGGAGAAAAGCATTCTTAATATTCAACTAATTAAAAGGTAAATGGAGAGTGAAAATATGGATCATCTCGAAATTGCTCCAAGAAAGTCACTTTAAAACTGATTAGAGCTTGGTCATGCGCCGAATTATTAGACTTGAGGGCTGAAAATGGTCACAATCAGAGAAAATAGAATTTTATGGGTAGGGTCGAAATTATGGCCTGACCCTACAAAGAAAAAAAATATATGGGTAGGGTCGGAATGATGACACAACCCTACTGGAAAATAAAAATTATATAGGTAGGATAATATTGACGGCTCGACTCTACTGGAAATGAGAAATTGTATGGATAGGGCGGAATGATGGCACGATCCTACAAACAAAAGAATTATATACGTAATTTCAGAATAATTTATAACATCAGCTATAATAGTATGGATATTGCATGAAAATCTTGAAAGTATTTGCTTAAATTATTTTGGGAAGTTCTTCCGCCACAAATTGAAAACTTTTATTTGTTTAAATGTGAGATCAAAACAAGTTTTTAAAAAGCAAAAGTTTATACCTTTAACTATTTTAGAATGGAGCTAATTTTAATATTAAATTATGATTAATATGTCTTACATGGAAGTCCTAATAAATTTCACAAGTATTATGTAAGTTTTATTAGTTAAGAGGTGTCATCCTCCCAAGAGGGTTGCTACACCTAGACCATCCAAAAGAGAGGAAGTTTTAAGTATCTTGGGGCTATTATTCTAGGTAGTGGAGAAATTAATGATGACGCCACCCATCGTTATTGGTACATGGTGGATGAAATGGAGGCTTGCATCTAGAGTCTTCTGTGATAAGAAGGCGCATTAAGGCAAAAAGTGGTTGTTAGTCCAAGTATATTGTATGAAGCGGAGTGTTGATCAATCAAAAATTCTTCTGTCCAGAAGATGAAAGTTGTGTAAATGAGGATATTGAGATAGATGTATAGTTACTATGATTTGGAGAGATATGATTATAAATAAAAATTACTAGGACAAGCTGAGAATGGCCTCAGTAGAAGACATGATGTGGAAAACAAGATGGAAATGGTTCAAACATATGAAGAGGAGATGCATGCATACCATAGTGTGGAGGTTGGCTGTGGATATTTTCAGAAGAAGTAGAGGTAAGTAGAAGTAATATTGCGGATAGATGATTAGACAGGATATGATGCAACTTCAGCTTACCAAGGATATGTCCTTAGATAAAAGGCTATGAAGGACACAGATTAGGGTAGAGGGCTAGTAAATAGCTCTTGCATACTAGTAGTTGTAGTAAATTCTTGGTCTTTGATTTCTGTTACTATTGGTTGTTTCTTCTACTTCGATTATAGTATTATTTTGGTATAGATTGTTCTTTTCTTTTTTTTTAAAAAGAAATGTTATGTCATGTTATCTTTTGCATTTTGTCGTGCCTTCTTCACTTCCGTATTTCTTTTCCGAACTGCTTTTCTATGCTTCTCCTTGCGCTGAGGGTCTATTATAAACAACCTCTCTACCTTTTAAAGTAGGGTTAAAGTCTGCAGATACACTACCTTCCCTAGATCTGACTTGTGGGATTACATTGGGCATGTTGTTGTTTGTTGTTGGTAGGGCAAGGCTGGTCAATATTACTACCTAAAAAGTTGAATAAGACACTTCAGCCATCTTTTATATTTTGTGAGTGAATTGCTGAGCATTGATCTAAAATTTCAGGGGATGCTAAACTTAAAGGACCTTTTATTCTTTTGAGCCCCATTTTAACATAGAGAACATTTTAACTTCTAATCAACAGCAGTCACTTAATGTTGGTTTTCATTTATAAAATTACCACACATGTCATTTTTTTTTTTAAATAACATAAAGAAAGTTGAAGGAACTACAAAATCCTTTCTGGTATGTTAGTTTGGTGCATATCACTTCAAAGCTATGTTGCTTGGACTCTTTAAAAATATTGATGGTTGCATGTCAGATTCTCCCAAATTAGTGAATTTTTGAGAATCCATCACGAGTGCGGCATTGAAAATGAAGAGTTCCCGCAACTTAGCTTCAAAGTAGGACCACCTCAGATCTAGTGTACTGTGTCGACTAGTTATGTTCCTCTGGAAATTTTAGCATGTAGTAAGTGGTACATTTTGTTTTGTAATCCACATTTCATCATGGTACCCCAACAAAGATGGTCACCCTTGAAGAAAAGGGAAAAATGTTGAGATTATTGAGAGTTTAACGAAGTTCGAAACAAAAGGAGAGTGTTTCTCTATGGCCAGGGTGGGGTGACTAACCAACTGTTAATTGATCGTATTTATACTGATCTACTAGGGTGTGTGTGGATTAGCTTTTTTAAGTGGCTTATAAGTTAAAAGCCAAAAGCCATAAGTTGGGGACCCCTACTTTTGGCTTTTTTTTTTTTTTTTTTTGTACTTTTCCAGCTTTAAAAAAGTGCTTTTAAGCACTTTTTTGTGTTACCCAAACACTTCCAAAACTTAAAAAGTGCTTAAAAGCTAAAAGCCAAAAAAAATAAGCCCATCCAAACACGCACTAAGAACATATATTAGTTGGTATAGTGTGTTTTTTTGCTACGCCAAGCTAGCTCACCATAGGGGTTTGGGGTTTCTATTCAAGAAGGCTTAAGTTCTTCCTTTATTAGCGTAAGGTCCAAGTGTAAGATTACTCCTTTTTGATTCTCACTTGATTTATTTTTATGCCCACAACCCTGGTCTCTAAAATGAAAATATTTTGAGCATGAGTTTTTAAGTCCATTGGCCAATTTAAGTTAGCATGGGGAAAGGATCCCCTCCAGTAAATTTTGGTTTATTGGCCAATTTAAGTTAGCATAGGGAAAGGATTCCTGTAGTGAATTTTGCTGCATTACTCTTTATTGGAGTTATGAATGTGTGCCACATTTTGAAAATGACTTTTAAACGTTTGAAATTAGTGCATCTTAACACCGTAGACAAATTATATTGTAATTTTTTTTCTTAATACGTTAACTAATTAAAATATAAATAATAAACAAGTACAGAGATAATAGATGAATGAAAAGAAAAAAAGGAACTATTTGTGTTCTGTTTTTTCTTGGGTACAATTTGTATTCTATTGCTATTACGCAGGAAAATAAGACCAAAAGTTAAAGTGAACATGTAAAAAATTGAGCTTATAATGTTAGATCCAATTCTTCAAAAGTAGTTCTCTAATATATGTCCACACATCCATAACTCCATTTAAGAGAATGGAGCAAAATCCACTGGAGGGGGGGGGGGCAATCCCTTTCCTTTTGAAGTGTGTTAGGGAGACCAGGTCAAAATTTGTCTCTATCCTTATAAAGTTTGCGCAGGCAGGGTCGCAGAACCTATTTTGTTTCTCTATGATAAGATCTAGGACATGTTGCTGTCTTTTCTGTATGTCTCTGTGTGGTGTGCCAGAATTATGCTTATTACTCATGTCCATCTTCAGGTTGTTGAGAATGTAAAAATAAACTTAATGTATCCTTGTCCTGCAATATTTGACTTTGAGGCTTGATATCTTTTGACAGAACTATCTGGCACAGATTTGTTTGTGGCTGATATCAAAGCATTGGAGACATATCTTAATTATTTCTACTGCATATCAAAGCGATGGACAAAGCCACTTCCTGAAACATATGATCCGGAACTAGTTTCGGAATATTTCAATTTAAGACCCCATGTAGTGGCTCTTCGTCTGCTTGAGGTAATTGAGATAATTTATTATGACACTTAACTGTGATTATTGTTCATCATTTCTATTCAATCAGTCAAATTTTGGTTGATGGTCAACAACCTATTAGGATTTCGCCACACTGTAAGTCCAACTGAGTTTTGGGCACAATTATCGCGCATCTGGTGTCCTATCTTTTAGAAAGATATGTTTCAGATTCACACAGAAACTCAATTTAGAATCCTTGTGGGAGCAATTTGGCATGAATTGGAAGTTATTGTTTTTGGTTCAGTCTTTGGGACCAGGTACTTGGAAGTTATCCTAGAGTTGTTTTCAAGTCTAGGCCTCAAAATATACGTATGTACCTCATATCATCTGATTAATTCATAGTCTATTTCAAAAAAATAAAAATAAAAATAAAAATCATTGCCATCAGTTCTTTTATTGCATGCACATCTGAATATTTGGTTATCTTTATCATTTATTAAGCTCTATCCTGTTGGAGTTACTTCATTGGTCTCCCATAACTACCTTGGTCATATATTAACATTCAGATCCTAAAGTGTCTCCACTTTCGTACTACTAGTTTGAGTAGTGATACGACTAGACTGGTTACTTCACTATGTTCCTCTTCCTTGATATTGGCTGTTATCAACCCAATAGTGTCTTAATTTATACTAGCCATTTTAAACTTGAAGTTTAGTACTCCCTCTATCCCATTTTATGTGGCACCCTTTCCTTTTTGGTCCATCCCAAAAAGAATGTTACCTTACTTTAATTCGAAACAATTTATCTTTAAAATTCTCTTTTTACCCTTAATGAAATGATTCTTAACCAACCCAAATATCTAAGAATGATTTTAGACCACAAATTTTAAAAGTCCTCTTTTTTTCTTACCGTGTCAAGTCAAAGGTGTCATATAAATGGGATGGAGGGAGTAATTTATATTTTTTAATCATGTCCTCAAAGGGACTAGCAATTTGCATTTGGCAATAACTAAATAAACAGTAGTTAGCAGAAGGTATGTAACACACATACTGTGTGCCTCAATTGGAGTTGACGATAAAAACTGTTATACATTCAAGCAGGTCGAACCAGGAACACCTATCTGGTGTAGGTTTTATGACTTTTTTATTGACTATATAATTGTTTGCTACTAATATCATGGTAAAAATGATGGAGAGGCAATAACTTGGACTCATGGCTTATGTCTAGTTTTGGGCATATCCTCCACTTGTATTCTTTTCTTACAGTTCATCTGTCCATGAAACATTTCTTAGTAACTTATCTGATTCCTCTACATAAGAGCTGCTAACAAGGTTAATCCGTATAATTGCAATCTTATGGGGCTTTATGTTTTGTAGGTGTTTGTTGCCTTCACTTCTGCTGCAATCCAAATTAGAATATCTGGACTTCTCTCCTCTTCAAATGAAGATGTCAAGAAGGAAATGTCAAGCTACATTCTCGGGAAGGTTTTAAAGGAAACGATGCTAAACCTTGGTCCTACTTTTATCAAGAGTAAGTAGTAAGGACTACCTTAATTTTAGGTTTGGTACTGTTTAGGGCTCTCAATGAACTGCTGTTTTCTCTTTTTCTTGTTTGAAGTTGTTAGAATTGAAATAGGAATAGTATATTATTTCCTACTTGTACTTGGATTATATTGTAATGTCTATAAATAGGGTCTCTATGTAGTAATGTAAATACACAAGTTAATAATATTTTTCTTCAATATTTCTCGCATGGTATCCGAGCATCAGTGAAAAAACAAAAGAAAAAAAGGTCACTGTGCATCGGCTGATTTGTCACTTTCATTTCTGTGGGTGTTGTGCGAAAACCAACACCAACCACCAAAAAATAGTCCCTCACGCGCCGCTTGAATGTGGTTGTTTTCCAGCGAGATCTAGGTCACGTGCCGGCGCGTGTGGCTTCTCGGGTGATTTTTTTCGACTTTTCTTTTGCTGGGGTTGGCCAGTAATTCTGACCAAACCCCAGTCATTTTTTTCTAGATCCGATTGTCGAAATTAGGGTTCTAGTGATTTCAAGCAATTTCCGGCAACTTTGTCAGTGTTTCCAGGCAGTTTCCGGTCAGTTTTTTGAAGTTTTTATTCCCTCAGTATCCGGTAGTTTTTTGAAGTTTTTATTCCCTCAGTAAGGTCGCCTCTGCATTTCGAGGCAAACCACATATATTCTTTTATTTTTTGACCAGTTTCTGGTGGAGAAATCTGATTTCTGGTGACTAGTTTTTATTTTTTGATCAGTTTTCTACTACAAAAGTTTGATTTCACAAGGTGTCCTTTGGGATCGATATTGTTGGCTCCAAAAGTACAGGAATATGAAGCTTAAATCCTACGATCACTTTAGGACCATTAATGGGTAGTTCCAACTACTTAGGCATGGGCTTTCTTGGTTGAATTATAGTGCAAAGGTCAAGGTGTCCACGATCACTTAACAACCAATTCTTATGTGGTAGATAAAAAGAGAAAGACTAATGAGGAATCTGCAACAACCAAAGCACAATGGGAGAAGGTTGATGCTTAATTGTGTAGTCAGTCTCTTATGGCAATCTATTGCTTCCAAGTTGATGCCCTTGTTTCACCCATTCCAAACATGTTATTCAGTTTGAGAAAGGTCTCGTGCTTTATATACCAATGACATATCTCGTTTTTATGATGTGGTATCTCAAATGTCTAACTTAAAGAAACAAGAATCCGATATGTCTACATACTTGGGACAAGTTCACACAGTCATGGAGGAATTTGAAACGTTGATGCCAGTCATTGCGAACGTGACAACACAACAAGAGCACAGGCAGACATTAGTTTTAGTCCTTACACTTGCTGGACTTCTTGCTCATCATGATTCTGTACGTGATCAGATCTTAGCAAGTCCTACCATCCCTACAATAAATGAATTATTTTCTCGTTTACTTCGTCTTGCTACGCCTCCCAGTCATAAAGTAGTTTCATCACCCACCGTTGACTCCTCTATTCTTGCATCTCAAACTATTGATAAATGCACATCACTATGGAGAATCGACGAGGAGGTCGGGAAATTTGCAATGAAAGATCTCGCTCTAAGTGTAGTTATTGTCACAAGTCTGGACACACTCGCGACATATATTGCAGTTATGATCCTATTGTTATAAATGAAAACAATGAATCCCTTTGAAATCGCGCAAATAAGCAAACATCACTACAAGTAGCATCTGTTGCTCAACCAAATGTTTCTGTTGCTCTGTCTGACCAATCATCCAATAATGCTCATATTGCTCAGACAGAATATGATGAGTTGCTTCAATATCGAGCAAGTAAGCAAATGTCTCCACTAGTAGCGTCAGCTCCTCAACCTACTGTTCCTGTTGCGGGTAATTCTTCTGCCTGTGTTTCACTGTCTAGTACTCTTGGATCATAGGTTGTGGACTCAGGTACTTCTGATCATATTTCTGGTAACAAATCAGTTCTTTCTAATATTATTTATTCACAATCTCTTCCTGCTATTACTTTAGCCAATAAGATTCGAACAAAACTAAAAAGGGTTGGAAAAGCCCAACACTTATTTTCTATCACCTTAGATTCTGTTCTTTATGTTCTCGGTTCTCCTTTTAATTTGGCATCTGTTAGTCGTTTGACGTGAGCTTTACATTGTTGCATTTATTATGCAGGATCACAGTACGGAACAGATGATTGACATAAGATATGAATCACAAGGCCTTTACTATCTTACCTCTTCAAATTCCTTTACAACATGCTCCTTTACAAATCCTTCGGACCTAATTCCCAAATGTTTGGACATCCGAGTGTATCTAAACTGTGAAAGATGCTGCCTAGTTTGTCTACTTTATCCTCATTAGATTGTGAATCATGTCAACTTGCGAGACACACTCGTGCTACCTTTCCCGTTGCATTGAGGGTCATTCTGTATTTATTTTTCTTTAGTTCATTATGATATTAAGGGCCCTAGTCGAGTTAGTTCGACCTTAGGATTTCGTTATTTTGTTAGCTTCATTGATGATTATTCGAGATGTACTGGGGTTTTCTTAATGAAAGATCATTCAGAGTTATTTTCTATATTTAAAAGTTTTTTTGCTGAAATACAAAACTAGTTTGGTGTTTCCATTCGTGCTTTTCGTTGTGATAACGCATTAGAATACATGTCCTCTCAATTTCAGGAGTTTTTGACTCACCAAGGAATTATTCACCAGACATCTTGTTCGTACACCCCTCAGCAGAATGGTATAGCAGAACGAAAGAATAGGCATCTTATTGAAACTGCCCGCACTCTTCTCATTGAGTCCCATGTTCCACTTCATTTTTTGGGCGATGCTGTCCTTGCCTCTTGTTATTTAATTAATAAAATGCCCTCATCTTCTATTCAGAATTAGGTTCCACATTCTATACTATTTCCTTCATAACATCTCCTTCTGTACCTCCTTGTGTCCTTGGGAGCACATGCTTTGTTCATAACTTAGCTCCAGGAAAAGATGAATTTGCCCCTTGTGCTCTCAAATATGCCTTTCTTGGTTACTCTCGAGTTCAAAAAGGGTATCGTTGTTATTCCCCTGACCTTAATCGATATCTTATGTCCGTCAATGTCACATTCTTTGAATCTCAACCTTACTATACACCATCTAATCGCCTTGTTATCTCTGAGGTCTTATCTCTACCTCAGGTCCTACCTGTACCAACTTTTGAGGAATCTCTAATTGTAGTGCCACCTCTGACAAAACCCAACAAACCTCCACGTCTTTTGACTTATCAACGTCGTCAATGTCCAGCACTAGTTCCAGTTGATTCATGTTATGCGCTAGACCCTGCTCCTATTGCGGACTTGCCTACTTCGAGCCAACCGAGTGCACTTCAAAAAGGTTTATAGTCCACTCGAAATGCTAACCCACATTATACTTTCTTGATTTATCATCGTCTCACGTTATCCTATTATGTTTTTGTATCATCTTTAACCTCTATTTCCATTCCAAAGTCTATAGGTGAAACACTTTCGCATTTTGGATGGAGGCAGGCTATGATTAATGATGTGTCTACCTTACATAGGAGTGGTACTTGGGAACTTGTTTCCCTTCCTGCAGGTAAATTCACTGTTGGTTGCCGTTGGGTTTATGCAGTAAAAGTTGGTCTAGATGGTCAGGTTGATCGGCTTAAGGCTCACCTTGTTGCCAAAGGACATAATCAAATATTTAGGCTAGATTTTAGTGATACGTTTGCTCCTGTGGCTAAAATAGCATCTATTCGTCTTCTATCTATGGCTGTCGTTCGTCATTGGCCTCTTCATTAGTTGGACATTAGGAATGCTTTTCTACATGGTGATCTTGCGAAAGAAGTCTATATGGAATAACCACCTGGTTTTGTTGCTCAGGAGGAGTCTAGTAGACTTGTAGGTCGATTGCGTAAGTCACTTTATGGTCTGAAACTATCTCCTCGAGCTTGGTTTGGAAGTTCAGCACAGTAATTCGGGAGTTCGGCATGACTCGTAGTGGAGCTGATCATTCTGTATTTTATCGGCATTTTGCACCAAATCTGTATATTTATTTAGTTGTTTATGTCGATGATATTGTTATAACTAGCAGTGATAAAGATGGTATCACTAGTTTGAAGCAACATCTCTTTAAGCATTTTCAGACTAAAGGCCTTGGCAGATTAAAGTATTTTCTAAGTATTGAGGTTGCTCAGTCTGGATCAGGTATTGTTATTTCTCAATGCAAGTATGCCTTAGATATTCTTAAAGAGACAGGAATGATGGGATGTAGACCCATGATAGTCCTATGGATCCGAATATTAAACTGCTTCCTGGACAGGGGGAGCCACTCAGTAATCCTAAAAGGTATAGATGGCTAGTGGGAAAGTTTAATTATCTCACAGTGACTAGACCTGACATCTCGTTCCTTGTGAGTGTTGTAAGTCAGTTTATGGTTTACCTTTGTGATAGTCATTGGGATGCAACTGTTCGTATTTTGCGACATATAAAGTCAACGCCCGAAAAAGGACTATTCTTCGAAGATTAAGGCCATGAGCATATCACTGGATATATAAATGCCAATTGGGTAGGATCATCCTCTGATAGACGATTTACATCCGAATATTGTGTATTAGTAGGAGGTAATTTTGTGTCATGGAAAAGTAAAGAACAAAATGTGGTTGCTTGGTCAAGTGCAGAGGCAGAATATCAAGCAATGGCTGCAGCAACTTGTGAGCTTATTTGGATCAAATAGTTATTGAGGGTGCTAAAATTTGGCGAAATTGATCAAATGGAACTTGTGTGTGATAATCAAGCGGTCCTTGCATCAAATCCAGTGTTTCATGAAAGGATCAAGCACATTGAGATTGATCGTTACTTTGTCAGAGAAAAGATACTCTCAAGATACATTGCTACAAAGTTTGTGAAGTCAAGTGATTAGCTTGCAGTATCTTCACCAAGTCCCTCACTGGTCCTTGTATTAGTTATATCTGGAACAAACTAGGTGCTTATGGTTTGTATGCACCAGCTTGAGGGGGAGTATTAGAATTGGAATAGGAATAGTATGTTGTTTCCTACTTGTACTTGGATTATATTGTAGTGTCTATAAATAGGATCTCGATGTAGTAATTGGATTATATGGAAGTGGGACGTCTCTCTTGGATTTTGCCAAAGCCTTTGAGTTAGTGATTGCTAATTCGTGTTTCCCAAAGAGGGAA
>JAOTQR010000079.1:11432712-11453165 GCA_025774065.1 Solanum ossicruentum
GTTCTTGCTTACGGGTTTTGAGATGAGGGTTCCCAGGAAACAACCTCTCTACTTCTAGTAGTGGTAAGGTCTGCGTATATTCTACCCTCCCCAGACCCCACTTGTGAGATTCTACTGGGTATGTTGTTGTTGTTGTTGTTGTTGTTGATGTAGTAATGTAAATACACGTGTCAATAATATTTTTCTTCAATATTTCTCACAGAAGTCATTCAATGACTTGCATATTTAAGTGTATTTCATTCCTAATCAATATTTACCAGTTTAATATTATTTTCTTATTGTGCAGTTGGTCAGTCTCTCTCAACAAGGCCCGATATAATTGGTTCTGAAATTACAGAGGTTGGTTGATGCACATGTCATCTATACTACTTTTTCACCATTCTATCAAGCTTCATTTTTCTATGCATTATTTACTACGTCTAGTGTATTCGATTTGTTGGTTGGACTCTCTCTTGCTCTTGCTAGTGTTATATGTAATCTTTATCTGTATCATCCAACTGAATTGACGTCACAGATAATCTCACATTTATAAGTATGACGAACTAAAAAAGGTAGAAAGATAAGCTATGAAGAAAGTTTTAGGCTAAATAGAAATCATTCATGTGGACAAGAGAATAGCCTTAGTAATAGGGACACTTCACCTTAAATCATAAGGATGGGGGTTTGAGTCATCAAAGGAGCAAAAGTGTGAAATGGCCACTGTTTAACTCCTGACTAATAGGGTGGATTTACCATACAAGAAAAAAGAAACTATACATGTGGGAGGATAGTTAGGATAGTTAGTATACTGACTGAAGATCACTTATAAAAAAAAAGATAATTATAAAAATCTGAAAGTTGGTTCCGAATAGCAGGCAAGTATCTAGAGGAACTGAAGTCGTATCTTTTGATTTTACTTCATTAAAATTTCTTAGAACAGAATCTGTAGGATAATGGTTTATCCATTTTTTTTTCCTTTGAGAATGGTAACATCCGTACTGAGAGCACTAGGACAGTGCTAAAGCCATATATGCAAGGACAGATCCAAAAACCAGCAAAAAAAATTGGCCAATTACAATTGCTCCATCTGATGTGAAAGGGGCTTGGGAATTCAAAGAAAACTGAAGATGAGTTTTTAAACCCCACAAGAACCCAAGAACAATTATGAAAAACAACAAAAGGTTAGGAAGATTAAGGCAATTGTTGGGGTAAACACACACATAAGTAATTAATTACCTAAACATATGTAAATGCAGCCAATAGTGTTAAATCTAGGGTAGATAGAAAAAAGGGTTAATCTGCAATTGAAATGCAGTGATTAACTCAAAGAATCAATAGAGACTAATAAGACAAATCGCCAACTCTCAAAGAGAATTACTTAAAACTCATAATTGGAAATAATCTCCCCTTCTAAATAAAGACATAATAGCCTATGTATACTAGGGTTCATTATCTAAGCAAAAATACATAAATACCCTTTAACTTAGGGATCGGTAGTCATACAATGAATGTAGTTAGTACCTATGCACCTCAAGTGGGCCTAGATGAGGAAGTTAAAAAGCTCTTTTGGGAGGATTTGAATGAGGTTGTGAGAAATGTACCAGGCACAACAAAAATCTTCAGTGGGGTAGATTTAATGGGCATATCGATGCAACTTTAAGTGGTTTTGATAATGTTCATGGAGGCTTTGGTTTTGGGGAGAGGAATTGAGGTTAGACATCTCTATTGGATTTTGCTAAAGCCTTTAAATTGGTTATTGCTAACTCCTGTTTCCGAAGAGGGAAAATCACTTGATTAGCTTTTGTAGTACGGTAGCTAAGAATCAGATTGATTATTTACTCCTCCAGAAGGGTGATAGAAGCCTTTGTAAGAATTGCAAGGTGTTTCTGAGTGAAAGTATTTCCACTCAACATAGGCTTCTAGTGAAGGATTTAGAGATTAAGAGAGATAAAAGGAACAAGGCTATTTATGCCCAACCAAGGATTAGATGGGAGCCCTGACTCCTGTCCTTTCTTGGTAGAATGGGAAAAGTTAAGTAGTTTTGGGGCTTGGAGTAGTAACAGAGATGTGAAAATCATATGGGACACTACGGCTGGTTGCATTAGAAAAGTAGCTACCGAGGTACTAGGGGTTTTGAGAGGGACCTTTGGTGGATGTCAAAGTGATTGGTGGTAGAATGGAGAAGTTCAAGACAAAGTAAAAGCTTAAGAAGATTGCCTATACAAAGTGCTTGGAGTGTATGGATGAGGATAATAAACGAAGGCTTAAGGATATCTATAAGACGATGAAGATAGACGCGAAGATAGGTATCACGAGTGCTCGACAACAACGTTTGAGCGCTTGTATATTGAGCTAGGTGAAAAAGGCAGGGACAAGAGATTGTATAGGCTCGCGAAAGAGAGAGAAGCTCGCAACTTGGACCTAGTGAAGTGCATCAAGTATGAGGAGGGTGAAGTGTTTGGCGGATGACAGTTCTATTAAGCAAAGGTGGCTAGCTTACTTTCAAACTCTTAAACTAAAAAGGGGAGATATTGAGCTGGGTGATTTGGCACACTCCGATAGTCATCGAGATTTTGGTTACTGCAGGCATTTTAAAGATGAGGAGGTTAGACGTTCTCTTAGTAGGATGAACAGAGGGAGAGCGATTGGACCCGATGAGATTCCAGTAGATTTTGAAAAAGCATGGTCAAGGATGGTATGAAGTGGTTGACTAAGTTGTTTAATGTTATTTTGAAGACGCTAAGATGCCCGATGAATGGAGGAAGCGTACTATGGTTCCATTGTAAAAGAACAAGGGTGATATTCAAAACTGTAACAATTGTAGGGGTATCAAGTTGCTAAGCCATACTATGAAGGTCTGGGAGAGTGGTGGAGATGAGGGTGAGAAAAGGAGTGTATTTTAGAGAATCAGTTCGGATTCATGCCAGGGCGGTCGACTACTGAAACAATTCATCTTGTTTGGAGATTAGTGGAGAAATATAAAGAAAGAAAGAGGGATCTTCAGATTTTGTGCATTCTTTAGATAGTGGAAAATAAGTATAATTTTAAATTGCATATTTAAAGTGGCTAAAATTAAAAAAAAAAGTAAATTAAAAAAATTGTTAATTCGGGATGAAAGTAGTACACTTGTCAATATAGATGTTATATTATATTAAAAAATAATTAATTTATGATCTTTATAAGTAAAATAATTTTGAATTACATATTTAAAGTGACGAAAGTTTTTTTCAAATAACAAAATAGAAAGATTATTAATTCGTGATGAAAGTAGTATATTTTTTAGTAATATATTTTTAGATGTTAGATTACATTTTGGAACATAATATATGGTCTTATATAATAGAAATAATATTTTTTTTTGGAGACTGGTAACTTTAGTATATTTATCCACAAGCATACTACAAAAAAGTGCAGTTCCCCTTCATATTATAGAAATAATATTAAAATGATCAAAAAGCGAAATAGAGGGTATGAATAGTAGTTCTTCAAATTTGGAGAACTATTATGCAACTCTCTCTATATAGAGAATAGAGAGCAATTTACAGTGTGATTGGGAAGCAAACTCTCTATATTATTCTCCAAATATAGAGAATAGAGAGTTAAATAGAGTGTGATTGAAGATGGTCTTATTAAAATAATCCTTAATTAGAGACCCGCAACATAAAGATCTCTAAAAAATAAAATAAAAGTTGCAGTAGCCAATTGAAAAGAGTAACTGTATAATTGCCGTTAATAACCAATCCTAAAAACTCTTTGTTTTTCATGTCTCTTTTTTACTATTGCATTGTTAGAGGCTGTGAAAATATGAAGCCTAAAATTTGTTTCATTTTAAGCTGAATTCTCCTCACTTTTTCTTATTTTCTGTTTTTGTTAATTCATATTAAATTTAATATCAGCTCATTAAAACTACATATTACACAGTTTTTCATCCATTCATAAAAATTCAATTACTTATATTGAGTAGTTTGATTTTAAAAATTTTATGTGCACCCATTCGTACTTTTGTTTTTACTTATCTGATGCTTGAATACCCTTACTGAAATTCCTGGCTACACCACTAATTAGAAATGAACATACATCTTTGATCCTAATGGTCCATTCTAGTAGATTGTTTAAACATTAGCCAGCAGGTATATTTCTTCTTGTTGTTTATCATGCCAATACAGGAGCTTGTTCCCGATTATTCAATTTTTTTTTTTCAAATTCCTGCTCTATACATGTTATTTCTATTTGAACTAGAATCTGTTGAAATTATGAAAAACCTGTGACTTTGGTCACAACTCCACCACTCTATGAACAGGGCGTGTTCTGCTTTCAGTTCACATATGTAGATCAATGGCGTTCTTTTGTTATAGATTGCTTTTTGTTGATTAGTCTTTCCATAGAAAGCCATATTAGTGCACACCTGCCACTTAGGGCCTTTTGGTGTGGGGGATAAAAATAAATAGTCATGAGATAAAAATAGTGAAGGGATAAACTTTTGGTATCTTGTTTGCTTGCCAAGTTTGGAATAACTTATTCCACCATTTATACCATAGTGATGGGATAAGTTATCCCACATATATAGTGGGATAATTATCTTAGGATCTAATCCCAGAATAAATAATCCTGGGATAAGTTGCTTCCAACCAAAACGACCCATTAGAGTTCCATGTCCATGTTCTTTGCTGTTGCCATGAAACATGTAAAGATGGTAAATCATGTTCTATTCTCATCTTTGCTTCGACTAGTTATTGCAGGAACTGTCTGAGCTCCATGACCGAATTCCCCCTTTCCCCAGGGATGTGGCCATGAAGATCATTGAGGAAGATTTGGGTTCTCCTATTACAACAAATTTTAGCTACATCTCTGAAGAACCTGTTGCTGCAGCTTCATTTGGTCAGGTGGCTTTTGGTTCTGTTCTAGTGATGGTTTTAATTTTTTTCATGTTATATCTTGTGTTGTCATTTGCCGTCTTGATATGTTAATTTTATCGTATTTGCATACTATCATGCGCTTTTCCTTATTAGTCGCTCTTTTTGTTCCCTTTCCTTTTCTTTCCTTTCTCCATATCTAGTTTATTCTGCTTATAGGTTTCTGCGACGAGGGTTCCTAGGAAACAGCCTCTCTACCTCTACGAGGTAGTGGTAAGGTCTGCGTACATTCTACTTGTGGGATTCCGCTGGATATGTTGTTGTTGTTGTATGATAGTTCAGTATGCACCCCTTTACTTTACGTTTTGGATATGAGAAATGTCAGTGATAGTACTTAATATCACAAAATTGTCTATTCATGGTATCGTCTTTACATGCTATAGGTGTATAGAGGGAGTACTCTCGATGGTTCAAGCGTTGCTGTGAAAGTTCAGCGGCCAGACTTGCGTCATGTTGTAGTTCGGGATGTATATATTCTTCGTGTTGCGGTCTGTGTCTGAATTCCGTTATCTGATTCTTTTTTCATGTAATTGTAGATTCAAGACTAACCTTGCAATTGATTGCTTCAGCTGGGACTTGTGCAAAAGATAGCAAAAAGGAAAAATGATCTTCGTCTCTATGCAGACGAGCTTGGAAAAGGGTTGGTTGGGGAGTTAGATTACACCTTTGAAGCTGATAATGCCATGAAGTTTCAGGTATTTGGTTGGTTTTGTACAACCTCCTCCTCCCTCCATAATAAATGAAGAAAACAAAGAAGATGGAATTAAATTAAGAAAGGGAGCAGGCAGTCAGATAAAAACTAAAAGCATCTGCATAAGTATAAATGAAGGTCCTGTTAGCATTTGCATATGCTTTTGATGGCTTTAGAAGTTAACTTCACACCATGATTGTGGTCCTTGTTGGTGTCTGCAAGATTTATTAGCTTCACATACTGTTTTTCACTGTTGGTTGATGTGATGTCTTCAAATTTATGGGTGATATCTCAATTTTCCTTCGGGGCAGATCAATGCCAGACATAGGCTTGTCTTTGTTACAACAATAATCAACACATTTGAAATTCAAATTTATGGGTGATATCTCAATTTTCCTTCGTTCAATTTGTATGAGAAGGGGCAGATCAATGCCAGACATAGACTTGTCTTTGTTACAACAATATTGTTGTAAGAAAGACAAGCCTCTGTTTGGCATTGCCCTGCCCCTTCTCATGTAAATAGAAGCAGTTATTCATTTTGATGTTTTGACTGCATCATAGAACTAAGATAATAACCGTGACCTTGCATTCCTTGTTATTGTTAAGTTGATTCTGGGTGTGCATAGAAGTTGTAGTTTATTTGAAGTAATTATACAACAAGCACCTTGCTTGATTCACATGGAATTGTCTTTTTCGAGTTTAACGCTTTTCTTCGGGATCATAGCTGAGCTCTTTTCTAGATATGAGACTCTTTTTCTCCATTTGTTTTTTTGTAAATGATAACAATATACCCAGTGTGATCCCACAAGGTGGGGTCTGCAGGGGGTACTCAGACCTTACCCCTACCTTGGGAAAGTTAGAGGTTGTTTCGATTAGTTTCTCTTTCAATGAGTAACTGAGGATATGCTCTACTTATTTTGTCTTTCACCTTGTCAAACATCTACTGCAGGAACTCCATTCTACATATTCGTTCATCCGTGTTCCAAATGTTTATCAAGGTCTAAGCGGAAAGAGAGTTTTGACTATGGAATGGCTCGTTGGTGAAAGTCCAACTAATTTGATGATGATGTCCACAAAGGGTTCTGCCGTTTATCAATCAACAGATGGAGACGGGTGCCAAAGTGAAGCTAAACGACGCCTACTTGATCTGGTGCATTTAGTTTTGCTTTTTAATCATTCTCTACTTCACTATGAGCAAGACATTATTTTAATCCTTATTGTGAAGCTTCTAACCATTTACTGAGGTGCATAATTCAAGCAACTCTTATATACAACAACATACCTAGTATGACCGCACATGGTGGGGTCTAAGGAGAATGAGGTGTACGTAGACTTTTTTTTTTTTGATAATCGTGGTGTCTAGACCAGCTTGCTTACACCTCAACTAATTCCATGGGGTACTTGCCACCTTCCACTAGCAACATGTACCAAGTAACTCTATTCACCAAGGCTAGAACATGATGAAAGAAATCACTTAGTGTTTTTGCCTCCGCTCAGATTAGAACCGGAGATATCATGGTTTTCACCTATTTTAGTTTTCATTAGGCCACACTCTTGGATGCAGGTGTACGTAGGCCTTACACCTACTTGTGGGATAGAGAGGCTGTTTTATATAGACTCTCGGCTAAAAAAACCAGTATGACAAATGCAAAAGTAAAATTTGTGGTGGACATACCAGAGAAAAGAAAAGTATCGACTATAAAAACCAGAAGGATAACCAAAGTAAAAGCAACAATAGTAGCAACACAATCTGAAGAATAATAATGTTACTGATAAGTAAAAATGGTTCCCGACAAGGTGCTCTAAGCTAGAACCATACCTATCCATAAGAAGAGAAAATCGCCCGGCTAACTTCTTACCTTTTATCCTAATTTTCGACCTCCATTCTATCCTTTCTAGGGTTATGCCTTTAGTAAGATGAAGATAGGTCTTGTCATATCTAGTCACCTTACCTCAATTCTTCTTTGGGTCCTCTCTATCTCTCTTTAGACCTATCACTGCTAATCTCTCACACCTACTCATTGGGCATCTCTACTCCTATTTACATGTCCAAACCATCTCATTCTCACTTTTGGAATCTTGTCCACCGATGAAGCCACTGCTACCTTACCTTGTATATTGTCGTTTATAATCCTATTTCTCCTAGCGTATCTACACATCCATCTAAACATCCTCATCTCTGCTACACTCATCTTTTGTATGAAATTACCTTTGAGTCTTGGTGGCACCTTCTACCCACT
This sequence comes from Solanum ossicruentum, assembly GCA_025774065.1. NCBI lineage: Eukaryota > Viridiplantae > Streptophyta > Magnoliopsida > Solanales > Solanaceae > Solanum > Solanum ossicruentum. The sequence goes on from JAOTQR010000079.1 coordinate 11,440,536, forward strand.
CCCCTCCAATACAATTTGTGACATCCTCGTTGATCTTCCCATTTTCTTGGATTATATAAATTAATAAATTTTTACAATCTTTGGATAGTTGTGAGAAATCAAAATCAATAAAGAGGAGGGAGTCAGTTCTTACAGAAGGAGAAAAAACAAAAAACAAAAAACAAAAAACAAAAAACAAAATGATATCTATTTGCTTGATGGATTATAGCAAATACAATATGATTGAAAGAAATTCTCAGAAAACAATGTGACTAAAAGTTGGTTGCACTTTGTACCCAATATTAGCTTGAGTTGTTTTGTTGAAAGATTAGGAACTATCTTCTTCTGCAAGGCATGATGTGAGATGTATCTATCTTATAATATTGATCCTTTTATGCTGATAGATTCTTCTCCATTAACTACTACTCTAGGTTAACAAAGGAGTACATGCATCATTAATTCAACTCCTAGATACTGGGTTACTACATGCTGATCCACACCCTGGAAATTTACGATACACATCATCAGCACAAATAGGGTATCTTTACAGTTTCTGCTAAGCTAATCAATTTTCTATTTGACAAAAAGGAGTTAGAATTTTGTACTTATTGCTCTTTTTGTAGGTTTCTTGATTTTGGCTTGCTTTGTCGGGTGAAAAGGAAGCATCAGTATGCTATGCTTGCATCCATTGTGCACATTGTAAATGGTGATTGGGAGTCTCTTGTGCTCGATCTAATTGAAATGGATGTTGTTAAGCCAGGGACTAATTTACGCCTCGTCACCATGGTATTATCTACATGTAGAATCACATCTATTTTTACTTTTTAATTTTATGGTGTATGGTGCATAAATGTATCCTCTGCACATTTTAAAACCAACTGCTTTAAGCTCAAACAGATCAGTTCTATGGATTTCTAACACCACCAACTTTTTGAAATATTAACCAGGATTTGGAAGATGCTTTAGGGGAAATTGAGTTGAAGGGTGAAATTCCTGATATTAAGTTTAGCCGGGTAAGAATTTTAAATTTATGTGCAGTAGTACTTGTGTTGCTTTCTCATGTTACATCAATGGTCCCACTGCATAGAGCCTGGTTGGCTTGTATTATGAAAAAAGTTTCTGATTAAATAGAAGAATAATTATACATACTTCCTACAGTCTATTTCTTTTGGAAATAATAGCGCCTAAATTTTATCTTTTTGTATGAGAGATGAACTCTTATTGTGATTAACAATGCCGATTAGACGCAAAAAAGAACTTAACCAAAATCATAAACCAAACCAAGCAAGCAGGAATGGAATACATGGAACTGCAGAGGAAGTGAGGCGTTCTCTGTAAAGCTTGCAACAAAAACATGTGCATGAAGAACATCATTGTCGATGAATGGCCATGGAAATTAGTTTGGAAAGTCAATGTCCCAACCAAAGTGGCTTGCTGTAGTTGGGTAACTCTTAAAGGAGGTTGTTTGGGACATGAAAGTTTTCTTTTATTTTTAATTATAGGGGGCATTTCCCTCTGCAGCAAATGTTACCTGTGCTTGCAAAATTCTGAGGACTCCTGCCATTTGTTTCCACATTGCCAGTTGCAGCAGATATATGGAATATGTTCCTGTCTTTTTGGCATTCCGTTGGTTATGCCGTATAGCATCAGAGAGGCGACAGAAGTTGGGGACAGTCTAATGTAAGGAGCATCATCAAAAAGCTCTCGTAGACTGTTCTAGCTTGCATTGGCGTCTGTGAAATGAAAGAGGAAGTAAGAGAGAACTGGGCTTGATTATTCCCTCAACCTATTGGGGTTTAAATAGATAATTTACATGTTCTAAAAGGGAAAGGAAATCAATACCTAATTATGAAAGCAAATTAAGCTACCTACCATAATATATGTATATGCTAAAATATTCACTGGAGTGGCTATGGCTAGAAAGGAATAGAAGATTCTTATGGTGAAACTCTTTTCCTACTTATGCGATGAAGTATAGATGTCTTACAAACATTTTTTGCTCGAGTAAACATCATAAAGTAAATAATTTTTATAAGCTTTTTCTATGTTGCTCGGACTCTTCAAAAATGTTGACGGTTGGATGTCAGATCCTCCAAAAATAGCGTATTATTGAAGGACCAACATGGTTGCTGCAACATTTTTGGAGAGTCCAAGCAACTTAGAGCTTTTTGACTTTGTTAGCTCTTAGAAGGCATATAGGATGATCACTATCCAGGAGCTACTTACTCTCTTTTCATTCCTTTTTCTTTTAAGTTTAATCATCTATTAAGGGGGTGTTTGGATTGGGTTTTGTTAAGTATCTTTTATATTAAAAGCCAAAAGCCATAAGTTGGGACCCTTTACTTTTGGCTTTTGAAATTTTTTTGTACTTTTTCAGCTTAAAAAAAATGCTTTTAAGTACTTTTTTGTGTTACCCAAGCACTTCCAAAACTTAAAAAGTGCTTAAAAGTGAAAAGCAAAAACAACAAGCCAATCCAACCACCCACTTAATGCATTTTTAATGAAACAATAAGAACTAAATGAGAAAATATTATTGAAATTGTGTATCTATATTATTATATTGAGCATTATTTATAAACAGTTAAACACTACATTATAATCCTTTTCCACATAGAATACTATATACAAATCCTATTCATATTCCTATTATAACTCTCTCTTAGTTCGTGCATACAAGTCATATGTATCGAGCTTTGTTACAGATTTAACTAGTACGAGGACCAGTGAGGGACTTAGTGAAAATATTTGCAAGCTGAGCACCTTGACTTTACAAGCTTTGTAACAGTATCTCCGCAATATCTTTCCTTTGACAAAGTGACAGTCAGTCTCATTGTGCTTTGTCCTCATGAAATAATTGATTTGATGCGAAGGGCCTCTTGATTATCACACACAAGTTCTGACAAATTTATCCTAATTTTAGTTCTCTGGACAACTATTTAATCCAAACTAGCTCACAAGTTACTACAATCATTGCTTGACATTCTTCTTTATCACTGGGTCGATCAACCACACGTTGTTTACTCTGCCAAGACACCAAATTATCTCTTGCTAAACACAATATCTGCATGTAGAGTGCCTATCATTAGGTGATTCTACCAAATCAACATCTGTATATCCAATAATTTGCTCATGACCTTGATCCTCAGAGAGTAGTCCTTTACTTGGAGCTGGCTTTAGCCTAAACAAGATGCCAACAACTGCTTCTAGTCACACGGAGAATTCATAAGCTGACTTACAACACTCACAAGAAAAGAAATATCAGGTCTGGTCGCTTTGAGATAATTCAACTTTTCAACCAACTGCCTATATCTTCTAGGATCATTGAGTGATTTCCCGGTCCTGACAGGAACTTAGAATTCAAATTTATAGGATTGTCGATGGGTCTACATCTCATTGTTCCTGTCTCCTCTAGAATGTCTACGACATACTTGCATTGCAAAATAACAATACATTATCTGGACTAAACAATCTCAATACCTAGAAAATACTTTAGTTTGGTAAGGCCTTTAGTCCAGAAATGTTGAAAGAGATGTTGCTTTAAATTGATGATACCTCCTGATCAGTGCTGTTGTTAACGATATCATCAACATAAACCACCAAATAAATTCGCAGATTTGAAGCAAAATGCCTATAAAACACTAAGTGATATGCTTCACTACGAGTCACACCAATCTCCTAAATTATTGTGTTGAACATCCCGAATTGGGCTTGAAAAGACTGTTTCAGACCATAGAGCGGCCGACAAAATTGACGTACACGGCTATTAGACTCCCTGTGAGCAACAAACTCGTGTCGTTGCTCCATATAGACTTCTTTCTCGAGTGCAGAAAAGCATTCTTATGAAGAGGCTAATGGTGAACAACAACCATAGATAAGAAAAGCTAGGCATATGCTATTTTAGTCACGAAAGAAATATCACTTCAATCAAGCCTAAATATCTGATTATAGCCTTTGGCAACAAGGCGAATCTTAAGCTGATCAACTTGATCGTTTGAGCTAACTTTGACCGCATAAACTGATCAACTTGATTGTTTGAGCCAACTTTGACCGCATAAACTGATCAACTTGATTGTTTGAGCCAACTTTGACCGCATAAACCCAACCACAAACAACAAGAGATTTACTTGAATGAAGAGAAATAAGCTCCTAAGTTCCATTCGTTTGTAAAGAAGATATCTCATCAATCATAGCCTGGCTTAATCCTAGATGTGATAATGCTTCACCCGGAGACTTAGGGGTGGACATGGAGGACATTGTGGATGGAGATGTAAAAAAAAATCTTGGACTTCTTGAAAGTCGGTATAGGTAAGACCTTAGAAATATCAAGATGATCATAGATGAAAGTAGGTTGAAACTAAAAAATGTGACATCGGCTGACATATGGTACCGACGAACACCAGGTGAGGAGAAACAATACCCCTTTTGAACTTGAGAATACTTGAGAAAGGCACATTTGAAAGAACACGGGGCTAATATATCTTTCTCGAGGCTAAGTTTTGATCAAACATGTGCTCCCGAAGACACAAGGAAAAGAGTATGGAGATGACTGAGGAAACAATATAGAATAAGGAGTCTAATTCTGAATAAAAGATGAGGGCATTCGATTGATTAAATAGCAGATGTGAAGACTGCATCACCCCTAAAAGCAACAAAACATGGGATTCAATGAGAAGAGTGCGAGTAATCTCAATGAGATGCCTGATTTTTCCTTTTGCTACCTTTTTCTATTGACCGGTGGATGGACATCACAAATTACTGAAATTGGGAGGATAAGTATTCTGTGGCACTATCACTACGATAAGTATAAATAAAAACACCAAACTGATTGTGTATTAAGAAATAACTCAAAATGATCTTTCATTAAGAAAATTAAAGTAAATCTTGAATGATTATCAATAAAACTAACAAAACATCAAAATCCTGAGGTTGCCTCCCCTAGGACCTTATATTTCAGAATGAAAAAGCAGACTCTTAGCACTATGTGGAAAGGTAGTTTGGGTGGGGTGGGGTGTTTTGTTTCTCAAGCTGACATGATTTAGAATGTAATGTGGATATACTAGACAAAATAGGTACCAACTTCCCTAGCTTGGATAAACTCGGATGTCCCAAACACCTATGAATTAGATCTAGGGGATCTATTACGGGGCATGGTGTGGAGGAACTAGGAGAGGTTATATAGTAGAGACCTTGTAATTTATTCTCCCTACAAATCATCTGTCCCAAATGGCAAACCTGCATAACAAAAGAATTGTCAAGAAATATAATAGCACAATTTGGGGCACACATCAAATGACTGGCACATGCTAGGTTGAACAGACATGTAGGGACATTAAGAAAAAAGTTTAGCAGGGCATAAAATAAGGGATTAACTTGTCCAGCTTCTTTTCTTTTTGTTTGGGTCCTATTGGCTAAAGTAATGTGAGGAAGAGACTGTGAATAACAATATTTGACAAAAGTGATTTCTTACCAAAAATATGATCAAAAGTGTCTTGAGTCCACAACCTAATGTACAAGGGTACTAAGCTGTCAAACACAATCAAAAGTATTACAAGCAACAAAAGTATCAGGCTGAACTCGAGGTGACTTGTGAAGAAGTCGGCTTACTTAATGTGAGAAGACAAGAGTTTGCAAGAGAACTCATCTTGATTATTCCCACAAGCTATTGGAGTTTATACCTAGGTTTACATGTCCTAAGAAGGAAAGAAAATCAATACAAATTTTTCATGATCCAAGCTAGGCCCTAGGTGCGATTTGAACCTCGAAGGACCCCAACCAAGCCGTCTTAGCATATCATTAAGCATACAGAAGGCAAGAAGCTTCATTAACAAGCTATGATAAAGCGGAAGATAAGTCTCAACTCAAATGGATCAATAGGAAAGAAGCGACTCTAGGACAAATAGAAAGACAACATAAACTCCGCACTTCTAACATGCCTCTATTAACTAACATAGGTGGGGGCATAGGACATGTTCCTAGCTCATCCTCAATGAAGAAAAGAAATAGTCTCAAAGTATCAACATTAGCCAAGACAGAAAGAAATAAAGCATGATAGGCTCACCCTCAAAACATGAGGACTCACCAATCAATTTTTAAATAGATTCCAAATCTAGCCACGACAATGGCGTGTAGGGTGAATGTCCTCCCCTACATTATAAAACAATGCTGCCAAAGAAAGTATCCGTTAGTATATTTGAATGTACTAAGTATGTGAGCGATGCAATGAGTTATAAATCATGTTGCGCAATTGACCAATGTAAATATTGGAATAAAGGATAGGGTTAAAACATATATAACACATGAATATGGCCAATGCATAAAGGAAATCATGATGAGAATCTTCTAAGATCATGAACCATAAATAGTCAAATGATTTGTCTTAAGAAATCATGCATATGTAGATAGCAACTATAACCGACAATAAAACTATGTGAGCTAGTATATGGAATCTCGGTGTTACCTCATACACCCTAAAAAGGGCAATCTACTTGCCAAGGGAACTTTACCTTGCTAGGTTGGTGTCATGAAAATGTGTTATATGTGGATCCACTAGTTAGGCCAGAAAGACATCATAATCTTATGGTGTATGTAGTTATAGGACTAGATATTGCTACTAAGGATCCTTTGGGTCGAGTCCATACCTCAAAGTCCACTCGGTGCTGAGCCAAAATTTCACAAAAGACTTATCATAATCATGAGTTATACAACATTACCCATTGCCTCAAAGGCTCCCGCCCATTGCGGGGTAAGGGGGGGTCGGATGTACGCAACCTGATCCCTATGTTTAAAACATAGAGCGACTGTTTCCGGATGACCCATGATGAGTGTCGAAAGTTGCATTAACTAACTGCTACTTCACAATTGAACGAAGCGCAGACAGTTTAAAGAGCCATTTTGCTTTATTCCATCATACCCCAAAGCCAAAAAGTAGTGAATCTTTGGCTCTATCTAGCTGTGGAAACTTAATCATGAGTTATACTGGTCATAAAAATTATAAGACTTGCCATAAATCATAGTTTACAATAGTCATAAATCGTGGAACTTAACATGTATAAAGGCAGTCAATTACTACTAATCTAATTCATAAGCTTGTGCATAGAATAACTCATTTTTCATGTGATTCATGTGATATGGACATAGGCCTTCTATCATTACGAATCCTACATCCTTGAGGAGTGTCATGTGGGTCTTAGTTCACGCCTTTCATCAGCTTGCTTGAAAGACTTGTCAATCATGATCACAATTTGTAGTGAAGCTAGGCAAAAGCATGGATTCACATGTAATTGACTTAAAATCATGTAATTTGAAAGAAATCATATGTTATTATGTAAAATAACATCAATTGAATCATAATTGAAAGAACTCATATTGAATTCATGAGCCCTAGGTAGCATGTAATGGAATTTGAGTACTAAGTGATAGGTACCTAGTAGGCATCATAGGCTGATTGAGTAAAAAAAGTAAATGCAATAGGAAATACTGAAATTAAATACAGACTGAGATCAAGAACAATAAATAGTAAAGGTATGCACCCGAGTGTAAAAAATCAAACAAGACCTAAAGTAAATTAAATATACCTAAGCCTCCATAAGCTTAGAAGGTACCCTCGTTCGCAAGTCAAAGTAAAAATCCGAACAGACCCCCATAAGTCCAATAGGTACACAAAATAACAACAACAACAACATACCCAGTGGAATCCCACAAGTGGGGTCTGGGAAGGGTAAAATGTACGTAGACCTTACCACTACCTCATAGAGGTAGAGAGGCTGTTTCCTGGAAGCCCGATAGGTACACAAAAAAGCTAAATTAAGAATAAAGGATCCAGGTAGAAATAAGGAATTTTAGAAGTGTCAATATTTCTGACTAGTTAATGAACCTACTAATCTTGTCAGCAATTATGGTCCATCCTGCATTGAATGAAATTTCCGGAATGATTAGGACTGCCCTCGTCCTTCCACAGATATTGATGATGCTAATATAACGGCCAAAGCTATTAAAATCCCTTGCACTGAAGGTTTCTGAAAAACTCTCTCTTCTTTTCCACCTTTTAACTCCATTGCCTCTGAACTTCGAGGCTTCTCTCAGAATCTGCACGATCCATTCCAAGGTTTTCCTGTCCAGAGACCCTCTTGTAATGAAATTTCTGCTCCTTTCAGTCCATTCATACCATGAATCAGCTGTGTTAGTGGATCTCACAATGTCATAAGACTTGAAACCAACCACAAAATAAATGCTGTTATCCATCTAGCAAGAAAAGAACAGGAAGGTACGATAAAAAATGCTTTCCTGTGATCAGAAGGACCACCGGAATCCAGTCACTAATTTAAAAAGTAACTTCAATTCATTACCCTGAAACTAGTGCCTGGGAGGAAATTAGTGCAACAGGAAGTAGGGAACGTCTAGAAAAATAACTTCACTCAACGTAAGGTTGCATCAGGATGCCAATACTAGTTGTTTTTAATTTGGGGTGGGGTGGGCAAAGAGGAGGTTATTTTTCCGACTCTAATTTTTTTTTTTGGGGGGGGGGATATCAGAAAATGACGATAGTGATAGAAAAATAAAATTCCAGGACGGTGGTTCAGAAGCAAATTGGTGCAACAAGAGGTTGGGCAGGTCTAGAAAAAAATGAAGATAGAGCAATAAAATATCAAAAATTCCCATGGTGGTCTTGAGAAGGAAATTGGTACAACAGAAGTAGGGCAAGTCTTGAAAATAACCACACTGAAGGTGAGGTTGCATCAGAGTACTACATCTTGTTACCATGAGATGTTCTTGCTGCCATAGATCATTATGGAATTAATACTTCACTGCTAATAAAGATGGTAGAGGCAGTAATAAGTGAGCGAGAGTTATTGTTGGTATGCTAGAGATAGGAAGAAGGAAAAAATATATAGAAGCATTGTCCTCCTTTCTTCATATGTGAGGAGAGAATATGCCACCTAATATCTAGTATGACAATCCCTTGATGCTGATGCCTTCCTCTTCCTTGCATAAGCAGCCATTACCTGATTTTGGTCATTTCGTGAGTGCGTAAAAATCGTTACAAGTATTGGATAATTCTTTTCTAACATTATGTAGAGCCATTACTGGTCATACCCCCTTCCATACTGAAGTGCTTTTCTAGTTAGTGAATTAAGAAGCTTATCCCCTATCATGTGAGTCTGGAATTTTTTAATTTATAAATGCTGAGTCACTACTCAGATGCAGCTGTCACTATGCTGTATAAGATCATTGGTATATGGTAATGTCATTTGTTCCTTCTGAATTCTCAGAGCATTTCATTTGCATTCAGCACAGGTTTAATATAGTCTATAATATAAAATATTATTATAAGAGTGAAACACCATGTATATCTCTGCTTCTTCCAATCATATTGTTATATGGCTGATTCTTGTGATGTGTGTTTGCAGGTTTTGAGTAAAATAGTGTCTGTAGCATTCAAGTATCATTTCCGCATGCCACCATACTTCACCCTTCTGCTTCGGTCTCTTGCTTCGTTAGAAGGTAGATAATCATATGCCCAGCTCTTATATGTTAACTACTAGCCTTTTTTTAAAATCAAGGGTAAGAATTCTTTAAAATCAAAACAACACAAAGATCGTGTTGCTGAAAAGATTTACAGTTCATGCATTGCACTGGTCAGGTTGGTCATGCCATTTGCTTCTTTTACAAAACAAACACTTGATTGCATAAAAAATTGGGAAACAGAAAACATTTATACTTGGGGGTGACTACATTTTGTCCACACCGTCCGCCGGATTGTAGACCATAGATTGAATAGAGTTCCAAAAGTTAGTTTCCTTTTTACAGAGTCTCTTGCCTGAATGTGGGAGGAGACATGGAGCACTTCTCAATTTTGATAGGGTTCACCAAGGATCATCCCTAAGCCTGGTTCTATTTGTCCTGGTGATGGATATATCGACGAGAGAAATTCAAGGTGAGGTGCCATGGTTTATGTTACTAGGAGAGCTAGGATCAGATATGAGGATCTCCAGGATAAAGAGGGAGTTAGTAATAGGATTTGATGTGAGGATATCCTGGAAAAAGTGGGAGTAGCTTTGGTGGAGGACAAGATGTGGCAAGTGAGACTGAGAAGGTTCAGGCATGTGAAGAAGCGAGGTATGTATGCCCCAGTGCGGAGGTGTTAGAGGTTGGGTATAAATGTTTCCAGGAGAGGTAAAGATAGACCAAAGAAGTATTCAGGGAGGTGATTAGAGAGGACATTATGCAGCTTTATCTTATCGAGGACATGATCTTAGATAGGAGGATATGGAGGACACAAATTAGGGTAAGAGGTTAGTAGGTAGTGATGTCTTGCCTTACTGTCCGTTCATATTAGGAGTCGTAGTATTGCTCCTATAGTTTGTTGTCCTTCAATTTCTAGTACTATTTATTGTTTCTTATACCTCAATTATGGTATTGTTTTCTTGTAGTTCCGTTTTGTTACTATCTGCTATTTTTGTTACTGTTTGTCATTACTTGTACTTCAGTTACTTCTTTTTTGGAGACTGCTTTGGACTGTTTACTTGAGCCGAGGAGCTATCGGGAATAACCTCTCTACCTCTGAATTAGACGTAAGGTCTGCGTACACTCTCTCCTTAGACCAAACTTTGTGGGCTATACTGGGTATATTCTGCCAATGGTGTTGTAGAGTCCTCTCCTGCCCCAGCTTTGCAAAAGATCCAGGAAGATTTAGGAATTGTCTAGGTAGTTTGTGTGATATTGATTGACATGGTCCAGACTCCAGATTTGATGATTGACTTCGCGATGAAGGAAAAGAGTGGTATGGGAGACTGAGTAAGACATGCCTCTCTCAACTAACCAGGTGAAATATTCAACCTCTGGTTTCCGTGGTAAGAAACTGAAGGACTGGCAGTGTCTTGCTATATCCTTGTAACAACAATTTACATAGAAGGTTCCATTGGGATCTACTTTCCCAACTAAAGAGTCAGTCTTATCCTCGATATATACAATGTTTCCAATCAAATGCAAAAGCTGGCAAACCCTGTCCTTTTCCTAGCAGCTTCTTCTGAAAGAAAGGTCTCATTCATGGTTGGTCTTGATTTACTGCAGTTCCAACATTCACCACTGAGGAAATAAGTTCCTCTTAAAAGTTGGAGTGGTCCAACCATACATCTTTCAAAAATTTGTTTTCCCTCTCATTCCCACTTGAAAGCTGTTAAAAGAAAGGAATCCGTTCCATATAGAGCTGATAAACTTCCAGCATCCTGACCCATGAGTGGATCTGGTAGCACATGACTAGACATTTTGAGAAAGATATTTGGCTGCAATAACTTTCCTCCATAAGCCATTTTCCTCATAATAGAATCTTTGAATCCTTTTGAAAGGGGGCTATCGTAATAGACCTTATGTTTACTGGCTCCAAGTGTGCCCATTTCTTTGGGGTGATGACAATGGTCCTTCGCTCCTTGTTACTTTTCTAGAGGATGTCTCCTCTAGTTTCAACTAGACTGTTGATATTGAGAAGGTGCAGGGAGAAGACAGAAGAGTCATTGTGCAGGTGGCAAAAGCATATAGAATATGGTCCGTGCGGGTAAGCTTGCGCTGTCTCCTTTCCACCACCAAAAGAAAAGGATAAATGATGTCTTTTCCAGTTGGAAAGTTTCTTCTCCATTTCTTCACAAAGCCTAACCATATAGATAAATATTAGAAACTCTGGCGGTCCAGTGGAAGATCAATACTTCAAGTTAGTGAGATACCTATGATTTAACCATTAAAGCATGTGAGCTAGCTTATGTAAATTGGAAACCTCCTTGTGGGTATACAAAAGAATTAGAATGATTAATATGGAGACCTCAGACGACCTTAGAAACAAGGATAATCAATCTTAGGAATAGAATTTCTTGTTCATTATCTTCTCAAAAATCAGTGTTTCATCAGGTAGGACTGAAGGTATTGTTAAGACACTTGTCTTTTAGAGCTAGCTAAAAAATCTTTTATCCAATATCCAATTTAATTGAACAGCTGTGGGCAGCATCTTACTGATATCTTCTATACCAAAAATAAAGAGACAAGAGGATAGGGTATCCTTTGTCCAATCTAGTATGAGATGGGAAGAACCACAGAGAGCGCCATTAATGAAGAAGAAAATCTTTCTGAAGATATATGATACCACTTGAGAATCACCAAGGGCTTGTTTGGAAAGCCACCTATTTGGTGTAATCTTTCTGTCTCGCCTGTTTGGCTGGTCATGTAATTACTTGGTCAACAAGTAATTGGGTGTAATTGGTAGGCTGTTACACTCTCCAATTCATAGGGGTGGCTTTGAATTGCTGGTAATTACATGGTGTAATTATAAATTGGTTACTCTTTAATTTTAATTTTTTTCTTATGGAGGTGTCTAGAGGCGAAAGGTGTCCCAGTGTCATATATCAGGGCGATTAAGGACATGTATGATGGAGCCAAAACTCGGGTAAGAAAGGTAGGAGGAGACTCGGAGTATTTTCCTGCTGAGATGGGACTCCACCAAGGATCTGTGTTGAGCCTTTTCTTGTTTGCCTTGGTAATGGATGAGCTGACGCGATCTATCCAGGAGGAGATACCATGGTGTATGCTATTTGCAGACGACATAGTACTGATTGATGAGACTCGGACTAAAGTTAATGATAGGTTGGAGGCCTGGAGACACGCCTT
>JAOTQR010000079.1:11456931-11480080 GCA_025774065.1 Solanum ossicruentum
ATGATGAGCGTCGAAAGTTGCATTGACTAACTGCTACTTCACAATTGAAAGAAGCGCAGACAGTTTAAAGAGCCATTATGCTTTATTCCATCATACCCCAAAGCCAAAAAATAGTGAATTTTTGGCTGCATCCGAGATTGATGGAAAAATATTCCATCATACCCCAAAGCCAAAAAATAGTGACATGAATATTCAATCAAGTAGCATTGCAAGTTGGACATCTACAAAGGCAGAGAACTTTCAATGATCTCGACAAGGAGTTCAACATTCATTCAAGTCTAAGAAGATGAAGATATAAAAACTATTTATATTATGGTTGATATTCAGAACTAAGTAACAGCAACAACGAACCAGTGATATTTATAACTAACAAATGACCTCAATACTTCTTAACTAGTCCTTAAAAGCTAAATGGCCGAATTATCATAATTTGAAAATATTGGTATATTCCATGATCGTGGACTCTGCAGAATCAGCTACGTCCGCAATTGCGAATGGAAGTCGAGCAGGCGGTCATGGGGAGTCTGGCCTTCGGCTTCATTGCTTTCTCGAGGGTTCTAATTGCCTTAATGTTGATATCCTCCTTTGAGATAGTTCTATCACATTGTGGATCTTGAAAGCTTCTTGAATGGATCTTCTAAGGCATCTAAGCTACTATGGAGTAATTGGAATCTCCTAAGCTCATGATGTCTCCTTGGATTCTATCAAATAACAATGTTGCTCCCCTCCCAGTCTGAATATTAATGGTGCAGCCAGCTTCTTTGTTTTCGTCTTGATCACTGCTCTTAGGGCAGGTTCCTTGTTGGATTGAATACTTATCAGTATGCATATTGTGGTCCAACAAAACTGCATAGCTGTAACTTCCACTCATCTTCTCAGGATTGGCAGTGGCTGGAGATCCAAGCTTCAGAACTTTTGAAGCTGCATTTCCATATGTTGTTCAGAAGCTTCTCTGTGATAATTCTGTTGCATCGAGGAAAATTCTACATTCGGTACTTAACAGTTTTATACATTTGGTCTCTAGTCATACTGCAGTTGACCTTAATGGCTTTCCCAAGACATATTAAGAATCATATATGGTGTTCACCAAGCTTATTCTGTTTACTGCTTTATCCAGTAGTTGGCTTATGGATGAAATTTTGTTGACTTAATAACTAATCAGGGAAAAATTAACTTGAGTAACTTTGGCATGAAAGTAAATGATTTTTTTTACAGTGAAGTGGGTGAAGGTTTTTTTTCTTGAACCCTCATCTTGTACTCCTTGATACTTTTATTGGAACCTGCTTCATGCTTATCTTTTCTTGAGAGTTTCTTCTCCTTGTTCTGTTATACAAAAAGTATTCAATTTTTACTGATAGAGTGATAATGTTAACAAATAGATGACATTTAGGATCACTCTTTTCTTCAATGTTATCTTTCTGTTTCCTATTCAGGTGGTATTAAACAGAAAGAAAGAATTTCAATGGCAAAAGCTAGCTCTTTTCCTAAGAGTGTCGGCAACTAGGTAAAGTGACATAGTCCTTTGTTCATTGTACACTTGTTTTTGTTTTTTCTATTCAGCAAATTTTGAAGTGTTCTAAATGCTTCTTGTTTGACATCCTCTTCTGTTACTTTTGCATAAAGGAAGAAACTGACAAACTTTTCAATAGATATAAGGGCCCACCACTGCTAATCTTTGCTACCTAACCTTTTCATTATCTTTTATAATGTCTTTCTACTTTGCTTTTTCAGTTCTTCATATCTTGTTTTATGTGTGGCTAGAGGCTGCTTCCCTTTCTTGTTTAGCTGCTTCCTCAAAGGATGTAATAACTGTTATTTCATATATCCAGTGGTGAAAGGCAGTCAGTGTTGTTGGCTGTTGTAGGGACTGGAGAGCAGTATTATGTGTTTGAGTGGATGGAAATATTTTAGCAAGCAGAATGGGTGGGGGGAGAAGGAAATGAGCCATTTTGTCTTTTCCTTTCTTTCTCTAACGAGGAATGACAAGCTAGTCTATTGGCAATCTTTTTAAGAAGCGTGAGGAATGGGACAGTGGACTAATGGCAAATTAGTTTCCCTTTTTACATCTCCCGAACCAATATTAGGAGAAATGCACATTTCATACAGCATTCAATTAAAATTTTGATGCATTCTCTATTCAGTGAGGAAGTCTGAAAGAATAGACTTGATGGGCCAGTTTGCTACTGCATTTGGTTGCATCTTTTAGCTTCTCTTTCAGACATTATGGCTATTAGAAGCTTTTTCTCCTTGTGCATATTGGATGTTGACTGCTAATTTTCCAGGAAAGGGTTGAACACTATCATGGCTCCAAATCCTCTAGCATCTCTTGCTTATTTGAACTCTATCATGGCACCAAATCCTCAAGCATCTCTTGCTTGTTCTTCTGATGGAGCTTCTGGTATATTTGATGTTGCAAACTTGGTCTTGAGAATACTACCATCTAAAGATGGTATTGTGCTGAGAAGATTGCTGATGACAGCAGTGAGTACCTTTGCCTGATTGCCTTTGACCTGATATTTTTTACTGTTACTTGAAATATTACAACCTGTTTTTTCCAAAAGAATCGAAGGTTGGCAAACTTTGGCCTTAAATGGGATCCAGAGAGGGGCTGGGTGTTGGAAGTAGGTTCTTGCATTGAGCCATGTGGTTTGTTCAAGTATCTATGCCATGTGGTTTGTTTAAGTATTTAAATTTAGAGATGGAAAATTCCTTCTCATTGCATGTATTTAAAGGTAAAAGATTATAGTATTTGGAGGTAAAAAATTATGTTGGCCTAGTATTCTCTTTTTTACATTCGGAAAAACTAGCCAATATCTACATACCAAGTTGCTTGGAGTCTTCACTTTCGGTGCCACACCCGTGTCAACACGACGTAGGTGTGGGATCCATAATGGATTTGGTCAAAAAAAATTTTTTGAGTGAAAGGTAACATTTTGGTCAATTTATTTTGGATACTTTGATCAAAATCACTGGAGAAATTTGGGACAAGTACAATAATTTCTGTTATCAAAATAAAAAGTAGGGTGAAATTGAAGAAAAAAGAGTACCTTGTATATAAAAATTTATATGCCAATCCCTTTCCTTATATCATCTTCAAGGATTATTCTCTTGATTAATATTTTCTCCTCATGACACCTTTTAAGATTTCCACATAATATCTTATATAACTTAATCTTAGATATTTGAATTATATTTTGCCTAATAGTTTTTTACGGGATCCCTATCTACCAAAGTAACTTCTTGTTCCTGCAAAGAAAAATCCCCGCACCTGTATCCGTTCTTTGGATTAGTATTCGTGAATCTTAAAATTTAGATCATGAAGGGCCCGACCTCTAGATCGGCACCCTCATCGGACACCCACTCCCGAGTCCAACAAACTTAGTTTACAAGTATTGCAACTTGATATCCATTTCTCTGTTGTAGGATGGTGCTTCATTAGTTAAAGCATTTATTTCCAAGGAGGCAAAGTTCTTTCGTCAACACCTTTGCAGAATTGTTGCCGATATACTGTCCCAGTGGTTATTTGAAGTACTTGGAAGTAATGCAATTAGTTCCCAAGTGCAGCTAACTGGTGCACCCAATGTAATGCTAGGATCGTCTTCGGCTGTGTTCTCATGGGACTATGATTGTAAGTCGACCCTCAGAGATCGCCGGCTTAAACTGATTCTGTTCAAGGTTTTAGGTGATGCAAGAAAAAGACCGATACTGATGATGAAGTTTTTCTGCTCGTCATGTCTGATTTTTATCAAAGCATCAGCTTTGGCTTGTCATCAGTTTTTGGTTTGTCTCTCTATGGCTTACCTGGATCGTGCATCAGTTGCTCCGCGGGAAGTTGTAGTTGGTGCATAAAGTTTTGGTTGGACCACAGGCAGTTGAGTTATTCAATATCCTCGTCTACAAGTTCGATTGAAGGAGATTGTAACAAATCACCTCTTGCGGACGCCTGGAATACCAGAATAGAGTAGCCTAGCAAAATGAAATTTGTTTACTTGCTTGAATCTAAAAATGAAGTTAGCACTTGCAGTAACTACTTGATGTACAGTTTAACGTGATCCACTATCCTTAAAGCACTCAAACGACTCGCACTTTGCAAGTTGCAACAGAGGACTACCCTTGGCTCTCTATGGTTGACGTTATAGTAAGTTTTATGGGACAGGTAGTTTTAAACTTGTAATCTCCTTGTGTATGTATGTACATCCTCATTCTTATCCTTGCTGGTTCTTTAAGATTTGTACAGACTAAGAAAAACAAGAACGCTTCTTGTACTATATCATAAACGAATGTGGGGGTTCTTTTATGGGAAGAATACATAGTTCGGCATCCAGACTCGGGAATGTTCATTTTGGAAATCACTGTATATTTATTACTTGACCAAGGAATTACACCACAATAGCAACTAAATGACCTGTTTGCTGGCCCATCATAATTGAAGTGTAATTTTGAGGGTCATGTTTGGTTGCACATATGTAATTATGTATTTTGATTCTTTTATTTTAAACTAGGTTTTACATGAATGTCGTGCTATGCTTATAAATGAAATAATAAAGTATTGTTATAAAATAAATCTAGCTATTAACTAGAATAAATTTATGGAGGGATAAAATCTGAAAATTAAAGAAGAGAAAGTGAGAAATATTATTGCTTTGCTCTTGCTTCGTTTGTGTGTATATCAATGTTCTTACACAACATTTAAAGACCTATTTATAGCACTAAAAAATATAAGCATTCGTGACCTACATGGAACCCACCATGCACTCGTTTCCTCTTTTCCTAATTCACAATCATTTTGTTGGACAATTATTGCTTCCAACACTTCCCCTTAATTGTTCAAGACGAAGGAAGACTTTATGTGACATTAATATGCATTAGCTGTCGCGTTAAAAACTTTACCAGGAAAAACCTAGCGGGAAAAAAAATCTTGGCTAAGGGAAAAAGAGTACAACATGTATTTTCTCCCCTGATGAAAGTTTCATTTGATATTTTGGAGATAACGCATTCCAATCTTATATCTTAACTTCTCGAATGTTGACGTTGTTAATGCCTTAATGAATAAATATGTAAGATTATTACTTGAACAAATTTGTTGTACGTCAATTTCACCTTTCTTCTGAAGATCATGTGTGAAAAATAATTTTGGTGAAACGTGTTTCGTTCTGTCTCCTTTTATAAAGTCACCTTTCAATTGAGTTATACACGCGACATTGTCTTCAAATATGACCGTGAGTACTTTGACATCATTTTTCAGTCCATATTTCTCTTGGATGGAATATATCATCGATCTCAACCACACACATTCTCTACTTGCTTCATGAATTACTATTATTTCAGAATGATTTGAAGAAGTCGCAACAATGGACTGTTTTGTAGATTGCAATGATATAATAGTTCCTCCGTATGTAATAGATAGCCTGTTTGAGATCAAACTTTATGTGGATCTGATAAATAACCTGCATCTGTATAACTAACAAGATCTGCACAATCTTTGTTAGTATAAAACAAACTCATATCAATTGTACCTTTTAGGTATTACAAAATATGCTTGATACTGTTTTGATGCCTTCGCGTTGGGGAAGAATTATACCTTGCTAGCAAATTAATAAAAAATGTTATATCATGTCTAGTTGAGTTAGCAAGATACATAAGTGCTCCAATAGCACTGAGATATGGTACTTCAGGACCAAGGGGTTCTTCATCCTCTTCTGGAGGACGGAAAGGATCTTTATTCGGTTCAAGCGATCTAACAACCATTGGAGTACTTAACGAATGTGCTTTGTCCATATATAATCGTTTTAAGATTTTCTTAGTATAGGGAGATTGATGGAAAAAAATTTTGTCTGCTAAATGTTCAATTTACAGACCCAGACAAAGTTTTATCTTTTCGAGATCTTTCATCTCAAATTCTTTCCTTAAATATTTAACTGCCTTTTGGACCTTTTCAGGAGTTCCAATAAAATTTATATCATCAACATAAACAGTGAGTATTACAAAATCTGACCCCGGTTTCTTCATGAAGACACATGAACAAATGATATCATTTATATATCCTTTATTTATCAAGTATTCATTAAGGCGATTTGTACCATATACGTCCTGATTGTTTCAGATCATATAATGATCTTTGCAATTTGGCTAAGAATATTTCTCGAAACTTATTACATGTTTCTGGCAATTTAAATCCTTCTAATATTTTCATGCAAATTTCACTGTCAAGTGAACCATATAGGTAAGTTGTAACTACATCCATTACATGTATTTCAAGATTTTCATGTACAACTAAACTGATGAAATATCGAAAAGTTATTGCATCCATAACAGGTGAATATGTTTCCTCATAAATTGACACCAGGTCTTTGAGAGAAGCCTTGTGCAACAAGGCGTGCTTTATATCTTACAATTTCATTTATCTCATTTTGCTTTCGTACAAAAATCAGCCAACTGGTTTTATACTATCAGGTGTTTGGACTACAAGTTCAAATACATCACGCTTAGAGAGTGAATTCAACTCTGATTGAATTGCTTCTTTCCATTTAGGCCAATCATCTCTACATCAATATTCTTTGACGGATTTAGGCTCAATATCCTCACTCTCTTGCACGGGGTTAAGTGCAACATTATATGCAAAAACATTACCCATTGTAACTTTCAATTGATCAAAATTTATCTTGTCACCAGTATAACTTATAGGAAGTTCTTCATTTGCTTGAGTCTCGAGTTCACTGATTTCTTCAAGAATATCAAGATTTCTCAAGTCTTGACCTTCTTCAGGAGGTTCTTTTGTGGTATCATCTTTATTTTTACGCTTCTTTTTCTAGGATTTTTATCCCTTGAACCCAATGGTTTACCACACTTCAGGCGTGTTTGGGATTCAGAAGCTATGATACTAGCAGATGGTCCCTTTGGGATATCAATCCGGATAGGTACATTTACTGCAGGGATATGTGACTTAGTTATCCGTTTCAAATCAGTACATCCATCTGGCATTTGAATTTTTATTGTCTGCAAGTGGATGATCTTCTGGACTTCCTGTTCATATATGCTTGTTCGTGGATTAAAATGAGATAGTGATGAGACTTTTCACGCAATTTCTTTAATTTCTTTTTGGGGTTCCTTTTTCTCTCCCCCTAATTACGGAAAAATTGTTTCATCAAATCGACAATTTGCAAATCTAGCGGTAAATAAATCTCTTGTCAATGGTTCAAGGTATCGAATTATAGAGGGTGAGTCAAATCCAACATATATACATAATCTCTGTTGAGGGCCCATCTTAGTACGTGGTGGTGGTGCTACAGGCACGTATACTGCACAACCAAAAATTCGTAGATGAGCTATATTTGACTCATGACCAAATATTAACTGTGACAGAGAATATTTATTATAACTGGTCGGTCTGAGACGTACAAGTGCTGCTGCATGTAAGATAGCATGACCCCATACGGTAGCGGGTAATTTTGATTTCATAAGTAGTGATCTTGCTATCAATTATAGGTGTTTAATAAATGACTCTGCAAGGCCATTTTGAGTATGAACATGAGCTACCAAATGTTCAATTTTTATCTCAATTGTTGTGCAATAACCATCAAAAGCTTGAGATGTAAATTCACCATCATTATCTAGGCGAATAGATTTAATTAGATAATCTGGGAATTGCGCCCTTAATCTTATTATTTGTGTCAGTAGCCTCACAAATGTCAGGTTACGGGATGATAAAAGACACACATCAGACCATGTTGATGATGCATCTATTAGGACCATAAAGTATCTAAACACTCCATTATGTGGGTGAATCAGTCCACATATGTCCCCATATATATGTTCCAATAATCTTGAGAATTTGATGCTGACCTTCAAGGTTGATAGTCTGGCAATTAATTTTTCCTTGATAGCAAGCAACACATGAAAATTTGTCATTCTCAAGAATCTTCAGGTTCTTTAGCAGATGATTAGTGGAATTTTCAATAATTCGTCTCATCATTATTGATCCAGGATGACCTGCTCTGTCATGCCATAGAACAAAAATTTTTTGGATCAGGAAACTTCTGATTCACGATCGAATGTGCTTCATTGGCATAAATTTCCTCATAATATAGGCCAGACAGTAGTCGACAATTTTTCCAAAATATATTTCTGTCCCGAGACACTCTTGGTTATACCAAGGTATTCAACATTCATTTCATTTAGTGTCTCAACATGATATCCATTTCCGCGGATATCTTTAAAATTTAGTAGATTTCTAGGGAATTTAGAAGAGAACAATGCATTTTCTATAATTATTTTTTGTCCCCTTAGGAAGAAATATAGTAACTCTTTCGGAGCCTTCAATTATATATTTTTGCATTACCAGATATTGTAGAAACATTTGCCTTTCTTTTAAGTAAAGTAGAAAAATTCTCGTCTTTAAAAATTGCATGAGTTGTTCCACTATCAATTACACAAATATTTTCGCGGTTGATTATTAATCCAAACAAACTTTGATGCATATCCATTCCTTTTAAAGAAAAAAGTAATTAAGTAAATATTCATTTTAGGCCTCATTTGTTTTAATGAACAATTTTGTATAAATATCATAATTAAAAGAGCATGATTTTATTTATTTTACATGAGTTATGAAAATACGAATTCAAACATAAAAATAGAAGTGAAACAATCAGATAAAATTATTTTAAATATTATCAGGCTTATTAATGTCCATATTTCCATCAATATTAAAAATTTCAAGAGGTAAATTTAAGTAGTCCATTACATCCAGATGCATAGGTTCTATATTATTTTCAGACATAAAGTTTCTAAATTTTTGGCTCTTTTAATGATATCTGATATAGCTGAACAAGACGTTTAGATGACCGACATGTCTTTGATCAATCTCCACATTTGTGACATATACTTTTTGAATTTTTTTTGGAAAAGCTTCTGACTTTTCTTTCCTTCCTTTTAAATTGCTGGTCGTGTCTCTGTACGAGACAACTATCATGATACTTCATTAACAATTCATTGTGTCTTTCAGCAATAAGGTGAGAAAGCAATTCAAAATATTTAGTAAATCCCATACTGTGATATTGCTACTGCAGGAGCATATTTACGGAGGGAATGTGGAGTATCTTTTTTTTTCAAACTTATCTTATTCAGTGATTTCTTCTCCGCATAAATTTAGCTGTGATATAATTTTGAATATTGCTGAATTATATTCAGTTTTATATTTGAAATCTAATAATCTTAGATTTAACCAATCATGATGTGCTTGTGGAAGGACGTCCAATTTTAGGTGGTCGAATATTTCTTTTGGATTCTTCCACAATTTTAACATATTTGTGGAAGGACGACCAACTTCAGGTGTCCGCATCATTCTTTAAGATTCTTCCATAATTTTAGTGTATTTATGGAAGGACGATCAACTTTAGGTGGCCATATCATTCTTTAAATTCTTCCACAATTTTAGGGGATCTTTTATTATAATATATTGTAATTTTAACCCTTCGTCAAAATGGTGGCGGAGAAATATCAAAGTTTTGGCACAATTTTGACTGGACGCTTTATTGTCATCTTTAATGGTGTCTACCAGACCCATTGATTTAAATATAGTTTAGCATCTGGTGCCCATAATAAATAATTTGATCCAGAAATATTAAGAACAATAAATACAACTTTTGAAATATTAGATATCTAATAAAATGAAATTCTTACCTCCTTTGTTACCTGTTTAAAACTGCTTGAAATGGGTAGATCTTGGTGCTGATAACGTGTTATAAAATAAATCTAGTTATTAACTAGAATAATTTATGGAGGGATAAAATTTGAAAATTAAAGAAGAGAAAGTGAGAAATATTATTGCTCTGTTGTTGCTTCGTTTGTCTGTATATCAATGTTCTTACACAACATTTAAAGGCCTATTTATAGCACTAAAAGGTATAAGCATTCATGACCTGCATGAGACCCACCATGCACTCATTTCCTCTTTTCCTAATTCACCATCAATTTGTTGGACAATTATTGCTTCCAACAATTATAAGTTTCTATGAATAATTTTCTTATGATCATTAACAATGTGTATATTGGAAGTTGTGAAATCAATATTTGAAAATATTTATATTTACCTATTTATTTATAATACAAAGCTAGACATGGATAAGGTGATGTGGTGACTCTCTACGTTCTTCAATTATATTTATACTTTTTCTCATTTTAAAATTAATTGTGATAGGTAAAACTTTAAAAAGTCACTCATGAAATCTCTTAGTTACACCTGTTAAATATAGTTTCTCCTCCATTCCAACAATTCATTGCTTAGTTTTATTATATTAGAGTTCTTGTGTAATTTAAATAATATAAAAATATAAAAGAAATAGAAGATATACTAAATTTTAATGTTTTTATTTGGGTGCGTCATAGTAACTTAACATCTAAGTTAAGGAGTGTTCAAATTCTACTAAACTTTGAACCCACTCAATTGCTATAAATCACACTTAAGTTTTTTTTAAGATGAGAAAAATAGGAACCTTAGGAATATATAGTATAAAAATGTGAGGAAACACCTTCATTCATAGCCAACAAAGGGTAATATGAACAGATTTCTATATATGGTGCCTTGTAAGAAAAATCACAACCTTTGAGGAAAGTAACAATTCTTTGGAAAGGTCACAATTCATCAGAAAAGTCATAAACCTTTAAAAAAAATCACAACCTTCTGAAAATGAGCATTCATTGGGAAAGTTACAATTCTTCAATATAAAAAGATGTTTGGTTTTATATAATATAAATAATACAAATAAAATAAAACTTTAAATATAGAAGATATACTAAATTAAGTATTTTAAGAAGAATAGTAAACTTAAAAAATACGTAGTTTAAAAATGTCAAGAAACCCCTATATTTATAACCTAGTATAAACAAGTGCTTATTGTGCCATATCAGAATAGTTACAACTCTTCATAAAAGTCACGATCATTCAAAAAGGTTACAACTCATAGGAGAAGTCACAACCTTTCGAAAAGGCCAACTCATTGGAAAAGTCACAACCCTTCAATATGAAAAGGTATCTATTGTAATGACCCGCTAGGCCATTTCTTTTTACCATATTCTTTTCATCGGTTAAAGCTTTCCCATTGCAACTCCAAGACATTGATGACTTGTTGTCACCGATAGTTTAGTCACCTGATTATTCGTTAGGATTTTATGCAGTTTTTCGTACTTTGAGGCATATACAGTTTGAAAAGTTGACTTTGGTCTAAAATGCAGATAAATGGTCTTGGAATGAAACTTTGATAGTTCTATCATCTCCAAAATGACCACTTTAAACAAGGTCAGCTTGAGTTTCGAGACTTTTAGTATGAGTTTAAACCATTTAGCATTTTAATCTTTCAAAATTAGCCCAAGTTTGACTTGGGTGAACTTTCTTGGAAATCGTTTCTGATTGAAAATTCTAATAACATAGTTAGCTTTAGAATATTGAGTTTGGTCTAGAGTGACCTTTCATTCAATTGTCGAGGCTTATGGACTCATTCTCGAGCCTTTGATAGTTTTGATTAAAAATAACCCTTGGGAGTGGGACTCATTTTTATTAAAATGACCTTGTATGAAAAGTTTAATTGAACCATTGAGTTCGGAATTTCGAATTTAGTGGGATAGTATAGTTCGTTTGCATGCATGGAGTTTCGAATCCCGAAAACCTCATTGGAGAATGTGAAGTTGGCAAAATTTGATGTTTCAGTAGATGTTGGTACGGGGTGAAATAACCCTTTGTGTTCACAGGCCCTAGGTCACATTTGCGAATGGTTGATCCCTTGGGCTTCGCGTCGCAGGTTCTGGACAACGATCACGGTGCACAATCCTTTTAGCGTTTGCATTCACTGGCCATTGGCTGGGTTCGCTAAGGGGAACACGTCAGACCTCTACGATCATGGACTGTTGTAATCGGGTTCACGAAAGTGGATTCCCTGGTCTATTTAATTAAGACCAAGGATGTGATCAACTCATTTCCTCAACTTCAAGGTGCAACTTCTTACTCGATTTAGCTTCGATTTAGATGATTCAAAGCATGAATTTGTGAGAATTTTTGGGCGGACATATTGGTATGATTAGGGAGTGTCGGGTAGAGCTCGATTAAGGTAATTTTTTAAACTTAGTTGCTACTATTGATGTGCTTAAGCTCTTAATTATGAAATTATTTACATGATTTGTTTGGGGCTGATTCCGAGCACCGAAAATTATTTTATTTGGGGAAATAAGTATGAGGAACTATTTATGAAAACTATTTGGGATGCTTTTACGGAGTTAATTTTGAAATTTCCAGTGCTAGTCCCACATTCCCATTTTGGACTTCAAAATTGGTCCATTTTTTAATTTTGTGATTTTAGGTTAAAATGATCGCAATAACATTGTGATTCTATTTTTGATAGGGTGGCGAATTTGAGGCAATCGTAAAGAAAAAGTTCTAGTAGAGTGATTAGGAGTTCACATGATTAGCTTTTAGAAAGACTACAACTTTCCTTCTTTTAAATTGAGTTTGAATGCATAAATACATGCGGATTTGCATGAATATGGGGCGGGGAGCTAGTTTAGTGTGCTATAATTGAAAGAATCCATGTTTTAGGCCATTTTTGCATTCAATAAGTATTTGAATTGTTGTTCATGATCATCCTTGGCTTGTGGTTTGATTCTTATTGGCTTGTGTACTATCTTGGAGCATGTTTGACCTTATTTTGGGCTTAAACTAGTGATATCATAGATTTGTGATGTTTGGAGATGATAGACATTAGTATGTCTACCTCAGGACAATATAGGGCGAATGAGGTTGTAACAACCCCCAGTTTAGGAGTTTAAGAGTGTAGAAAAGTTGGTCAGAAAATGACCTGGGGTCAATTCACGAGGCCAATGTATGCTCGTAGGTGGAGTTTCAACCTGTAGGTTGGTCCTTACACCTGAACTTCAAGAAAGGGAAAAAGTTTCTAAGTTGGGGGCAACCCATGTGGCCAACAACATGCCATGGAATGATTTATGGTCCATAGAAAAGGGTCGTAAGTGAGAGTATCATACATGAAGGAAATTTGAAGTTTTGAGAAAGTAACCTATGGATTAATGAAGCATTGTGTGGCCCGTATAAGCCATTCGTAGATGAACGCCAAAAAAGTAAGAAATTGACTAAGTGTGGAAGGACTCTGCGAGTCCAACCACGAGTTGTAAGTCAAAGTACGACCCGTAAAAGGTGATTTTGTGGTTTGGGTCAACAAAATAGTTTGTGAAGTTTGGAAAAGTACAATAAGATGGACAGGACCATGGTTCATGGTTTAATCCACGAGCCGTAATTGAGCTTTCGTAGTTTCATTTTTGACAGTTTTAAAAAAGGGCAATTTTTATCATTTTCATAAATCCTATTTCTATATTATGTCATTTTTGGGATAAAAAGGGGACTAAACTAGACCTTAAATCCCTAGAACCCTTAGTCATTCTCCCATTCTCTCATTCCTAAAATTTCCTAAGGCAAATACTCTCTCTAGAAAGGTCAAGGCAAAGTTAGGGTTTTCAAGTTTTTCCCAAAGGATTAAAGCTTTTCTTCTTGGAGACTAATTGAGGTATGTGAGTTTGATATGTGGAATTCTTTCACCCATAAAGTCCTTCATAAAGTCTTTTACCTTTCTTTATGTTCCTTCAAGTAAATACGCATTTTAATGATGATTTCATGATATTAAATGATTTCAATGATATCCTATGATGTATTACTAAGTATTTGTGTGTATTTAAGTTACCGATGATGACCCTAATGATGAGTATTATGTATGATGAAGTGTGGTTGTTTTACATGCTTTAAATAAGCATATTTTCATGATTTATGATGTTTTAGCTTAAGAGCTAGCCCACTAAGTTTCAAATAAAGCTTTTCGTGATTTATGATGATGATTAGGGCATTAAAGTTGAGTTTTAAAATTATGATTTGTCAAAGATATAAGCATGTTAACAATTTCCCAAAAAAATATTTAAGAAGTTCCCTACGATGAAAGGACAATTCTCACTTGATGATTTAATTTTGAGCTACTCTTATGATTTGCTACTTATGATTCTAAGTGTCATAAATTGACTAAGTATACATTTTAATTATTCTGTGGGATGACTTGACTGCTCATTCTGTTAGTTAAGGCATGACCTATTAGAAACAAATCTCATTGTCCTATAACTATGTCCCAACACAGCAGCCATTGTAGGCTAGGCTAGTGTATCCACGTAGGTCATATATGTTATATAGAGATGCATGCGAAGTGACAGAGTTCCATATGACAATTGGTCTCACTATGCCAACGTAAAGGGTAATGTTGGATTCCATGTAATCGCTCACATGGTCTTATATGTAGGTTAAGGTACACTCTCACAAGTTTATGATTCTATGATATGATTCTATCACATGTGATCTTTCATGCATTGATTCTCTTTCATACTGAGTGATATTCCTTGTGCATGCTTAAGCTCATATTTTTGTCCTTTACCATTTCTTGTATATTTATATGTTTTATTTATGATTGATGACACAATAATTTCATGCTTGCATTGCATCTCATATACTTAGTTCATTCCAATATTCTAACATATTTTTTTCCTGCATGATTAAATCATGTAGGGACAGGTACTACTGCACTAGTTCATGGCTAGTTTTTTAGACGTTCGAGAGTAGTACCTTTGTGATGAGCCATTAGTTCGGAAGTCTATCATTTTCTATTTTAGCTTGTATTTTCTTTTGAGACATTGATGTATATGTTAGCCTTTTTGAGGCTTTTATATTCTATGTTGCCTTTACATGGAGTTTTTTCTATTTGATGAAAACTGA
Source organism: Solanum ossicruentum (assembly GCA_025774065.1). Lineage (NCBI taxonomy): Eukaryota > Viridiplantae > Streptophyta > Magnoliopsida > Solanales > Solanaceae > Solanum > Solanum ossicruentum. Next base: position 11,471,738 of record JAOTQR010000079.1, read on the forward strand.
GTATTACCGGTTCCACCCCTCTATGGTATAGTTGGTATGCTTTATGGATAAATGTTGATGTTTCTTTTTAATGTTGATTCTTTTTGACAATATGGTCCCATAGGCCCTTTTCTCAATTTTATTCTGCAAAGTTTAATTTATGCCTATGAAAGTTTAAAATATTAAAGATGGCTTGGGTGAGGTGCCTTTGGGTATCTCATTCTCCGTGTGATGATTAGGCCCTAGGTCGAGTCGTTACATAGGTCCTGTAGACTGATATAGTAGACTTGGGTCTAATAGAGATGAGTCTTAGCTAGGTAGTAACTCATCTTCAAAGCCTGATTATCCATAATTTCTATATTATCCTTTTTGGCATTTTCGATCACAGCCCTAGATCCATTCAATAATAAAAATGATTTTAGTTTGCCTTCCAGGCTACATAGAGATACTTAGAGGATACAAAAGGTGGTTTATGAAGAATTGTCATAGTATTGCATATGGGTAATTCTCAGCAACTTACTTTGGTTCAATTACCTTTAGAATGACACTAGTAGGAGGTTTCATCTATGGTTCAAGGTCCAGAATATGTATTTCCTATACCTAATTGCTCATCATTCTATACAAAGTTTGACGTCTTTTTATCTCATTGCTGCATTTATGGAAAGGCAACATCGGCTGTTTGATGTTTAGACTCTATACTAATCCTTACACAGTGTAGTTTTATTGCCATATTTACTGTGGTGAGACTCATTCGCTATTCGAGGTCCATACTTTGTAATTACCCTACTCAGATCTCCAAATATTGACACTTCTGAAGTACTTAGTTCTACTTGATTCTTTTATACTTAGCTCAACTTTTTTGTCTACTTGTCGAGCTTATATGGGTCCTTAAAAATTTGTACTTTAACTTGTGCACGAGTGTACCTTCAAGACTTATGGGTGCTCAGTTGGGTTTAGTTACATTAGATCATATTATTCTTTTACACTTGTCTGCATACCTCTACTATCTCCTCTCTTGATCTCTATTTGTATTTAATAGTAACATTTTTATTGCATTTATTTTTCTTACTTAGTCGATCGAAGATGCCTACTAGGTTTTCATGGTATTCATACTGCACATTGCATTTGTTTTTGTAATGCAAGACCAAAATCTAGTTACCACCATTGTCATTCGAGCTAGTAACAACCAACATTTGGGCAAGGGTAAGCACAAACTTTCACAACCTGGACCTGGGACCTAGTCATGACATCTAAAGTTGCCCTATTCAAACCTCTTGTTCATATCATAAGCATAAATAAGGTAAATAAGAAATCATAAGAGTAAACAAGCGGAACATAACATCAAAGAGTCAATATTTCCCATTAAAATGAATTAGATAAACATAGTGTCCAAAATATGCCTCTACATCTTCGATCTTGGCGGGGACTAGAACATAGTTTTACTAGCTTACTCTCAAGATTAGCAAAGTATAAAAGTCTTAGAAACATCATTATAAGCAAGAAACATATGGGCTTGTCCCCAAAGCATGGGAACTTACCAAGTCTTCAATAGTAATATCGAAAGCTAGTCACAATAGTGAGGGGTAATATTGTCATCCATCCCTACATGATGATATTATGTAGGAAAGAGTATTCATTAGTATGTTGGAATATACTAAGTATGTAAGCATGCAATGCATCAATGGACATCGTACATAATAACAATATGCATAGATATAGCAACAGACTAAGGACAAAATATGCATGAGCAATGCAAAATTTAAAATCATATGTGGAAGTATCATAAAGCATTTCATATCCTAGTAGATATACATATATGGGAATAAGACCATAACCGACATTATTGCTATGCGAACTATTACATACAATCTTGATGTTTCCTCTACACCAGGCAAAGAGGAGTCCACTTTGTCAAGGTACACCTGAGCCTTACCCTATAGGTTCTATCCTAGCATGGTGAGAACCCATCATTTTGACCCCATCATTTAGGCTCTATCCTAGCACGATAAGTGTCACATTAAAACCTATATAGATCCATTGGCACACTTTTAAGGCATATAAACATGAACATCATTCCTACGAGGGAACATAGTTATGAGACTTGAAGATTTATATAAAGACCCTTGGAGATAGTCCTCCTCACACAAGCTCATCCGGTGCTAAGTCAAATTCCACATAATATATATTCATGCACATACGTAGACATCATCATAATTTTGAAATCATACTTCCATAGCTTATAAAATAGACATCATGACTTCATCATATCGTAGGAATAGTCCATATATATACCTTTACATATAGTGTGGGTATACTCCCCATCTTATTCTCTTTTCATAAACATTAGGGTCATAAGTCACTTTCAACATCATCATCATCATAAAATCATACTTTCTACTCAAAATGATAGTAACAAGACGACACCTTTAACATTGGAAAATTAGGACCTTGTGTTGGGTTCATGAGAAATTGAGTTAAAATCATGCAATTAGATGAAAATCATGTAGGAATAATGCAATTGAATCATATTTAATCATTTGTAAAGGAGCCCACATCAATTTCCAAAGAAAGCCCTATTCATCATATACTTAAGATCATTCATGAAAAAAATCATCAATTTCATGCAATTAACTTGAATTCATCTTAGGATTGATCAATTGACATAGTCTCCTTCATCATTGAAGAAATCGAGTAGAAGAAGAGAATACCCCTATAATTTCAAAATTGAATTAAGATAAAACTTGAGAATTTAGAAGGAGCTCCATAGAAGAAATGATTCTATAAATGAAAGCTCACATACCTTAAGTAATTGCCTTGGAAAACTTGAAGAAAAGTGGAGGATTTTTCTTAACTTGATCTTCGATGGAGTTGTTTCTTGCAGGAGAAAAAAGCCTTTGAGAGTAGTTTTAGAGAGAGAATTTTGTAATGTGTGAATTATGAAAGAATGGGGTTAATCTGGAGATTAAAGGTAATTTATTGAATGGATTTATGTGACATAAAACACCCAAGATCACTTAAGTTATCTTAGGAAAAAGCCTAAGGCTTTTCACTTAGTGCAGGAGTTTTAAGGAAAAATTTATATTGTCATGGAACGAGTCCGCAACGTGGAGTCATTTCATCGTAGCTCATTTTTTTGTGAAATTCAATGCTCCCCTATTTTGACCTAAGAATTAGTTTAGGTCATTTTTATACATAAGTGAACACTCTCCGCATTGCACACCTTGAAAATACAAAATCTTATAAACAATTATTTTTTGATATGTTAATCTAAAAATAAAAAAAGACCATTTCCCACAAAATTTTGCCTCCTGATTAAGACTCCAGTCTTGAATTTACCAAAAAGAATATGGATAAATGTTATGCAAGACATCTGTCATAAGGTCATTCAGAGGCATTTTGAGAGGTGTTACAATATCTCCCCCCTTGAAACATCTGTCCTATAATGGGATCAAGATAAGCTTGAGTAGAGTAGAGTACGTAACTCGTAACTCATCATGAATGCAATAATGCAACTTAAAACATCTTTAGAAATTATTTTTGTGAGCATGTATGCATGTAATGTGACATAGAGAGACACTTAGAAGCTTGAAGAGAGATTAAGCATGAGTGGCTAAGTTCCTTAGGCTTGAGCAGAAGGAATGAGGTAAGGATATCATTTCATCATATCCACGTCCACTTCCCATGTTGCAGTTTTTGCTTGTTTATTTCTTCAGAAGACCTTGATGAAAGCAACCTCTTTGTTTCTAAGCCTTTTAACTTATCGATCCAAAATCTCAACCAAAACTCCCCATAGGTTGATTTTCTACAATACTCATCCATTCAAGGGTACAATAACATTTGGATCACCAACATATTTCCTCAATATTGAGATATGGAATACCCGATGAACCATAGCAAATTCCTTCTTATAGACCACCTTGTCAATCCTTTCCAAGATCTTATAAGGCCCTACATACCTAGGCTCAACTTGACCTTCTTTCCAAAATGCATGATGCCTTTCATAGGAGATACTTTAAGATACACACAATCATCAACATTGAATTTAAGATCCATTTTTTTAACATTGGAATATGACTTATAGCGAGTTTAGACTATTTTCAATCTCTTCTTTATGAGTATCACTTTCTCCATAGCCTCAAGTACCAAATCAGGACCAATCAAAGACATCTCTCTAACTTCAAATCATCCTACTAGAGACCTACATCTCTGACCATATAAAACCTCAAAAACTGCTATCTCAATGCTTAAATAATAGCTATTGTTTTATTCAAATTCAATTAAAGGTAGTTGATCATCCCAATTTTTATTGAAATCAAGCACATACATCCTCAATATACCTTCCAATGTTCGAATTATTCTTTCGTCTTGTCCATTCATTTAAGGATAAAATGCAGTGCTTAACTTTACTTTGGCAACAAAACCCCCTTTGAAAAGGCTTCCAAAAATATGATGTGAATTGAGTACCATGACCCAAAATTATGGACAAAGGCATGCCATAAAGCCTTACCAATTCTGTAATATATATCTTGGCATAATCCTCCGCATTATAAGAAGTCTTACCTGGTAGAAAATGAGCTGATTTTGACTTTCTATCCACAACCACCTACAAAAAAAATCAAATTTCCTTCTAGTCTTATGCAAACCCATAATGAAATCCATGTTTACATCCTCCTATTTCCACATAGGAACATAAATGTCTGAAGGCTTGGCCTCACGACCTTTTATGATCAACCTTTACTTATTGGCAATTTGGGCATTTCCTGACAAATTTGGCTATATCTTTCTTCATGCCATTCAACCAATACACATCTAGACATTTTGGTAGATCTAGGGTAAATAGAATATTGTGAGTTATGGGTTTCACTTAATATCATCTCCCTTAGACCATTAATGTTTGGAACACATAATCCTCCTTGGTAAAGAAGTACTCCATCTCCCTCTTTTCAGAAAACCTCAACCTTTTCTTATCACTAACCTCTTCATTTTCACCAAAGTAGGATCCATATATTGCTTTTACTTGACCTTCTCTATAAATGATGACAACGCTCCATTATGCACAAGAATACTACCAAATTGTGAATTGTTCAATCCTATACCCAATCAGGCCAATTGAAATACATCTTTTACTAACTTTTTTCTTTCATCCTCAACACGAGCCACATTTCACATAGACACCCTACTAAGAGCATCAGCCAAAATATTTGCATTACATGGATCATACAATACACTCATATCAAAGTTCTTAAGCAATTCTAGCCATCTCCTTTATCTAAGGTTCAAGTCCCTTTGGCTAAAACTATATTGCAAGCTCTTGTGGTAAGTAAATATATCAACATACACCCCATAAAGATAGTGACACCACATCTCCAATAAAAACCAATGACCAACAACTCAAAATGATGGGCCGGGTAGTTCTTCTCATGAACCTTCAACTGCCTTGAAACATATGCAATGACCTTACCATGTTGCATCAACACACAACCAAGTCTCATACATGAGGCATCACAATAAACAACAAATCCATCCGAACCTTCTCGTAATGTCAAAATAGGGGCTGAAGTAAGGTGATGTTTCAATGTTTGAAAACTCTTTCCACATTCATTTGACCTTTGAAATTTCACTTTTATTTGGGTCAACTTAGTCAAAGGCGATACAATAGAAGAGAATCCTTCAATAAATCTCCTATAATATTCGGCCAAACCCAAGAAATTCCTAATATTCAAAGGAGACAATGGTAGGCCAATTCTTCTTCATCACCTCCATTTTCTTTCGATCAACCGTAACGCCATCATCAAACATAATTTGGCCAAGGAGTGCTACCTTCGTCTACCAAAATTTACACTTGCTAAATTTGGAAAACAATTGCTTATCTCTCAAGGTTTGCAACACAATTCTCAAGTGACCTATGTGCTCCTTTTCACTCTAAGAATAAATCAATATATCATTAATGAACATTACCGCAAACATGTCAAGATAAATAATGAAAATGGAATTTATCAAATCCATAAAGATAGCAGGGTCATTTGTCTACCCAAATGATGTAACCAAGAACTCATAATGTCTATACTTTGTTCGAAATGCCACTTTAGGAGTATCACTCTCCTTTACCTTTAATTGGTGATATCCAGACCAAAGATCATCATCAACCCTTTGAAGTGGATAATTGTTTTCAATGGTCACCTTATTCAATTGCTGCTAATCCACACACATTCAAAGTGAACCATCCTTTTTCCTTACAAATAATACAAGAGCACCCTATGGAGACACATTAGGCCTTATAAAACCCTTATCAAGCAAATTCCTCAGTTGGTCCTCTAATTCCTTTAACTCTATCGTGACCATTCGATAAGGAGGAATATAAATAGGTTGAGTAACAGGTAGAAAATCAATGCCAAAGTCAATTTCTCTATCAAGAGGAATATCAAGCAACTCACCAGGAAAGACATTGGGGAATTCATTAACTATAGGAGCCAAATCAAGAGTAGAAACTTCGGACTCCACATCCCTAACCTGAATAACATGATTTATGCATCCCTTAGAAATTATTTTCCTAGCTTTCATATAGGAGATGAACTTACCCTTAAACACCGAATGGGTTCCCTTCCATTCTAGACTGGGCTCATTAGGAACTTGGAATTTGGCCTTACAAGTTCTATAATCAGTAGAAGCATATGATGCATGCAACCAATCCATACCAAAAATAACATTAAAATCGATTGTTTCAATCTCAACTTGATCACATGGAAAGACTTTATGCAATACCAAAATGGGACAATTTTTTATTAGTCCATATTTCAAACTCATTTTGGGGATAGATTGCAAGGAAACATTGCCCTTCATGTGTTGTTAATTCCAACAAATATATATGTGCTATGACAGGAAATGGGATTAAAAGTGCACAAAAGGATAATACTTGATAAAATCTTGGAAAGTGAGCAAAAGTGCAGAAAGATGGAGAAAAGTGGTGTCGCCAACATACTGGGTGATTCGCCAAGCACTTAGGGAGATCGCCTATTATTGCAGCAACCAAGGTTTTAGATCAGGTCAATATGGCGGTCAAGCTCATTATCGCAAAGCATGTTCGGCGCTCTGCCGAATGGCATGAGAGATTGCCTATGGTTGCAGCATCCAAAGCCCAAAAACACTAACAGAAAGGTGATAAGATGGATATTTTAGCGTATCCCTGAATTGGATTGGCGGAGCAAAGATTCATCATCTAATGTTGCAGAAGAGGAAGTGTAACAACCACAAAAAGTGCCCGAAAATGTGCCTCATAAGTGCTCAAAATTGTAAATTCTATATATCTCAAAATACGTGCATGATATCGAAAATCCATCTTCACATTCTTGTTTAGGGGGTCATTTTGAGTGGAAAATGGGTCTAACCCCAATTTAAGAGCAAATTATTAGCAATTTCAATTTTTCAAGTGACGATTTCCAAAGAGCAAGCAAATGAAGAGATTCAATTCTTGCCTCCTGTCCGCAACGCGGACATGTCCATTTTCTGTCCAGTTATTTTTCTTGCAGTCCAAGACTTTTAAGTCTTGGGCCTAAGTGTCCTGAAGCGTGAAAATACCTATACTTTGCCATTTTTCGTCCTCATATCATTCTAAATATTCCCCAATATTCATTCAAACACTTAGCCAAATATTTTACTCCTAAACTCAAGTCTCAAAACTATTTCTGGATTCATAAGGATTGCACTCAAGCTTCAAGTCTCCAACTTCAATCTTCATCAAATCCATCTCCGAAGCTAAGGTATGTTGGTTTCTTTCACCCATGATGCCCAAGCCTGCTTTTAACCTAGTTTGCATGATTTAAAGATGATTTAATTATGGGTCTTATTTATTATAAAAATCACTGCACACTATGTTGGGCTTATGAAATTGTGAGTGTTTCACTGTGTTTTGAGCTATGAAACTAAGATCTACTGTAAGATTTGATGAAGGGTTTTAATGCATATTGCTTGAGGGTGTTACCAAGTATCTATTGAGGTTTTACATTGAATTTTCTTACATTGAATTGCATAGTTTTGTACTACCACTACACATCCTCTAAGTGTTTGATAAAATATCCGATTATGGTTTTTTGAGGTATTGAAGGGTCTATGCATATGTTGTGAGTTGAATGAATATATGATCATGATATGATGATGGAATGATGATGAAAGGGAATGTATGTATATGATGATGAGAAGAATGTATATATATATGATATTATCTCTATAGTATTGGAGATGACCAAGCCTAACTCAGGGGGTTATAGGCCCGAATAGCCTTGTTGAGGGGTTAATACCTTGATCACCTAATTCAGGGGGTGGTAGGCCTGGGCTTACTCAATAGTTATTTGTACATGCGTTGAGATC
>JAOTQR010000079.1:11480180-11492036 GCA_025774065.1 Solanum ossicruentum
AGTAACATGGACTTGTCACGTTTGATGACCTATGCCGAACAAATGGAAGAGGAGAAGAGAAGGGGTCATGAGGCCAAGAGGGCCCGTTTTGAGGGTAAGTTCCAAAGGAATGGCCAATTCCATCGGGGCCAAAGGTCTTCTCAAGCATTTTAAAAGAGGTTGCAAATTCTGAGGGTCCAAGGAGGTAGGGGTGTGGCTCCTATTGATGTGTGTCTGAAGTTTGGTAAGGGTCATGGTGGCCCATGCTTGAGGGGTACCAGTGCTTGTTATGGTTGTGGAGAATAGGGCATAAGGCAATAGATTTCCCTTGAAATCGCAACAAGGGTAAGGAGGTTCGTCCTCAAGGTGCTAATGCAATCCCTTTGGGGAGAGGTGGCCGACAAGATGGTTCCCCAAGGCATAATCGGTCTTATGCTTTGCATGGGAGGCAAGGGGTTGATGAAGTCCCAGATGTTGTTACCGGTATTTGAAAATCTTTGACTTTGATGTGTATGCATTGATTGATCTGAATGCCACTCTTTATTTTGTTACTCCCTTTATTGCTAAAAGATTCCATGTTGAGCCAGAATTTTTGCATGAGTCATACGAGGTGCCTGCTCCTATTGGTGCATCCATTTTTTCTAGAAAAATTTATAGAAGTTATCCTATTTACATATTGCATAAAATGTTACCTTGTGATCTTGATGAGTTAGACATAGTTGACCTTGATGTCATTCTTGGGATGGATTGGTTGCATGCCTACTATGCTTCTATTGATTGTAGAACCCGTAGGGTCAAATTTCAACTTCCAAATGAACCCGTCCTTGAGTGGGAGAGTCAAAATGTGGTGGTCAAGGGTAGATTCATCTCTTTCATTAGATCTCATAAGATGATATCTAAGTGGTGTCTTTACTATCATGTGAGGGTTAGGGATGTGGAGTCTAAAGTCCTTTCCATAGAGTCGGTTCCGATTGTAAATGAGTTTCTTGATATCTTCCCAAATGGCTTTCCCAGTGTTCCTCCTGAAAGGGAAATATATTTTGGTATAGATCTTCTTCCCGATACTCAATCCATTTCTATTCTCCCTTACCATATGGACCCGGTGGAGTTGAAGGAGTCGAAGGAGCAATTGAGAGACTTGTTGGGGAAGGGGTTCATTAGGCCTAGCCAATCACCTTGGGGTGCACTGGTGTTGTTTATGAAAAAGAAGGATGGGTCTCTTAGGATGTGTATTGACTACCGGCAACTCAGTAGGGTTACCATCAAGAATAGGTATCCTCTTCCAGGGATTAATGATTTGTTTGACCAATTGCAAGGTGCTAGCCATTTCTCTAAGATTTATCTATGGTTCAGGTATCATCAAGTGAAGGTGAGGGAGTGTGATATTCTCATGACGGCCTTCCAGATTAGATATAGGCATTATGAGTTTGTTGTGATGTATTTTGTGTTGATTAATGCATCGGCCATCTTCATGGACCTTATGAACAGGGTCTTCAAACCCTACCTTGATTTCTTTGTTGTGGTCTTCATTGATAATATTTTGATCTGTTCTCGTAGTGATGAGGTGCATAAGGCTCATTTGAGGGTTGTGTTGCAAAGATTGAGGATGGAGAAATTATATGCTAAATATGAAAAGTGAGAATTTTGGTTGAAGGAGGTTTCTTTCCTAGGGCATGTGGTGCGGGGATGGTGTAAAGATGGATCCTAAAAAGACTGATGTGATTAGGAATTGACCTAGACCGTTGACCCCGTCGGGCATTTGGAGTTTCTTGGGCTTAGCAGGGTATTATCATAGGTTTGTGAACAGGTTCTCTTCTATTGCTTCACCTATGACAAAATTAACTCAAAAGAAGGCTAAGTTTCTGTGGACCAATAAATGTGCCAGGAGCTTCCAGACCTTGAAAGATAAGTTTGTGTCCGCTTCTTTATTATCACTGGCAGATAGGCTTGAGGGATTTGTGGTATATTATGATGCTTCTAGAGTTGGTTTGGGTTGTGTTCTAATGCAAAATGGTAAGGTGATATCCTGTGCTTTTAGGAAACTCAAGGTGCATGAAAGGAACTACCCAACCCATGATCTTGAACTAGCTACCGTGGTATTTGCATTAAAGACTTGGCGCCATTACTTCTATGGGGTGCATATTGATGTGTTCACCGATCATAAGAGCCTCCAATATGTCTTCACTCAAAAAGATCTCAACTTGAGGCAAAAAAGGTGGCTAGAACTTCTTAAAGACTATGATATGAGTGTGCATTATCATACGGGTTAGGAAAATATGGTGACGGATGCCTTGAGTAGGGTTTCCATGGGTAGCCTAACTCATGTTGATGGTGGTGAGAAGGAGATGGCCAGGGAAGTGCATCGGTTGATTAGGTTGGGGGTTAGATTGGAGGAGGTTTGTAGTGGTGATGTTGTTGTTGTGGATGGGTCTAGGTCTTCCTTGGTTGATGAGATGATGGGAAAACAAGATCTTGTTCCCTCTTTGTTAGAGTTGAAAGCCTTGGTGAAAGAGGGCAAGGTGGAAGTTTTCTCCCAAGGGGGAGATGGTGCCCTTAGGTAACAAGGCAGATTATGTGTACCGTATGTTGATGGCTTGATAGAAAATACCCTTGATGAGGCCCATAACTCTTCTTATTCTATCCATCCCGGTTCCACCAAAATGTATAAAGATGTGACAGAGGTATGTTGGTGGGGAGGCATGAAAAGGGACATTGCCAAATTCGTTTCCAATTGTCATAGTTGTTAACAAGTCAAAGCCAAACATCAAAGGTCGGGTGGCCTAACCCAAGACATAGAGATTTCATCTTGGAAGTGGGAAGTGATTAATATGGATTTTGTGGTTGGGTTTCCCAAGACTAGGAAGTGTTTTGATTCCATTGGGTTGTGGTTGATAGGATGACAAAATCGACTCGCTTTCTACCGATTAAGACCAAATATAGGTCGGAAGACTATGCAAGGTTATACATCCATGACTTGGTGAGATTGCATGGGGTTTATTTATTGATCATATCGGATCGTGGAGCTCAACTTACTTCACATTTTTAGAGATCTTTCCAAAGGGGTCTTAGTACTAGAGTTAAGCTTTCTTCAGCCTTCTACCCTCAAACAGATAGCCAAGCCGAAAGGACCATCAAAACCCTTGAGGATATGCTTAGATTATGTGTGTTGGAGCTTAAAGGTAGTTGGGATGATCATCTTTCATTGGTTGAGTTTGCCTATAACAATAACTATCATTCTAGCATTGGAATGGCTCCATTTGAGGATCTTTATGGTACACATTGTAGATCACCAGTTGGGTGGTTTGAGGTTGGTGAGATGGCCTTGTTAGGACCAGATCTTGTTATGGAGACTCTTGAGAAAGTTAGAACGATTAGAGAAAGGTTGAAGACGACCCAAAGTCACTAAAAGCCCTTTGCCGAGTTGGTGATTGGGTTTATTTGAAGGTGTTACCCATGAAGGGTGTGGAACATTTTTGTAAGAAGGGCAAGTTGAGTCCAATATATGTGGGTCCTTATATAGTGGTGAGAAGGGTTGGCAAGGTAGCTTACGAGTTAGAATTGCCTAGGGAAATGGATTTGGTTCATATGGTATTTCATGTGTATATGTTGAGGAAATATATGGGTGATCCGAATGCTACTGGACCTCTTGATATTGTAGGTATGGTTGAAGACAATTTTACTTATGAAGTGGTTTCGGTTTAGATCTTGGATAGGCAAGTGAAGAGGTTGAGAAACAAAGAGGTGGCTTCCATTAAGGTCCTTTGGAGGAATCAACAAGTTGAGAGTGCTACTTTGGAGGCTGAAGTGGACATGCAAAAGCAATATCCTTACCTTTTCCACTCCACTCAAGCCTAAGGTATTGACCTAAGTCCTTTATATGATCTCAAGATTTAAGTTCAGCCCTTATGTCATTGCATATGTTCATATTTAAATTGACAAGTTCATGATGATTTACACTTATGATGAGATTTTTTTGAAATGATGTTTAAGTGCATTGTTACATCTATATGTGGACTAAAATTGTCATGTTTGTTTCTTTCATATACGTCTCTTTAACATTCGGGGACAAATGTTCCCAAGGGGGGGAATATTGTAACGACCCTAAAAGTTCCCGAAAATGTACCTCAGAAGTGCCCGGAATCGTAATTTTCATATATTTTAAAGTTCGTACGTGATATTAAAAATTCAACTTCATATTCTTATTTAAGGGGTCATTTTGAGTGGAAAATGGGTCTAACCCCGATTTAAGAGCAAGCGATTAGCAATTTTAATTTTCCAAGTGATGATTTCCAAAGAGCTTTTCGTGCCCCTAGCGCGACGTGTCAAGGGAACGCAACTAAAGAGATTCAATTCTTGCATCCTATCCATGATGCGGACATGTCCATTTTCTGTCCAGTTATGTTTTTTGCAGTCTAAGACTTTTAAGTCTTGGGGCTAAGTTTTTCCAAATGTAAAAATACCTATACTTAGCCATTTTTCACCCTCATATCATTCTAAACATTCCTCAATATTCATTCAAACACATAGCCAAATATTTTACTCCTAAACTAAGTATCAAAACATTTTCGAATTTTTAAGGATTGCACTCAAGCTTCAAGTGTCCATCTTCAATCTTCATCAAATCCATCTCCAAAGGTAAGGTATGTTGGTTTCTTTCATGGCTTCTTTCCACCCATGATGCCCAAACCTCCTTTTACCCTAATTTACACGATTTAAAGATGATTTGTTCATAGGTCTTATTTATTATGAAAATCACTGCACATTATGTTGGGCTTATGAAATTGTGACTGTTTTACAATGTTTTAAGCTATGAATCTAGGATCTGTTGTAAGATTTGATGAAGGGTTTTGATGCATATTGCTTGAGGGTGTTATCAAGTATCTATTGAAGGTTTTACATTAAATTTTGTTGCATGATTTAACTCTTGAATTGCATGGTTTTACACTAGCATTGCACACCCTCTAAGTGTTTGATAAAATATCCAGTATGGTTTCTTGAGGAATTGAAAGGTTTATGCATGTCTTATGAGTTGAATGACTATATAATGATGATATGATGAAGAAATGATGATAGAATGATGATGAAAGAGAATGTATGTATATGATGATGAAAAAAGTGTATATATATGATATTATCTCTATAGTGTTGGGGATGACCGAGCCTAATTTGGGGGGTTTGTAGGCCCGGGTAACCTTGTTGAGGGGTTAATACCTCAATTGCCTAATTCGGGGGGTGGTAGACCTGGGTAACCTTGTTAGGGATTTGTATTCATCAACCTATTAGGGGGTTTGTACTTCATCAACCTGTTGGGGGGGTTTATACTCCATCAACCTCGTTGGGGGGTTTGTACTCCATCAACCTCATGAAGGGTTTGTACCTCATGCGTCTATCCACGGGTTTGGTAGGCCTTGTCTTGCACTATAATGGTCAGTCCTTACACTCGTACTATGTTCTATATATGCATGATTTTACTTCGACAATCATTCATACATGTCATATTGTTAGTATGTTATTTATTACTTATGATTATGCATTTTGACTATGATACCTATCACTTGTTGAATTGCATCCTACATCTTAGTACATTCAAATGCACTAATGCAATACCCTATTGCTACATGATGTCACCATGTAGGAACCGGTGCACCGTTTGATCATCCTCCTCCTCCACGTGGCTAATTCTATCGTCCTACAAGCTTGTTGCTGAGTCCACTACTTCAGGGACGTTGCTTATGAACTCTTGCTTTGTATTAGGACTATCTTCATTTTGGTTATGTATTGACTATAAGGGTGAGTCGGGTAGCTTGACTTAGCCCCTTCTTGTATTTATGTAGTAGAGGTGTTGTTGGACATGTTATGTATCTATGTTATGAGTCTTGACTCTCTTGTTTCTTGATGTTATGATATAGAGGTTTATCCTTAGTCCCTATTCCCTTGCGTATGCTTATTTTTCAATGTCATTTTAATTGCTTTCGTGACCAAGGATGTGTAATGATATCCTGTGAGGCTTGTTTGGGGTCCCTTCGGGTTCCCCATTCGTCGGTCATATCTAGGCCCTAGGTTTGGGTCATGACAGGAAGCCTTATAAAGATGTATAGAAATGTGGTCAATTGGACATTCGACGCATCGTCGGAGTGTTCACCGATGGTTGGCCTTGATCGTCGAATGGCAATTCCCATCACAAACTTTCACACATTTGTATGGAGTATATAAGCAATTTTAGAAAATACATTGTACATCATCAGTTCATACCATATCAGAACAATTAGTTTGTAGTAGCAATACATAGAACTTTCCTGTACAAAAGGGAGTTAGGGTTTTGATTTTTTGGGGAAGAAAATTGGAGATGATTGTTCGGTGACAATTAGTTAATTTATACTCAATCTTGTTACCCATGAATATTGCTACCATGTATGGTATCAAGTCTTTAATTTTGAGTATGTGTAGCTAACTCCCCCTCCTCCATGTTGGGGGTGTGCTACTGATATGGGTCTTTGATTTATTATCGGGTCTTTGATATCTTGAATTATTTATGGTTGATTTAAGTGATTTATGTCTGTTCCTATGTTTAATCTATAATTTCAAGGTTGCAAACTTGGGGTTTTACTTTAGATCTCTGATTTTTGCTTAGCTGGAAATATTTGAGTTTCGAATGGATATAATGGTTGGAAACCTCTTGGGGTTTTATTTGAAGTCCACAACTACTGATTCAATAGCCAAGGTATTACAGGTTTTGCTGCGACTTCCTATGCCAATCATGTCCTCGATGGCTCGCGTATGATTTCTTAGTTGATTCTTGCGAAACACTCTTGTATCATAGGTGATTTGGGTTACAAGCAACCATGCCTATTCACTCAGTATCAACTCATTTAGTTAAGTATCCAGACCCAGCTGGTAGATCGATTCCAATATTTATACATCCCTAACATCTTCCCTTAATTGCTGTTTAAATCAATATTTAGAACTTGTTTAGCTAAATATTATTTTGATTATTGCAATCCCCTAGAACCTATAATTACTTGGTCCAATGAGTCACTTCTGCCTTGAACAACAATTCCTTGTGGGATTGACCCCAACCTCTCAAGTTGGGTTATTATGCTAATGATGATCGCCCCTTCTTCCTTCAAGTAGTCAAGTTGAGCGACATAAAAAATGACATGTTGTTGGGGAATTGGCGTGTTCATATTAGAAGTGTTTGTTGAACTTTGTTCTTATAGGTAGAATTTTTTTTACTGTTTTCTAGTTGTTTTTGCTATTGAAAAATAGGTGATAAAATGGATGATAATGAGAGCGTTTATGGAGAGGATGTTGGAGACATGAATTATATGCAGGATGTTAACTGAGATTAAGTGGGGAGAACCAGTGCTATCCGACTATTGCTATTGGCCGGAAGAGTTGATTTTCATATAATGCGCACCATGTTGCCACTCCTCCAACTGAAAGGATTGTTCAAAGGGCTCGGACATGATGATCCTCATGAACACTTAAGGAACTTTGTTGATATATGTCTCCATTCAACTTCAGGGGAGTGAGTGAGGAGGCCATTCGACTAAGGCTATTTCCTTTTTCCATCACCGGAGAGGCATTTAGGTGTCTAGCGGAGCTACCTCATGATTCTATTACTTCATGGGAGGAGTTGCAAAACGCATTCTTTGAGAGATTTTCCCTGTCTCAAAGATGATAAAGTTGAGAAGAAGTATTGAGAACTTCAAGCAGCTAGAGGGTGAGCCGTTGCTTGAAACATGACTCTGGTTTTGGAAACTCTTACTATCAATATCCTAACCATGGAGTTCTAGACCATATTCTTTTGCAATACTTTTGTATGAGTCTTGATGCTGCAAACAAAGGAGTATCTAATCAGTTAATAAGAGGAAGCCTAATGACACAAACATTCAATGAAGTTTGTAACCTCTTGGATGGTAGGACAAAGATTAACCGAGCATGGTACATAAAAGATGACATGGTCCCTTCAAGCCACAAAGGTCCAACCAAGGAGAAATTTGCTAAAGACAAAGAAAGGGATAATAACATGGCTAAAATGATAACCCAGCTTGATCTTTTGACCAAGCACATCATTGGAGGAAATTATAAAAGTGTGAATGTTGTGGGAGCCACTGGAGATATGATGTTTAAGGGTGCACCATTTGAAGATGGTTACAACGAAGAAGTGCATTACATAGGAAACCAATTAGTGAGTTCTAGGACTACTTTTCCAAGGCCACCCGAGAATTAAGGTTGGAACAACAACTCCTGATAATGAGAGTGTGTATGGACAAACCAACCTCAAGTTGGAGGTTAGAGGAACTGTGTGGAGATAGGTACGTTCCACCTCAGATAGGGTGAACTTTGCTGAACTAGTGGTTAATCAAGAGAATCCTCGAACTGAAGATATGCTCTCCCATATCATGAGTAAGGTGGAATCCTCGAATAAAGACCTAAAGGAGAAGATATCTGACTTTTTCCAGCTGAGTCAAACTATGACGTCTCATTCGGCCTCCATTAAACATTAAGAGACTTAACTTTGTGGAATTCTGATGTTACTTGACCACAGAAAGATGGAAAGGTTATGACATTCTTCGTATTTGGATTGATGAGTTGTGCATTATATTTCACATTGTGGTTATGCGGCATCATGAATTCTTGAGGATATCTTAGCTCATTATGTTATCTTATGCAAACCTTTTTGGATGCAAGGCTAAGTTCTTCATTATTACATGCTTGTTTCAATTTCTCTTACCCAATTAGTTGAACCTATTGGGTATATTTTGGTGTACTTACCCTTACTCTATTTCATCCCTGAAGATTGAGCATAAGGACCTACAAAGGGAAGTTGATTCACTCTTTTAGACTTTTCTAAATCTATCCCGATATTACCGGTGAGGCTCAAACTTCGAATCACTCTGGATTTTTGGGATTTCTTTTATTTTCCTTTCAGACTTGTATCAGATTTCATGAGACAACTTTGTATTTCATTTGAGACCTATGTATTTACACTTCTATATTGCTTAAATGATCTTGTACTCATGACTCCAAATTTTGGGTGATTTTATTATGTTATTTTTTAGATGGTTTCTGCCTTATTCCCTTTTCTTTTAGTTGCGATCCATTTTGGGTTGTGATAATCTTAGTGGGAGGATACATAGCCAATTGTGGGTAATACTTAGGCCTTTAATTGTAAGAGACCATACTTGAACTCCTATGGGACATCGTCAGTATCGGAGCAGATCCAATGTATCAAGGGAATGACTTAACATAGAAAACAAATCATATGGTCAATCAGATTCTCATCCCATCAAGGCCTATCTAAGGCTCCATTATATATCCTCAAGTCTACTAGTATGGTCTACAAGGATCTGCGCCTCTCATTAAACGAATATAAAGTAATCCATTGATCCTAAAAAACATAAGTCTGGGGCATCACTAGCCTAAGACTAGATTAAGGCCCAATAGTTATCAGATAATCAGGAATATAGTAGATAATTTGTATACCAACCACATGTAGTCTCAACATATCAACAAATATTCTGACAACCTCATGTATCAGCTAACACAATAATGTATGGTATTGAAACTAAGTCCCTAACAAATATTCATGTTATATATAAGGGATTTACACATTCTAACTTAGTCTAGAAGAAGAGAGATTGTAGCCTACATGAATGTTGATGATGCACGCTCCAATTACTCTACAGACGCCTTACCCTTCCCAGCACCTCAGAACGCCGCCTGGCTATCAAAATTAGAATCACCATGTCAATATAGTCATTCTAACACCAAAATCATAAGAAATGGACAATAGACAATCCTAGGCTAAAAAGTGAGAAAATAGAGATCATGCCTGAAATTCCAAAATGAAGCCTGTATAATGATACTCATAGACACCTGAGTCTGTACCTCAAATTATGGCTTAATCCGATGCTCAAACTAATACTAAACAGCCTAACAAAAATGACATTTTTTTTTATAAAAAACAATCAAATAAATAATAGTTTCTACAAAAAATTTACCTTAAACACAACTTAGCTAGAAGATTCTGACAACAGCACAGTGTGTGCCTCGAAAACTCACACAAAATAGACCCAAATTGCACTGAAATCCAATCCAAATGTCTGAGTGATTAGTTCCTAAACAACAACAACAATATTAACACAGTACCTCAAAGGCTCCTGCCCATTGAGTGATTAGTTCCTAAGTTTCTCATAAATATACTTAATACACATTGGTAAATAGAAAACTTTACCTCAAATGACATGTCAAATACAATCCTGACACTCCCATGATGTTCTCCTCAATATTTTATGCAAGTTAGCCTTTTGAATCACCTAATTTAGCTTCAAATTGTTCAAGACATTTCAGTGCAAATTTTGAAATGGTTGTTGTTTATATTTGAAATTAACTAGATATATATAGCCTTAAGTTTCTCTCCATACTCACGGTGAACATTACCTGATCGCAGAGTACAAAACAAATAACCTCCACAAATATGGGAGGTCCTCTGTAAACATGGCATACTGGCCTGCGATTGTAGAGTGCTAGGAAGCTAACCTCCGTGAAGGCGTTCAAGGCCCCAAAATCACAGAGCACTAGTGTAATTGTACTAGATATCATTCCAAGTCTAATTTCCCCATGAGGTGTCCAGAAGTCGTTCGCAACTCCAT
The DNA here is from genome assembly GCA_025774065.1 of Solanum ossicruentum. NCBI lineage: Eukaryota > Viridiplantae > Streptophyta > Magnoliopsida > Solanales > Solanaceae > Solanum > Solanum ossicruentum. The sequence goes on from JAOTQR010000079.1 coordinate 11,490,818, forward strand.
ACACATAAACAAACTACATCAATCTACCAAATTCAACATTCTAGATCCATTGGCGCAGTTGAAATTTCAATATGAGGTCAGTATGATCAAATGAGGGTCCCACTTCCCAAAGCCAAAATTAGTGAATTTCCACCCAAGGGTCCAAAATGAACTTGGATGCCACAGAAATGAACGAATGGTCATTCCAGACCAAACTTGATATTTTGGAGCTAACGGTACTGTCAAAATTTCTATTAGGGCACGTTCTCCAAGAATGTTGATTGGAGTTAACTATTGGCCTATTTTGAAGGCTAAACCACTAAACTTGGTGCAAACTCACACTGAAGGCCTCAATACTCGAGCCAACCATACCTCTAGCCTAACTTGACCATTTTGAAGATGACAAAACTGTCAAAATTTTGTTCTATGATTGTTTACCCATATTTTACTTCAATAATTACTTTTCAAGCTCTAACAAGCCTTCCAACATGGAAACTTGCATAACTTCTAAATGAGCGACCAAGTGACCAAACTATTAGTGCCAACAAGTCTTAAATAAGTTAGGATGGCTATAGGAATTTTCTAACTGATGAAAATGATGCAGAAACGCAAAAATAACCTGGAGGGTCCTTACATCAAACTTTGGACATCAAATCCACAAAACAGCTTCAAAACTGAAAATGAAGTTGTAACTATTAGAAATCCATTTTGAGACCCAACACTCCAACTGATTCCAAAACACACTTTTGGAACATTTAGGCCTTCATAATGCAAAAACTATCACATCTTTTAAATTTTCAATGAAATGCAAAAACTAACCTCACGAATGGACTACTTGAGCCTCGGGGCCACTATGGGAAGGGGGAGCATAGTAATTTTTCAAGTGCTTTACAGAAATGGTTGTTAAGGTCATTATATCATTCACTAGTAAAAGTCATGTCCATCCTTAAATATAAGGAAAAAGCAAATACCTAGAGCCTATAAAAACAAGGGATACCTAGCATGCATATCTGACTTTATCTCCTAAATTGCCTCCTCAATAGGCTGATGTCGCCACTGAATCTTAACTGAAGTAATCTCCTTAGTACTAAGCCTATGAATCTCTCTATCTGGAATAGCTATCGGCTCATCCTCATAAGTAAAATCAGGACCCAACTATACTGCACCATAAGAAATCATATAGGACTTGTATGGTATGTATCTATAAAGAATGGAGGCATGGAAAATAGAATGAACTGCT
>JAOTQR010000079.1:11498516-11537109 GCA_025774065.1 Solanum ossicruentum
TTTATCAACATAGTGAACCGACATTCCTTACTCACTAAATCTGATACACCCATCATTAACTTGTTCATCCAAGACCTAGGGTTAGCCACCAATTGGGGAGGATATTTAGAAAGTTGGTTGAACTTGAGGGCATACTCCGTAACACTCATAGAACCTTGCTTCAAATTCATGAACTCCACCGTTTTGGTCTCCCGAAGCTCAACAGGGAAAAACCACTTAAGAAAAGTCACCTTAAACTCTATCTATTATACTATATTACTGTTTTCCTTCTCCTCCTTCCATTAAGTGAACCATAATTATGCCACCCTTTGAGTTGGTAAGCTGCCAACTCCGTCTTCTCTTTCGATCTAACACTCGTAATAGTCAATACTTTGTACACCTCATCCACAAATTCTTAGGGGTCCTCATCCACCTTAGACCTATAGAACTCTGGTGGATTCATCCTCATAAAGTCCCTCACTCGAGATACTTGGGTAGGAATAGAGGAGCTTGGGCCCCTTGGTTGATTTGATTGGCCCCAACATGAGCTAACATAGTAAGAGTATTCCAGAATTCTTCATGAGCCGATTTTTCTTTGAGAGAGGGGGCTCTTCTTCCTCTTGTATTAGGCATGATCTAGCATATCAAAGAATAATCGTCAAGGGGGAATAACCTTACCTCAATTCTATAGCATGACATTGACCATGAAGAAGGGAAACATATCCTAAAACGTCTCATAGCCTCTTGCTCATAGTTGTGGTGTACGACACAACCATGAATAAGACTCTAATTGATGCGGTGTGTTGGATGCCGAGGACCTAACAACCTAGTACTCAGATACTATCTTTGTCACGACTCGGACCTAGGGCCTGGACATGATGGGAAAATGGAGAACCTGAAGGGACCCCAAACAAGCCTCTTAGCATCATTTCACATCCTTGGTCATGGAAGTAAGAATAAACAACAAGAGAAAACATAAATAAGGGAAATTGGGACTAAGGAAGAGAGAGCTTAATACATAAATATCATAGATGAGTCAAAGTTCAAGCATAATACAAAACTTGTCCAACAACACCTCTAATATAGAACTTAGCGGGGGACAAGACAACCAACCAGGCTCACCCTTATAGTCGAAGCATACCATAAACAAAGAATGTCTTTAATACATAGCATAAGAACATATACATAGTCTGGGAATGACAGACTCATCAACTAGCTTGAATATGAACCACTAGCCACGTGAAGGAGGAGGATGACCAAATGGAGCTCCGGTTCCTACATGGTAACATCATGTAGGCATACAGTATGTGCTAGTACATTTGAATGCACTAAGTATGTAGTATGCAATACAACAAGAGATAGGCAATGTAATCGAAATGCATAAATATACGCAATGGATAGTATAATAACAATATGGCATGTATGAATGATGCTTGAAGTGAAAACATGCTTATATAGAACATATTACGTTTGTAGAAAGAGATCATCATTTGGCTAATGGGTTTACCATCTCCCATCCTAGGTGATTGAGTCACCCCACCCCTCAATTTGTTTATTGAATGTACCACATTCCATCCTAGGTGATTGAGGTATCAATCCTTCAATTAGGTTAATGAGGTATCAACCCCTCAATTATATTAATGAGGTATCAACCCATCAATTCGATTAATGAACATCACACCCTCCATCAACGTGGTCATCTTATAACACTATAGAGAAAAATACCATCGGTATACATTCCTTTAATCATCATAAAGTCATTCAACTCATATGCCATGCATTAGTCCTTCAACAACTCAAGATACATACTCTGGACATTTTATCAAACACTTAGTGAATGTGTAATGCTAGTGTAAAGCCATGCAATTCAAGAGTGAAATCATACAATAAAATCCAATGTAAAACCACCCATCAAAATTTGGTAACACTACATGAAATATACATCAAAACTCTTCATCAAATCTCAAGGTAGATTAAAGATTCATAGTTCAAAACATGCTTAAATAGTCATACTTTCTCAAAACTCCAACATAGTTTATAGTCTAATTCATTATAAGTAAGACTCATAAGTAAATAAACTTAAAATCATGAAATTTATGTAAAAAGGAAGCTTGGGTTTCATGGGTGAAAGGAACCCATGAATAAAACCCACATAGCTTGACTTTGGAGAATTCCTTGATGAAGATTTGAATGGAGACTTGAAGTTTGAATGAAATCCTTTAGATCCGGAAAAAGATTGGGACGCTTGAATCTTGAGGAGGACTTGGGGCTTGACTTGGCTTCCTTGAATTCCAATAAGACTTCTTAGAAACCTTGAGAATGGATGGAGAATTTGATGAAGATTAGAGAGGAATTTGAGAGGTTTTTGGTTGGTTTTTAGGGCTCAAAATGGCTTAACAATGAAGGAGCTTCTTGTATATAGGTATTGGATTATTATCCAATTGTCCTGGAGTAAAAAAAGAGCAATTTTGAAATTTTTTGAACTGGTCCGCATCGCGGACTAGTCTTGGATAGCTACTGTTTTTGTGATGTTTCACCAAAAAATTATTTTCTTGGAACGGATGAAGTATACCTTGTAGGTACTTGTTTGCCCACACAATTTTGTCCTATGAACAATAATATGAAGTCAGATTTGTAAAATTCTATACAGATTTAGAGATGTTAAAAAATGCATCATAAGGTCTTTTCGAGCTATGTGGAAGGGTGATTAAATATCCCTAATTTGAGATATAAAAGAATTATGATTATAGGGAATTCCTAGGCAAGTGTGGGGCGTTTCATATAACCCTTCTTCAGCAAATCCTCAAACGGTTTCTTAAGCTTGTTCATCTTAGTTGAAGCCATCCTATAGGGATATATGGAGATGGGCTTGGTCACAAGCCTCAATTCAATAGCAAAGTTGATATTTGGTCTGAAGGAGCACCAGGCAATTTAATCAAAACACATCCATCAACTCTCTCACCACCCCTATGGCCTCCACGAAAGGTGGTTCTCTAGAACAATTCTACACATAGGTGAGGTAAGATAAACAACCTTTATCCATCAAATGCTGAGCATGAACATGAGAAATCACCCCTTTGGGGAATAATTTAGGAGAACCTACCTATACTTATTGAGGCAAACATGGATGTTCCTAGGTCATAATCTTGGAATAAAAATAAAGGATCGAATGATGAGATGATAACCAATCCAAGCCCAATGTAACATCAAAATTGACCATGTCTAAGAGAATCAAATTGGGGTCTCTTTACCTAAAAACACCACTGCACAACCCCAATACATATGATCTACCACTAAGGACTCATCCAGCAGGGTGGAACACAAATAGGTACATAGAGGTTCACAAATACCATCGATATCCAAAGCAAAATAGGTCTACACATATGAATAAGTGGATCTTGGATCAAATAATACTGAAGTCTAATGATGATAGACCGAAATACTCCTTGTGATAAATGCATCAAAGGCCTCTCTCTTAGCCCCTTTCCTGGAACAACATAACATACCCTACATTCTACATAAGCCTATGATCCACTATCACTGCCACCTTCAGCTCCACTTTTGCAACACACTAAGAGGCACCTCTAGCTGGTAGAGCTAGTGTAGACTAAGCCATTTGTGTCCCTGGTGAGAAATAAGAAAGAGCATGCCCAGGGAAATTCTTTGTTCGATGGCACAAAACTTCACACATATAACAACCATGGGGACTTGAACCTTCGGAAGTAGAACCTGAAGAACTTTCATGCCTTCCTAAACTTGATGAACTACCATGATCAACTTGGTTAAATCTAGGTCCACCTATAACACCTCTCACGTGACTCAAAAAAAGCCCTATAGTGTATTTCTTGAATTGTCATGACCCAAGCCTAGGGTTTAGACGTGACCGGCGAATGGGGAACCTGAAGGAACCCCAAACAAGCCTCATAGCATATCATTACACATCTTTGGTCACGGAAGCAATATAAAGCATCATAAGAAACATGAACAAGGGTAAATGGGACTAAGGGAGAAAGAGAGAGTTTAATACTTAAATAACATGGATGAGGCAAAGCTCAAACGTAAAACATAACTTGTCCAACAACACCTCTAAACATAGATCCTCAGCAGGGGCCAAGACAAAGCAACTGGCTCATCCTCATAGTCAAAATATCAATAAAAAAAAGAATCAATACAGAACATAAGAAACATAGACAAACGTCCCCGGAATGGAGGACTCACCAATAAACATGAGTGAAACCGTACTAGCCACGTGGGTGGAGATACTTAAGCGAGGTTCTGGTTCCTACATGGTCATATCATATAGGCATAGAGTATGCGTTAGTACGTTGGAATGTACTAAGTATGTGGGATGCCATGCAACAAGAGATAGACAATGTAATCAAAATGCATAACAATAGGCAATAGGTATAATATAACAATATGGCATACATGGACAATGCTTGTAGTAAAATATGCTTGAAAATATCCATTCTTCCATAGCTTACTTAACCCATTAAGATAACAAAATTAGGTTATCCAATTACCTTATACAAGAGGGTGAGAGATATAGCATGAGTTCATAATCCCAAATCATACATGAGTGTAAGGAGTACATCAAAGTTCATAACCTCATAAAGAGTAACATAACCTCATAAGGAGTATCATAACCTCATAAAGAGTAAACCTCATAGGGAGTAGCATAACATCATAAAGAGTAACATGACCTCATAGGGAGTAGCATAACCTCATAAAGAATAACATAACCTCATAGGGAGTAGCATAACCTCATGAAGAGTAACATAACCTCATAGGGAGTAGCATAATCTCATAAAGAGTAACATAACCTCATAGGGAGTATTATAACCTCATAAAGAGTAATATAACCTCATAGGGAGTAGATAACCTCATAAAGAGTAACATAACCTCATAGGGAGTAGCATAACCATATAAAGAGTAACATAACCTCATAAGGAGTAGATTGCATTCATACATGAGGGTAAGGTGTACAACATAACTCATAACCCCTACATGTAGGAATTGGCCTTGAACTAGAGGTTAAAGTATGTAACATAGTTCATAACCCCTCCTAGTAGGCTTTCACAATTGAAAAGAGCATAAACTGTATCTGAAGAATCCAAGAAGTCATCAACAATTCACAAGAACATAACAACATGAGAGCCCAACAATTCCCTTGCAGTACCAAAGGTGCTTTACATGATTCAAACACATATATTCATTCCTTTCACCCTTATATACATGCCTTCCCTTCTTATCATCATTTGGTCATCACATACATACATCATTTCATCATCATATAATTTGATAATATCATTCAACTCATAAAATATGCATTGGACCCACAATCCTGAAGATACCCTAGCCGAACATTTTATCAAACACTTGGCGAGTGTGTAATGGTGGTAAAAGATCATGCAATTTAGAGATGAAATCATGCAAGAAAATCTATTGCAAAATCATCAATCAACACCTTGCAACACCCTCACGGTATACGCATCAAAATCCCTCATCAAATCCAACATTAGATCCAAGATTTAGAGCTCAAAATATGCTAAATCAAGCATACTTTCATGAACTAAAATCACTGTGCAGTAAATTTCTCAATATACAAGACCCACATGTAAAATCCACTTTAAATCATGCAATATTAATAAAAAAGAGCCTTAGGCACCATAGGTAGAAGGACCCAGTGGTTCAACACCACATACCTTAGATTTTGGAGAAACCTTGAAGAAGGCTTTGATGGGGACTTGAAGCTTGAGCGAAATCCTTGATGAAATCCTTAAGACTGGTCTTAGTTTTGAGACTTGAATTTGGGAGTAAATGTTTGGTTAAGTGTTTTGGTGAGTCTTGGGGAATGTTTAGGATGATATAAGGGTGAAATAAGGCTAAGTATATGTATTTTAAAGTGTGGGAATCTTTAGGCCCAAGACATAGAAGTGTTGGACCGAAGTCAAGAGAAAATAGGACCAAAACGGACTGTTCACTAGAATTGTATTTTCTGCACAGACGAGTTCCATAAAAATGGGCATAACTCCTTCATCCGAACTCGAAATAAGGTGAAACTAAGCTTAGCTGGAAAGTTAATTCAAGAGATTTAATTTGATAGGTCCGGGACCACCCAACTCTTTGCTGCTAAGAGATATGCCCCTTCAAAGTTGACCCTCCAAAATCGTGTTTTTGCAATTTTTGGATTTTGATACGGTTGCTCTAAAATTCGGGTTAGACACATTTCCCATTCAATTTGACCCCCTAAACAAGAATATGAAGTCAGATTTTTGAAATAACGAATAGATTTTAGATATATGGAAATTACAATTTCGGGCACTTCTAAGGTACATTTTTAGGCACCTTTTTGGGGTCATTTCAATATCTCCCCCTTCGGAACATTCGTCACCGAATTTCAAAGAAATGTAAAAGAGAAGATTAATCATAAAGAGATAAACCCCAACAAGAATGCAACAATACAATTAAAAACCTCATTTTCAAAACCTCGGCATAAGTGTAAAATCATCATAAACTTGCCAACTTAAACATGAATTCATATGAATGACATAGGGGATGAAACATAAGACTTGGAATCATAGGAAGGACTTGCCATGTCATCACAAGCTTGAATAGAATGAAAGAAATATGGATATTGCTTCTCCATGCCCGCTCCAGCTTCCCGAGAGACACATACAAATAGAAGACTCTTCTAAAGGGCCTTAATGAACACCACATTCCCATTAATCAACCTCTCCACTCATGCATCCAACACCTCTACCAAGACATCCTTCTAAGCCAACCTATCCTCCACCTCACACAAAACTTCAAAGAGTTGTATAACACTAGAGTCACCAACACATCCCATCCACCTAGAAGCATGAAGAACTGGGGGAACCATATCTACATCCATAGGCAAATCTCCTAACTTATGCAACCTTACCAACCTCCCTCTACACTCTATAAGGAATCATAATCCTCAACTGAAGTGTCAACCTTAAATTCATCTAACCCATTTGGTATCATAGCCACTATCTCCCCCCTTGGGAGACAACCTCCACTCTATCGTCTTCTCACCCAAAACTTTCAACTCTAATAAGGCGGAATCAAGGCCTTGCTTAAACTAGACCCCCCTCAACCAAGAAGATTAGGAACCATCAAGACCACTATACCACCATTCTCTACTTCCGTCAACCTACTTCCGGTCTAACCAATAGATGGATCCCACTAGTCTCCTTCTTGCCACCACTATCCACACATGCTAGGCTACATAGAGCATTGACCGCAATATTTGCCTTATCGAGAAAAATTAATGCACACTCATTCATAATCCTTAAAGAATTCTAACAACCTTCTTGCTATCTACAATACACACCTATCATATTTAGCAAACAACCTCTTATCCACCAAAACTTGCAACACTATCCCCAAATGATTCACAAGCTCTAAAAGATCAATATCTCATCACTATAGACTACCACAAACATATCAAGCTAGGGTTATAAGATCCTATTCAAGAAATCCACAAACACCACCAGTGCATAAGCCAAACAAACAACTCTACCAATACTAATAATGCTCACTCCTAATCCGAAAAGACACTTAGGGGTATCACCTACCCTCTTCCATACTTGAGAACAAAACCCAAACCTCAAATCCACCTTAGAGAAGTGACTAACCCATTGTAGTTGACCAAATAGACCGACCATTATCAATAATCATACTACAACCTTATGGGTTCCATAATCATTGGAAGCATACTATGCAAGTAGCCAAATAACTCCAAGACGTCCAATCAAACTAAGTTCAACCAAGATCACAAGACAAGACTCTATGCAATAAGAACATGGGGAAACCCTTAAAGATTAGTCGAACATTAAGACAAGAATAGACCTACCTCTTTTGCTACCACTTGACAAACTCCCACTCAAATATGGGTTTATTAGGGAGTCGGATTCTAACTCTACGAGTCCTACCATCCATTAAGACACAACAAGCATGCAACTATTTCATCCTAAGTACAATATCAAAATCCACCACATCAAATCCAATAAGTCATGAAGCAAGACCTAATGTAATATGAACACGGATCAACACTTACGGACTTTCTAGCAACCAAAAGTAATAATGAAAGAAATAGTGAAACTCAAATCCATCAACATCAAAACCTTCAACGTACCTTCCTTTGTCTTCCCCTTCGAAGCGGCATGATCAACTAGAAGAGCAAAGAACATTTGTTAGAGGGGGAAACCCTATCTCACTTCTAAAGCATGACATAGACAATGAAGAAGGGAAGCATTTCCTAAAACATCTCATAGCCTCTTACTCATAGTTGTGGTGCACAACACAACCATGAATAAGACTCTAATCGGCGTAGTTTGTTGGACTCCGTGGATCCATGAACCAAGTGCTCTAATACCATCTTTTTCATGACCCAAGCCTAGGCCCTAGACATGACCGGCAAATGAGGAACCCGAAGGGACCCCAACCAAGCCTCATAGCATATCATTACACATCCTTGGTAGCGGAAATAATATAAAATATTATAAGAAACATGAACAAGGAGAAATGTGACTAAGGGAGAAAGAGAGAGTTTAATACTTAAATAACATAGATGAGTCAAAGCTCAAACATAATACAAAACTTGTCCAACAACACCTCTAAATATAGATACTTAGCGGGGGCCAAGACAAAGCAACCGAGCTCACCCTCATAGTCAAAATAGCAATAAAAAAAGAAGGAATCAATGCATAACATAAGAAAAATAGAGTAACATCCTCGAAATGGAGGACTCACCAAAAAAATTGAGTGAAGCCGTACTAGCCATGTGGGCGGAGATGCTCAAGCGGGGCTCCGATTCCTATGTAGTCATATTATGTAGGCATAGAGTATGTGTTCATACGATGGAATGTACTAAGTATGTGGGATGCAATGCAACAAGAGATAGGCAATGTAATCAAAATGCATAACAATAGGCAATAGGCATAATACAACAGTATGTCATGCATAGACAATGCTTATAGTAAAACATGCTTGAAAATATCCATTCTTTCATAACTTACTTAACATATTAAGATAACATAATTAGCTTATCCAATTACCTTATACTAGATGGTGAGAAATATAGCATGAATTAATAACCCCAAAACATACATGAGGATAAGGAGTACATCATAGTTCATAACCTCATAAAGAGTAACATAACCTCATAGGGAGTAGCATAACCTCATAAAGAGAAACATAACCTCATGGGGAGTAGCATAACCTCAAAAAGAGTAACATAACCTCATAGGGAGTAGCATAACCTCATAAAGAGTAACATAACCTCCTAAGGAGTAGCATAACCTCATAAAGAGTAACATAACCTCATAGGGACTAGCATAACCTCAAAAAGAGTAACATAACCTCGTAAGGAGTATATTGCATTCACACAGGAGGGTGAGGTGTACAACATAGCTCATAACCCCTACATGTAGGAATTGGCCTTGCACTAGAGGATAGAGCATGTAACATAGTTCATGATCTCTCCCAGTAGGCTTTCACAATTGACAAGAGCATAAACTTTATCGTAAGAATCCAAGATGTCATTAAAAAACTCATAAGAACATGACAACATGAGATCCCAACAATTCCCATGCAATACCAAAGGTGTTTTACATGATTCAAACACATATATTTATTCCTTTCATCCTTATATACATACCTTCCCTTCTTATCCTCATTTGTTCATCACATACATACATCATTTCATCACCATTTCATCATCATCTAATCATCATAACATTATTCAACTCATAAAACATGCATTGGACCCACAATTCCTGAAGAAACCCTAGCCGGACATTTTATCAAACACTTGGCAGGTGTGTAATGGAGGTAAAAGATAATGCAATTTAGAGATAAAAATCATACAAGAAAATCCATTGTAAAATCATCAATCAACACTTTGCAATACCCTCAAGATATACACATCAAAACCCCTCGTCAGATCCAACAATATATCTAAGATTTAGAGCTTAAAACATGATAAAACAACAATACTTTCATGAACTAAAATCACTGTAAAATAATTTTCTCGATATACAAGACCCACATGTAAAATCCACTTTAAATCATGCAATATTAGTAAAAAGGAGGCCTAGGCACCATGGGTGGGAAGACCCAATGGTTCAACACCACATACCTTAACTTTTGGAGAAACATTGAAGAAGGATTTAATGGGGACTTGAAGCTTGAGTGAAATCCTTGATGAAATCCTTAAGATTGGTCTTGAGTTTTGGGGCTTGAATATGGATATTTGGCCAAGTGTTTTGGTGAGTACTAGGGAATGCCTAGGATCATATGAGGGTGAAATAAGGCTAAGTATATGTATTTTCAAGTGTGGGAACCCTTAGGTCCAAGGCTTAAAAGTCTTGAACCGAAGTAAAAAGAAAATAGGACCAAAATGGACTGCTCACTGGAATTGCATTTTCTGCACAAATGAGCTCCACAAAAATGGGCATAGCTCCTTCATCAAAATTCAAAATGAGGTGGAATCAAGTTTGTTGGAAAGCTCATTTAAAGTGATTTAATTTGATAGATTGTGGGCCACCCAGTCCTTTGTGTACAAAGACATATGCCCCTTCAAAATTGACCCTCCAATATCACATTTTTTTTATTTTTGAATTTTTATACGGTTGCTCTAAAATTCGAGTTAGACCCATTTCCCACTCAATTTGACCCCCTAAACGAGAATATGAAGTCGTATTTTCGAAATAACGATGAATTTTTAGATATATGAAAATTACAATTTCGAACACTTCGAGGCACACTTTCAGGCTCTTTTTAAGGTTGTTTCATAAATATCTTAAATTTCATGCATGATTTTGCAAATCCATCTTCGCATTATTTTTTAGGGAAAAAATTGTATAGGAAAAGGGTGGTCTTTGATTTTTAGGTCACCAATATCAAAAAATAATTTTGAGTGATTAGAGACTTATTCAGTAGGGTATGCGACCAGCCACATGGCAGACTTGGTCTCTCACAGTATAAAAATGGCATAAACTCATTCCTAGGACAAAATAGGAAAAATGAATTTTGCAAAATAAAACCTATGCAAGAGCAAGTCCACATCGCAGATTTGGTTCACCAGATGTCAAAATTTTCCAAATTTTCACTGTTTCAGCTGAGGGCAATTGGGTAATCTAGCACCCTTATACACGGAGGTGATAGACCAAGATCGAGGAATATAGTCCATTACATACTAGGGCCAGCCCATAAAAGCAAATCTCGTTCTATAATAAATGAATTGTCTCTTTAATTTTTCAAACATTTTAAGCGCTAAATCTCTCAAAAATGCTCTTAAATTCTCTGTAATCTTCATCAAAACCCTTGGTTAAATTCAAGACTCTCAAGAACTCTCTTTGGATTTCAAGAACTCAAGTGAAGCCCACAAGTCCTCTCAAGTTTTCCTTCTAGAAATTTCAAGTTTAAGCTATATGAATTTCATTCATGGGGATTCTTCCACCCATGAAGCCGAATCCTTGTTTTAAATCAAATTCCATGACTTTAAGATTGAATACTTTATGGGTAGTTGCTATTATGAACATGATATAAGTTTGAATTCTTCAAGTATTGATTTGATTATGCATGAATTCCTATTGGGGTTTGATATTATAATGGATTTTTTGATATTAAAGTTATGTACACTATAATGCCATGAAAAGCTATGAAAAAACTTGTGAAGCTTAATTGGATTTCATGATACTCAAATTGGGGCTTTTACTACAATGTCGGTGGATTGATTTGGATGACGTTTAAATGAATTAATTTTCTCTTCTCATGTATTATATTCTTGAATTGCATAATTTTAAGCTTCCATGCATATACCCACCATGTTTGACTGAAGTTATGTGACAAACCTCTTATGTGAATGACATGATTATTACAATTATGCAAGATAAGACAGTTATAATGAATTGAGGGCTAATAAGCATGCGATGAATTTATGAGAATGTTATGAATATTATGAATGACATGAATCCCTATCTTTGATGCCATAAAGTTTTATATTTATGTGCTACTCTTAAGATATGATAAGTATATGAATTGACTATTCCGTGGGATTGCTAACCTAGCACCAAAAGGACCTTAGCTTGGTTGGTAGCCATTGTCCCTAAACTATGTACCACCATAGGTTTGTTATTTTTATTTCCTATATAGGATTGTACTTACCAAAAATGCTATAAGATAAGATAAGGATATTTGTTGAACGAACCAGAAAAACTATGTCGTAAGGTAAGGATATCTTGTGAACCCAATTGTAAAGGCCATGCCATAAGGTAAGGATATTTGGTGACACTTTCCAAAAAGCCTATGTCATAAGGTGAGAGTTTGTTTACCATGGCAAAGTAGACCACTCCTTGTCGAGTATGGAGTGAACATTAGGATTTCAAGTATTAGCTCATTTGGTCTTACATATCGATTATGGTCCTTTCCCACCTAAGTATGATATATCATGTAACTTGGTTATTCTTCATGCATGTTTTGAGTAAGCGTTGATCATTCATGTCATATTGAGCTTATATCCGTTGATTATGATTATGCATATTATTTAATTTTGGGTTATGTTCCTTGTTGCATTGCACCCTGCATACTTAGTACATTCAAGTACAAACACATAATTTTTGCCTACATGATCTAACCATGTAGAGATTGGAGCTCCTATTCATCCTCCTCCTCCACGTGGCTAGACGGTTTGATTGAATATTTCTATTGGTGAGTCCTCCATTTCGGGGATAACATCCACTTACTTTCATGCTTTTGTTAAGACTTATCTATTTATGAATATTTATCTTTTTAGGGTGAGCCTGGGAGATGTGGGCTTCCACTCCACCCATGTAAGAGGTGTTATTTGATATGGATATGTATGTTATGAGCTTGACTCCTATTATATTTCTGTAATTATGGAAGACTACTCTTAGTCCCTATTCCCTTCTTATGTATGATGCTTTTTGTTGATATGGTATAGAAGTCCTAAGCCCCGTACTATCACTATAACATGAGTTATACTTAACTGCCCTTTAGTCTTTATTTTCTATGTGGCCATGCTAATCCTCTTCCCTATAATATCCCCATAGTTTGAGTCCAGAGTCCTGCTTCCCCTAAAATAATGTGCTTGTTGTTTAATTATACTTTCATAACCAATGATATGCTATGTATGCTTAAGAGGCTTATTTGGGGTCCCTTCGAGTTTCTCATTCGCTATGTCACACCTAGGCCCTAGCTTGGGTCACGACCCAAGCCTAGGGCCTAGACATGACGCAACGAATGGGAAACCCAAGCTTAACCCAAACAAGCCTCTTAGTATATCTTATGTGCATCCTTGGTTGCATAAGCATAAGCAAGCATCAAACACATAATTTCTAAGGGAAACGGGGATTTGGACTCATGCTATGCGGATAATAAGGGGAAGGGGTTTGCATGAATCACATAGCAAGCAAGTACTAAGGGAAGGGTAAGTAGGACTCAAGCTGTGTGGAAGTAGGGACTTATGACTTGCATCACCTTCTATCAACATCAACATTATCAAATAACATCCTAAGGAATAGGGAGTAAGGGATAATTTTCCATAAAAAGCTCATCATCTCAACATAGGTACATAGCATAAGTATCCAACAACACCTCTAGACATGAGTAGGAGGGGGGGCCAAGACAAGTCCCGGGCTCACCCTCAACTAGAATGTGAAGTGAAATAGTCTCAATAGAAGCATGATAGAACTCAGATATTGTCTATAAAATGGAGGACATACCACTATAAATGATCTTCTCGAATCAAGCTAGCCACGTGGAGGATGTCCAGGAGCGGCAGTTCCTACATGGTGAAATCATGTAGGAAAAAAGTATGCATTAATACTTTGAATGTACTAGTATCTGGGTATGTAATGCACATAACATATGTCATGAAACTAGTGAGCAATATGATCATTTAGAAACATCACTTGAACCATAAAACATAGGATAAGAGGGTCAAAGATTATCATACATAAGTAAAATATCCATATCTTTTGGGAAAATCTTGTTTTTACATCAAAGAAAGAACCATCATAATCATCATAAAAGGATTACTTAGGACCATACGGAGAACTTGAATATGTATGAGAGCAACCTTTAACCAACATAAACCTTGTGAGCTAAGCCATGGAGTCCAAATGTCTCCTCGACACCGGAAGAATGGGGAAGTCACTTGCCAAGGAGACCTCCTAAGATGCCTAAGTGGATCCACTAAAGCTAGCTACTAAGCAACCTCTAATAACAGTTGGTCTAGAAGTCGACCTTTACTAGCAGTGACCTTTATTTCCTACAGTGGCACATAGTTATAGGACAATAGGATTCTACTATGGTCTCTTGCTCTAGCTATGGGAAGTATCCACATATATCCCAAGGTCCACTCAGTGCTATGTGTGACTCTCATGGAATGACCATAGACATGAACTATAGAATCATCTAGTGTGGGGAGGTATTCTACTAACCCATCCCATAAGCCATGTGAAACAAAAGCAAGGTATTCTACTAACTCATCCTAGAGACTTTTGAACATATATCATCATCATAAGGATAGCTCCTAAATCTTGTTTATGCATCTACTATTAGCTTATCATTATCTTCTAAGCTTTACTAGGTAGAGGACTCATACCTCAATCATTCATTCATTCTTGACTTCAAATAGACTAGTCCCATTGGACATTTGAACATGGATATAATCATGACATGCATAATCTTATATACCATAACAACATGGAGGAGGGGCTTTATAACAAATCATAGCCTTCATAGGAATTCAATGCATTTCAAAACATACTTGATAGACCTCATCATTCATCATATTCATAACTTGCATCATTTGTAATAAACCATTCATCAACATAAGAAGCTTTATCATATAAACCTATTCAAAACATGGTGGGTCTATGTATGGAGACTTAAAATCATGTGATACAAGAGTATAAAACATGAATGAAGTAAAATAAGATCATTTAAGAACCATTCAAATCAACCCACCATCATTATAGCAAAATCCTTAGTTTGGGTATCATGAAATTCATCTCAAAATCCATATTTTAGCCACCCACATTGAGATTCAAAAACACATAATAGATTAAGATAGGAAATTATCTAAAACCCATCAATTTAAATCATCCTAAACAACCCATCACAAACATTTATATCATCCTTTCAAACATAGCTGTGGGAACATGAAATTAGTATTGTAAAATTGTCAACTCCTCAACACTTCATGGTATCATAACATTTATAACTTTGAATATCATAAAATAGTTCATATTAGAAAACCCTTGAAATCAATTTATTTAATTGCATTCAGTAGTTGAATATTCTCAGCATAATTCATGCTTAATAGGAGTAATCAGAAGTACCCATAAGAATCAACCAGTAATTTTGAAGGATTTCAACAAAAAGGGTTTTGGGACTTTATAGGTGGAAAAACCCTTGAATGAAGAGACCCACATACCTTAGACTTGTTGTTTCTTGAAGGAAAATTGAGGAAGACTTAGGGCTTCACTTGTATTCTTGAGTTCTAACAAAAGTTTCTTGAAGTGTTGAAATTGAATGAAAGGTTTTGGGGAGGATTTGGAAGAGGATTAGGGATACAATGGCTTAAAAGAGTGTATGAGAGTAAATTGGCTCATAATCCTATCTTGAAAAAGTAGAAATATCATCAGAAGGTGAAAAATAATGTTTTGAACTGTCCTGTCGGCAAAATCGGTGGTCCAGAGGTCCCATCGCAGAACCATTGGGCGATATGTCAAAAGGGACCTTCAGATCGCCCTTTTTGATAGTTTTAGAAACTTTTTAGAGTGATTTAGCGACCTATTCGGCAATGCACCGAATGCATTAGGTGGTCAAACTAATTGTCGCCCTTTTTGATAGCTCAGATAAACTTCAGTAAAATGGTCATTACTTCTTACTCCAAATTCATAATGAGATGAAGCTGGATGCATTGGAAAGCTAATTCAAAGACCTCCAATTTGGTAGGTAGTGGATCACCTATTTAATTATGTACTAAGAGACGTGGTCTTTTGAAGTTAACTCTTACATGAACTCATACCGAAACTTAGCCGAACTGAATCCTTTGGTCTTGGCTCGATGTACGAGATGCCCTATGACCCCAAACAACTTGTAATGCACTTAGAAAACCTAATAACTGATACTACCACATTAGAAATCATCAATTTGATCCTATACACATATGAGAAAGAACTCGAGTCTTAGCTTAAGATCTAGAGTGTTATAGTTGTGACACTACCTGCACCCTCGATGCCCTGAATAGCTGCCTGGACTGGCCTACCCTAGTATGCTTGATTGCGCTGGCCCTGATGATCTTTACTTCTATATGAATGACTACCAAACTAACCATGGTAACAAAACATCTTGCCACTACCCTGCCTTACAAGTCTGATACCCTCAATTATTCTTGGATGGTCGATGATACTCTGAAAGAAACCACCAAATAGCACCAGAGAAGTTATAGCCTCTTGAAGATAACTAGTGAAGCCCTTCACTAGCCTATGAATCCTCTCAAAGATAAGCAATAAACCCCTTCACTAGCTTATGAACCTTCTCACACTTAGTGGGAATACTTTACATAGCACAATGGGATAGCTCATAAAAGCGGGCCTCATACTCAAACATCGTCATAGAACCCTACTCCAGCTTGTGAAACTTATTTCGGCATCAGTCACGAGGGTTGTAAGGCATGAATCTCTTATTAAATAGCTTTTTGAATTGCTTCCAACCTATCATAGGAGTATCAACTATACTGCATTTTAAAATTGATCCTCACCACTTCCTAGCCATACAGGTGAACTGATAAGATGTGTATGCCACCCCAGGAACCTCTAGAATGCACAAAATGTACAATCGATCCTAGCACTCTGTCAAGAAGGCATAAACTCTTATCTCCTAATGTACCATCAAAATTAGATGGATCCAATCTCATAAACCTCTCAAAGCTCTCCTATTCAGATAGTGAAATAGTAGCATTAGGAAAAATCGATGGGACTGAGAGTCCTAGTGGTACAATAGAGGGCACAAGAAATGATCCTATAGTCTGAAATACAACACTAGGTCCCTGAATAGGCTAGGAGGGACCAAAAAACATGAGAGGAGCTGAAGCACCCAAAAGAACACTTGTGGTAAGGATTCTCTCCAACCTCACTAATAGTCGAAACAATAGCTCCTAAAGTGCTTGCGTAGTATTTGGAACTATAGGGGACAGAACTAGATCCTTGGGCTATTCTTTATGCTTAGGAATGGTCTTAGCAATAGGATCAAGAGATGCCTCTCTAGTCTATCCTCATGATTGTTCTACTCCTCTAGCTCGATCTCAAACCTCTGACTCTCCCATAACCCTTACTTTGCCTGCAGGCTGGGCTCAATAGGAGGTATAGGTCTATCATCCACATCTATAGGTATAGTCCTCGCCATCTATGCAAAAAGAGTGGATTAGAAGTATCCAAATATTTTAATATAAAAAAATGCACTAAAGGAACTAACCCAAGAAGTTCATCTTAACAAGTATCTTGTAGGCTCTTGAATATAGGCACCAACGTCTACATACTGATCCACGAGACTCAGTTAGAAACTCTACTTTTTAATTCATGAGATCAATAAAGCTAGAGCTCTGATACCAACTTTGTCATGACCAAAAAATGGCGTTATGACTTAGAGACACTGAAAACCCTACTAAACAATAAAAGTAACTCAAATGAAGATAACTGGGTAGATAAATAGATAAGTAACCAAAGCCACAAAACACAATTCATATATCAAAAATTGGTGTCATGAGTTTAAAGAGCATATATCATAACACTGGATTTAATAGGTACATCTAGTCTCCAATAATTAAATAAAGACTACAAAACTAAGGATAATGTCCAGTGGGAACTCAAATCCTTGAATCTCACCACTAGATCTGAGAAGGACCAACTGCATAATCGATCAACTGCTTCGGGAGAATCCCTGACTGGAATCTGTGAAAAGAGAAAAGTAGGCGGAGTACAAATAATATGTACCCAGGAGGTTTAGCTGACTAGGTATTAGGGATTAAGTAAACTATGCAATAAACCAGAAACATTTTCATCAGCATACAGAAAAACCTAGTCCAGTAATGGTGTCGCCAATTTATATAGAACAACGTAAATAAAAGTAAACATATAACCTTAGGTAGAGCAAGTCAATCAATATCAAGTAGCGCAATGAGATGGTATGCAATACAAGATGGAATTAAGATTGTTGCACAACTTTTGATATACACCTCCACTGAGTGAAGACTCCAGAGACTAAGGGGACCTGAAGGGTCACTAATTCACAGACTATATCCCTCACACACAATCTTAATATATCCATCACCTTGCCTCCCACATGTGGTCAAGAGTTTTTAAAGGTGTCATGTTTTCTTTCAAAAAGGCAATTCACCACAAAAGTCTTTGCAATATAAATACATTAGAATGAGTACAAGTAAACTTTATAAATAGTTTGAAGTTCAATATATGTATAAATGAATAAGTCCCTATAGCTCAATTGTTAAAAGATTTCTCTTTTAAATTCTCGAAATGATGACATAATTTATAATTGAACGTAAAAGTTCATTTCTCAGTATATGAAATGCCTCAGCATATATCTTTCACAACCCATCACAGTTCTTAATAAATTTCATGAGTGTCTCAATAATATCAATTATGAAATAGAGAGGTCACAATCAAAAGTGTAGATCAATTTCTCAATTGGTCTGCCAACAAGTATAAAGACTTCATGGATATCATAATATTACACCCAACCAACATGTCATGATCTTATCTCATAGTCTAATACATACGAGTACTCAATTACCCAACCCCAATCCAAAGAAAAATTAGTCAAACATACTTCAAGATTGAACTACACACAAAACTTTAACCAGACGAATAAATCACAAAAGCAACTCCCAAATACATCATAAAGAGTCTATCCATGCCTATATCGTAATAGTTAAGAACTGGGTGAAAAATCATTCAAAAATTAATTAATTTTGAAAAATATTAAATCTAAAAATTGAGATTAAAATTAGATTCTAAATGAAAAATATAACTCATGGTTGGAAAACCTATAAAATTTGACTGTAAAACGAGTTAGAAACTGTCAAACCTCAAGTTTAAGTTCATTGAAAAAGACCTAAAAATAAAGTTAAAACCAAAAAAATTAATTTTCACAAAATATTTGATGGAAATAATAAAGGATTTGAAATGTCCCGAAAATGTGCCTCGAAAATGCCCATAATTATAATTTCTGTATATCTCAAAATTCGTGCGTGATATAAAAAATCTGACTTCATATTCTTGATCAGGGGGCAACATTGTTGGAAATGGGTATAATCCCGATTTTAAAAGACCCATGGAGAAATTCCATTTTCACAAAATTTGTAATTTCCAGTGCAATTCGTGTTGGCTCCACGATGCGGACGCATCAAGGAGCAGTGTTATCACTTCCTTAATTTTTCGGTTTGGCCTAACACATTGGGATTTTGGCTCCATTCTCTTATATGCGTAAAAATACTTATACTTAGCCATTTTTCAACTATATATCACTGAAGGCACTCTCAAAATCCTGTCTAACACTTAACCAAATATTTCATCCAAATTCAAGTGTCCCAAGCTTAATTCTGGATCTGAAGAACTTCATTCAAGCTTCAAGTTCTCATTCAAATCTACATCAAGGAAATCCCCAATTTGAGGTATATGGGTTTCAATCATTGGGTCCTTTCATCCAAGGTGTCCAACCCTCCTTATTATGAAATTTGCATGTTTCCAAGTTGTATTACTTATTGATCTTCTAAATCAAAAATTCGGGCATTTCAGAATAAAATAAAGGTTATTACTTATTATGAATTATGATTACAAATTACGTTCGGGTTTTATAAAATGTTGATTGAAAACACATGTCTACTTATTTCAAGTTTATGGTTTGTCTATTGTGACTATGCATGTTTTGGGCTATGAAACTATCATCTATTATGAGATTTGATGACGGGTTTCAAGGTATCTTACATGAGGGTTTTACTATGTGTTCATGGGTTGATTTACATTATTTTTTTCACATTATTTCACTCTTGAATTACATGATTTTGAACTAGCATTGCACAGCCGTTAAATGTTTGATAAAATGTCTTGACAAGAATTCTTAAGCTATTGATGATCTATTGTGTTGATTATGAATCAAGTGACTATAAGATAATTAAGGGGTTGTATGTGTGTATTGAATTCATGAAAGTATCTATAGTGTTGCAATTTGATCACACATTATTGGGAGATGGCATGCCCAACCACCTTGTTAAAGGGGTGTCAAGCCTCAACCACTATGATGGGGGTGACATGTCTATCTACCTTATTGAGGGGTATGTACATTGACCACTATTATGGGGGTGGTATGCCCATCCACCTTGTTGAGGGATATGTATCTCAATCACCTTCCAAGGGGGTGGCATGCCTTGGAGTTCAAGTAAAGCTTACTTGGGCTATGTGGATATGGTCTCTTCCTACACATGTATTATGTTCTATATAAGCATATTATTTACAAGCATATTTTAGATTAAACAGTGATCATGCATGTCATATTTATATTATACTCATCCATTGCTTATGATTATGCATTTTGACTATATTGGCTTATGTCTTGTTGCATTGCATCCTACATACTTAGTACATTCAAACGTACTAATGCATACTCTGTGCCTATGTGATGTTACCATGCAGAAATCGAAACTTGTCATGATCATCCTCCATGAGTCTAGTTTTTGCCATCTTGAAGATAAGCTTTTGGTGAGTCCTCAAGTTCGGGGACACTAGCTATGCTACTCTTGCTTTCGTTATCTCTTTATGTTGAACATTTAATACTATGAAGGTGAGCCCGAGAGTGTCTTGGCCCCCATCCAATCTATGTTTAGAGGTGTTTTTGGAACAGTTGATATATCTACGCTTTGAGCTTTGACTCTTTATGCTTTATAAATGTCAAGACTTTCCCTTAGTTCCTTCTTCATTTATTTATATTCTTGTTGTTATTTACTTTGCTTCCGCCATCAAGGATGTGTAATTGATATTCTAAGAGGCTTGTTTGGGCCCTAGGCTTGGGTCGTGACAGGCTTTAGGTTGAAAACCACTTACCTAATGAAGTTCCTTGAAAGTCCTTTTCAAAAATCACCCCTTAAAGCTCCAAAATTCGAAAATGGGCGAAAGTAGGGTGTTTCCCGATCAAACATTGTTCTGGCACTAATTTTTCCTTTATAATTGCGGGTCACTATTCTCCGAGATCGCGGAGCACACTAGTCCTAACATATCGGATTGCGACCCCTAGCTCAGTAATTGCAAAGCTACTAAAAAGATATCATTACAATTACGGGATCCTTGATCGTGATAGCGAAGCACAATAGAAAAAACCATCACGAATGGGGGACCCATGCCTGCGATCGCAAAGAACAATACAAAGGCACCAGATATCAGATTTTGGAAAATTAGCGAAGTCTCCAATCGGACCTTTGGGATTTATTTAGACCCCTTACACATAATCCATATATGCTAACCTACTAGGTTCAATGTTCCGGACTCAATGGAATTGTCGAAAATTGAATCTATGGTCCCCTTGACTCAAAAGCTGATAAAGTGCAACTACACTAATTAAAAATTTAAAAAGATCAAAATGCCCTTAGGATTTTCAAAAAATATGACAATGCTTCCACTATGGCTAAATTCACCTCCTTAATTCAGTGGAACCATCAAAAATTCAATTCGAGCATTTGAAGTCAAAATATTGATCAAAGCCACACCTTTTTTTATTTTTGACTACACTTTCAACTTTGGACCTCAAATCTACAAACCAGTCTCAAAACTGAAAATAAAGTCACTTCTAAACTAATTTTGACATTTTCAAACTAATGGAACTGTCCAAATTCTATTCCGAGATCTGAAACTCCAAATGGTTCCAAAGCTCACTTTTGAAACACTTATACCTTCATAATTCAAAAATTACCACACCTTTCAAATTTTGAGAAATGCCAAAATCAATCTCACAAATGGACTATTTAAGCCTTGGGCCCACTACGAAAAGTAGTTATTCGATTGACCTTTAGCTATTTGTTACAATTTTGGGCATTTAACCCTCGTTGTACAGGCATGTATAAGCAATGTATATTTGTGTATCATAATATATTTTATGTATAGCTCATGTATAAGTAATATACATTGTATAGTAGTGTATACTTTCTATAACTTTGATAAACTATATCATATAACCATCTATAATTTTGCTGCTTTTGGGCTATTCTTTTATGTAAATAAAACATGAGTTACTGTTTTTAAAAAAATTTTACTGTATAATTTCCCCTTAAATCTATTCTATAATGGCCCCATGTTGACAAGGGTCACACACCTCTGGTAATAAGATACCGAAAAATTCAAATGAAAGGTATTTAACTAAATAGGGAGAACCTAAAGGAACTCAAACCATTCGGATATTGGCATGTAAGCGGGAAAAAATACGGGCACAAAGTTTATTATTGTCCTAAAAATTTTAGGAAAGTACAAATTTTGTTATCTTCCTATAAAGGTTATAGGAAAGAAAAGGCCGATACACCTGAGGAAAAGATGCTATAAATTTGAAAATTTCCTTAAAATTTACTGGTTTAAAAATTGGAGTTAAAAGCAAAATATATATATTATAAGATTCTAGATAATTTACAATTTCAGCCTCACAGAACATAAATTATGAAGGAAATAAAGGTCGTTTGACATTTAAGGGATATTTTCGTCAATCAATATTTATTATCATGCTTTTGTGATATATAGCTAGATGATATGATTCATTTCAATTAATTATGCTTTAGCTTCCCTTGCATTTCATAGAAGGTCAGTTTAGCTCATTAGTGTCATGCTGGCATCAAGGATTTATTTGGGATCAGTCATGATCCTAAGTGTCGGTCATAACTATGCTGTAGACTTGAATCATGACAGGGCTTTATTTGTATTTTATAAAGCATTAAGAAATTTTACATATTACGTTTTACACCCATTCAACTTAATCCCCATTTTAATGAGGCTTTGGCCTTGCATAATCAAAGTAAATTTAAACACTTATTTTTAACTCTTTACTCTTTTTTCTTCAAAAATCTCCCATTATAAAACTAGGCAAATTGTCAATGTACTTGGCCCCAAATTTATAAATCTTGTTATCTTCACATGCCAAAAAAAAAAACTAGGAAGTGTTATGAATATAAAATAAAAGGCAGAAAAATATAGAGGAAGAGAACGAGGGAGAATACATATATGGTAGGTATTCTCTACAAAATGCATGCATTCACTGCAATTCTTATGGCCTTTTATAGCCAAAATACAAGAGGAATAGGGAGACAAAATCATTATAGGTGAGGCCCATAAACCATCACTTATTCTTCCTTTCAACATTCAATCAGTTGCAATGAAAATTTTCTAGATTCCCCATGTTATTATTATTCAGATAAGAATCCTGATAATCATGATCAATTATTTTATCCCCTTAATTGTTCATGTAAAAGGAAGGTTTTATGTGACCTTAATACGCATTATAAGCTGCCTCGTTAAAAACCTTGCTAGGTAAACTCAGTGGGATAAAACCTTGGCTAAGGAAAAAAGAGTACAACGTGTATTATCTCTCCCTGATAACAACTTTATTTGACAATTTGGAGACGGCATATTCCAAATTTGTATCTTAACTTCTTGAATGTTGATGTTGGTAATGCTTTACTGAATAAATCCAAAGATTATCACTTGAACGAATTTGTTGTATATAAATTTCACCTTTATTCTAAAGATCATGTGTGAAAAATAATTTTGGTGAAATGTGTTTCATTTTGTCTTCCTTTATGAAGTCACGTTTCAACTGAGCTATATACGCAACATTATCTTCAAATATGACCGTGGGTACTTTGACATAATTTTTCATTCCACACTTCTCTTGGGTAGAATGTATCATCGATCTCAACCACACATATTCTCTACTTTCTTCATGAATTGATATTATTTCAGCATGATTTGAAGAAGTAGCAACTATGGACTATTTTGTTGATCGTCATGATATAATAGTTCCTCCGTACATAAACAAATAGCCTATTTGTGATCGAGCTTTATGTGGATCTGATAAATAACCTGCATCTGCATAACCAATAAGGTCTGCAACACCTTTGTTAGTATAAACAAACCCATATCTACTGTAGCCTTCAGGTATTGTAAAATATGTTCGATACTGTTTCAATGCCTTCGCATTGGGGAAGAACTGTATCTTGCCAACATATTAACAAGGAATGTTATATTAGGTCTAATTGAGTTAGTGAGACACATAAGTGCTCCAATAGCACTAAGATATGATACTTTCGGACCAAGGAGTTCTCCATCCTCTACTGGGGGATGAAATGGATCTTTATTTGCTTCAAGTGATCTAAAATCCATTGAGTACTTAATGGATATGTTTTGTCCATATACAATCATTTTAAGATTTTCTCAGTGTAGGCTGATTGATGAACAAAAATTTCATCTGCTAAATGTTTTATTTGCAGACCTATACAAAGTTTTGTCTTTCCGAGTTCTTTCATCTCAAATTCTTTCTTTAAATATTCAATTGCCTTTTGGACCTCTTCAGGAGTTCCAAAGAGATTTATCATCAACATAAACAGCGAGTATTACAAATTTTGATCCCATTTTTTTAATGAAAACACATAGACAAATGACATTATTTTTATATATCCTTTGTTTATCAAGACAACTGAGGCAATTATACCACATCTTCCCTGGTTGTTTCAAACCATATAATAATCTTTGCAATTTGACCGAGTATATTTCTCGAGACTTATTACATGTTACAGGCAATTTGAATCCTTATGGGGGATTTTCATGTAAATTTCACTATCAAGTGAGCCATAAAGGTAAGCTACAACTACATCCATTAGATGTATTTCAAGATTTTCATGTACAACTAAATTGATGAGATATCGAAATGTTATTCCATCCATAATAGGTGAATAAGTTTCTTCGTAATTGACACCAGGTCTTTGAGAAAATCCTTGTGCAACAAGGCGTGCCTTGTATCTTACGATTTTATTTTTTTTATTTCTCTTTCGCGCAAAAACTCATTTATGGCCAACTGATTTTACACCATCAGGAGTTTGGACTATAGGTCCAAAAACCTCACGCTTAGAGAGTGAATTCAACTTAAATTGAATTGCTTATTTCCATTTAGACCAATCATCTCTACATCGGCACTCTTCGACGGATTTAGGCTCATGATCCTCACAGTCTTTCATGACGTTAAGTGCAACATTATATGCAAAAATATTATCCACTGTAACGTTCGATGGATCTAAATTTATCTCATCATCAAAAGAACTGATAGGAAGTTCTTCATTCCCTTGAGTCTCGAGTTCACTGATTTCTTCAAGAATATCAATATTTCTCAAGTCTTGACCTTCACCAAGAAGTTCTCTTGTAGTATTATATTTATTATTCCTTCTGCTTCTCTTTGTAGGATTTTTATCCTTTGATCCTAATTCTCTACCACGTTTAATGCTTCTTAGGGATTTAGAAGTTGTGATATTAGCAGAAGGGCCCTTTGGGACATCAATCCGAATAGGCATATTCACTGCAGAGATATGTGACTTAGTTATCCGTTTTAAGTCAGTAAATGCATCTGACATTTGATTTGTTATTTTCTGCAAGTAAATAATCTTTTGTACTTCTTGCTCACAAATAGAAGTACGCGGATCAAGATGAGACAAAGATGAATTTTTCCATAAAATTTATCTTTTAGTTTCACTGCTTTCTCCCCTTAATTTTGGGAAATGTGTCTCATTAAACCAACAATCTGCAAATTGTGCAACGAACACATCTCTGTTCAGTGGTTAGATACTGAATAATGGAGGGTGACTCAAACCCAACATATATTCCTAACCTTTTTTGAGGTCTCATCTTAGTGCGGTATCGTGGTGCTATAGGCATATACACAGCGCACACAAAAACTCTTAAATAAGGTATATTAGGTTCTTGACCCAAAATCAACTACAATGGATAAAATTTATAATAATGTGTCGGTCTGAGACGAATCAGAGTTGCCGCATGCAAAATTGCATAACCCCAAACAGGAGTGGGTAACATAGTTTTTGTAAGCAAAGATCTTACTATCAACTACAATCTTTTAATTAATGACTCAGCAAGGCCATTTTGAGTGTGAACATGAGCTACAAAATGTTCAACTCTTGTCCCAATTGATAAGCAATAATCATTAAATGTTTGGGATGTAAATTCTGCAACATTGTTAAGACGAATTGTTCTAATTTTATTATCACGGAACTGTGCCCGTAATCATATAATTTGTGCCAATAATTTTGTAAATGCCAAGTTGCGAGATGATAGCAAACATACATGAGACCATCTTGAAGATGCACTTATTAGCACCATAAAGTACCTAAACGATCCACTAGATGGGTAAATAGGTCCATAAATATCTCCATGTATACGTTAGAAGAATGCAATGGACTCACTTCCCACCTTTGTTTGTGATGATGTCATAATTAACTTGTCTGGATAACAAGTAGTACAAGAGAATTCATTGTTTAAAAGAATCTTCATATTCTTTAGTGGATGATCATTTGAATTTTCTATAATCCGTCTCATCATTATGGATCCAGGCGTCTCAAATAATTGTGCCAAAGTATAAAAGCATTGGAATAGAACGTGCTTCAATTGCACTGATCTTTATCCAATACATCTTTTCAATAACATATGTCTGCCCAAAGACATTTTTAGTTATGACAAGATATTCAAGACCCATTTCATCAATTGTCTTGATGTGAAAACCATTTTCACGAATATCTTTAAAACTCAACAAACTTCTCTGAGATTGAGGAGAAAACATAACATTATTTACTGTGAGTTTTGTTCCTTTGGGCAAAATTATAGTGGCATTCCCAAAGCCCTCAATCAAATTTGTACTACCAGAAATTGTAGCAACATTTATACGACCCATACTCAAATGAGAAAAATATTTCTCATTTTGAATATTGTGTGTGTTGTGCCAGAATCAATCAAGCAAATGTCTTCATAATTAGATAGCTTGCTTTGAAAATTATCCATATCTTCAAAGAATAAAAATAAAATATCTATTAATTAAAAAAAATTCATTGTCATATGCAACATAAAAAAGTTATGATCCTAAACATTAGTGTGTAAATATATGTATATTAACATTGAGAGTATGTTGATGAACTATTTTGTCAACTATAAGAGAATGGAAAAGTTGCCAACCATATTTGACCAAAGAACAATTTGTTCACAACATTTAATTAATAACTAACTTAAGTTATCTATATATATAGTGAATGAATATTAAATGAAGATATTTCATTTGTTTATTAAATTATTTATTAATTTCTAGTTAAACAACAAGTCACTTTCTGATTTTTTGTTTTCTAAGTCCTATGGCCTTTTGGAAAGCAAGAGTTGGTGAAAATTTACAAGTTGTACATGCAATGATGAAAGAAAAAATTATGTGTGCACAATGATTGAAAATCACCTTATTAAAATAGTTCATTTTATTATTATTTTGCATGAACCATCAAATTAAAAGTTCATATTTTCATATATATTGCTAAAGTGACTTGATGAGCATACA
Organism: Solanum ossicruentum; assembly: GCA_025774065.1. Lineage (NCBI taxonomy): Eukaryota > Viridiplantae > Streptophyta > Magnoliopsida > Solanales > Solanaceae > Solanum > Solanum ossicruentum. The sequence continues at coordinate 11,526,198 of JAOTQR010000079.1, forward strand.
CATAGAGTTTAGAAATATTTATATTATAAGTAATAAAAAGATAACAAATATTATAAGTAGCACAAAGATAACAAATATTAAGAGACAACAAATATTATAAGTAGCACAAAGATAACAAATATTAAAAGTAGTACAAAGATAATAAATAACATCGTCATCGATAAATATTAAACATCGCTATTTTATTCTTCCATATTCACGGAGCCATCACCAATCAAGTCATTTATCTTTCCTTCAGGATTTTCAAAGAAATCCACCACATCTAAATGTGCCCAATCAACACGGTCGTTGGCTACAAAGTTAGCTTCAGGATTTTTATTCTTCTTTCTTAGTGATTCCTAATAAAGGTCAACCAAGTGTTTGGGAGTTCGACAATCACGTGCATAGTGGTTTCATCTACCACATTGAAAACTGTCTAATCTAACTATTTCACGTTTTCCATCTATTTCTTTTCCCTTTCTATATTGTGTTTTCTTTGGTGGGTGATTAACACCAGGGAAAGAATTTTGTTTTTGGTCATAATTGCGACCATGAACACGTCCAAGTTCGTATCCACGTCCACGACTAGTACGACGACCTCTTCCACTCCCAGCATGGTGGGCCTCCACCTCATTTATTTCAGGTAATGGTTCCGACCCAATCGATCGTTTCTCGTGATTTTTCATCAATAAATTATTATTTTATTCAGCCACGAGAAGATTGGAAATCAGTTCAGAGTACTTCTTAAAACCTTTTTCTCGATATTGCTGTTGTAACAGCACATTCGAGGCATGAAATGTGGAGAATATTTTTCCAACATATCATCATCACTAATAGTATCTTCGCAAGGTGAATCAGTCACTGTTCACAATTCCCCGTTACTGCTAAAAGGAAACAAGGAGTTGGCAGGAATAGAACTGGCAGCTAACCGATAAGAATAAAGCACTAGAAACTTCCGGAATTTTGGATGAAATTATTATACTTGTATTTCTTGCCTGTATACTATTCCCTCAGCTGGCATGACTTTGAGAAGAGAATTGCAAATATCTTTACTGGTTTTAGAAAATTGAGTCCAGTCGTTCGCACAAGGAAGGAAGTTTCAATTGAGAAGTAATTCTGAACATGGAAGAATTATGCTCATGAATAGACTTGAAATCTTGTAGCCTTAGATGTATCCAATCATATGGTGCCTTTGGATGTATCACCATCTTTAGGTGGTCATATCTTTCTTTCAATTTATTCCACAAAACAAGTGGATCTTTGACTGTGAGATATTACCTTTTCAGAACTTCGTCAATGTGATGACGCAAGAATATCATTGTTTTAACACTATCTTGTTTGGATGCTTTATTATTATTTTTGATAGTGTCTCCAAGACCTATTGCATCCAAATGGATCTCAACATGAGTACCCATGAAACATAGTTTTTGCCAGAACTTTGAAGTGCAACAAATTCAAGTTTAGCAAGGTTAGACATAATGAATAATCAAAATAATAATATCTTAACCTTCAAATAGTAGAGTCTCATGCTGATAACGTGTTATGAATATAAATAAAAGGTATGAAAATATAAAGAAAGAGAACAAGGGTGAATATATTATATGGTAAGTATTCTCTACAAAATACATACATTCACTGCAATTCTTATGGCCTTTTATAGTCAAAAATAGAAGAGGAATAGGAAGACAAAATCATTATAGGTGGGCCAACAAACCATCACTTATTCTTCCTTTCAACATGTCAACCCATATTTTCATTACATGATCAATTATTTTATTTCCAACAGGATGAAAATATAGATAGAATTATTTCTCTTGCATAATATCAAGGGACAACTTTATTTTTCCACGAGTGTGGAGGATTGGGAAACTGGGATTTAAAAGACAATGATTCCAGCATATTATTATCAAACTAATTCTTGTTTACAATTCAGAATATCAAGAACTCAGAACTGTTATCCAGAAGTCTAGGGGCTCACCTCCTCCATCATAAGGTTAAAGGCTATTTACAAATTAGAATGCAAATATTATTTGATTATCTACCTTTGATCACTTCAATCAACTATGCTTCAATCCCAAATCAATTGAGTTTTAGAACTCTCTGCCCTTGGAATCTCACCAAAGTTGAACACAAAATACAAAAAAGTCACAGTATGCTGTGATAAGCTTCAACGGCGTCGAGGCCCGAGCATTCGATCGTTCTATATACAACAGAAGAATAGCAAACAACTACAGTTTCTACTCCGAATTATTTGTGGTACTGATTGACTAAAATTATTCATCCCCTGATCCTGCACATTAAAGAAGGCTCAGCTCCACTTCTAAAAGAGAACTAAAAGTTAAAAGCAAGAAAATTTAACCTGGTAGCACTTCTCTTTTCCTTGCACCAACAATATACAAACATGTATGTACCTGATTGTTTTTCTTGTGAAGAAGATGGAGTTGAAGCACTTTTTGAGCTTAATCCAGAATTCCCTCGAGGTTCGCTTGACATTTCCTGCTAACCATGCTCATAATGTATTACAACTTGGTTGCTTGGTCACAGATCACTAACAAATATTACCACTAGGATATGTATAGTAAACGAATGTTAATATGTCACACTTTACTAGATATTTCTCAAACTAGTTTTAACAATTAGATGGTCAAATATTCCTACCTCAACAACCAAACCAATACATTCCTACAAATAAATAATGAAATTAAGATATAGAAGAATTTATTCATTGACCAACTTGCCTGTGATATAGACGCTTGGCTGTGGCTGGGAGCACTTCCACCAATCACCAAGGGACCCATATTTTCTTCCGCCAATGCTCTCAATCGGTTAAGCTCAGGCAAGATGATTTTGCCCAGGTCTGGCCTATCCTTCCTCCTCAGTTCTGCACATTGGAGTGCTAGCTTTGCAAAATTCAAGGTCTCTTCTATTGGCCAATCAGGAACTGAAGGATCTAATACCTCTTTAAGCTCTTCCCCATTCTCAATGCATCGAGAAACATAATGTGTTATGCCCATTGCTTGCTTGGCTGTTATCAATTGCAGAAGGAGAATTCCTAAGGAATAAACATCAGATTTCACCCCAAGCATGCCTGTTTGTTGATACTCTGGATCGATATAGCAAAAGGTGCCAGCTGCAGATGTCAACCGGTATTGTGTTACCTCTTCAGCACTAGAAGGAGGGATTAGCCTTGATAGTCCAACATCACTAATCTTGGTTACAAAGTTATGGTCAAGCAGAATGTTTCCAGGTTTGAGGTCACGGTGCACCAGAGGTTCTGGCTTGGTCTGGTGAAGAAAGAGCAAGCCAGTGGCGATCTCAGCTGCAATACGAAATCTAAGCTGCCATGAGAGTGCTTGTTCTTTATCTCCACGTCGCATGAGACGTTCCTCTAGACTTCCATTTGCCATGTACTCGTATATCAAACAACCATATTCTGGGCAAGCTCCAAGAAGTAGTACCATATTAGGATGCCTCATATGACTCAGGACTTCAACCTGAGTTAAATAGAAACAAAGAAAATAACTTAAAACTATCATCTATTAGGATATGTCCTTGAAACTGCACTTTTTGTTTCATAAACATTGCAGTATGTATTAAGAACCAAACATTATTATGGGGCTTCAGTATGTGTACTGTACCTCTTGCTGAAATTGAGATCTTCCTTGTGCTGCATCTGGACGCAAGACCTTAACTGCTACTGGCGTGTGATCAAGATAACATTTGTAGACAGGACCATATCCTCCTTCTCCGACCTTGAGAGAATCAGAGAAATATTGTGTTGCCTCTTCAATTTCTTCGATGCTGTACCTCCTATATCTAAAATTGCCTTGACCTAAGTTCATCATTGCTTTCTCTTTCTCCTCTGCTTCTCTATGAGCTTGCATTTCAGCATCTACTCTTCTTTTTGCTTCAAGTTCTGCAAGTCTCTGAGCTGCCTCGGCAGTTTCCATGGCAACCCTATATTTATCTCTCTCCTTTTCTGCTGTTACCTTTGCAGCTTCCTCTGCAAGACGAGCCTCCTCCAATCTCTTTTCTTCTTCCATCCGCCACAGATTGAGCTCCACTGACTACACATATAGCATATAAAAAACTATCCTATCCCATTAAAAAGTATGAGATGATTTTTTTCACCTTTTGTTTTGCTGTTAGTGCTTCCTTACATGCTGTACTGTACAAGTCCATTGTCCTCTGAAGCTCCATCTTTAGCCTTCTCATTTCAGCCTCTCCGTCGTCCTGAATTTTCAACAGTGACGTTAACAATAAAAAGATCAATCCCATAACCTGAAGCCTAGCATGCAACTTTTGCCACTTGAATCATCTGATCCATGCTTATATTGTAAATCATTTCTTTTATTCAGCATTAGATTTTAGGATATAAGGTTTTCTGTATTGAAATTGTAGAATTCCTACTTCTATCCGTGCCATAAGTAACTTGTTTACCCCTTAGTAATATTAGATTGTCTAGCCCAAAACTTGTTTGTTGAAACGTATTTTGCTTCAGTACGAGTTCCCTACATAATTAAAGACTGTGCAGTATGCATCATGCTTCCTAGGTTCAACTTTCTATTCTCCTAGCTTGTTGCTTTCAGTTCTCCATATATAAACTCATGACTAATCAAAAAGGGTAATTGAACAGTAAACCACAATATTTGTCTGTATATTGTATAAAGGATACATTCGTTGTCGTCAATATTAAGTGTTTCCTGAAGAAGTAACTTGTCTATCATACAACTTACAGTCTCAAATGAGGATGATGAGAAGTCATTGAAAGAGCTGAGCTCACTCCCCCTAGCTCCCAAGCGCTCTGAGCCAAAGCTACTATCTGAACTAGTTGATATTTGTGAAATACGGCCAGAATCCATGCCATCATACATCACGGAAGATGTGCGATCAGTGCTTGGCCTACCAGAGCTGACGAATGATAAATCAGTATCCGCTTCAGAAAGGTCAGAAAAAATCCTTGAAGGGATGACTCGTCGTCTATCAAATGGGGACCTGCTTCCAAAACGTACTGGCTTTAGTGTGTACACATACCACAGGGTGAACCAATTTTCAGAACCTATAATAGTTGGAAGTTACCCTATTTTTTTGGTCTCATCAGCTATGAATGATCGTCGTTGAGACCTGTCCACGACTGATCCAGCTGCACATTTAGTTGACAAAGGTAAGTTAAACAAAAAAATGTTGATGTTAAGAGAAGGGAAAATGTCATACTATGGATAGGCCGGGTACGTGCAGTAGGGGTAAAACCACCAGTATGAAAATGTTCTTCCAATTGTTGTATTTGGTTAATAAGAGGTGATGGCATAGGGGCTGGGCGAGAAGCATTTTTCACAGAAGAGATCTTTGACTTTGAGATTACATAAACAGTGCAGAAATCTGGTGCTCCCTTTGATACAGTGCTCGGTATATCTATAACCTTCAATCGTCTGTCACACATACTTGAGTTAGTCTTTATATTACACCCTTGACCATCCTTGGACTAGTTCCATGCCAAAGATTCAACAATTATCAAATACAATGTCATCTTCTTTACAACAAACAGTTTTATATATATATATATATATATATATATATATATATATATTATACCAAATAATTAGCTTGATATTTTAGACAATATTGTAGATATGCGAAAGGGAACTAAGTGCTCTTAGTAATCAAATTTACTGATTGAAAGCGATCAATCATAAGCATGTTATTGTTGCCATTTTTGTTACTCAATGACAATGCAAACTAAAAATATTCTGTACCTTTTACTTATTCTTCTTTGTCTTATGTGTAGTCCCTCGTTGATTTAGAATTTTGTTCCTTCTATATTCAATTGCCTTTTGATAGAGTTGTAAAGAGCTAGTAAGGACACGTATGGCACGCATAGGAAATGGGATTAGCGTTTGACTATTACGCAACTGATCAGTCATGCATGAGATCTTACCTTGTCTCAATAAGTTTAGGGGGTCGAAATTTAAATTTTATAGAGATACTTTATTATTTTATATAGTTATGATATATAAATTGAATAGTCATAACATATTTAATATAATTCTGAAAAGTAAAATCTTGAGAATGTAAAATACCTGCACACTTTATAAAGTAAGAATGTAAACAATGAAAATTTTTAATAAAAAATAATTTGAAGTAAAAATAATCAAACCTGACTCAAAACACAAAAAATTTATATAATAATATTGTAATAATTGCACTGAATTTGATAAATTGATATAATGATACTAAAATAGTATTGATTTGTTACACTACTTGAAATTTAATGAATACTCCAAAAAAATAAATTTGACCTTTTTATAAATACAACACAATATATTTTGCATACTGCAAAAAATTGTATCATAGCAAACTTAATATTCAATAATGAGCAAGTGAAAATAGAAAGAGGAATAAAAAAAGATAAATACATGTAAGATAATAGTCTTAATGAAACTTGATGATCCTTTGTATTTTCTCAAATTTGGACATAAATTATTGAATAGAACTAAATATTTTCATAACCGTGTATCTAAATCACTCTTCAAAGATGTGATAGGATTGATTTGATAGATGGATTGACTAAAAGATGTGATTGTGATAGAACTGATGAATTGATGGGAGACCATATGAGAATTATTGATCGGATAGATTGAGATGATTTGAAAGAGTTTTATGAGCATTGAGTTTTGGGAGGAGTATCAAAAATCAAATGAGTAAGAATAAGTAACAACTCGAGCTCAATAACTACATAGCCAAAAGTAAGTGAGATTAATTGTAAATCATATGAATTCCTTATTGTCCCTAGAGTGAACTTGATTAATTAATTGTGGATACTTGATTGATTGATCTGTACCTTATCCTGCCAAAGTATTGGATGAATGTGGTAACGATGTTGCTTCATTGTACCACACCGGCTTATAGGTGACGGTTGTCGGATACGAAAAACTCCCAGCTAGGTCGTGATAGTACTCTAATAATTGGATTGGATAGCATATGATTGGTCTCTGTCTGAGGTATATTCCCACTTTAGACTTATGACATTCTAATTGAGTTTGTTATCTTTCTAATCTAAGTAATCAGAGCTGATATTATTCTATCTTGATGCATGTTTCATTCTACCATTTTACATACTCACACATTCCGTATATCGACGTCCATTTGGACCTGCATCTTTTCATGATACAGAGAGAGGTATTAGAGTTCATCAATGGGCGCAACGTTGAGGATCTACACAGATTGAGTTGATTGGTGAATCCTCCCTTGCATTCAGAGGATACCACTTATATTATTCTTGTTTTAATTAAGTTTAGTATTTTTCTTTTGATTTGAAGTAGTTATGAACTAATCATTGGCACTATCTAGACAGTAGATGTAGAGAATTTATAGACGAGATAGTGATATGGATTGTTTTGATGTCTTAAACTTTTGACTAGTTTCCTTTCATACTGGTCTCATGATGTTGGATTTGAATTGATTGTTGGTTTTAAAACTTTTATTATATTTGATCATTGGTTAGCCCACTAGATTGCAATCTAAATATCTACAGTGAGTCTTCTGTTGTATGATTGACGATGTGATCATGTTAAATATTTCGTTTGGGAATCAGTAATAATTTTTCAGTATCGGATGTCTAGGGTATTCCCCTAGTGAGTGATAAAACAACTGCCAAGAAATATCTTAAACCTATTACTGATAGAAAAACAAAATTATTTGAACTAGTATATTCATGCTTAACAGTTTTTATGAACATTATTAGTAAAGTCTAAAATAAATATTATGAACAATAAAGTATATTTTCTTTGTCTAATGATGGGGAATGAAAGCATATTTTTTAAAATCCAAAGTAGAAGCGAAAAAACAATTAGACAGAATTCAAGAGGCTTAGTCCTATTAAGAGAGGTGAAATTGATGTGCCTATCAATGTGTCATATAATGCTTCTATATCCATGTTTGTTAATTTTCTTTGTGTCTTCTTCTAATATTACTGATAATGAGCATTAAATTGATCTTAAAAGAAGCAAAAGATAGACAATGGAGACTACATTTTGTCCTAATTTTACCACTAATTTATTGAGAAAATTCAATATTAATTAGTGTCTTTCTATTTAACAAAAATAAAGAATTCCCTAAAACTTATGATCAATTAATGAGGTCAATACGCGCGCGCACTTTTATATATATATATACTAGTCTCTGGAAATGTGCATCACACGTTAATTCAAAAATTTTAGTATTAAATTTATATCACAGTATGATATATTGAAATGATGCACATATATCTTAGAACTTTCGTTGATCTATATTAATAATTTTTCCCATAATAAAATTAAAAGGACCACTTTCGAACTCGTACTGATCAATAAAAAGCTTTATATAAACTCATAAAGTAGTAGCATGTGATGACAATACTTCTATTTTGTATGTTTATGGTTTGCATGTTTTGATTATCAAAATTCCTTGTAAATGAATATTATTATTTTTAAACTTCAAAAAAAAAAAAATATTATTACTCAATTCATCAAAGCTTTTGTACAAACCTTTTGCAATTAAGAAGGTAATAATGCCAGAAAAAGAAAAAATATTACAGTACATATATATAATATAAGAAGAGAGGAATGAAAATTTTGACTATATATTTAGTATTTACTATTCCAAAAGCTCACGACAATGACTAAGTTTAAAGTTCACAACTACATCTAGTTGATAAAAATTTGCAAACATATGATCAACATAAGATTGTTTACTATATATAATGTTCTTCTACAATTATATTCAATTTATTCTTCTTTTTTTTGCTGCTACTTTTTCTTGTTGATTAGCAACTTCGAGCATGTTCTTCTACACTTGTATTCGATTTATTCTTTTTTTTTTTTTGCTGCTATTTTTTCTTGTTGATTAGCAACTTCGAGCCTTTTTTTTTTATCCCTCATTTGAAGTTTCTAACTCTCATTTCTTCTCATATTGAATTGTGCAATTTCCTTCATTTGATCTTCTATGATTAGCATTCATCTTCGTAAGTTGTTCTTAAATAGCATTGGAGAATGACCTTTTAAATTCAAGTTTTAATTCTGAAACTAATTACTACATAATAGTGGAGAATAACTCTTCATATTCAGCTTTTAAATCTAAATAATAATGGGCAATTACTATTCAAATGCAAATTCAATATAAAGATTACGAATGAATAAACTTTATAGAAGGTGGAAGTTTCAATCAAATTAATAAATGTGGGAATAAGAAAAGGTTGTATTCTAAGTTACTACTAATAAAATATACTACTATAATAATTATAGGCAGATAAACGAATAAACCAATCATCCATTACTTATCCGATTTAGGTTCATCTAATCTTTTTTATTTTGTTTATTAATTAGTTATAAAACTATAAAAGTCATCTTTTAAAGAAAATGTTGACTACTTTGATTCTATTGTTCTGTGATCAATGTGATCAAAATAGTAGCCATTAAAATTCTTGTTGCCTTAACGACTACTCATATTTTGGTGGCACTTCAAATAAAGAAACAGATCTATATAACTCTATTTGAGGGGTTTGTAGTATGTTTTTTTTGTTCCAATTTAATATCACTAATTGTTGGGATGCAAAAATGCAAACTCCTCCCTCCCACATCAGTTGTGGAAGGTCAAAATGACCAACTTATAAGGGTGAACCCAATCCCATTAGTAGGAGGCCTTTTGGGAGATGTCCAAAAACAAATCCATGAGGGTTTGATCCAAAGCGGACAATATCATACTAATGTGGGGTTGGGGTGTGGGTGCACGTGGCCCTACAAGTGGTATCAGAGCCCAAGTTGCGTGTCCCGCAGGTTGTTGCGGCGGTACAAGATGGTGGAAGATTTGAATTGATAATCGCTGGAAGGGAGGCCATGAGATTGTGTGTGGTTAGAGTTTGAGGAGAAGTTTGTTAAGATGCAAAAATGCAAACTCCTCCCTCCCGCATTAGTTGTGGAAGGTCAAAATGACCAACTTATAAGGGTGAACCCAATCCCATTAGTAGGAGGCCTTTTGGGAGATGCCCAAAAATAAATCCATGAGGGTTTGGCCCAAAGCGGACAATATCATACTAATGTGGGGTTGGGGTGCGGGTGCGCGCGGTCCCTACAAGTGGTATCAGAGCCCAGATTCGGAGGGTAGGAGTGATGGACCGACATGTGCGGAGTCACCGATGTGGCATTAGGACTAAAAAGGTCTGTGGCATCAGGACCAAAGATCTGCAAGGGTGCTTTGGCTATCATTGGCAAAGAATGTCCTTGCAAATGTGCATGGAATTGCGACGGCCAAGGAACTATGGGAAATATTGGAAAAGTTGTATCAAACAAAGGGAGTCTCAAATCGGGTGTACCTGAAAGAACAATTTCATACATTGCATATGGGTGAGGGTACTAAAATCTCGGATCATTTGAGTGTTCTCAATGGGATTGTCTCTGAGCTTGAAGCTATTGGGGTGAAGATAGATGAGGAGGATCAAGCCTTAAGGCTCGTCTGGTCTCTTCCTTCGTCTTTTGCACACATGAAGCCAATATTGCTCCATGTGAAGGAGCAGGTGGATTTTTCAGAAGTTATCAGCACACTCATCTCTGAAGAAATAAGACTCAAAGGAGAGGGGTTGGATACGTCTTCTGAAAGTGTGAATATATGCTACAGGAAAGGAAAGGAAAAGAGGAATCCCATGAAGCAGAATGTTGTTTGCTGGAAGTGTGGAACGCCTGGACACAAAAAGAAAAACTGTCCAGCAAGTGGAGCAAGTTCGGCAACAGGCTCCAAGTCAAGTAATGCTGTTAATGCAGCCTTTGATAGGGACCCAGATAACCTTATGTGACCCAAAGACATGTACATCCTTATGACATGCTGCAATTTGCCATGGTGTGGGATGTGAGATTAATAGCGGAATTACACACGGGCATTGGTGTGGCAGGAATGCAAGGTGTGT
>JAOTQR010000079.1:11543780-11556483 GCA_025774065.1 Solanum ossicruentum
GAATATAAGAATGCCACAATCTTGCCAACTGCCCATGCTCAAAGAATAGTATGATGTAAATTCCTTGCCACCTGTCCGTGGTAAAGGTATATGAAATATAAATGTCACCCTTGCCTCCTACCACGTTCAAGGGGGTGGTATTATTGTGAATAATAATGCTCTTTCCTCCTACCCTGGGTCAAGGGATGCTACTGGCCACACACAATAGATATAAATCAATATTGCAACTCAATATGCATGTAAGCATGCAAAATAACATTAACAAAAGAATACTGAGGTATGAAACTCATAATAATAACATCTGCTCAAGGAGTAATATCAAGTGTCACAGCTAATGGCCAAACCATTATCATATATGAGATCATCATAATTATATCTATAATCAATAGTGTCAACAATATTGGACCTTACTCGTCACAAGTATAGAAAAATATTAATATTATCAGACCTAACTCATACCAAATATGCAAAAATAGCAAAAACACCAAACCTAACTCGATCCAAATATGCAAGAATAACAATGATACCAGACCTAACTCATCTCAATAGTAAAAGCATATAAATAATACTAGACCTTACTCGTCCCAATTGGTCTCACAAGTCTCATTTATTCACATTTTATCCCTAGTCCTCGTCATTTGAACATAATTCATCTTAGATCATCAGTAGGATAAAAATTATACCACAATTCGGCTCAACCAGATTCACTTTTCCACCATCATTTCCATACATCAATTCAATTTACATAATTATCCATTTAACTCTCACAATTATCACATGAACAAGAACAATAACTCAAATCCAGTCCCAAATGGTTAGTAGAACCTACCTTGATGCTGAAACCGTACTCAAACAAGATTTCAATCAACTCAAATCTTCAATTAAATCAACCACTATACATAATAGATGCTAGCCATCAAGAGAAGTATTTTTATACGCATATTGGTATGAATTTGGTTTAACTAAGGGAAAAATAGTAAAAATTTAGGGATAAAATCCAAAGATTTGAAATCTAAAAATAACTTTAAAATAAACACAAAAAATAGAGTTCATGTGTGAAAATCCCATTAAAATCAAGCTTAAATTGAATGAGGAATCAATACTTAAAATTTCAAAAACATAGTCTAAAAATCCCTAATGTTGGGGTTTTAATTTCATGAAATCAAGGGTAAAATCAAGATGAAACTCATCGAAAATGATTAGTTTAGTGTTAGCAACACTTATGTCACGACCCCGTCTCGGTCATGATGATGTCTGCTAAGTCCCACCTATAGGCAAGACAATTCCCAACCCGAGGTACCTTTCCTAGCATCTAGTCATGCTAAAATCAACACAATAATAGCAAAATAACCGAAACCAACCTAGAACCTGGAAGTCAACTGCATAGAAATACAATAGACACAAGGACATAATATATACAAATATTAAGAACCATAATATTATACAACTCAAGAGTGATCCTATGAAATACATCAAAATACTATTTTACAAGGCCAAATGTCTGGAAATAATAGACGACCATCAAAAGGAAGGAGACTGCAAAGTAGTCAAAACCTTCGGTGCTCACCAAAAGTCTCCTGAGCACTCCAGAAACTCCCTATTCGAAATTCCTTTTTTGTTTTATTTTAGATTTCTAATAAAAAAATAAGAAATTATCCATGGCCCGTGCCTGGCACTTAAACTATTGGAATATGTAAAACGTAGGGGTGTGTACTAGAATAGGCACCTTGTAGGCATCATCAGTTGAGCGAGTGAAATAGTAAACATGAATAAGCCCCCAAATATAAAGAACCGCAGTAGTGTAGCAAAATAACTCACAACGAGGCATCAGCATATCTGGAGACCCCTAAAACACAACTGAACCAATCATGATGATGAGTACTTATAAACTGAAAAAATCGATGCAAGGATCTATAATAAACTGAACCAACCAAACTCTAACTATAGGAGAGAACACAAAACCCAAATCGGAAATACAAATGCGACTCAATATGTACCCTGTCTAGATTAGTCCTTAGACCATGCCTGGCATAGACCTCAGGTAACCCCCTAGACTAGACATCCGGGTGTAAAGAACTCAGATGTTACCAACTAACGAATACTGCGTAGGCCATACCATAACTAGCCCCAACTGAGGCACAGGACTGTACATGGGTGCAAGGCACTAGTAACTATGCATGTACACCATCAGGGCCCACATAAGCCAAGGAGATATGCTCGCGCATAATATATCTGACAGATAATCACTGAAACCCCAAGATCTCCACATGATAAGATCAAGGGTTAGCTGTACATAGGTGTAAGGCCATAATGTTTAAGTGTGAATGTTTCCTGAGCTCCCATAAGCCCAGAAGGTACACCTACACACAATCATAGTGTGAATATGTGAGTAGATCTAGGTAATCAATTGGGTCCTTGACCACTAACATCACAACAATAATCGGGTCCTTGACCCATCCAGAACCACTAATATCACCGGGGGACTCGAACCCCTAATATTACCCGGGGACTCAGACCTTTGGGTCTTCCAAACTATCCTCCAGTCGGGCCGTCACCTTGGACCAAGTGGTCTGACCATAAATATAATGGTGGGATGTATCTCCCACGGGAGAAAAAGTCCCTCCATCATAATCAATAGTGTCTCAACATTATAGTGTCAATCTCAAGGCCCTTCCTTATAAAATATGAATCATGGGTCCAACCTCATATGATATCAATCATGGGGTCCCTAACCCAAAAACTCAATAGGCACTCAATCCTCAAAATCTGTATTCGCCACCTGGTATCACAGTTGTAGTCACTGGGGCACAAGTTCCAGGGAGCATTACCTAGGACTCGAACTCTACAGATATTACCATCGGTGCTCTACGATGATTGGGAGCATCATCTGGGATGAGATGTCAATAGTTTCCCACTCAACCAATACATTCGCATCTGAAACTCTAAGTCATGTGATGCCCAGAGTGAACTTGGGCGATCCTATTCATGTCATGCCCAAAGTGAACATAGGCGATGACTCTCACAACATAGGTATCAAACAATCTCAATACAACCCAGACAATTGCAATCACTACCTTTCTCAGATACAACAAATACCCTAATATCAAATGGAAGAAACCAGACATAACAATTATCAGCAGTACATCAGAGAGTATATATATCACAAAACACCATAGAATCATTCCCAGCTATGCCTAGAGAAAACATGGACAATCAGGGTACATCATATGTATCAAGGACAACCAGACTCCGTCGAGTTACATCTACACAAGAACTAGGCCATAGTATGGAATATAATCAATACAAAGTCTCTTAGTCAACATATCTCTGTAGCAACAGGAAATACATAATCATATAGGTGCAAGTCAAGTCAACACACATGCTTGCCCCTGGCACTAACTCATATTCGGCCATTATCAGGCCCACTTTTTATGTACAATAACTTGTTGGGCAGCATTGGTATAACCTAAGCTAAGGACCAAGAGGGTGGATAATTTGAAGGAGGTTACCTACCCAAAAAAAATCATAGCCCAGCAGCCATAAAAGATATTGGCCGAGGCAACCATATGTTGTCCCTTTGTAAAGGGCTCCTCTCTAGACAGGGTGCTAGTCCCATACAACTAGTGTCTCCTTATAGATAGCTTGGGAAGCCCATATGACATAACCTACACTTCGCTATCAGGGTCAGATCCCATCTCCAATCCACCAGTTGCTCAATAGTAACACATCTCATATCACAGATCACACAACTCCTTTAGAAGGAAAACTAAAGTAGTTCACAGAACATGGGGTGTTCGTCTAGTCACTAACCAGTAGCACAAGTGCATAAAGGTTGACGACAATATATAGCATCATATTTAAGTAACAAAGAAGTAGAAAATCATACTTTAAACAGGGAATTCTATCACAAATGCCCATAACAGATATACACAACCGCAATTGCATCATGCATACGCATACAAACCAGATATAGATAATAGAGTCATTGTACAAAGTAGCATGTAATCATAAGTCAGCCTCAATAGCTAAAATAGCCTCAGACCACACACATACACAAGTAAGAGTCAAGCTTAGAGTGCATACCTATCATATGTTCGCAGCGCAACCATCCCCTTTTTGGGCCCTCTCATAGCCAAACAATGTAAAAACTCAGACAATATTATAGATACAGTAAACACAACCTCTAATACAATTACAGAAGTCCCATATCACCATCTATAACACATGTGGATTCACAGCTAGCTATATGCAATATAAAGTCCACAGCTCAATCCATTCACATTATATTTCAACATATTTCAACTCAAACATGGAACAATTTCCCCAGTACAAGGTGTAGAGAAGGCCTAGCATACTTGACATCCGACATCTCATACTTCGCTTCAATCCAGCTTAACTTTTCCCCTCTTATAGTTTCCTCGTACTACTTTGCTGCTAAAAACACAGTATGGTCAGTTTGGATGTATTAACGTAAGAAACAGGCGCAAGTAGGCAAAAAGGAGTCAAAATGGAAAAAGTGGGCCCCACACCCAAAAAGCCAAATAAAATTTCCAAAAATGAGCCCCACGATGTCCCAAGGATACAACCAAAAATTTAGCCCAAAATAGGCCCCATAAGACCACGAAAATGTCCAAAAATGTTGTTAAAGGTTCTAATAGAAACCCCTTTTCCATAACTTTCTCTGCCTAAAATCTCAAAAACCATAAAACTACAGCCAACACCCTGCTAATCAGCACATTCCCCTCGGAATGTAGAATACTTTAGGCAAAACTTTTGTCCTATTCCGCGAAGATTATGAAACAAAATCAAGATACAAAATTTTCACCAAACCAAGAAGGACAACAGCAAAATAGGAAAATTAACTAAAAAATGCATCATTTCTTGAATCCGACTTCACCACGATGTTCCTCATGAAAATCTGAGTCAAATAGACTATTAAATCATCAAAAACAGACTTGTAGAACTCGAATTAGGCTCTTGGAAATTTTTGAATAATGACCAATTCTCATTGTTAACCCACATATATATAGATCAAATTTCTTCTCTGTGAAGGCGGACAAGGATCCACGAAGGCAAAGTTTTGGGGCTAGTTACCCTCCGCGAATGCATACATGGCCCTGTAAACGCGGAGGTGTGTCCTCCCCACCATCTGCAATCGTAGACAACTCTCCATGAAGGTGAACAGTAATGTCTTCTAGTGTTGCACCAACAATGCTCCAAAGTTGTTTGGGCCATTCCCAGGGTTCCTGATGTCCATTTTATGCAAACAAATTATGTAACCACACTGATTTCAATAGCTCTGGATCCAATGGTGCAGTCAAAATTCCCAATGGGGGATCCTACAAAAAAAGGAGTACTCCACTTCCTTCCGACTAATTTTAGCTTGCAGAACTGAGGAGTTCAAAAATGCAACCGGATGACCCCAACAATTGGCGAAAGGTCATTTTAGACTGTTTTTGACATTCTAGAGCTGACCACGCCATTAGTTTCCAATTCTTAGTGTGTTAATCTAGGTTTTAACAGAAACACACTTTTTAGCTTCCGATTGAACTCATATTGCACCTTCAGCCCAAAATCCTCCATTCTCGAATTAACCACTGTCCTAGCACAAATCAACTATTTTGGAACTAACAAAACCATCAGAATCCCATTTTGAGGCTCTTTACTAGGGTTTTATGAAAAAGTTCATTTTAGCAGCTTTGGCTCCTCGCTAAATTGCCAACTTGCATAATTCTCAACCAAACCATTGAAATTCCATTCCAATAATCCCAACAGGTCATATTTAGTCTGAGGTCAATGTACAAAAGCTCAAAATGACTTAAGTATACAGAAATACAAAAATGACATATAGGTTCATTACAACAAACCCAACAAGAATTTTTAAAAATCCATTTTCAAAAGTGCCCCAAAATGCTTGGAAGTTTGAAAAATTGATTAAAATTCATGCGTTATGAGTTTCAAACTATCCAGATACAGAAACAACTTCACAATCGCAGAGACCAATTAGCCACAACTCCACAAGTACGAGACACAGTCTATGAACATAGAGCTCAGCAGACCCATACCTTTACAAATACGGGGGCTTCCCCGTGAAGGAGGAGAAGAAATCTAGCTGCACCAGATTTCAGCTAACCGACAATGTTGTCAAATTTCCTTACTTAGAATAAACCCCTAAACTCATCCAAACTCAAAATTTGACATACTAAATATGTACCCATACCAAAAACAACTATTCTGGCTCACGTAGAGTCATCAGAAGTTAGTTTCATGACTTACTTGCCATATTTACCAATGCAGGTTGATAAAACTAGTTTAAAGTTCAAAATATCAAAATTGTCCTTGGCCAGTTCAAAAATTATTCTGAGACAATTTCTAGAATTAGTTTTACCATAAAAGATTAGTGGAACTGCTGGAATTCTGATACAATCTGTCGAACTCCAAATATTGACCAAAGTCAAACTTTGGTTCTGAAAATGACTAAAATCACAACTTTAGGCCTAAAAATCTCATTTTATCTATAAATTCTATTTTTTAGGTTTCATAGTTCAGTATCGACATTCTAGAGCTAATAGAATTAAGGATCCATGATCTGCCTTCTGAAACTCAGAATGACACAAAAACTAACTTTTTCAATAACTTAAGCATCCAAAAATACAAAAATTCATTTTTTTTAACTTTATAACTTAGAATTTTAATTTCAACTATTCAAATAGTTCAAAATAGGCCGAAAGTGACTTACAAAAGGGTAAAACAAAAATTTTCATAGATAATGCCAAAAATAACCAACCAGGTCATTACATTCGAAATGCCAAAATGTATGGTATTTTGAAGAGAATATTGTGGAATTGTCAAAATCACATTTGGAATATCATTCGAGGTATTGTTTTTGTTGTTTTGTTGTTGTATATTGAGTGTGATTATCTGAATCTTCGAGAAGTGATTAATTAGATTTTTTAAATGGATTTTAGTGACTTAGGGTTGATTTTGCTTTTTTCTTTTGGGGGCATATGTTGTTGTGTTATCTGAATCTTTTGATTTGAGCTGCATATGAGGTGAAATTTCTATTGAACATGCTACCTATTCTGTTTTTTTTTTTTTTGAATGAAAGTGTCATTTTTATATTGGACTGATTTGAATTTATTAAGCATCAAATTAAGTCCTAATTTAATGTACAAGCTTCGGTAGTTATAAGAATCATAGTACAAGGTTCTTTTTGACATTTCATCTACAACGCCCATATTCCTCACTTTTTAGCCTCGAGATTGGTCAATGTTTCTTTCTCATAATTTTGGTGTCAAAATAACCATATTAATGTTGTGATCTTATTTTTTACAGTTGGCAACATTTAGAGGCCCCTCAGAAGGGTAAAGTGACTGTAGAGTGATTGGAGCGCGCATGATCGACGTTCAGGTAGGTTAGTGTCTCTTTTCTTTTAAAGTGAGTTAGAATGTATAAATCCTATACAAATATCATGAATATTTGGTAAATGCTTTTGTAAGACAACACATAATGAGACTTGCTATACTATTTAATATTTAGGGCCCTGAGGCTAACTTCATGATTTGTTGAGATTACTTGTGATTGATATAGTGATTATCTACTGCATTTCTGACTATATGATGATTGTTGGTCCTTAGATAATGTCTAATGATGACGAATACCTATGCTCTTCAGGATCCGTAATTTGCTATCTAATCATCCAGTGTGACTTCAGAGGTGCCAATCGTTGTAGACCAGACCAGAAGACATGAGTCTGAGGAGTTCAGCCTTAGATACGACATGATGAGGTGAGAACCTGATTTTTGATATGCTTTGCTGGCTATTTTGAGATGTTCCCCCAATACATTGACTTTTTCTCGGATATAGTGGTGATTGATGATGCCTCTATTGAATTTTTCAGTAGGGATTTGAAGAGTTAATGGCTCGAGCATTTTTCATAATTGGTCATGTATCCTCCCACTAGGATGTGTGTAAAAGTAGATCAATTATAGTCTACATACCCCTCTTAAAGGCTATATAGTAAAGCGTATATCATAAAGGCGATACCGTTAGTAAAGACTATATCATAAAGGCAATATCATTGGAGGATATATTAGACTAATCCAAGGCTTAAGGGCTAGGTCAGATTACTGGCCATATCTAATCATAGCCTGAAGTCAATTTAAGGTCATAGGTGGGTTGAAGGACAAGTTGCAACCTAGGTTGAAGGCCAAGTCGTGGTACACAGTCTAGGTCAAGGGCCAGGACTTATTTTTCTATCAGATTTGTGATTACGCGTGCATCATTGAGCTACAAGATTAGTTGATACATTACACTGTGAACCTTATACTTGTATGTCTTCTTTTACATTAACAATGTGTGTAGGTGTAATTTTTGAGTTTATGGGGACCCAAATGGGGTATAAGCATAGTCAACAGAGGCTTGCACCCTTGTGCATCACTACATTATGGCCCAGTGCTGGTTACTTCAGTACTTGCTAGCATACTTACTTGATTTACTTAATTAGAAATTTGTCTGGTTGTATTCTAACTTATCCCTATTTTATTTATTTTTCTTAGTAACATGGCCTATGATTCCTATTGGGTATCATATTTTTGGTACTCATACTATATTTTTTATTATCTATTTTATGATGCATGACACAACACGAGTGAACAATGTTGATTCCTTCTGTAATTATTGTGATATCTGGAGACTGATAATGAGCACTGGGCGTTCTTAGAACCTTTCTATCTCTATCTATATACGTGCCAGTTCCATTTTATATATGCCTAGTTTGTTAGGTTATTCTTGTCAGGTTATCTTTGGCCCAAACACCTGCTACTAGAAATTTCAGATTATGGGTTGGCTTGCCTATTGGAGGGTTAAGGTATGCGCCATCATGATCTATTAAGTCGAGTTGTGATAATTTTCTAAAATAAATTCCAATAATTGAATTATTAATATAACAAGTGTTTCAATCTTAAGGTTGACCAGAGGTAATGGTGAAGTTGTTTCTCTAAAATGAGCCAAAGCTTAAAAATTATACTATTTGATTTTTCCTCGTGGATTGATAGTTCACACTAGGAGATTAATTTTATACAAATATGAAAGAAATGAAAATACTATTCATAATATAAATTTTAGACTGAACATTTTAAGAAGAAGATATACAAGCAACTCCGTCAGCCAACTGATCTTTGATGAGCATTAAGATGTCAAATACCTACAGTAAAAGTACGTATTTTATATATAAATAAATAAATAAATAAATAAATAAATAAATAAATAAAAATAATGAATATATAATGTTATGTTTGAGTTGTTGTTGACCTGAAAGTGGCAAGACAATGTAGTTGAATTTTTATCTAGAACAATATATATATTTTTAAGAAGATGCAAAAGTTTCTCCACTTGATCCCCTAGCAAATCCACCTGTACAAACATCAATTTGATAGGTATCAATCAAGATTTTAGCTATGTCAATTTATTTTTAATTAAATAATACATAGATACCTCAGTTTCAGCCAATGTCAGATCTTGACATCTTGCTAAGAAAGCCTTTTTGTAAAGTAATTTTTTCTCCTTCAATAAGGCAATTTGTTCAGCCATTAAGTTGTAAAATTGATGTTTCAAACCCTCTATCCTGAAAAGAAGTAATACTATTATCAGTAATACCTAGATATATCTATTATGAGATTATTCAAATGAACTAAGTCTTGGAATACCTCAATGCTAGCATGTCTAAATTTCGAACTACATTAACTTCAAATTCTTGAATCATTTGATAAAAATTGTATAGCTGGGCCAAGATCAAAACACTCGATGGATTCTTATGTGTCATTTTGTTGTCATCTGTCTTTGCAATAGACTCTTGTGAGGGTATTTGAGTTTCAACAACAAGACTAGTGTTTGTGTATACACAATCATCACTACTTGTGTTTAAATCATAAGTTGAAATATGATGACTTTGATCCAAATCAATCAATAATTCTTTGCATGTACACAGTTGGTCTATTTCTAAACATGATTTCACTATCAGATCTTTTTCAATCTTGGGACATTTTGACATAAAATTAGGCTCTTCAATTTTGATTTCCTCAGCTCCATCAATTTCCACCTTCTTATAAGTAAGACTCAAATACTGTAAAATTTTTGTATAGACATCTTTCACAACTTCACCCATTATAAACTTATATAAATCGTCTCTTATTTGAACCTCCATATAAAAATCATCTCTTTCATCCTTCCATGTCTTGAACATTTCCATGTATACAACCTCTTTCAATAGACTCCCTATTGTCTCTGGTAGAATGCTTTCATCTCTAAAATATTCAATAAATGTTTTTGAATTGCCATATTCTATGTCAAATTGGCCTAACAATAAAGTATTACTGCTTTCAATTGGATCAAAATAAGCAACATTGTAGTCCTTGAATGCACCTTCATAAATGATCAAATAAATCTCTTCCAAGATCAGTAACTGCAAATTTACATCATCCAACTCTTCTTTTAGTCTTTTCATACCATCTTTTATGATTTCGCAAGAACAATCACTTGCCAGCACTTTATCCCCCATGGTAGGCATGAATACGTTTTTCATATTAAAGTTCTCTTTGCATTTCATATATTTTTCATCAATTGACTTAAGGCTCTGTGAGCTTATATGATCTAATCTTGTGATAAACCTTTTTATGATTATGTTCAAGAAATCAAGTTCCTTCTGTTTCTTGTGTAATGTTGATCTCTCTCCTCTATATACCTCTTTATTCATATAATTTTGACCTTCTAGCTGCTTTCTCAGAACATTATCATTATTCTTACTCAACATAGCAACAATATTATTTCCACTAAATTCTTGATCATTCTCTTGATCAACATTTGGCAAAGGCTCACTCCATGTTCGTCGTATTTTATCCAAAGTGTCAAAAAAATCTTCATTTCTAATATTTTTGTTTTTATCATGTCTATTATAAAATGCCTCTATTTCCTTGTGTAACATAGTTATCTCACCAATAAATTCTACCATGTTGCCATTTGAAAATTCTAGTGGAAATTGATCACCTAAAAGGTTTCTCAACTCTAACTCAAACCTTTGTTGAATATCACTAATAAAACCTCTTATTACGACATATAATATATCTTTCTCAGTTGTACACCTCAGTTGTTTCTCAGAAACAACTATTTCAACATTTCTTTGTAATGTAACATCCAAATTTTTTTTGAAAGTGTATTCAAATCTTTGTTTGATATCATGGATGAAGTCTTTTACAAAGATATATAGTATATCTTTCTCAATTAGACACCTCCATTGCTTCTCTATAGGAACCATCTCACCATTATCTCTTCTACCAAATGCAAAATCTAATGTTTCGTTTAACATGTCTATATCAGAACTCATTTGTCGAATTACATTGTTTTGTTCAGGTTTCATTGAATCAACCATTGGCGTACTTTTAGGAATATAATGGTAACTTTCATAAAATGTATGTTGTTGGAATCTTTCCTCATTTAGTAGCTCTGTATCTGATTTTGAGTCGCTAGTTTTTCCTTCTAAGCTAGCTTCATTCTTGACTAGTAACAAAAAATCAAGGGAGTTGTCACTCATTGTTCTCTGGTTCTCCAACTTATTACGAAAGAAAATGACTTCTTTATCTTTAGATTCCAAAACTTGTCTAAGCTTTAATTCATTTTTTGTCCTCTCTATTAATTCTCTATCTTTCTCATTGATTAAGAGCTTCATTACCTTTATCCTTCCAACGAGCCAATGCCTCATTTCTGTTAAATCTGACATGACCTTTTCACGATTGCTTTCAAGGATATCAGTCTCTTCTTGAATAATGCGTAGGCCTGATTCTACAAGGATCACTGCTAATTCATAAAACATTGATCTCTCATGAAGAAACTCAATTGATCCAGTTTCAGACTGCACCTTTTCATGTGCTTTATCCATTGCACATCTGAGAATTCTCATCACTATACTATCTAACTTTGATCTACAATCTATTTCACTAAACAAATTATCCATTTCTAAATGGAGAAATAAAACAGACTTTTATATGTATATTTTTTTTGCCTTAATGTGATTTGTAGAAAATAAAGTAGACTATTTTATATGCATGCACATACAAAGAGAGATAAATGTTGAAAACAATTGAGATCAACAAGGACATAGTCCTGAAGATATGCATGAAATGTGCGTGGCTTTGAGTGACTTGTTCTAAATTGTCAAGATGTCCAAGTAATTTTCAATCTATGCGGTAGAAGAATTATATTTTATTAGTATTTAAGTTATATTAAATAGCATAAACACATTTGAAATATCAAAATAAGTGTAGTAATGAATGACGAGCCCATTTAATCAATATTAATCATCAATACAAGCACAATAATGTAGAAAAAGTATGTTACAGTGATTTAAGTAGCAATATTTTAACGAATCGATATAGTAATAAAATTATTTTAATGTATCAAGCATTCAAATTGATAATTCTCTATTTTTATGTTGCAATAACAAATATTTTAAGTATAATTACTTGCAATATTGTGCATCACATATTTTTTCTTCTTTTGAAAAAAATTGTAGACTTTTCCTTTTTATAGTCTCATACACATTTAAAATTGTTGTTTAATGAAAAATGTATTCAAAGGTTGTACTAGAATTCAACCAATACATGAATTTCTTTAACTAGTAAATTATGTTCAATTTCATTAATTACACCTG
>JAOTQR010000079.1:11556583-11581532 GCA_025774065.1 Solanum ossicruentum
ATTTCCAGGCTATGTATATGAGGGAATTCGGTTTAGTATGTGTTTAGGTGCCCCTATCGGGCACTGATCACGACCCTAGGGTGGGGTGTGACAGAAAAGGTCATTGAACTGTATAAACAAGAGATCGATAAAGCTATGGAGGAACAAGCCCTAATCATGTATGTAATTGGAGATTCACCCACTATTGTCGCAATGAAAAGGTACATAGCTCATCAAGTAAACACAGCCAGTAAACTAAAAGTATACTATCATAATGATGGCTACTTTCTGGTGAGATTTATAAGTTTGGATAACAGGAATGATGTATTATAATCAGGGTCTTATATGTTGAATAATAGACCCATCATTGTTAAAGTTTGGAGTACTGATTTTGATTTCAACAAAGAAGTGTTGCAATATATACCTATTTGGGTGAAATTCCCAAATTTACCTTTGAATTGCTGAAACATGGGCTCACTGAGTCAAATCAGTAGTTGTTTGGGAATACCCCTATATGCTGATGAATGCACTATTAAAGTGGATCAAATATCATTTGCTAGAGTCCTAGTTGAAATGGATGTAGCTAGGGAATTGCCAAATCAGCTGAAAGTACAGGATCCAAATGGAAGACTCTTTGATCAAATTGTACAATATGAATGAGTGCCAGAGTATTGTGAGAAGGCCTTGCAGGTGGGACATAAATATGGAGAAGAAAGAACTAGACCACCAGCACCTAAAAAGATAATAAATACATAGATAAGGAAGCTAGAGGTAACAACAAATGAGACTGTAAAGAAGCCAGGATCAAAGGAACCAAATGACACAACACAAAAGGAAGTATGGCAGAAACCAAAAGTTGTGGCCAAAATTGTAGCACAACAGCAGGCTGAAGTGTAAGTAATCAATGATTCCAACATTCTAAGTGAATATGAATATGGAAGTACAAGTGTTGAAGAAAAGCAAGATATGAATGCAAAGAGGGTGGGGCTGGATAAAACAAAGAGTCTTGCATGCAACTATTTACTTGGAACATAAGAGGGTTGAATAAACCTCATAAACAAAGAGAATTAAAGTTGTTTATGAAGGAAAATATATTAGCATTATAGCATAAAATAAATAAGGACCTAGCAGGAAAAGTAGTACAAAAAGTTCCACCATGATGTAAATATGAAGGGAACTATAAGATGACTGAAAAAGGTAGAATTTGCATTCTGAGAGATTGCCAGTATGTGAAATGTGTAGTGAGATTCAGAGAGATTGCCAGTATGTGAAATGTGTAGTAGTGAGTAAGACTGATCAATTTTTACAGACAAAAGTTAGGATGAAAAATAATGATCTTTAATTTGCTTTTGTTGCAATATATGACCTACATACCATCCATGACAAAGTACAGATGTGGGAGGACCAGAGAGGTGTGATTAATACTACCCAAGAACTAGAGCTTTTGTATGGGGGACTACAATGCAATTCTTCAAGTTGAAGACAAAGTCAAAGAAAGTCAAGTGCAGAACAATGAGATGAAAGACTTCAGTGACTTCATGGTAGACACTGGGATGCATGAGCTGAAAACAACAGGAAGATCCTATACTTGGACCAATGGACATGTATGCAGTAAAGTAGACAAGGCCATAGTGAATGTTGATGGATGCTACACATGCCCTATATGGAAGTCCATATTCTAAGATCAGGGGTGTCTGATCATTCTCCTCTCAGCATAACAATGGATAAGTATTTAAAACTAGGACCAGGGCTTTCCAATTCTTTACTTGTATTGTAGATTATCCAGATTTTATTCAGATTATTGAGCAAGCCTGGCAAGGACATTAAAAAGGGGATTTGAGGACTATTTGGTGAAAGCTAAAAAAAGTGAAATTTGCACTCAAAATTCTGAATAATACAGAATTCAATCGTGTGAAGGACAAAATTCAACAAATAAGAGAACAACTCCAAAGTGTACAAACAGAAATGAGGAACCACAATCAGGTTGATGCAAACAGGACCTATGAAAGAGAACTTAGAAAACAATTAGAGAAATAGAGTCGGATAGAAGAGAATGCAATGAGACAAAAGTCAAGAGTACAATGGATAAAATTGGGAGATGCTAACACAAGTTATTTCTTTGTGTACATGAAAAACAGACTGACTCAAAGCACCATTACCAACTTACAACAGATGAAGGGACAACAATACACACTCCGGAGGGAATTGAGGAAGAGGCAAAAAAGTTTTACCAAGAATTGCTTAGGAAGTCTAGTACACACTTGCCTACTATAGATATCAGTGTAATGAAAGGAGGAGGAAGACTAGATAGAAGTCAACAAATCCAACTAGTAGCTCCAATCACAAGACAAGAAGTGAAACTTGCATTGAAAGAAATAGGTGATCTTAAAGCTCCAAGAAAATATGACTTAAATGTTGTGTTCTTTAAGAAATCATGGCCAGTAATAAGATAACAAACTATCAATGCAGTGCTGTATTTCTTCAACTCAAGGATGATGTATCAACCGGTTAATTGTACACCTGTCACACTCAATCCTAAGAAAAGAAATCCAATAGGAATTAGTGACTACATGTCAATCTCATGCTGCTCAACAATATATAAAATCATTTTTAAAGTGCTCACTAAAAGGCTACAACAAGTCATGAAGAGTATATTAGACATCATTCAAGCAGATTTAATCTTAGAAAAGAGTTTGAATAACAACATAATAATGAGTCATGAACTAGTGAAGGGTATGGGAGAAAAGGAATTTCAAAAAGATGCATGATCAAAATAGACATGAGGAAGACTTATGATTCTCTGGAATGGACCTTCTTAGGGCAGATGTTAAAAAGAAATTATAATGCCATTTAAAGTAATCCAATGGATAATGCAATGTGTCACAAATGTAACATACTCCATATAGATTAATGGGAAGAGCACTAGACCTTTTAAGACAAAGAGAGGGGTCAAACAAGGGGATCCACTATCCCCCTACCCGTTTGTGATAGCCATGGACTACTTAACAAGAATTCTCAAGATACTACAAACTAATCCTGAATTTCACTATCATCCTAGATGCGAAATCCAGAGGATTGTACAACTGAGTTTTGCTGATGACTTGCTGCTGTTCTGTAGAGGAAATATATAATTAATAAGTTACCTTGGAAAATGTTTCAAATTGTTCTCTGAAGCTTCTGATTTGGTTGCAAATCTAGACAAAAGCAATGTTTACTTTGGTGGAGTGACACAATAGGCACAAGAAGAGATATTGCAAAAGTTACGATATGTCAAAGATGAATTTCCATTTAGATATCTAGACATACCTTTCTATACCAAAAGAATATCAATTGCCTAATGTCAGCCCTTGTTGCCTAATATCATATGCTGAAAGAGCACAACCTATTAAAAGCGTTTTATATGCTATTCAAATGTTTTAGTCCCAGATATTCCTCCTACCTATGAAGATTATACAATTAATGGAGAGTATATGCAGAAGATTCTTATGGACTGATCATATTGAAACATCAAGAAAGACTCTGATTGTATGGGAGAAGATCAGTTGTCCTAAGCAAAATGGAGGACTTAACTTTCCTGATATACACACATAGAACAAGGTTGCTATTGGTAAACTGTTGTGGAACCTATGCTAGAAAAAGGACAAACTATGGGTGGCTTGGATTCATAGCTATTATGGACAAAATGGTGTGTGGAATGCATAGACAAAACAAGTATCACAGGTGGTTCAGAAGATATTAAAAGTTACTAAACACCTTCAACAACTTGGATACACTAAAACAACACTAAGGAACGAGGAAAATTACTCAATTGCCAAGGTATACCTACAGATGAAAGGTCAAATAAAAAAGGTAGAATGGAGATCATTGGTGTGGAGGAAACTATGGAGTATCCAAGTGGCTATTCATCCTATACTTAACATTGAACAGAAAATTAGTCACCAAAGCTAGACTAGCAAAATGGTAAATGATACAAGAAACAACATGCTCACCGTGCCAACAGAAAAATGAAACTATTGAACATATATTCTTTCAATGTACATATGCAACAGAGATATAGAACAAACTTTTCATCTGACAAGGCATCATTAGATTAGCGATGGTGTGGTCTGATGAGATCCAATGGACAAATGCATACATAAAAGGTAAAAGTGGCACCTCCATGACATATAGGATGATATTAGCATGTACAATATATAGCATATGGATGGAACGTAATAAACCTGTCTTTCAGCAGAAACAACAAACTACAATTGCTCTTCTCAGGTTTATCACACAAGAAACTCATGGTAGAGGTAGCACACATAGAGACATTGCTAGTAGATTAAGTACTTTCAATGTATACCCATAAATAGCTAGGTAACCTCAGATTTAACACTGAGTAAGCAAGGATGGAGCTTATGTCCATACCTGCTAGAATGAACTGATCCTGTAAGTCCTTTTGGTAAATAAAATTCTTAATTACCAAAAAAAAATTTTTTTTTCTAAAAATCTTCACGCTTTTAATATAGTATAGATATAGGTAGATAGATAGATAGATTTGCACCAATTATTGTTTATATATGTCAAGCAAGGATAAAAATGAGTAAGAATAATGACAAAAAATGAATAAAAGATACATAATGATATGAAATCTTTATTCTAGCAATTTAAGGCATAATTATCTAAAAAATTATTTATGAGAGCTATTTTATTTTCTTATATATTTTAGGAAATATTGTACAACTTGAAAAATATAATAGTGTAAAGTATAAATATCATTAAAAAAATATGATTTATAGAAAAAAAACTTTTAAAATAACAAAAATAAATATTAACGTCGGTTGACTGGTTGGAAATTTATGTCTCAAATTGTAGGACTTAACCGTATTTCAAAAACACTGGATCTGACAATATTCTTATATTATTTCCTCGAGTGTCAAAAGTTTATTTCCACTATACGCCATGACATATCCCCGATCGCATCTGAGTCAAAAGTCAACACTTGTAATTCACCACCTCAATTTTGCTATGTGTCGAGTTCTAATTAGCTTATTCTTTCACCCAATCCAATCATTTAGTGAAACGTGGACATATCAAATGTGATCCGATCTATCTTCCGTTAATAAGGTGTAATCAGTAATTCTGGTGCAAGGTACAATGACCTCAGCACAGCGTACATCTCAAATCCCGTGGAAAGATCAAAATTTGTCCTTATATACAGCGGAAGCTGAAGACTTCCTGCTTTGTTGCTTCAGTTTCAACTTGCTTCATCAATGGCGATGAAGAAATATCTAATTCTCTTCATTTTTCTACTCAATCTCATCTTCTTCAGAACTGCTTTGTCTGTAGTTGAAGACGAAGAAGAGGATCTCAGTTTCCTCGAAGAAGAGGATTCTGCTGCTCATTCACATTCCAATCCATATGGTGACCACCCCGATTACGAGAACTATGAAGATCTCGAGGACGATTTTTCCGATAATGGAGACGACTCGTACGAGCCGCCGGTAGTGGATGACAAGGATGTGGCTGTACTCAAGGAAGGGAATTTCAGTGAATTTATTGCGAAGAATAAGTATGTCATGGTTGAGTTCTATGCGCCGTGGTGTGGTCATTGTCAGGCACTTGCACCGGAGTATGCTGCCGCCGCGACTGAACTGAAAGGAGAGAATGTGATGCTTGCGAAAGTTGATGCTACAGAGGAAGCTGAGCTAGCTCAAAAGTATGATGTGCAAGGGTATCCCACTGTTTTCTTCCTTATTGATGGTGTTCACAAGCCTTATAATGGTGAAAGGAATAAGTACGTTTTCTTCCTCGCTTGGTTGACTTTGCGAGTTGACATTTTACTCTTCTCTATTTATTGCTCTTACTTGTGGCTTGTGGTTTTTAGTTTGAAACTGTATCTAGCAGTACAATTTCTTGTGAGATTGGATCTTAAACTTTTATGATCACTAGTTTATCTGTAAACTCATCGGAATTATTGGTGATGTGCTGTTGGAATTTGAAAACCCATTAGTTTTCTGTATGTCAAAGTGCTACTTAATCACATTTAACACATTTTTTCTCAGATATCTTGAAGAGAAATTTCTTGCCCTTTGTAATTTACTCATTTCGTCTCGGATTTAATGTTTATACGATGACATTATAAATAAATTTACATTGTACATGTAATTTAACTCGATGTAGACTTCACCATATTCTAAGTAATGTTTAAAACGTATAAAATTGAGCTCTTTCGTTCTATACCATGAGTACTCCTCTCTTCATATCCTTTTTACTTTGTAATATCCCAAAGTATATTTTCATTTATTTTTCATTGCAGGGATGCTATTATTTCATGGATAAAAAAGAAGATTGGGCCTGCTCTATCCAATATAACGACTGTAGAGGAGGCAGAACAAATCTTGAAAGATGAGAAAAAAGTAGTGTTGGGTTATTTGAATGATTTGGTGGTAATTCCTCTATCCAGGCTAATGGTTTTCTTTTTGGTATGGGGCTGTTGTTGGACTTGAATGCAATCCAGATTATGGTGATAAATTAGTATCACTTCCCTTCGCTCAAGCTAAAGTGGCTGTAGGTTTTGTCAATGGAACACTATGGTACTATATGAATCATCAATTTCTTATAGATGTCAAGAGAAGTAGCTGTAGCTTCTAACTAATTTCAGATTGACTGAATTTATCGACTTTAGGTTTTATTGGAGGAATTTTCTGATCTCTCATCATATTCAACTTCTATTTATTCTTACTACTAGATGTACCACCGGTTATGTAGGTGGATATGACTTTCTTAAAGTTGATTGGTTGGAGATTCAAAACCCGGCTAAAGGGACAATAAGAAGATTTATAGAACAGAGTAAAAGAATATATGTGGAAAGCGAAATTTAGTGATATTTGTCAGGTAATTAGGTGATATACGAAGTTGGGATGGCAGTTACAATTTTATGGGTAATACTGTGATAATCAAGTGAAGAATATATGTGGAAGCCAAATTTAGTGATATTTGTCAGGTAATTAGGTGATATACGAAGTTGGGATGCCAGCTACAATTTTATGGGTAATACTGTGATAATCAAGTGAAGAATATGATTATCACCTCTGTAATATAATCTAATGAGTAATACCGTAACTAGAGGGAAAAATATAATTTATATTATGTAAGGATAAACATGGAACACCAGTAAAATCAAAAGACATATATGACTGTTGAGTTATGTTTTTCGAGAATGTGTAGCATTATAATTTTATCTAAAATCATTTTACATGTTTGCAGGGTGATATAAGTGAGGAGCTTGCTGCAGCTGCATCATTAGAAGATGATGTCAACTTTTATCAGACTTCCAATCCCGATGTGGCAAAACTCTTCCATATTGATTCTCAAGCCAAACGTCCAGCTCTTGTCATAATTAAGAAGGAAGCCGAGAATATCAACCACTTTGGTTAGTTTGGTTAATGAAATTATATAAGCATTAACCATTTCATTAGAGAAGTATTTACCATGGCACACTTTCTTGCAGGTGGTGAATTCACCAAATCAGCAATAGCTGAGTTTGTTTTTGAGAACAAGCATCCTCTTGTCACCAATTTTACTCGGGAAAGTGCCTCAGAGATATTTGAAAACCCCATTAAGAAGCAGGTGATATATTGAGCTAACAACAACATGCTGATCTTGGGTGATTTTTTCTTTCTTCTGTTTTACATGTTCTTTTTCTTGTTCACAGTTGATACTTTTTGCCACTTCAAAAGATTCAGAAAAGCTTTTGCCAGTATTTCAAGATGCTGTGAAAGCTTTTAAAGGAAAGGTGATAATCTTATCTCTGCTTCTAGATACAGTATTATGGGTGTTGATAAATGCCTCAACAAGGAGGAGAAGAAGGGATTCTCCAGGGGAGGGGTGTGTCTCACCTATTTTGACTTGACTTCTGATACTTTTTTGTGAACATGCTTAGAAGAAAGAAAAGCCTTTATTTAGTGCAGCCAGTATCTTTATGAAGCATAGGTTTTACTGCTTGCATAGTGTGTTTTGCCAATTCTCTGACTCAAAAGTCATTTGATTTTATTTTTAAACCTGTCCTTGTAGCTTATCTGCGTGTTTGTTGAAATTGACAATGAAGATGTTGGAAAACCAGTTTCAGAGTACTTTGGTGTTAGCGGTGAAGCCCCAAGAGTAAGACATTTGTAGTATACTGATTGTTGCAGATATTCTGTTTCTGAACTTCCATGAATTTTCTTGAATCCAACTTGAGATTTGATGCAGGTTCTCGCATATACAGGAAATGAGGATGGGAGGAAGTTTTTACTGGAAGGTGCAATAACCTCAGATGGTGTCAAGGTTTGTTCAGTGCTAACTTTAGAATCAAACCTTCGAATAAACCATGTGTAACAAAGTCTGGATGTACTTCCCCTTGTGTTCAATTACATGGAATGTGTATATGAATCCTTTGTACATAAGATTTTCTTTTAAACTTAAACCTTAAATAGTACAACAACATTACCCCATTGCCTCAAAGGCTCCCGCCCACTTAAACCTTAAATAGTGACTTATCAAAAATAAAGAAAAATCCTTAAACAGTGGGGGTTTGGATGGGGGAAACTAAATTGTATAAATTGGAAGATTGAAGCAATAAGCCTTTCCTTCTGAAAGTTACATAGAGTAAAATGATTCATCAAATTAAAATTTTGATATCATGATGTTAGCCTGGATGAGTTGGCTGGTCTACATGAAAGAATTTTTTTTAAGCCAAAGAGATCTTAGTTGGTGAATGGTAAATCTTGGTATTTATGGTTTGGGGTTGTGGGGGGGGGGGCAGTGTTTTGGAGTTTTGGGTTTAGTGAATGAGATCTCCAATTTTGTAAAGTCCGAGTTCAGGACGTTGATTCATAGTCTTACAGCGCTAATCGTGGATTAGGATTCACATCATATTAGCAAGGGTTCTGTCAGCTAATGTTTATCTTTCTGTCTTAACATGTTTATATACTTGTTTCCTTTGTTTTGCAGTCATTTGGGGAGAAATTTTTGGAAGACAATTTAAAACCCTTCTATAAATCTGACCCAATACCTGAGCCTGTAAGTTTTTTGGGTTCTATTATTTGCCAATGCTATTTAAATATCAGAATGCACATGCTCCAGCAGCCAACATTAAGCTTCAGATTATATTTTGTTTTCTTATACCCTTTGATCATGTGCAGAATGATGGGGATGTCAAAATTGTGGTTGGTAATAACTTTGACGACATTGTTTTGGATGAATCAAAAGATGTTCTTCTTGAGGTACTAGTTATCTTGTCGTAGATGAATGCATGTCTTAAACAGCGATGCAGATTATTGGATAAGCACAATCCAAAATTTTTAGAGGTTGTTCTGGATGTCTGATTGATGATTCTGATTTGTGATTCAAAACAGATATATGCTCCTTGGTGTGGGCATTGTCAATCACTAGAACCCATATACAACAAGCTTGGCAAGCATTTAAGAGGCATTGACTCCCTTGTTATTGCCAAGATGGATGGTACAACAAATGAGCACCCCCGAGCGAAGGTACTGTTTGCCACTTGATCTTTTGACTGTGGTTGCGTATTCAAGTGTCCAGCAAGGGATGTGTTGGATTCTATATCCTAGTTTCTTTCGTTAAATAGATATGTTTGTGGGATACCTTTAAGTTATACTGCATTCTTTTGTGTGTATACCAACAGTTATCTATAAAGGAAATGTCTAAAAAAGCTAAGGAGTTGTTGGACCTACTTAAATTTTTAAAATAGATGGTCACATTATTGAGGTCATGCAAGTGCTTCGTTAGACATATCTGTAACTGCAAGCTCTAAATAGTCTAGTTAATGTCTGGCTCAGTCACTACCATCTACTCTTAGTGAAGCTATAAAATCAGTCCCAATTATACACTTATTTGTTAACGATGAAATGTATGTCCATGGAGAAGGGAACTCCATTTGAATCTGTAACCGACTTTAGAAGGAAAGTAGAGAGAGAAATATTTGGGGAGAATTTTATCTTCATTACTTGAAGAAGAATGTATACAACATTATACATATATAAGCACCTACAATGTATTGGGCCGGGTAGATAATTACAAATAGAAATCGGCCCAAAAGAAACAAGCCCAAAACTTGTATCATAAAATGATCAGTACGTTCAACAATTAAACAATTAATTAGCTCAGGTAAAATCTCCTTGTGTGACAAACATACTATAAACTTTTTAGCTCAGGTAAAATCTCCTTGTGTGACAAACATACTATAAACTTTCTCTTCTGCTAACTTCTGTCTCTAATTTAAGTTACTGTGCTTGTGCATGGTACTAGAATTGTGTGCCCGTTTCATTTTTAATTGTGCTTCCAACATCCAAAACAGTGGCTAGGACGAGAATGTTTCCTTCATGGTTTGTTTCTCATGAATGCTCAGGTCTGTTAAAAGATTGTATTACGCGAAAATACATGTTAGAGTTTCTAGAATGTCGTCATCTACTTATATGTTGAAGCAGAACAGAAGTGAGGAAAACAGCTCATTTTCAGTGTGCTGTTTTACCACAGGTAGGGAAGCTTAGGTGGAAGAAAGAGCTAATTGTTTTATTATTTTTATTTCTCAAAAGGAGGTGGAGGGAAAGGGGGTAACTGTTCTTGTTCAAACATTGGTTTAACGATTTATTGATTAATTGCAGTCTGACGGATTCCCAACGCTTCTATTCTTCCCAGCTGGCAATAAGAGCTTTGATCCGGTTAGTGTAACATGAATTCTTTACCAAAATTATATTCCTATGCTTCCTTCTGCTTTACTTCTCAAAAACAATAGCTGATGCATCATACAAACTTGTTACCTTTGTCAAAAAAAAAAAAAAAGCTGATGCATCTTTAAATGATCATCCCGTTCTACAGATTACTGTAGACACAGATCGTACTGTGGTTGCATTTTACAAATTCCTAAAAAAACATGCATCTACCCCATTCAAGATTCAAAAGCCAGGCTCAACACAGAAGACTACAGTGTCTAATGCCAGTTCAAGCCAAGAGAGCACCATCAATGATGCTAAGGATGAACTGTGAGATTTGTAGATTCTAGCAATATTAGTCCAGTTTGGCCTTATAAAGGAATTCCAAGCATATGATTATGGCGCTTTAAAGTGTGGAAGTGGAACGTGATAGCAACATCAGCATTGGAAATGTCGGTAGAGAATAGAAAGTAGGATGAGACAGAAGGCTCTCTTTTGATGGTTTAATATTGTCTTTTTTTTAGTTGTTGGAGTTGGCTGAAAATAATGTTATGGTGTAACGGAACACAGATGGGATGTTTCTCAAACGAGGTGGTTGTTGCAATTTTCAAATTGACATGCCCTTTGTTCTTTCTGTGTTTATTTTGTTGTGGTATTTATTCAAACTAGTTTTGCACCAGTTTGGATCTTATATTGCAGATTTTGATGATAGTTGCTATTTATATCAAATTATGTTAGTTTATTGTGGTTAAGTGTATGTTAACCACTTCTTTTGAGACAAATAATGAATATGAATAGTACTTGAGTGATTTTGAGCTCACAAATTTCACCGTGTACCCTAAGAAATTATTCTCGTTATAGTATCCAAGCATGTTAAAAATTAGGATGTTAATTTGCCACAAGTATGATGCTACAGGTGTGGTGTATGTGACTCTTAGATACACATCCTTGTATTGCTTAATTAGCATTTTACAACGGCTGCATCAGATTTGTTTGGTTTGTCTCTTGTTTATCTCCTCCATTTTTTGGGTTTATCGTCTCTGTCGGTGCTTGCTTGCTCTAATTTTGGGTTGATCTCCAGTTATGTTTCTTTGTTTAATCGAATTTATTTCTGATTTGGCGTCTTTCGGATGTATATGTGTGTGTGTTTGAACTTAATTCGGGGCCTTTTGGTTCTTTCGGGGATTTGTAATTTTGAGGATTTTGGGCCTAAAGTCACTGCTTTAGTGGCTTTAGGGTTGAACCGCCCTAGGTTTTGAGCATAAGAGATTTGCTTATTTTCAACTAATATCTTATATGATGGAACAAATTTAATATTTAAATTGCCATACATACCTTGAAAAGCAATTCATTCTACATGTATGTTTCGTCCAACTTAAAAAGAATGATTTTTGGGGGACGCTTGAGCTTGTAAATTTCTGACTATTTTGGGCAATTGTACTTTTTATCTAGGTTATAGAATTTCTTGAGAATTTTATAGGGTTATAAAACAAGAGAGTTTTTTCGTTTTTGTTTTTTGAAAAAACTACACCTAGGACTTGCTTAAAGCATGTATTTGCATTCTTGGTTGCAGTTTCTTTTAGACTTATACGAATTGTTCCAGTGGATTTTTCAAATTTGTGTAAAAGGGTCTTTGGTAAGAAAAATCTTTATCTATTTTGCCCAAGCTTCTTAATAATTTAAACTCAGCTTTCTAAGAATTGATTGGTAGTGGCATCAATTTTGTATTTTGCTCAATCTATATCTTTTACCATAGGGAGTTTTAAATGGTATTATGATTTTGTATCCCCCTAAAATCTGTTGCAGTTAAGAAGAAACAATGTACTTTATCTCATGGATAACATGCTCTAGCTTATTTATATGTTTGGTACAATCTCGTTGGTTAGAATCATTGATTTGAAAGCGTGAAAGTTGAATATTCAGACTTATTCATGCCATTGGAAAGTACCATATGCCTATTGTTTGTAAGAAGAGATGTGTTTCATTGTCACAACCCAAGCCTAATCCAAAGGTAATCTAAAAAAGCATCTTAGCATATCGTTTGCATATCCTTGATTTCAGAATATAAAATAAACATCAACAAATAAGTTTAAGGGAATTGGGGCTTTGGACTCACTATGAGAATAGATAAGGGAGATTTGCACGAATCGCATAACAAGCATGACTAAGGGGAGGTAAGTATGGCTTAAGCTATGAGGAAGTGGGGACTTAGGACTCTCATCACCTTCGATCAACATCATCAAATAGAATCACATAGGGGATAGAGTCTAAAGGATAAGTCTCCATAAAAGCTCAATGTCTCATCATAGGTACATAGTATAGCAGTATAGTATCCAACAACACCTCTAAAACATGAGTAGGATGGGGGCCAAAACAAGTCCCGAGCTCACCCTCAAAGTACATAGAAAAATAAAATAAAAGTTTCAACATAAGCAAGATAGAAATTGGATATTGTCCTCGGAATGGAGGAGTCACCACTCAATGATCTTCACGAACCAAGCTAGCCACGTGGAGGAGGAAGAATAGGAGCTCCGGTCCCAACATGGTTAGATCATGTAAGCAAAAAACATGCGTTAGTATTTGGAATGAACTAGTTTGTGGGATGCAATGCAACAACAGATAATAAGCTTCATAACAAGATGCATAATCATATACAATAGGAATAAGCTCAATATGGTATGCATGTGGATGCTTTGATAAAAAAAAATCATTCATGAGAGATAAACATAACATCCTATCATCATACATATATGGGAGGTAGATCATAACCGACATATAAGACCAAGCGAGCTACTACTTGGAATCCAACATAACCCCTTATGTTGGCATGGGCAGAATACATGTCATGTAGAACTCGTCAACATTTGCATATGCATCATTAGTAAATAATATGTCCTAGATGGATCGACTAGCCTAGCCTACAAAGGCTCCTATAGTGACACATATAGTTAATGAGAAAAGAGACTTTATATACGGACTGATGTCGCCCAAGTTACACCTCCTTTTTAAAGGATAAAGCGGTCGCTGTCAAGATATAGAACCTAACCAAGATTAGGGTCGATCGTACAAGAATACGTAGACTCAAGAAAATTCACCAATATGTAATCCGAGTAATTAACCAACTCAATTCCCCAAGGGGTTTTTGCAATAATCAATGAGAAAAGTAAATTAACTACTTATTACGAGAGAAAAATCAATAATCGAGAGCAATTAGGGTATTGTGTTCCCCATAATTTCCCAACTCAGTGTTCCCACATAACCTAATTCTAGTCTAGTGTATAACATGCATGATAGTAATTTAAGTTCACCAAACCTTTTGATCAAAGGTGAGAGGTGAATTTCACTATGAGACTTGGCCCATATCCATAGTGTGCATTACTAACCATTACCTATTAGTCCCAGTACAACCTCATCTTGGCCCAGTTCGATTTAGACGAGAACACATCAATCGAATCCTGTTAATTAATCTCTTTTCCTTATTCATTACTACCTTGGGCCAGTCAGTAATACTAGGCGAGTTCTAATGTTGGCCACGACTAGAAAACATGCAAAACAAAGAGAGTTAAGAAATACATGCATATATACCTTCCAAGAATTGTGAATTATCAGGTTTTACTTTGTTGGTTCTTTATGGTTCCCACAACCCTAGTTGTGGATTTAGCTACTCATGCTATGTGTACATGAGGAGATTATGAATTGAGAAGACAAAATTAAACACTTACATAATAGATTTAAGAACAAGCAATCCAATATCAATAAGAATCACAAGCTTTAAGATCAAATTCAACTACAAGTGTTCTCAAAGACTCTCGTACAAGTTTCTCTCTCTAAATATTGAGTTCTCTGAGTACTAACCTAAAACTTATGAAAACTGAGGCGCTCTTCTGAAAAATAACCTAAAAAAACTACTTATAATATTTAAAATTCAGATCCTAAATGACTAAGGAGAACTGGTGGGCATGCCTCACGAAAGCACTTTAGGACCCGTATTGAAGTTTACAGCCTGTAATCGAGGTCTATTACATTGTTGATGGAAAACTGGACACGATACCCTTGACGACTCATATAGTGGTTTATGACCCGGAAAGGGGGTTTCGTCTGATGAACTTTAGAAAGTCTTCATTTTCTGATCCTCAGGGCACGAAACCTCTTCTATGACTCGTACATTAATCTACTACTCATCTGCATGTTCGTAGAATTAACTTCAGAAACTTGGCCCCTCACTAGAATTCCTTATGAAACCACCCTAAGGCTCGTAGAATGATCTACGGCTCGCAAGGTATCTCGTATAACAGCAAATCTGCAGCAACTTTTGTAACTTTCCCCAAAATTAAGGCCAACCTGTAATCCTACAAAGATAAACACAACACTACATAGAACCCACTAACATTGCCTTGTGAACATACAAAATCCTATGTTTTAAGCATCAAAAGAGTTGTATTTTGGCAGCATATCAACACCCTTAACTTAAAATTGTTGCTTGTCCTCAAGCGACGGAGTCAATCTATATAGATAATACAGTAACACATAGACCTCAACTCAATGACATATATCACATAAATCTCAAACTCAGATACCCACACCAATTTTTCAAAACAAGATTAGATAGCTATTTAGCAAACTAATACAAACTGGTGCAAGTGACAACACAACGATAACAAGTAAGGTATTATCAATAATCTATAATCACTGAACAAGCCTAATGCTAATAATGTAATGCAAGTTCCCTCACAGAAAGAAATTTCATACTTGACACTGAATGATGTTTTCATATTTGACCTTAGGACTATGCAAACCACTCACTTTCACAAAAGATATTCATGCATAATGACTAATATCATAGGCTTGCCCCTATACTCCTGACTCAAACCTTCAACTAACTGGACTAGGATCACTATAGGATTTCATGGCTTGTAACGTAGGCTCAGGGGACTTTGGTATGATGTTTTAGGAAAATAGTGACTAAAGACCCTCCTTGAAACTGCGATTTTCTATACTTTTGCCCTACCAACTTTGCTACTTTCACCTTATTCTCCATTTTTCCTATTTCAAGTTTTTTTTGGGTGCTTTCATTTCATTTCTTTTTAGCTTTTTACTTTGTTTTTACACTTCATTTTACTTTTTAGCTCACATCTAAGGCATCACTTATTTTTCACGCGCCCAGTACATGCTTTTACTCTTTTTCTCCGTATTCCTAACTCACCCCCTCATTTTTGTGCTTCCCCCCTTATACCATCCACCCTTAACTTAGCTTTTGGAATGTGTTGAGGTGCACAATATCCATCCTCCGAATCAGAGCCACTTTTGCTAGCCACCTTCAACTTAGGTTTTGTGCCTCAGTCAAGGTACACAATGTTCAAGGAAAGACCAGGGCCAATTTTAGGATTTTTGACTAGACAAGGCTAGATTTATCAGGTGTTTTCAAAGAATAAGTACATGTTAGGCTCAAACATTAGGAAAAAGGGATATATCATCAATTTGATTTTTTTATTTTTAGACTAAAGTGGACTATTTAAGAACAAGGGCCTAAGATCCTTTCCTAACTCAATGAATCTACAATCTAACTTAGAGTAATAGGACAAGTTCTGAATTAGCACAAAATATATAAATTTATCAAATTAAATTCACACTCACATGGCACTGCATTCATTATCAACAAAAAGACTCACAGATCATACTTTTTATCTCAATGTACCTTCAATTATCGGAACAGATATTGTCACACACCTAAGCATGCATGGTTACTATCTAACTACTTAATCAAAATTTTTGGAGGGTATTATTTTTCAAACAAAACACAAAAACATGCTATATGCCACAAGTATTGGTACTATATACTACAAATTTATCTAAACATCCTAAGCTTGCCGGTTCAACAGAAATTAAATATCCTCAAGGAAAAAGGACACAAGCAAGGAAACCCCAGGATAAATAATTGGGGTAATTTTGGACCCAAGCTACCCAGAGTTCACTAAGGCTCATAACTACCCACACTCTATCGAAAAAGATATGCATTGTCCCATTACACAAAATCAAAAAAAAAAAAAAAAAAACCAAAAAGGGTCATAAAACATACCTAAGAGCCCTTGGGTTGCCTCCCAAGAAACAACTGATTTATTGTCGCGACATGACATAGATAGCTTGAATACTCAGACTTCCTCAAGCTTTTTTGCTCTCTTATCACTAAACTTTATTTTCATCTGGCGCCCATCAGTATCCTTGCGGTCTAAAGTTATGGCGCTTGTCATCATGCCTCTTTGAATCTGATCCAGTTGTGTTGACACAAGACCAAATTATTATTGAGCTCTTTGATTGCCACAGAGTGTTGCTCAACTTTCTGGTTTATCTTGGTAATGTCAGACTTAATCTTTCTCAACGTCTCATCTTGTGCGTCCGACCTCTTTAGTAACTGGTCAAGCATCTTCTCGATTCTCGAGCCCTTATTTCCCATATCACAATTAGGGGGGGCACATTGCAGTTATTCATATTG
Organism: Solanum ossicruentum; assembly: GCA_025774065.1. Taxonomy (NCBI): domain Eukaryota; kingdom Viridiplantae; phylum Streptophyta; class Magnoliopsida; order Solanales; family Solanaceae; genus Solanum; species Solanum ossicruentum. The sequence continues at coordinate 11,573,747 of JAOTQR010000079.1, forward strand.
CCATCCATACGGGCCCGCATGTTTGGCATGATGGCTTTCCTGAATGTCCCCTAGCTTGGTTGGCTCATGTGTTTGCTTTATTAGCACCTCCAGATTAGCGCTATTTTGAGCAAGCATATTAAGGATATCTATATTTATGTTTGCTTGGTCAGAGCCCATATCAGCAATACTTATATGATTTGTTGAATGTCTATTCATCAATTTAGCCATTACGTCCATTTGCTCAGAAATCTCAACAAATGGTTGTTCTACGAACATACCTCCCAAGAGGGCATTAACACATGCTTGGCTATTTGCATCTAGAGCTCTGTAGAAATTCTCCACTAGGACATCCTCCAAAATTTCAAGGTCTGGTACAATCCTCAAGTATCTATTGAACCGTTCCCATGTAGCAAAGATTGAATCACCAGGGAATTGCTTAAAGTTGTGGATCTAGTCTACCAACTTGAGCCTGTTTGGTTTAAGGAATACCTTGTTACGAAGGCTCTCTGTAATTCTACCCAACTGATGATTGAACTCTGCAGGAGCTCAGAGAGCCACAATACAACACAACCCATGAAATACAGTGGGAAGACGTGAAGTCCCACAACATCCATAGACAGATTCTGTGTCCCTATCACACTCTTATAGAAAAATGCCACATTGTGTAGGTGGATATGTGGATCCTTTGATGGTAAGCCCGCCAATAGCCCATGGTTCTACAACATGTAAAGTAACCCACTTGAGACTGTGAACTTTGTGTCTACTGGTATTGGTGGAAACAAAATAGCTCCATTCACCTCCATAGCTATAGGATTCAACCTGTTCTGGCTCCACTAGTAAGCATTGGCATTGAAATCCTGAGGCAGTGGAATGTCCTCCAAAGGAGGTGGGTTCTTATTCCCAACATCCTCATTGTTGTTCTTATTTTGTGCTGCATTGGCCGCATTGTTGGCATTGTCTTGGGCCATTTTTCTTAAAGTTTTATGGATCTCTAGATCAAATGTAGATAAGGGGTTGCCTTGACTCTGAATGTTGGGCATATATTACTCCTACACCCTGAAAAAGAACAAAAATAAAAACAAAAGTAAAATAAGGGAACTAAGGGTTAACACTCGAACTACTAATGAATTCACTAAGTCTAGCCATATTCCCTGGCAACAGCGCCAAAATCTTGATGTCGCCCAAGTTACATCTCCTTTTTAAAGGATAAAGCAGTTATTGTCAAAATATAGAACCTAACCAAGGTTAGGGGCAATCCCACAAGGAATACGTAGACTCAAAAAAATTCACCAATATGCAATCCGAGCAATTAACCAACTCAATTCTGGGGGGGGGGTTGTAATAATCGATGTGAGAAGTAAACTAACTACTTATTATGAGAGAAAAATTAATAATAGAGAGCAACTAGGGTATTGTGTTCCCCATGATTCCCCAACTCAGTATCCTTAGATAACCTAATTCTTATCTAGTGTATAGCATGCAGGATGGTAATTTAAGTTCACCAAGACCTTTGGTCAAAGGTGAGAGGTGAATTTCACTATGAGACTTAGCCCATCTCCATAGTGTACATTACTAACCATTACCTATTAGTCCCAGTACAACCTCCCATTGGCCCAATTCGGTTGATTAGATGAGAACACATCAATCGAATCCTGTTAATTAATCTCTTTTCCTATTCATTACTACCTTGATCCAGTCAGTAACACTAGGCGAGTTCTAATGTTGGCCACGACTAGAAAATATGCAAAATGAAGAGAGTTAATAAATACACGCATATATGCCTTCCAAGAATTGTGAATTATCAGGTTTTACTTTGTTGGTTCTTCATGGTTCCCACAACACTAGTTGTGCATTTAGCTACTTATACTATGTGTACATGAAGATATTATGAATTGAGAAGACATAATTAAACATTTACACAATAAATTTAAGAACAAGAAATCCAATATCAATAAGAATCACAAGCTTTAAGATCAAATTCAACCACAAGTGTTCTCAAAGACTCTCTTACAAGTTTCTCTCTCTATATTGAGGGTCTTCTGGAAGTAGTATGGTTTGTAGATATTTTACCCTCTCCAAACCCCATTTGTGAAATTTTACTGGGTGTGTTGTTGTTAACTGAGCCATCAGATAAAGAAGAGCTTTAAGATGGGTATCCAAGATAGTATGAGTCTCTAAGTTTATGAATTTTCTATATGTGCCTACTAAGTATCCTTTAGTTGTTAATGTGGAGTAGGATAATGCAAAAAATATATAGTACCCTTAAGAGTCTTACTGGACGGGGTTATATATAGATGATGATGAGCCTTTTAGCATAGTTCAACTTTCCCAATTCAAATCAATCCAAAAGGAATTTAGAAAAATTCAATTTCCACTAGATTAGGTTTTATGGACACCATCTATATCTCTAGAAGCAACCACAAGCTGTAGATATGTCCCATAGATAAGACTTTAGAGAAATAGAAAATCAAGCTTCGATTCTGCGACCTTGGTTTACAAATCGTAGAATAGGTCACAAGTTATAGATCCTGGTTCATGATTTAACTTCAAAGAATATGTATTTCAGCACCTTGGCATTTACGGACAAACATGACAACTCGTAAAGGGACCTACTGGTCATAGCTGATCTCGTGCACTAGTCATAGTTGGTCTTATGGATTTAATCACTAGAAAATTATTATTCCAATACTTTGACTTTTACGAGGGGATTGTATGAGTTATATGTTGGAATATAGGTCAAAGATTAAGGGTCGTGATTCATTCTTCAAAAACTTAGATTCTCAGTAGTTAGGTTCTACGATAAGACAGTACAGTCTACAGAAGATATAACGAGTCATAAAAGGGTATTGATAGTTCCAGTCCAAAAGCTTAGGATTTCCAAGTGACTTCTATGGATAGATTTCTATGAGTCGTAGAAGGTTCTAGGCTCTTTAGATGGTCTCAAAATGTCTGTTTGACAGTTATTTCTCAGAGTTAAATAGGTTCTTTTCCATTGTTTTAACTCCTATGCTACGCCATTTTAACCTATTCTAAGTGGGTATATATGATTCCTATGACACCTAGCCACCTCATTTACTTTCATACTCCTAAATTCCAAAACCTTCTCTCTCAAGTCTTCTCTCCCAAGATAAGATCAAGGTTCCAAAGCTTCAAATCTCCTTCAATTTTCAATCAAGGTTCCAATCAAGGTATATAAGAATTTCATCAATATGTATCCCTTCATCCATTCAGTCCCAAGAAATCCATATTTCTTTAAATTATAATCTCTACAAACCTAGGTTTTATAATCTTATGTCATGACTCAAGCTACGGCTTAAGCATGACACTGTTATTGAAATCCTGAAGGACCCCAACCAAGCTATCTTAGCATGTCATCATAAGGTAAGAATATTATTAGAAATCTAGATGAAAATAAAAGATAAGTATCAACTTGAAAATTTAATAGGAAAAGAACAACTTTAGTTCAAAACATAAGGACAATATAAAATCCATATATTCAATATGCCTCTACTAACTAATGTAGAGGAGTGGGCTTAGGACATATTCTTAGATAATCCTTAATGAAGGAGAGAAAGGTGCATAATAGTCGAAATCTAAGGACAATATAGAACCCGTACATTCAATATGCCTGTACTAACTAATGTAGAGGAATGGGCTCAGGACATATTCTTAGATTATCCTTAATGAAGGAAAGGAAGGTGCATAATAGTCAAAACCTAAGGACAATATAAAACCCATACATTCGACATGCCTATACTAACTAATATAGAGGAGTGGGCTTACGACATATTCTTAGATCATCCTTAATGAAGGAAAGGAAGGTGCATAATGTCTTAACAAATAATGAAGTAAAGCTCAACGACTCACCTTCGAAGTATGAGAACTCACTAATTAAGTGTATAACAACTCTGCTCCTAGCCATGAGTATGGAAAGTAGGGGAACATCTCTCCTATATTAAAATAATTTAGGCAAAGAAGTATGCATTATTACTTTGAATATACTATGTATGTAAGCAGTATGCATGAAATAAACATAGATAACATGGAATATAAGTCATGAGATGCAAGAACAAAATTAATGCACATGATAAACACAAGTATAACATATGGTCAATGCATCGAAATCATGGTAATACTTAGAAGTAAGTTAACTATTTTATGGTATGTCAACCTTAACAAGCAATAAGACCATGTGAGCGATAACGTGAAATATGATGTAACTCCTATATCAAGAAGAGAGAGGCTACTGTACCAAGGTAAGAGTCATGAGAACGTTTAACATCATGAGCTATACATGGATCCACTAGCCACCTCTATAAGGCAAACCTACATTGGCATGTAATTTTAGATAAAAGGTTCTTACTATGATTTCCTTGGGAAGATAATCTTTCATCTTCTGGATTGAACTCCATCTCATTCGCTTTTAGTGCCATTATACTACATTAAATTAATCATAACTTAAAGTCATTAAAAATCATTGGTCATATGTAATAGCTCATTAAAATCTTAGTGATTCAAGAAATCTAAGAATTGTCCTTATCACACGTTGAATCTATGATTTGGTGAGAAAATTCATTCCTTAAGGACTTCCATAAATCATAATTAAATATTTTCATGAAACTAGGTAATGTTCTTTGCATAAACAATGATAGATCATAGTAAATTAGGGGAACTTATATGGGTCCATTTCAAATCATCTTCAAAATATGTAATTCAGTGAAATCATTAAAAATAATATCAGTTGAAATCATAATTAGAGGAACCCATATGAAATTTATGAACAATAGATAGTCTAGTAGATAATTCATTTGTAAATCATTAAAATCATTTAGTTGACATCAATTCATATGTAAATAAGTCAATAATCATAATATAAAATATAATTTGCACAATTGAGTGAAGAATCATGAAAATCCATGCATTTTGTACTTAGAATTGATTGAAAAAGTGAAAATTTTCCTGGGCGTGATAGGTAAAAAGGACCTATAAATAAATATTTGCATACCTTGTTTGAGAAAACTTGAGTATTGATGGAGAAATTTGAAAACCCTACTTGATTTTTCAATGGAGACTTGTAGGAGAAGAGTCCTTGTGAGAATTTCTGAAAATTGGAGCACACTTGGGAATGGGTGAGTTGGGAAGAATAAAAATGGTTATAGGATAGAAATAGGGATTAAAACGACATAGTTTAGGGATAAGAGGGTATAAAAAGTAAAAAAAAATTATCCTTTACTAAAAAAGATAGGGTTTACAAGATCCATCTATGGTCCGTAGTTCCCTGTACGGATTGTAGAGTTCTTTCATGAAAGTCTGACATAAATTTCAAGTTACAAGATCTCGATCATGATATAACTTCTATCTAATGTTGATCTTTCTACAGGCCATAAAATCTCCCAATAGGACCTTCCTATACTTAGCCAAACATTTACAGTTGACAAGATCTAATCTATGAGTCCAAAGTATAGTTCATACATTCTTTTACAAGCTCATCCTATTCATTTATAAACAAAGTACTAAGACCCCTATTTTCTTCCCAATTCTAAACCCCCATCTACGACCTCTGTCTACAATCATGGATCAAATTACAACCCTTATATACACCTCATTAAATCCCTTCCATACATAATTAAATTTCTATTGTTTAGGTCCCTTTTACGATATCATCTATGGGTTTGTGATGAGTCTATATTTCGGACTCATTTTGAGGTTAAATTGCAAAGAAATGTTACCCTTAATGGGCTAATAATTCCAATTTCTAACAAATATGCATGTGTTATGATAGAAAATGGTGTTGATAGTGTGCAAAAGGGCAAGACTTGGTTGAATCCTGGAAATTGAGCAAAAGTGCTAAAAGCCAGTGAAAAGCGGTATCGCCAACATCCTTGGCGATCTGCCAAATGCTTATAGAGATCACCTAACTGTGCAACAATCAAGGTTCCAGGTCAAGTCTAGAGTGTGGTTAGGATCGATATAGTAAAGCATACTCAGCGATACGCCAAAGCACATAAGTGATCACCTAAAGCTGCTACACCTAAAGCCCCAAAACACTAACATAAAGGTGATATGAAAGATAATTTGGTGCCTTGCCAAATTGGATAGGAGGAGAAAAGAGTCATCATCTAATATTTCAATGGAAGAAGCCTCATAAGGATGCACAAGAAAGCGGTTAAGTGTAAATTTAGCACATCACCGGAGTACTCGGCGATGGCCTGCCTTGACTGCCAAATGGCATTTCGCAGAAAAAACTTTCACACTTTTGCATGGAGTATATAAGAAATTTTAGAAAGGACATTGTAGATCATCTTGAACATATCAGAACAATTACACTATAATAGTAGTGCGTAGAACCTTCTTCTTAGAGTACAAAAGAGGCTAGGGTTTTGAAGTTTATGGGCATCAAATTTGAGGGGATTAGCTGGTGATAACCATTGATTTGTACTTAATCTTGTTACTCATGATTTCTGCTACTATGTATGGTAATAAATCTTTAATTTCTAGTGTGTGTGCCTAAAACCCCCATGGTGGGGGTGTGCTTTTGATATGGGTCTTTAATTTACTCGCTGGGTTTGTGATATCTCGACTTATCTGTAGTTAATTTGGATGAATTTATATCAGTTCCTAAGTTTTATTTATGAATTTCAAGGTTGCAAACTTGGGGTTTTGTTTTATTCTCTGATTATTTCATAGCTGGGATTATTAGATGGTGGAATGGATATAATGGCCGAAAACCATATATGGTTTCAATTGATATCCACATTGTGGATTCAATGGCCAAGGTAGTAGGTGCTTTACTCAACTTCTTAGGCCAACCATGTACTCGATGGTCCGCATGTGATATCTTAGCTGTATCATGCGAAACATCCATATATCATAAGTGATTTGGGTTACAAGCAACCTAGCCTATATCCGGAACATCAACTTATATAGTCAAGCATATAGACCCATTTCTTAGATTATTGCCCATATTTGCACTTCTCGAACATCTTCTCTTGATAGTTAATTAATTCAATAATTAGAACTTGTAGCTGAACTTTATTTATTATTGCGATCCCCCCGATCCTACAATTACTTGATCCAACGAGTCACCTCCGCCTTGAACAATGATTCTCTATGGGATTAACCCCAATCTCTAAAGTTGAATTATTATGCTAATGATGATCGTCCCCTCTGCCTTTGAGTAGTCAGGTTGAGCGACATAAAAAATGATGCCGTTGTCGGGGAATCAACATGTTCATATTGGAAGTGTTTGCCGAACTTTGTTCTTGTAGTTAGAATTCTTTTCATTTTTTTCTTGTTGCTTTTGCTGTTAAACACTAGGTGTAATGATAGGATCGTTCATTGTGAGAATTTCAGGGACATGAATGGGGTGCAAGATGTTAATTGGGATCAAGTTGGAAGCACCGATGCTATCCGACTACCCCCCATTGGATGGAGGAGTTAATTTCCATGTGATGAGCACCATGTTGCAGCTCCTCCAACTGAAGGATTGTTCGGGGGCTTGGCCACAAAGATCCTCATGAACACTTGAGGAATTTTATTGATGTATGTCTCCTATTGAACATTAGGGGAGTAAGCCAGGAGGCTATCTGACTAATGTTATTTCCTTTCTTCATTATCTGAGAGGCATCAAGGTGGCTAGCGTAGTTGCCTTGTGATTCTATTACTTCATAGGAGGAGCTATAAACTGCATTACTAGAGTGATTTTTCCCTCCCTCAAAGATGATTTAATTGAGAACTTTAAGGAGCTAAAGGGTTAGCCATTGCATGAAACATGGCCTCGATTTTGAAAACACTTGCTTCATTG
>JAOTQR010000079.1:11590833-11604052 GCA_025774065.1 Solanum ossicruentum
TGTGAGAAGGAAACCGAATATGGAGCAAGAAGCACCTATGGCTCTAGTTAACTCATTGGATGAACAAGTTACTTATGCGGAGTTTATGGTTTATTTTCAAGTATTATCCCAAACTATGATTGCCTAAGCCATCTTTGAGATTGTAGCTCCCAGGAGCCTGAATATGGGTACGATGACAACTAGAGTTAAAGACTTCACTTGGATGAACTTTATTGAGTTTCATGGTTCTAAGGTGCACAAAGATCCACAAGCATTTATTGAGGGTTTCCAAAAGATTTTTGATATCATAGATTTCACTCTGGTTGATTGTGAAAATTTGGCTGCTTATCAATTGCAAAGGGTTGCTCAAACTTGGTGCAAGCAATGGAAGAAAGAAAAGGCTATTGATGTGGATCCATTAGATTGTGACAAGTTTAAAGAAGCTTTTCTACATAGTTTCTTCCCTAGTTCAAGAGTTCATTAACTTTAAACAAGGCAACATGTAAGTTAAAGAGTATGCTTTGAAATTTACTCAACTCTCCAAGTATGCTTCGGCTATGGTAGTCGACTTTAAAAGCTCGAACGAGCAAGTTTGTTTCTTCTATATCTAAATTGGTAGTGAAGGAGTGTAGAACCACCATGTTGATAACGGAGATAAATATCTCTAGGTTAATGACTTATGTTCAATAGATTGGGGAAGAGAATCTTCAGGAGATTGCTAAGGAGACTAAAGACTCAGATAGATTATGGTGACTACTCTCACAGAGATCCAGTGATGGTCATTCTAAGTTTCATCAGACATATTCCGGATCGACTCCATCTTTTACTAGTGCTTTGGTGCCTAAGTTCAACAAAGATAGGGTGCCCAATCCTAAGGCACTAGGTAACGCTTTTAGGGGACATTCTTTCCCCACATGTCAGAAGTGTAGGAAGATCTATCTGGGAGAGTGTTTATCGAGACTGAGTGTAGGAAGATCTATCTGGGAGAGTGTTTATCAGAGACTGGTAAATGTCTTGGATGTGGTAAGATTGGTTATATGTTAAGGGATTTCCGTTCAGCTGCTAGCAAAGTGTAATACCTTACAAATGGAAAGTTAGAATGCATAAAGAAAGTAAAAAAAATAAATTGGTGCAGGGCCTATGAGACCTATTTATAGGTCGTAGATACTTTTACAGCCTGTAGATGAGGCCTGAAATTTGAGAAAAGATTTGGGAAAATTTAGGTTCTATGAATGGGCTTTACGGTCTATAGAAGTTCTTAGTGATTTTATAAGACCCCAGTTGATGAGATATTGAGATTTAATTTTTGGATCCAATAGGAAACATGAGATTTTTAGACTATGGTTAGTTTTATGGGTCATTGAACAGGTCCATAGAACACCACCAACACCTGAAATTTGTTTTGTTCTGGTGTTATTTCTACGTTACACAAGCTGTAGATCATGATTGTGGATTCACATTGGAAAAGTTTGCATTTTAGGAGGGTTGTAGGTGTTTTTCTATGGATGAATAGTGTCATGACCCAAGTCTAAGACTTAGTCATAACACGAAGAATAAGGAACCTGAAGGTACCTCACCTAAGCCTCTTAGCATTCATCAAGAATTTCATAGGAAATGAACATAATTAAATGCGAAAACTAAGGGGAAATGAGAGTAATGGAGAATCAAGCATTATATCAAGTATTAGATCATGATCATTTGATATATGTCTAACAATAACTTCTAACATTAGGCTTGACCAGAGAGTAAGACATATCCCTAGCTTACCCTCAAGTAAAATTAGAAAGAAATACAATAAAGAAAGTTTAAAGTCTTAATACAACTGAAGATTGGAAGAAAATAGGTTATTGTCCTCTGAACTAGAGGACTCAATAATGATAGTCTTCATAATCCCAAAAGCTAACCACACATAGAAGGAGGAGCACTGGTTCTACATCGTGATATCATATAGGAAAAATTATGCGTTAGTACTTTGAATGTACTAAGTATATGAGATGCAATGGAATGAAGTACCATAATATCATAATAGGAAATATGCATAGCATAACAAGGAAATAAGGACACAAGAGATGATGGATGATCAATGTGTCTTTAAAACATGATTAAAACATCATAAACATTTCAAGTAATCATATACATACATATGTGGGAGAAGATCATAACTGACAATAAGATCATGCGAGCTGTAACATGAAATCCAATATATCCCCCTATGTTGGCCCGCCTAGAAAACTTGCTAGATAGAACTCCAATCTGTTAGTATTTTATTGTTTAAGGCTTTTGTGGATCCACTAGCTCAGCCTACAAGGGCTCCTATGGTGGTATATAGTTAATGAGATAAGAGATTTCTACTAGGATTCCCTTATCTAACCCCACCTCCATCCCAATTCGACGCTAAGTCAAGTTCCAAGTAATATTCATAAATATAATCATATACATATATATTCATAAGCTTTGGAACATTACATCATCATAAAAGGAGTAACTCATTAAAACATTTGGTGATTCATCTGTCAAAACGCAAGCCTACGGCCTAGTCATAACACGACAAATGAGGGACTCATAGGCACCTCATCCAAGGCATCTTAGTATACATCATGCATTCACGGGTAAACATTAACATAATGTGGAAATAAAATAAGGAAGGTACTAAGGGAAGTCATTCAAGTTCAAAAGGAACATTTCAACATAACATCATTATCCAAGAATACAAATTACACATCGATGCATGGCCTTGGTTCTCCCGAAATAGAAAAGGCATAAAATAAGATAGAAAGTAACAGTCTCCAAACATCAAGGATAAAATATATATGTGTCTCAAAAGTACAAACAAGAATAAAATGAGTGAAGTCCTCGAACTAAGGGCTCACTACTACTACTAGTCTTGAATGCCAATAAGCTAGTCATGTGCTAGAGGAGGTGGTGGAGTGTCAGTCCCAAAATGGTGACATCATGTAGGTAAGATATATGTTAGTACATTGGAATGTATGAAGTATGTGAGATGCATTGCAAACATAGAATTATAATGCCATTGATGTCACCAAAGTTACACCTCCTTTTTGAGGGTAAAGCAGTCATTGTCAAGAAATAGAACCTAACCAAGGTTAGGGTCAAACTGATAGGGAATACATAGACTCAAGAGAATTCAATGATTGTAATTCAAGTAGTTAAGCAACTTACTTCCGCAAAGGTGGGGTGAGGGGGTTGCAATAATCAATGGAAAAATAAACTAACTAAAGAGTGAAATCAATATGAAGAGAAACTAGAGTATTGTGTTCCCCATGATTTCCTAACTTAGTATCACCGGATAACCTAATTCTTTTCTAGTGTGTAGCATGCAGGATGGTAAGTTAAGTTCACCAAGACCTTTGGTCAAAGGTGAGAGGTGAATTTCACTATGTGACTTGGCCCATCTCCATAGTGTGCATTACTAATCCTTACCTATTAGTCCCAGTACAACCTCCCCTTGGCCCAGTTCGGTTGATTATACGAGAACACATCAATCAAATCTTGTTAATTAATCTCTTTTCCTATTCATTACTACCTTTGTCCAGTCAATAGCACTAGGCAAGCTTTAATGTTGGTCACCACTAGAAAGTATGCAAAAAGAAGAGAATTAATTGATACATGCATGCACACTTTTCAAGAATTATAAATTATCTGATTTTAACTTATTAGTTCTTCATGGTTCCCACAACCCTAGTTGTGGATTTAGCTACTCATGCTTTATGTATATGCAAGAATCATGAATTGGAAGAATATAATTTAGCACTTACACAATTGAATTAAGAACAAGAAAATACAACTTCAAAGAGAATCATAAGATTAAAGATGAAACTAAAGTACAAGTATTCTCAAAATCTCTCCAATGTAATCTCACTACTTTCTCTCTCTAATTACTGAGTTCTTTGAGTACTATGTAAAAACTTCTGAAAAATAACCTTAAAAACCTATTTATAATAAGTAACATATAAGTCCTAAACATAATAGGATAACTGGTCGGCACACCTTACAAAAGGGGTTTACAAGTTGTATTGCATTCCATGATCCGTAATTAGGGTCTCGTACAGTGCAACTGGAAAACTAGACTTCAAGTCCACGACTCATAAAGTGGTTTACGACCCATAAGGGGGTTTTGTCTGATGAATCTTCAGAAAGTCCCAATCTCTGATCCTCGGCGCACAAACAATGGTCTACGACTCGTAAATCATTCCATGACCCATCTACATATTCGTAAAAGCAACTTCAGAAAATTAGTCCCTCATTGGAATTGTCCACGAAACCACTTCATGACCCGTAGAATAATCTATGGCCCGTAAAGAGTCTTACATTGTATCAAAATTCAATAACTTCTATTTCTTCACAAAATCTAGGCCAAACCTAAAATTCTACAAATATAATACAAAAACACATAAAATGAACTTACATCGCATTGGAAAACACATAAAATTTCAAGTTTAAAGCATTAAAAATGTTGTATTTTGTCAGTACATCAAAATCCTCAGCTTAAAATTGTTGGCTTACCCTCAAGCGACGGACTCAATCTATATAAGTAATACAATAATCTCAACCTAATAACATACATTACATCAATGTCAAACTCAAATACCCACACCATATTTTCTAAACAAAATTAGATAGCCATCTAGAAAACCAATCCATACTAGTGTATGCATGCGACAAGACAATTATGACAAGTGAGGTACTATCAACAATCCACAATTACTGAATATGTTTAATGCTAACAATGCAATGCAAGTGCTCTCACAGAAAGAAACCCTATATCTGATGCTTAATGATGTTTCATGTATAACTTTAGGACTATGCAAAATTACTCACTCTCACAAAAGATATTCATTCATCATGCCTAATGCCATAGGCTTGCCCCTATACTCATGACTAAGACCTTAAACTACTTGGACTAGGATCTCTTTAGGACTTTCTAGGCTTGTAACGTAGGCTCACAGGGCTTTGGTATGGTATTTTGGGAATAGAATGACTAAAGGCCCTCCATGACACTGCGTGTTCCTACACTTTTTCCCTACCAACTCTGTTATTTTCATCGCATTCTGCCTTTATCCTATTTCAAGCTTTTTTAGATGCTTTCTTTTTATTTTTCAGCTTTTTGCCTTGCTTTTACACTTTATTTTTCTTTTTAGCTCACAACTAAGGCATCACTTATTTTTGTTGCACCTAACACATGATTGTTTTTCCTTTTTCTCTGTATCACTAACTTCTCCCTTAATTTTGTATTTTACCCTTACACTAGCCACCCTCAACTTAGGATTTTGACGTGAGTTGAGGTGCATAATATCCATCCTCAAAACCATTGCCAATTTTGGTAGTCACCCTCAACTTAGGCTTTTTGCCTCAGTCAAAGTACAAAATATTCAGAGAAGGAGTAGGGCCAACTTTAGGATTTTACAACTAACAAGGTTGGGTTAATTCAGGTGTTTGTAAAGAATAGGTACATGTTAGGCTTAAACAATAGGAACAAAGGGTATGTTGCAATTTTAGTTGGTCATTTAGGCTAAGTGGGCTTTCACGAACAATGGTCTAAGATCCCTTTCTACTCCAATTAATCTACAGTCTAACTTAGAGTAACAGAGCAAGTTTTGAATTAGCACACAACACAGGAATTTAGAAATTTAAGCTCACACTCACATGGCACTGACTACATTATCAACAAAAGACTCTCAGATCATGCTTTTCATCTCAAATCATCTTTACTTATCAGAACGAACCTTGTCACACATCTAAACATGCACGATTGCTATCTAGACTACTAATTAAAATTTTTGGTGGATATCATTTTTCAAACAAAACACAAAAACATGTTATATGCCACAAGTACTAGTACTATATGCTACAAATACTACCCAAACATCATAAACATGTCGGTTTAATAAAAAGTAAATATCCATAGGGGAAATGAACACAGGCAAGAAAACCCAAGATAAAAAACTAGGGTAGTAATGGACCAAAGCTACTTAGACTTCACTGAGGCCCATAACTACCCACTACCCCATCGAAAAAGATGTCCATTGTCACCAATGCACAAAATCAAATCAAAATAAAACCTAAAGGATTCAAAAATCATACCTGGTGCCTGAGCATTGGTGTACACCTTGGGTTGCCTCCGAAGCAGTGCCTGGTTTATTATCACGACATAACATAGATGGCTTGAGTACTCAGACTTATTCATGCTTTTGTGCTCGCTTGTCAGTAGCTATAGGAGGTTCGAGGGTGTTTCCTTCACCACTAGTCATCTTCATCTTGTACTATTTAGTATCCTTTGGCTTTTGAGCTAAGGTGCCAGACATTATGCCTTTCTGGATGTGATTAAGTTGGCTGATACGTGTCCAAACTGGTGGTCGAGCGATTGATTGTGATAGAATAGTGTTCCATTTTCTGATTTATACTGACGATGTCAGACTTAATCTCACTCAAGGTCTCATCCTATGTGTCAGCCCTCCTAAACAACTGGCTAAGCATCTCCTCGACTATGGAATTCCTATTCCCCATGTCTTGATTATGGGGGGCATGTAATGGCCACTCATAAAACCATTCTTGTGGCCCCCCTCTGTGTCTTCTTCCTAGTTAGCTCTTGCGTTTACCTAAGTAGCATCTCTATATTGGCATTACTTTGAGCAAGCATCTGCATGAATTCCACATATATTCTTGCTTACTCTGGACTTATGCCAACCTTACCTGAGTATTTTGTTGGAAGTTCATTCATAGGCCTTCACATATGAAGTCAAGCCACCATATCCATCTGCTCAGGAATTTTTGCATATGGTTTATCTATAAGTAGTCATCCCAAGATGGTGTCAACATATGCTTGACTATTTACATCTAAGGCTTGGTAGAATATCCAAATCAGGACATTGTCTGGGACATCATGGCCCGGAACACTCCTCAAGTACTTAGTAAACCACTTTCATGTAGTACAGACTGAATCACCAGGAAGTTATTCAAACTTGTTGATCTAGTCTTTCAACTTGAGCTTGTCCGATCTAGTAAGTACCTCTACAAAAAGGCCTTTTGTGAATCAGTCCAACTGGTGATCGAACTCTGCGGGAGCTCGAATAGCCATAATGTTGCATTGCCTATAAAAGACAATGGGAAGACACAAAGTCCCACAACATTCATAGATAGTTTCTATTTTCCCATCACACTCTTGCAGATGAATGCAACATTGTGTAGATGTCTATGAGGATCCTCCAGTCGTAAGCCCGCAAATAACCCACAGTTCTGCAACATATGAAGCAACCTACTCAAGACTGTGAACTTTGTGTCTGCCAGTAGTGGTAGCAACATAATAGCTCCAGTCACCTCCATAGCCATAGGATTTACCCTATATTGGTTCCACTGATAAGCATTGGAATTAAAGTCTTAAGGTTATGGAGCAATATCCTCCAGAGGAGGTGGGTTCTCATGATCAACATTTTCATTCTCTTTCCCATTTAGAGCAATATTGGCCGCATTATTGGTGTTGTCTTGGCCATTCTCCTCAATGTTTGGTGAATCTCTGGATCAAACGAAGTCAAGGGTCTACCTGAACTTCGTGTATTGGGCATACACTATATTATACCCTGCAAAGAAAACAAAAACAAAAACAAAACATAAAATGTGGGAAACAAGGATTAACACCCAAGTCACTATGAATTAACTAAGTCTAGCTATATTCCTCGACAATGGTGCAAAACTGTTGATGTTGCCCAGGTTACACCTCCTTTTTGAGGATAAAGTGGTCATTCTCAAGACATTGAACCTAACCATGGTTAGAGTCGAACCCATAGGGAATACGTAGACTGAAGAGAATTCAATGATTGCAATTCAAGTAGTTAACCAACTTACTTCCCCAAAGGAAGGGGGATTTGCAATAATCAATGGAAATATAAACTAACATAAGAGTGAAATCAATATGGAGAGAAACTAGGGTATTGTGTTCCCCATGATTCCCTAACTTAGTATCATAGGATAATCTAATTCATTTCTAGTGTGTAGCATACAAGACGGTAAGTTAAATTCACTAAGCCCTTTGGTCAAAGGTAAGAGGTGAATTTTACTATATGACTTGGCCCATCTCCATAGTGTGCATTATTAAACCTTAGCTATTAGTCCCAGTACAACCTCCCCTTGGCCCAATTTAGCTGTTTAGAAAAGGACACATCAATCGAATCTGGTTAATTAAACTTTTTTCCTATTCATTACTTTCTTGGTCCAGTCAGTCACACTAGGTGAATTCTGATATTATCCACCACTAGAAAATATGCAAAATGGAGAGAGTTAATTAATACATTCATTCACATTTTCCCAAAATTATGAATTATCCGATTTTACCTTGTTAGTTATTTATAGTTCCCACAACCCTAGTTATGGATTTAGCTACTCATGCTTTGTGTATATATAAGAATTATGAATTGGAAGAACATAATCAAGCACTTACTCAATTGAATTAAGAACAAGTAAATCCAACTTCAAAGAGAATCACAAGATTAAAGATGAAATTAAAGTACAATTGTTCTTAAAATCTCTTCAATGTAATCTCAATATTTTCTCTCTAATTACTGGGTTCTCTGAGTACTATGCGAAAACTTCTGAAAAATAACCTAAAAATCTATTTATAATAAGTAAAATAGAAGTAATAAACATAATAGGATAACTGGTGGGTGTGCCTCACGAAAGGGGTTTACAGGCCGTATTACATTCCATGGCCCATAACCGAGGTCTCGTATAGTGCTGTTGGAAAATTGGACTGCAAGTCTACGATACCCCTCTACGACTCGTAAAGTGGTTTACGACTTGTACGGGAGTTTCGTATGATATATCTTTATAAAGTCCCAATCTCTTATTCTTAGGGCACGAACCATGGTCTACAACTTGTAAATCATTCCACGAACCGTCTGCATGTTCATAAAACCAACTTCAGAAAATTAGCCTCTTGTCCACGAAACCACTTCACGACTCATATAATGATCTACGGCTCATAAAGAGTCTCATATTGCATCAAAATTTAGCAACTTCTGTATTTCTTTCCAAAATCAAGGCCAACCTTGAAATCCTGCAAATATAACACAAAAACACGTAAAACAAACTAACATCGCATTGAGAACACATAAAATTTCATGTTTTAAGAATCAAAAATGCTGAATTTTGATAGCACATCAGCCATCATTCATAAAATTCAAAAGTCTCCATGCATGAGAAGGTACAATCATCATTCATTGTCCTTAAGCATGAACATAGAATGAAGTTCAATATGAAGCAAAAGCAATGCATCATACGAGACGCATGTGATGGAACGAAGACATCAAATCTCATAATTTGTGGGAGTAGATCACAATAGACATATAAGACTATGTGAGATACTACATAGAATCCAATATAATCCCCTAGTTGGCATGGGGAGACCAGTTTTCGGGTGGAACTTTGCCACTTAGAATGTATCTTTCTTTAACATAAATGACCTATGTGAATCCACCAGCCTAGCCTACAAGGGATCCTATGGTGGCACATAGTTAATGGGGCAAAAGATTTCTTCTAGGATTCTATTACCAAGCTCCGCCTCAATGCCTTATCCGATGATAAGTCAATCCCACAAAATACTTCAAAACATATCCTTAGTCAAGTAAAGTAACTTAGAATCATAAGTAGTAATTTCATAAGAGTAGCTCGAAACATAGGAAACCCCAAGTGAGAATTGGCCTTTCACATAAGGGTTTATGGATGTTGCCCAAGATACACCTCTTTTTTGAATGCAAAAGCATTTGTTGTCAAGATTATAACCTAATCAAGATTAGGGTCGATCCCACAGGGAATATAGTACACTTAGAAGATTTCCAAGCAATTCTGGTAGATTAACATACTTATCTCCCAAAAAGAGGGGGGGTTGTAAAAACTATGAAAAATAATCTTAGACTAAGGCAAGTGTGAGATCAATATGAGAGTAACCATGAGAGTAACTTGGTAATTGTGTGCCCCATGATTTCCTAACTCGGTATTGCTAGATAATTGAATTCTTTTCTAGTGTGTAGCATGCATAATGGTAAATTAAGTTCACCAAACTCTTTGATTCAGGAGCGAGGCAAATTTCACTACGTGATTTGATCCATCCTATAGTGTGACATTACTAACCCTTACCTATTGTTCCATTACAACCTCCCCTTGATCCTGTTTGATTGATTAGATGAGAAACATCAATTGGATCCTGTTAATTAATCTCTTTTCCTATTCGTTACTACCTTGATCCAGTCAGTAACACTAGGCGAGTTCTAACGTTGGATACAGTTAAAAAGCAATCAAACCAAAGAGAATTAATTAATACATACACACATACTTTCCATGAATTATGAATTATTCAGTTTTATCTTCTGGTTCCCACAACCCTAGATGTGGATTTAGCTGCCCATTATCTATGTAGATGCAAGAATCATGATTTTAAATAACATAACTGAGAACTTACACAATGGAATTAAGAAAAATTTATCTAAGCTCTTCACCAAGAATCACAAAATTGAATTAAGCACACAAAATAATGTTTCACAAGTATTTCTCTTAAGCTTTGTACTATTCTATATGAAAAATAACCGAAAAATCTATTTACAGTATTTAAAATACAAAACCAAAATGAAATAGGAGAACCGGGTTGGCAGTCTCTACTGGTACTTCTACGGGCTGTATAAAGTTTTAAGGATCGTAATCGGGGCTTTGTGGATTCCTCCAGAAAATCTGGGGATAACTCCCACGAGACCCATCTATGGCCTGTATAAAATTTTATGGCCTGTAAAGGGTTTGTCAGATGACTTTTCAGCAACTTTCCACTTTATAATCCTCAGGGTACGTCTCTAAGTCTACATCTCATAAAAACATTTATAGCTCGCCTGCATGTTTATAGACTCAACTTCAGAAAGTCACCCTTCACTGGATTTTTGTACGAAACAACTTTATGGTCCGTGGAATTTTTCATGGCCCGTAAAGGGTCTCGTATATCAGTAATTATTGCAACTTTTGCACACTTAGCCCAAAAATCATGCCAACCCTATAATCTTGCAAAACAAAATAAAAACATATCAATTCTGCTAACATCGCTATGAGAATACATAAAATTCCAAGTTTGAAGCATCAAATGCGTTATATTTTGGCAGCACATCAACACCCTCAACTTAAAGTTGTTGCTTCTCCTCAAGCGATGGACTCAATCTACATAAGCAATACAGTAACACATAAACCTCAACTTAATGGCGTACATCATGTCAAACTCAAGCACAGATACCCACACCAATTTTTAAAAGCACATCAAATTGCTATCAAGAAAACCAATACAGATTAATATATGTGGCAGTACAACTATGCCAAGCAAGACAATTATCAATAAGCAACACTCAGTGAGTTAGTCTAATATCAACAATGTAATGCAAGTGCCCTCACAAAAAGAAGTCCCATATCCCTCTCATAATGATATTTTCAAATTCAATGCTTAGGACTATGCAAAATCACTCACTCTCTCAAAAGACATTCAAATACCATGATCAATACCATATGCTTACCTCTACACTCATGACTATAACCTTTGACTACTTGTACTAGGATCACTTTAGAACTTTATTGGCTAATAACGTAGGCTTATAGGGCTTTGGCATGATGTTTTGGAAACATGGTGACTAAAGGCCCTCCTTGATATTTTATTTTTCTACACTTTTACCCTCCCAAAACTATCATTTTTACCTCATTCTCCCTTTCTCTTATTTCAAGCTTTTCTGGGTACTTTATTCTCATTTTTTTAGCTTTTTGTCTTTATTTTCATATCATTTTTCTGTTTAGCTTATTGATGCGGCATCAACTTATTTTTCTTGCACCCAAAATACATTTTTGTGCTTTTCTCCATGCATCACTAACTTTCCCCTCATTTTGTGTTTACCCATACACCAGCCACCCTCAACTTAGAGTTTTGGCCTGAGTCAAGGTGCACAATATCCAACCTAGGAACCAGGACTACTTTTGGTAGCCACTCTCAACTTAAGCTTTTTGCCTCAGTCAAGGTACACAATGTTCAAGGAAGGACTAAGGCCAATTTCAGGATTTTACATCTAACAAGGCTAGGCAACTTAGGTTTTTACAAAAAAAAGGTACATGTAAGGCTCAAACATTGGGATCAAGAGATATTTACACATTTAGTTGGTTATTTAGGCTAGGTGAACTAATATGAAAATGGCCTAAGATCTTTTCCTAACCAACTAACCTACAGTCTAAGCCAGAATAATAGGCCAAATTATAAATTGACACAATCTATGAATTTAGCGAAGAGAGCTCACACACACATGACACTGATTACACTATTAACAAGAGCTTTGAGATCATGCTTTTCATCAAAATTTATCTTCATTTATCAGAACAAGAATTTTCAATAATCAAACATACATGGTTGCTATTAAGATGAACTAACAAAATTTTGGTGGGTATCATTTTTCACACAAAAACATAAAACAAACATATGTCATAGATATTAGTACTACATGCTACTAATACTACCTACACATCCTAAACATGTCAGTTTAATAGAAATTAAATAACCTTGGGGAAAAAGAACACTGGCAAGAAAATCCCTAGGATTCAAAACTTGGGATAGTTATAGGCTAAGGTTACTCAGACTTCACTGAGGCATATAACTACCCACACACCCATCGAAAAATACTTGTATTTTCCTCATGCACAAAATAGAATATAAAGCACAGGGGTCAAAAAGGAACATACCTTGGCACTTAAGCATCGGTGTCTGGCTAAGTCTGGCCACACTTAAGACTGGTAGCTTCCTCAGTAGTAGAAGCACATCTAGAGGGGCTAGTACCCCTCACCCTCTCAAGCTCACGAGCCTGCCTCATGTACTCATCATTCCTCAAGCATATCCTGGCAAGCTCTAATCCTTACTTCTCTATCATCCCCGCCTGTAGTCTCACTAAGTCTGGATTATCCATTGGGGTCTCTTCTCGAGGGAAGTCTGTGATGGTTCCTCAGGAGAAAATAGATCAACCATCAGCACTAAAGGCTCAGTCCGTGGAAATACTATCAGTGTTGCCAAAGCTACTATCATGTCAGCCCAGAGCTGTTGGATCTCCTTTTGAAGGGCCATCATATCTATTAGCCGTGTTGCACTAAGGCTCTGCTGGACTTGCCTCTCAAAAGCAACTATATAGGCATCCATGGGTGTGGTCTGTCCTAAATAGTGGCTGTCATGAAT
>JAOTQR010000079.1:11604152-11618728 GCA_025774065.1 Solanum ossicruentum
GGTGTGGTCTGTCCTAAATAGTGGCTGTCATGAATGCCTGCATGCGAGCCTCAGACTTTGAAATGGCCTAGCAGACCCAAGCCTAATCTAATGTAGTAATTGAGTCAACTAGCACTCAGTGTGGGCCAGTCTCTGCACCATGTCTTGAATGGATGCGACTGGCACATAAACTATGCCAATGGGTGTTGTTGGTGTGGTCACGGCCTCTAGGATAGAATTGGTAGTAGTAGGCCCCTTCTTAATATCAGCCTTAGCCTATAGAGGCCTCTCCTCAATAGTAGCAGTAGTAGTGGTGGTGGATGTAGGCTTAGATGGTGGCTCTATCTCAAACATCTCTAGCATCTATGCTAGATAGCGCGATGCTCACTGGAGGGCTGCTAGATCATCCTCAGCCTTGATCAGGATGGCATCCAAAGTATGTTGGACCTCTATCAGAGAGTCCAGATAGTCCAGAACTCTCATCCCTGACTCCATCCAGAGTCTATAGATCAAGCATAGGAAGGAGATAGAGATGGATCTCTTCATGGCCTCCTCATGTATCTACTCTGCAATGAGGCTGGCCTAATCAATCTAATAGCCAACCAAGATGCTGGCAACCAAAATAGCATGCTTTGATGTCAAAGTATTTTCTGTAAGTATGGGCGGGCCGAATCCATGATCTCACCACAGCCCACTAATATTTGGCGGGGAAGTTGAGTGAGGCCTTCACAATGGACTTTGTCGATGTAGCTATCCATGTAGGGTCCAGGCCCTGCTTTGTAATCTGGTCAGTAACCCATCTCATCATACTGGCCTTATAAGCTTGATCTCTCATCAGGGACTTATCCCTAGTCTGCCCTAATCTGCCGACATACTCTGTTGTTAGTTTGGGGGCTGGGAAATCAGGCCCGAATAGCATATGATAGATGGTAGACTCAGAGATGTCCACCTGCTGACCCCTTACTCTAGTATGTGTTAGTTTAGGCTGAGAGAGGGGCTTCTTCCCCTTGGGAAGAGTGTAGAGAATTGTGGTGTCATAAGAAGCATAAAACTCACGATCCATGGCTGAGTTCCCCGACAATCTAGCCAGCCACTGAAGCCTATATCTGCTAACAGTATCTTATAGGCCTAGGATACTGTCCAATCCCGAAGTGATGATCCGGGGCTCCTAAAAAATAGAATGAGCTAGTCTACCTCACTAGTTCTGTTGTATACCCTCCATGCACCACCGGCTAGATAGAGCATTTAAAGTTATAGTAGAGGACTCTCTCTCTCTGACTCATCTCCAGACTCTAACTCAGACCCCTCTTTTGAAGAAGTCATATGGATGGAACTGCTATCTCTGTCGCCTCCCTCTTTAGACTGGGGCGAGCGGACAACAATAGCCTGGGTTTGGGCCTGCCCATATCTGGTGGCAGCCCATGTTTACGCCCGCTTAGCATCCGTGTCAGGCTAGACACCAAACTTCTCAATCGAACCACTGACCTCGGGGTTGTCCTGATCCCCCGAGGGCTCATCTCCCAGCCTCCACTGCAAGGCCTTAATCTCTTCATATATTGCCTTTGGTGCCATAGTACATGAGACACACACATTTAGCAAATATTGTTAGTCTCACAACTCAATGAACGAAAAATAAAACATTTCAGACTTGGTTATAGATGGGTCTCAAAAGGCACCTTTTTGGGCTGTTGTCAAAACTATGAGCCATAAAAGGCCCTCATAGAAATAGTGTTCATAAACTTTGACTATTGGAATTGTAATGACCTGGCCCAACACTGTGAAGTATTGTCCGCTCTTGGGCCTAGCCCATTACGAATTTGTCCCTTTGGGCTCACCCCAAAAGGCGCCTTACAATATATAGATCAGTCTATTACTTTATATACCCAAAATCTCTCCTGTGTTTTGCCGATGTGGGACATCTCCTCTCAAGATGGATTGTCGCATACACCCCCTCTATGCACTCAACGTCCTTGCGGAGGTTTGCCCTACCACATGGAATTTGCCTAGACTTAGTATTGAGAATTGTCCTGCCTCACCAGGATTTGCCTGACCTCAATTGGAATCTAGCCCTACATCGACAAGGCTGACATAGGAGTGGCTCTGATACCATCTGTAATGACTTGGCCCAACACTGTGAAGTATTGTCTGCTCTTGGGCCTAGACCATCACATTAGAGGGTCCCATTAGCATGCATTTGTCTTTGGGCTCACCTCAAAAAATGCCTCACAGTATATAGATCAGTCTATTACTTTATATACCCATAATCTCTCTTGTGTTTTGCCGATATGCGATATCTCCTCTCAAGATGGGTTGTTACAGGAATTGCATCTACGAGACTAGGTATGACTCATAGAAGATTTTACAAGTCGTAGAAAGTGTTCTAATATTGAATTTTTACAGGCAGGGCTTTATGAGACCTATCTATGAGTTGTTTATTTTATGGCTCGTAGAAGGACTCGTCTGATAAGTTCTCATAAACTTCAAGTTTCTAGATTTTCATATGAGCGGCAACTATGGCTCATGGAAATTTCCATAGGCCGTAGAAGACCCTCTTAGAGTGGAAAACCTAGAAGCTTGATTTTCCAAGCCTGTAAAATGGATCCCAAACAACAATTTTAACAATTAATTCAATAATGAAGCAACACATAACACATGCTCACATGATTTCAACAGATACCCAACACCCTACATAGAATATGTACATACAATCCCATCGAATCTCATTTTACATGTTTTCCAAGAAAATCGACCATGTTTGAATGAGGAAACATCAATTCACCCATATGTAATCGCAAATCAATTTTCAAGAAATATAGGCTATTCAATTCAAATGACATATGATGACAAGCTTTCCATATAACATCATTCAAACACATAATCATGGCCATACACCTGGTTTTCTAACATTTAACACTATTCAAGCCTTGGTACATATGATTCATAACTAACTAACTTCAAAGCACTACAATGGCAAACACAGATTTATACCCATACTAATCAGATTACCATGCCCATCAATTAATGTCAACCTAGTCATAACAATTTTGGTATTGAAAAGGATTTAGGGCCGAGAACTTACCGAATTGAGTGAGAAATTTGCTAAAAGTTGAAGGAGAAGTCGAGAAGAAGGAACCCTAGGGTTGTCAGAGGTGGCCGAAAAAGTTGCCGAAAAATAGGGTAGTTGCCATTCATCGGTGGTCGAAATTTTCTTGGATCCGAGGGGTCGGGTATTTTTAAGTTAATTTTGAGAAGAATAGGGGTCAAACATATTTGACCCCCCTATTAATAGGTTGACCAGGTTAGCCAAAATTAATGGGCCAAGGCTCAATGAAATCCTAATTACGAGCCATACCAGATTTTACGACCCATAGTTCCTGGTTTTGTGGAATGCCCAAACCCTAATTTTGGGGACTGGGATAGATGGACCAGTCAACGAGCCATAGAAGTTAATACAACTCGTAGAGTTGGTCGTAGAAACCTCCACATATAGTCAAAATAGGAGAGCTTACCTGGGGTCCACGAGCTTCATTCACAGCTCGTAGTTTTATCTACGGGCCGTAAAGTTGGTTGTGGACTGGAGTGCATAAATTTTTGCTCACTAAAAGTGTTCTTTGAGACAGTGTATGGGTCATAGTCTTTCATTCGCCCATAAAACCAGTCATAGAATCACTTCTTGATGCCTTTTCAGCCAAAAATGGCTGACTTAGCCATGTACCTGCCTATTCTTCAAAGAACACATTATTACCCTATATGCAAACAGTCTAATGTCCATAAATTACAATCAAAATGTGAAAAATTAAACTACATACAAGTCTAAAAGCTAAAAACAAAACAAGCCTACAACTATTACATCAAGTAGAGTGGGTTGCCTCCCAAGTGCGCCTGATTTATTATCACAACATGACTTGGACAACTTGGTTACTCAGATTTCACAAAGTGCCCAAACATCCATCTCCAAGTCATTTGGCCTTTTCCTTGACTGATAGATGCTGAAATATAACTTCTTTGTCATTCAATTTAAACTTGAGTTGGCCAGCTTTTATGTCTATTAGTGCTGACCAGTGGTTAGGAAGGGCCTTCCCAAGATAAGTGGGACTTCAAATTCGACTTTGCAATCAAGGATCACAAAGTCTATGAGGAATATGAATTTCTATACCTTGACGAGGATGACATAAAATCTCTATAGGTTTCTTCATCGTGTGGTCAAACATCAATAGTCGCATGCTTATCGGAGTAGGGGCTCTCAATCCTAGCTTCTTGAAGACCACAAGGGGTATCAGATATATACTGGTACTAAGATCACACAATTCCCTTGTGAACTCCACATCTCCAATGGTTTAGGGTATGGTAAATGCATCAAGATCTTTTCGCTTCTGCCAAGGACCTTATAACAATTGCACTGCATTGTTAAAGCTCTTAGGATAACTCCTGACTCACAATCTGCTTCTTTGTGATCAAGTCCTTCATGAACTTCACATACCTTGGCATCTTCTCCAATGCCACAATGAGAGGAATATTGATGGAGAGTTATTTTAGCATGGAGAGAAAAAGTATGAACTTACCCTCCCTCTCCTTGATTTTGATTCTATGATGGAAAGGCGAGGGAGGTCTAGGAATGGGTTTCAACTTCTGTGACATCTCTGCAAGATCACTTATGCCATCCTTGGCACGATCATCTCCCATTTTAGCATCTTTGACCTCAATTGTCTCCTTTCAAACCTGATGATCAACTAGCATAGGAGGATTAATTGTCTATTTACCACTATGAGTGGTCACCACCATACACTGCCCCCATTCTGTGGATTCTGAACTATGTTGCAAGGCAATATACCTCTCTGTCACTGGTTGAGTTGAGTTGATACTTAACCAAGCTATTTTTCAAGCTATTTGATAGCAATGGAATAAGATTCGATCTTCTGATTTGTGCAAGAGATGTCAGACTTCATCCCCCTCAATGACTCATCCTGTGTGCCAGCCTTCAATAGTTGATCAAACATCTCGTCAACTCTGGAATTACCACCACTTGTATAACGATAAGGTGGTGGCACATAATGACCATTCCTGTAACCATCTTTGCTACCCCAATCAGCATCTCTATCCCGGCCCCTATTCCTGTCATAGTAGCCTCCATGATTGTTGTCTCTGAAGGCACCATCTATGTTAGAGTTTTGACTTTGGCGCTAATAGTCTTGAATGGACCCTTGGGCATTGGTTCAAGAACCCCTCATCTGATCAGCAATGAAGCAGGTGCCCTCATCATAATAAGGCTCCTTGTACATGGGTCCCATGAATATTGATGAGCAACTGCCTTAAATCATTCGTGATTCTGCTTCGTCAATAACTCCATGTTGATACTAATCTGGGCAAGCTCTTGCATCATCTCCTCATTCATTTTAGCTTGTTCCGAACTGATGCTGACTGCACACGAGCTCTTGGTCGAGGACCTAACTCTTGGCCCCCATACACGATTTGTCTTTACCACCTTTTCAAGCTTCTCAGAAACCCTTGCAAATGGTTGATCTAAAAATGTGCCTCACAAGATAGTATCAGTATATGCTTTTCTACTCTCGTCCAAGGCACGATAGAAGATCTCTACTAAGGCATCATCAACTATCTTGTGGTCAGGGACACTTCTCAGACATTTTGTGAATCTCTCCTATGTAGTACTGATCGAGCCACCAGGAAGTTGCTCAAAGTTATTGATCTGATCCTTCAACTTGAGCTTCTTCGATCTTGAGAAGAACCTCTCCAAAAAGGCTTACTGCAACTTAGCCGAACTGGTGATCGAACTTTACGAGAGTTTGGATAGCTATAGCACTTATTTACGTGTTAGAGATAATGGGAAAACAGGAAGCCCAATAGCGTCAATAGACAAATTTTGAGTTCCCATTACACTCTTATGGACAAACATAACATTGTGTAGATGGCTATGCGGATCCTCCGATAGTAGGCTGATGTCGCCCAAGTTACACCTCCTTTTAGAGGATAAGATGGTCGCTGTCAAGAAACATTACCTAACAGAGGTTAGGGTAGAACCCATAGGGAATACGTAGACTTTAGAGAATTCCATGAATGCAATTTGAGTAGATAACAAACTTACTTCCCAGGGAGGGGGTTGCAATAATCAGTGGAAAAAATAAACTAACACAAGAGAGAAATCAATATCTAGAGAAACTAGGGTTTTGTGTTCCCCAGATTCCTAACTCAGTATCACCGGATAACCTAATTCTTTTCTAGTGTGTAGCATGAAGGATGGTAAGTTAAGTTCACCAAGCCCTTTGGTCAAAGTTGAGAGGTGAATTTCATTATATGACTTGGAATATCTCCATAATGTGCATTACTAACCCTTACCTATTAGTCCCAGTACAACCTTCCCTCGGCCCAATTCGGTTGATTAGATGAGAAAACATTAATCGAATCCTCTTAATTAATCTCTTTTCCTATTCATAACTACCTTGGTCTAGTTAGTAACACTAGGCAAGTTCTAATGCTGGCCACCATTAGAAAACATGCAACGCGAAGAGTTAATTAATGCATGCATGCACACTTTCCAAGAATTATGAATTATTCGATTTTACCTTGTTAGTTCTTCATGGTTCCCACAAACCTAGTTATGGATTTAGCTACTTATGCTTAGTGTAGATACAAGAATTATGAATTGGAAATACATAATGAACACTTACACAATTGAATTAAGAACAAGCAAATCCAACTTCAATGAGAATCACAAACTTAAAGATGCAATAAAAGTACAAGTGTTCTCAAAGACTCTCTAATGTAATCTCACTATTTTCACTCTCTAACTACTGAGTTCTTTGAGTACTATGCAAAACCTTCTGAACATAACCTTAAAAACCTATTTATAATAAGTAAAATACAAGTCCTAAACATAAAAGGATAACTGGTCGGCAAGCCTTACGAAGGGGGTTTACTGGTTGTATTGCATTCCACTGTCCATAACTAGGGTCTCGTACAGTGCTGCTGGAAAATTACACTTTAAGTCTATGACTCATAAAGTGGTTTACGACCCATTAGGGGGGTTTTGTCTGATGAATCTTCAAAAAGTCACAATCTCTGATCCTCAAGGCACAAACACTGGTCTATGACTTGTAAATCATTCCACGACCAGTCTGTATGTTCGTAAAACCAACTTTAGAAAATCAGCCCCTTACTGGAATTATCCACGAAACCACTTCATGACCTGTAGAATGACCTATGGCCCATAAAAGGTCTCGTGCTACATCAAAATTCAACAACTTCTGTATTTCTTCCTAAAATCTAGGTCAACCCTAACACAAAAACACATAAAACCAATTGATATCGCATTGAGAACACATATAATTCCAAGTTTTAAGCATCAAAAGTGTTATATTTTGGCAGCATATCAAAACCCTCAACTCAAAATTATTGCTTGCCCTCAAGCGACGGACTAAATCTACATAAGTAAAAAAGTAACACACAGACCTCAACCTAATGACATACATGACATCAATCTCAAACTCAGATACCCACACCACATTTTCAAAACATAATTAAATAGCCATCTAGCAAACCAATACAGACTAGTGCATGTGATAACACAACAATATATAAGTGAGGTACTATCATCAAACAATAATCACTGAATAAGTCTAATTCTAACAATGGAATGCAAGTGCCCTCACAGAAAGAAGTCCTATATTCGACACTCAATAATATTTTCATGTATGGCCTTGGGACTATGCAAAATCACTCATCCTCACAAGAGATATTCATGCATCATGCCTAATACCATAGGCTGATCCCTATACTCATAACTAAGACCTTAAACAACTTGGACTAGGATCACTTTAGGACTTTCTAGGCTTGTAACATAGGCTCAGGGGGCTTTAGTATAAGAGGCCCTCTGTGATGCTGCGTTTTTGTACACTTTTGTCTTACCAACTCTGCTATTTCTATCACATTCTCCCTTTCTCTTAATTCAAGCTTTTCTGGGTGCTTTCTTTTCATTTTCAGTCTTTTGTCTTGCTTTTACACTATATTTTTCTTTTTAGCTCACAAACTAATGCATCACTTATTTTTCTTGCACCCAGTACATGATTGTTCCCTTTTCTTCTATATCACCAACTCCCCTTCTTATTTTTGTGTTTTTGTGAACTCACAACCATTTATGCATTGGAGAGATCGTTTCTGCTTTTGTGCCAAAGCACTTTTTAAAGCACAAGGCAAAATAGGTGAAATCAAAGGACATTACTTAAATGCTACTGTAGGTACATGCGAAGAAATGATCAAAAGAGTCACCCTCAACTCAGGATTTTAGCCTGAGTTGAGGTGCACAATATCTATCCTCAAAACCAGGGCTACTTTGGTAGCCACCCTTAACTTAGGTTTTTTGCCTTAGTCAAGGTGCAGAATATTCAAGAAAAAACCAAGGCCAATTTTAGGATTTTACCACTAACAAGTCTAGGTTATATCAGGTGTTTTCAAAGAGTGGTACAAGTTACACTCAAATATTAGGAACAATGGATATACTGTAATTTTGGTTGGTTATTTAGGCTAAGTGGACTATTAAGAACAATGGTCTAAGATCCTTTCCTAATCCAATTAATCTAAAATCTAACTTAGAGTAACAGGGTATGTTTTGAATTAGCACACAACACATGAATTTGGCAAATTAAGCTCACACTCACATGGCACTGTCTACATTATCAACAAAAGACTCTCAGATCATGCTTTCATCTCAATTTATCCTCACTTATCAGAACAAACATTGTCACACACCTACATATGCATGGTTGTTATCTAAACTACTAATCAAAATTTGTGCTGGGTATCATTTTTCAAGCAAAACACAAAAACATGTATTAGTACTATATGCTACAAATACTACCTTCACAACCTAAACATGTCGATTCAACAAAAAGTAAATATCTACGGGGAAAACGTACACAAGCAAGAAAACCTCGGGATAAAAAATTAGGGTAGTTATAGACCCAAGCTACTCAGACTTCACTGAGGCCCATAACTACTCACACCCCATCGAAAAAGTTGTGCATTATCCCAATGCACACAATCAAAGCAAAATAAAGCATAAGGGGTCAAAAATCATTCCTGGGCACCTAAGCTCCAGCGAACACCTTGGGTTTCCTCCCAAGCAATGCCTGACTTATCGTCATGACACCACAAAGATGGCTTGAGTACTCAAACTTCCTTAAGCTTTTGTGCTCCATTTTCACTATCTGTAGCATGTTCAGGGGTGCTCCTCTCACCACAATTTGCTTAATCTTATACCCATTAGTGTCCTTTAGATCTTGAGCTATGGTACAGCTCATCATGCCTCTCTGAATATGATTTAATTGGGCTGACACAAGTCCAAATAGACGTTCGGGTCGTTTGATTGCCACCAAATGGTGTTCTAATTTTTTATTTATGCTGACAATGTCAGACTTAATCTCACTCAAGGTCTCATCATATGTGTCAACCCTCTTAAGCAACTGGCTAGGCATTTCCTCGACTCTAGAATTCCTAGTCCCCATATCTCCATTATGGGGGGCACATAGCGACCGCTCATGCAGCCATTCTTGTAACCCCCCTCTGTGCCTTTATCTCGTCCCTTCTGCAAGTTGCGATAAATTGTTTGGGTGCTTCTAGCCCTAGTTAGCTCTCCATTTGGCTCACTAGCATCTCCATATTGACATTACTTTGGGTAAGCAACCGTATCAACTCCTCATTTATTCTTGCTTGCTCTTGACTTATGCCAGTTGTACCCGAGCATTTAGTCGAAATTTCCTTTGTGGGCCTCTACATGTGGTTCATTCTGACCTCTATATCAATTTGTTCAACAACTTCTGCTACTGGTAGCTCTACAAATCTCCCAAGATAGTGTCAGCACATGCTTGACTATTTGCATCTAAGGCTGAGTAGAATGTCTCAACCAGGACATTATCCATGATGTTATGGCCCAACACACTCCTTAAGTATTTGATGAACCGCTCCCAAGTAATATTGACCGAATCAGCAGAAAGTTGCTCAAAGATATTAATCTGGTCCTTCAACTTGAGCTTCTTTAATCTAGGTAAGTACCTCTCCAAAAAGGCCTTCTGCAAGTCAGCTTAACTAGTGATCGAACTCTATAAGAGCTCAGATAGCCATAATACTACATTGCCTCTAAGAGACAATATAAAGACATGAAGTCCCACAGTACCCATAGGCAGATTCTGTGTTCCCATCACACTCTTGCAGATGAATGTGACATTGTGTAGGTGGCTGTGAGGATCCTCCGATAGTAAGCCCTCAAATAACCCATGGTTTTGCAGCATCTGAAGTAACCCACTTGAGACTTTGAACTTTGTGACCGCCGGTAGTGGTGGAAACACAATAGCTCTATTCATTTATGTATTATCAAAATACAACACTTTTAATGGATTTTGTGTGTTCTCAATGCTACATTTATGGTTTTTATATGATTTTGCTATTTAGTTTGCAGGAAAGCAGGTTGGTATGATTTTGGGATAAAATTAAAGACTCTTCTGATTTTTGATGGTATACGGGACCCTCTATGAGTCATAGAGTGGGTTTCGTGAAGATTTCCAGAGAAAGATGAGGTTTGAAATTTAGCTGTACGAGACTTTTATATAAGTCATAGATTACTCTACAAGTCGTATAGAGTGGTTTTGTGAACAATTCCAATGAAGGACCAGTCGATGCAAATAAAGTCTACGAGAGTGCAATGCGAGTCGTGAATCAGTCTACAACTCGTAAAGTGGATTTGTAGCAGTGAAGTCCAAGATCTCAAGAGCTGAACACGAGGCCCCAATTATGACTCGTAAATCAGCTTACGAGTCATACATGCCTATCGTAGAAAGTCACCGACCAATTTTTCTATTTTAAAAGACTTGTTTGTAAATACTATAAATAGCAATTTTACGTCATTATTCAGGAGAGTATAGGAGAGAACGTCAGTAGAAAGTACTTTTAGGGTTTTGTACTTGGAGACTTCAATGTTGGAGAAGAATACACTCATGAATTAATTGGATCTTCAAATCTTGTGATTCTCACTTAATATTGGCTTCGCTTATTCTTCAATTCAATTGGATAAATGTATAATTATTTTTTCTCAATTCATAATTTCTTCATCTACCCATAGCATGAGTAGCTAAATCAACAATTTGGGGTTGTGGGATGAAGATCTAACCAAATAAACCTAGACAATTTGCAATTCTTGGAATAGGTATTTGCATGTATTAATCAATTCTCTTTGTTTTGCATGTTTTCTTAGTGGTGGCCAACATTAGAACTTGCCTAGTATTACTTTACCGATCCAGGTGGTAATGAATAGGAAAAAAGATTGATTAACAGGATTTGATGATGTCTTCTTGTCTAATCAACTGAACTTGACCAAGGGGAGGTTGTTTGGGACTATGGGTAATGGTTAGTATTGCACACTATGGAGATGGGCTAAGTTACATAGTGAAATTTGCCTCTCACCTTTGGCTAAAGAGCT
This sequence comes from Solanum ossicruentum, assembly GCA_025774065.1. Taxonomy (NCBI): domain Eukaryota; kingdom Viridiplantae; phylum Streptophyta; class Magnoliopsida; order Solanales; family Solanaceae; genus Solanum; species Solanum ossicruentum. Next base: position 11,615,614 of record JAOTQR010000079.1, read on the forward strand.
TGGTAATCTTAAATTACCGTCCTACATGCTATACTCTAGTCGAGAATTGGGTTATCCGAGGGTATTGAGTTGGTGAATCATGGGAAACAAAATCCCCAAGTTGCTCTCCATTATTGATTGTCTCTTGAGATAGTTAGTTTAGTTTATTTTCTTGTTGAATATTGTAAACCCCTTCCCCTTCGGGGAATTGAGTTGTTAATTACTTGAATTGCATATTAGTGAATTTGTTGTGAGTGTCCATATTCACTATAGTATTTGACCCTAATCTTGGTTAGGTTTTATATTTTACAATGACCGCTTTATCCTCCAAAAGAGAGGTGTAACTTGGGCATCATCAGTCACCTCCATAGCCATATGATTTAGCCTGTATTAGTTCCACTAGGGCTATAAAAGACAAATTTTCCCCTAGAACTAAAAATGCATATGCATAATAATAAAAAACTCTTAACATACCAGTAACCACACTAGAGTTGTTTCGGCCTCTTGAAGACCATGAAGAACATAGAATCGATTGGTCCTTTGGGCGCGTTGAACTGGATTCCTTTGGCCTTAAGGCTTGGTGCCTCTGCTTCTGCAATCCTTATCATGGTGGCCAAGCTTCCCACAAGTGAAGCAAGCACTTGACTCGACTTGGAAATCTCTTTTGTAAGGGCTCCCGCACATAGGGAAATTGGGACTTTGGGGCTTGGGATCCACCCATTTGTCCTTCCGAAGAGGAGGATAATGGTGGATCCTTGTCCACTATGCCATTGGCCACCTTGGAATTTGTGACCATCTCCTCTTTGGTGAGAGTCGTTCCTACTGTCAACTCAATCCCTATAAGATTTTTTTTCCCTTTCACAAAGCTTTTCTTCCTCAATCTGCTCCGCATATGTAATCAAGCAGGAAATGTCCATCTCCTTGACCAACATGGCCGTCTTGCACTCCTTGGAGACCAACTCATAGACACTCGAATTAAACTTTCTCATGTGAGCTCTTAGATCTATGACCATAAACGGAGCATACTTTGACAATTTAGCAATTTAAGGGCATACTCCCTCATGCTCATGCTTCCTTGCTTCAAATTAATGAACTCTTGGACCTTTGCCTCCCTAAGCTCGATGGGGAAGAACTGTTCCAAAAAGGCACATTTGAATTCCTCCCTACCAATGGGACCTGCTCCTTTGTCCCTCTCATCGACCCATTGCTCAAACTAGATCTTAGCCACTCCTTTAAGTTAGTAGGCCACCACTTGGATTTTTCTTTAGATGAAATACCCATCACTGCCACAACCCGATAAATTTCTTCAATAGACTCAATAGGGTTCTCGTACATCTTCGATCCATGAAAATTTGGTGTGTTCATCCACATAAAATCACATATTCTCGTGGCCAAAGCAAGCACTTGAGGGGGAACAACCATCTCCCTATTGGCTTGGTTGGCCAGGGCTTATGCCAACAAAGTGAATGTGGCTTGAAACTCTGCAAGAGATACTCTAGTGTCCTGCTGGAGTAGAGGGACTTGTTCCTCGAGAATGCCTCATCGATAGAGAGCTCTTCATGGTGGCATGATCTAGAAATAAGCAAAAGCTTATCATTTGTTAGCGAAAAAATTTATTCAGCTCTAAGGCACAATATGAATAAGAAAGAAGGGAAGACTTTCCTAAACTATCTCATAGCCTCTCACTCAAGATAGTAGCGCACTTCACAACCTTGAATGAGACCCTAGGCTACAGGGTATGCATGGACATTCGAGGAATATTTTAAAACCTTGTGCTCTTATACCAACTTTTTAACGACTCGACCTAGGATATGGTGAATGAGACAGTCGAGGGAACGTCAACCAATTCATCTAAGCATCTTAAGCATTCATGGGCATTAGATTGAAACTTTTACAGAAAATATATAGGGAAGGGACTAAGGGCAATATTTTATGCAATGAAGCAACATTAAAAAGTAATGACAATTAATAATGTCAATTTGTCCATAATACATAACGAACAGGAACTGATATGGCTGGTTTCCATCAAATAAAAAGACAAACCATAAATAGTCAACATAGAAAGTAAAAGCCTCAGAAGGGCAATAAATACATCATCTAAAACAAAAAAGTAAATACAGAATAGAATGGAAGATAGGTAGAGTCCCTAACTAAGGGCTCACCACAATAACAAGTTGCTTTTGAATGTCAACTACTAATCACAAGCTGGTGGAGAAGTGTTTGTCCCTACATGCTTAAATCAAGTAGGCAAAATATGTGTTAGTACTTTTGGAATATACTAAGTATGTGAGATGCAATGCACGGATGAATATGTAAAGCCATCATAATTAAACATAACATATGGATATACATAAAATAAGGGAGTCATGAAATAATCTTAAACATGCACAATGAGTATGGCTCAGATCAATATGAGACAATGTATAATAAAATACATAAAGTGAAGACATGTCATAAGATCATAAAACTTATGGAAATGGACCATAACCGATAGTAAGACCATGTGAGCTACTATAAGGAATCTAATGAACTTCTTCCATTGAGAAAAGGGTAATGCATGTCTTCCATTGGGAAAAGAAGAATCTACTTGCCAAGGTAGATGTCAAAAACTTAGTAACTTTGCGATTGCATCTTATGTAACTTTAATGCCTACGTGAATCCACTATCCTAGCCGATAAGGTCCTATGGTGGCAATAGTTAGGGGTATTAAGATTTATCTTCAAGGGATCATGCCTTAACTACTGGAATGAGTCTCTATCTCTGGTCCTCTCGGTGCTAAGTCATCCTGTAGAATCTTAAAAACATATCTTACAATCAAAAGTAGCAATCATAGGAGTAGCTCGAACTAAAGGATTTTTCTTAAACATCTTTTAGGGCAATGAACAATATACATATATCTTTAGTAAACTTAGCTTATAGCTCATCACTAATGCCCTAATCATAATCATAAATAATAGTAAACTTTCATTGATAACAAGGAAGATTTAGCTTTTAGCATGGAGCAATCGTAAATCACATAAGTCTTAGGAATTTCTCTTAAAAAGAAATATCGAAACCACCCAAACTTGATCAGATCGAAAATCATCATCGTATCAATATCATACTTCACATATGCATATATTCACTTGTCAAAATA
>JAOTQR010000079.1:11622383-11634213 GCA_025774065.1 Solanum ossicruentum
TCAAAAAAAAAAAATTGCGTAAAAAAGGTTTTCTTAATGAAAAAGAGAGAGAGAGAGAGAGAGAGGGAGAGAGAGAGAGAGAGAGAGAGGGGGGGAGAGAGAATGAAGAGCCTATTCCTTGGCAAGAATTCAAGGACACCTTCCTCAACCGTTTCTTTCTAATTGAACTAAGGGAGGCAAAGATGATGGAGCTTATGAGTCTCAAGCAAGGCTCCATGAGTGTTAGGTAGTATTCCCTTAAATTCAATAACCTCTCCAAGTATGCCCCTCACTTGGTTGCTAACTCTAGGGTGAGGTTGAACAAGTTTATGCTGGGAATATCTGACTTGGTTAATGAGAAATGTTGCACCACTATGCTTGTTAGTGATATTGATTTGTCTCAGCTCATGACCTATGTTGAGCAACATGAAGGAGAAAAGCTTAGAAAGAGGAGTGGGGAGTCCAAGAGGGCTCGTTATTATGGTATATTCCAATATTCTAGAAGTAGTAGAGGTGATCATTTTCAACAAGGCCACAAATTTCAAGGATAAAGGTCCTCCAATGCTCAAAACCAAAGGTTTGCCAATGATAGGGTGCCCAACCCTAGGGTTCAAGGTAGAAATGGTGGACAAATCATTCCTAAGTGTGGAAGGTATGGTATGAATCATGGTAGTAGATGCTATAAAGACATGGGTGCTTGCTTCAGGTGTGACATGATAAGCCACAAGATTATGGATAGTCCAAATGTTCAAAACAATGTTAGAGATAGTTGTCCCCAAGTACAAGGTGCTCATAATGATCAAAGGGCACAAGGTTGTCAACAAAGTCATCCTCCATATCATAACCAATTTTATGCTCTTCAAGGGAGGCACACCCAATGCTGTTACTGATATTTTAAAGTTTTATGATTATGATGTGTATACTTTATTAGATTCGAGTGACATTCTATCTTTCATTACTCTGTTTTTTACTAATAGGCTTCATGTATGTCCCTAATTATTCAATGAACCCTTTAAGGAGTCTATCCCCATTAGTGAGTCTATTGTTAATAGAAGAGTCTATAGAGGTTGTTCAGTGTCCATATTGCATAAAGTCTTGCCTTATGATTTTGTTGAACTTGACATGGTAGATTTTGACATATTCTTGGGATGGATTGGTGATATGTATATCATGATTCTATAGATTGTAGAACCAACAAAGTTAAGCTCCAATTCCCAAATGAAACTGTACTTGAGTGGGAAGTTCATGATTCAGTGGTAAAGGATAGGTTCATCTCTTGTATTAAGGCTCTCAGAATCGATTGCTAAGGGCTTGAATTTATCATCTTATAAGGGTTAGGGATGTTGAGTTAAAGTCCCTCCTATTGAATTGTATCCGATGGTCAATGAGTTTCTTGATGTCATTTACGATGAGCTTCCCGGTGTTCCTCCCGTTTGGAAAACAGATTTCAGTATAGACCTCCTACCCTACACTCAATCTATTTTCATTCCCCCTTACTGTATGGCTCCGATGGAGTTGAAAAAGTTAAAGGATCAATTGAAGGACATAGAGATGGGTTTTATTAGGCCCTGTATGTCATATTGGGATGCACCGATATTGTTTGTAAGGAAGAAAGATGACTCACTTAGAATATACATCGACTATCGGTAACTCAATAAAGCCACCATAAAGAACAAGTATCCTTTACCATGGATAGATGACTTATTTGGTCAATTGCAAGGGGCTAGTCACTTCTAAAAGATCGATCTTTAGTCCGAGTACCATAATTGAAAAGGAGTGTGATATTCCCAAAACAGCTTTTAGAACAAAATATGGGCAATTTCAATTTGTTGGAATGTCCTCTGGCCTAACCATTGCTCAGGCGATATTTATGGATCTCATGAATAGGGTTTTTAAAGCCTACCTTGATATGTTTGTTGTGGTATTCATTGATGATATTTTGATTTATTCCCAGAGTGAAGAAGAGCACCCGAATCATTTGAGAATAGTGTTGCAAACGTTGAAAGAAGAGAGGTTGTTTGACAAGTGTGAATTTTGGTTGAAGAAAGTTGCATTCCTCGGGCATGTAGTTCCGGGTGAAGAGATTAAACTGATTCCTAAAAAGATGGAAGTGGTGAGAAATCGGCCTAGGCCCTTAACTCTAATGGATATTGGGAGTTTCTTGGGTTCAGAGGGGTACTACTGGAGATTCATAAATTGTTTTTCCTCTATTGCTTCCTATTTAAGAAAAAAGAAGGCAAAATTTGTTTGGACTGATGAATGTGAAAAGAGATTTCAAACTGTAAAGGATAAGGTTACATCCGCTCCTATCTTAGTTCTACCAGAAGGGTTAGAAAGGTTTGTTGTTTATTGTGACGCGTCAAGAATGGGATTGGAGTGTGTGTTGATGTAAAATGGAAAAGTTATTGCCTGCCTCTATATAACTCAAAATGCATGAGTGCAATTATCCTACTCATGATCTTGAATTAGCAGCCATGGCACTTTCTTTGAAATTATGGCATCATTATTAGCATGGGGTTCACGTAGATGTTATCACTGACCACAAGAGTCTACAATATGCGTTCACCCAAAGAGATTTAAATTTGAGGCAACAAAGGTGATTGCAAATCCTCAAGGATTATGACATGAGCGTGCATTATCATCCGAACAAGAAAAATGTCGTAGCTGACGCTCTAAGTAGAATGTCCATATAGAGTGTCGCTCACCTTCATGATGGTAAGAAGGAATTGGCAGGAGGCGTTCATCGGTTGGCTAGATTAGGGGTTAGGTTGACTAAAGCCGAGAATGAAGGAATGACAGTTGTAGATGGTTCCAAGTCTTCTTTGATTGAAAAGATCAAATCCCCGCAAGACCTTGACCTTGCTTTGTTGGCATTGAAGTTATTGGTGAGAGTGGGCAAGGAAGAGGTTTTCTCTAAAAGGGAGATGGTGTTCTTAGATACCAAGGTAGATTATGTGTGCCAAATATTAATTGGTTGAAGAACTTAATTTTGGAGGAAACCCATAATTCATCCTACTCTATTTAGATCGGTTCTACAAAGAAACACAGAGATTTGAGGGAAGTACATTGGTGGAGTTGTATAACAAGAAATATTGCATAGTTTGTACTCAGTTGCCACAATTTTCAACAAGTCAAGGTCGAACACTAAAGGTAGGGTGGCATAGCCTATGAGAATGAGATTCCTACATAGAAGTGGTAAGAGATCAATATAGATTTTGTGATTAGTTTACCTAAGACTAAAAAGCATTTTGATTCTATATGGGTTGTTATTGATAAGATGACAAAATCGGCTAAATTCTTACCGGTTAAAACAACTTATTGTGCCGAAGATTATGTTAGATTATACATTTATCATGACCCTAGCCTAGGGCCTAGACGTGACCGGCAAATAGGGAACCCGAAGGAACCCCAAACAAGTCTCATAGCATATCATTGCACATCCTTGGAATAAGAGGTAAGCATAATCAAGGGGAATTGGGACTAAGGATAAAATTCCATATCATAAACATCAAGAACAAGAGAGTCAAGGCTCATAGCATAGACACATAACATATCCAACAACACCTCTACTACATAAGATAAGATCGGGGGCAAAGACAAAGTAACCGGGCTCACCCTCATAGTCAATACATAAGTCAAGGAAGAAAGTTCTAATACAAAGCAAGAGATCATAAGTAACATCCATGGAATAGAGGATTTAGCAACAAGCTTGAGCGAAGTTGTACTAGCCACATGGAGGAGGATGCTCAAGTGGGACTCAATTACTACATGGTAACGTCATTTAGGCATAGTGTATGCGTTAGTACATTTGAATATACTAAGTATGTAGTATGCAATGCGACAATAGATAGGCATCATAATCGAAATGCTTAATTAAACAATAGATGAGCATATGGTAATATGACATGAATGGAAGATGCTAGAATTAGATCATACTTTCATAGAGCATAACATATATGGAGGGGGTGACCATTTCTTACTGCAATCCAACGCCTAACACCTAATTGGAGAGGCACATGAGGTACATACCCCTTTATGAGGTTGTTGAAGTACAAAACCCCCAAAGGGTTGATGTGTACAAACCCCCAACATGATTGATGTTGTACAAACCTCCAAACAAGGTTGATGGGTACAAACCCCTAATTTGGTTGAATGATAGTCGTACCCTACCACCTATGGCGACCGGAGTACAAACCCCCCAATAGGCTGATGAGTACAAAACCCCAATAAGGTTGATGGATAGTCGGACACAACCACCCGTGATGATCGGACTACAAACCCCCGATAGGTTGTCAAGGTAGGAACCCCTTAACACGATTACCCGGCACGTAACCCCTGAGTAAGGCATGGTCACAAGCCAACAATATATAGAAAATATCATTTATACATTTATCCCTCTTATCATCATCTAGTCATCATATACACACATACATTTCATCATTATTCTAGCCTTACTTCATCATCATATAACCATCATATACATACATATATTTTATCATCATAACATCATCATTTTATTATCATATAGTCTTTCAACTCAAAAGACAAACATTAGGCCCTCAACTCCTCAATAAGCCATAACTGGACATTTTATCAAACACTTATAGGGTGTGTAGTGCTAGTGTAAAATCATGCAATTCAAGAATGAAATCATGATAGAAAATGCAATGTAAAACCTTCAATAGATACTTGGTAACACCCTCAAGCAATATACACCAAGACCCTTAATCAAATCTTACAATAAATCTTAGATCCATAGCCCAAAACATTGCAAAACAGTCACAATTTCATAAATCCCAACATAGTGTGCAGTGATTTTCATAATATGTAAGACCCATGAGGAAATCAATTTTATATTACGCAATTTTGAGGAAAAAGAATATTGGGTATCGTGGGTGAAAGGTATCCATGAAAGAAACCCACATACATTAGCTTTGAAGATGAACATGATAAAGATTGAAGGTGGAGACTTGAAGCTTGAGTACAATCCTTATGAATCCAGAAATTGTTTTGAGACTTGAGTTTAGGAGTAAAATATTTGGCTAAGTATTTGAATGAATATTGAGGATTGTTAAGAATGATATGAGGGTGAAAAATGGCTAAGTATGGATATTTTTATGTTTGGGAACACTTAGGCCCAAGCTTAAACGTCTTGGACCGCAAGAAAATAACTAGACAAAAACTATACATGTCTGCATCATGCACAAGACACGAGAATAGAGTTTCTTCATGAAAAGCTCTTTGGAAATCGTCACTTGGAAATTCAAAATTGCTAATCCTTTGCTATTAAATCGGGGTTAGACCCATTTTCCACTCAAAATGACCCCCTAAACAAGAATATGAAGTCGAATTCTTGATATCATGCACTAATTTTGAGATACAAGGAAATTACGATTTCGAGAACTTTCAAGGCATATTTTCTTGACACTTTTTGGGGTTGCTACAATATCCCTCCTTGGGAACATTTTTCCCCGAATATTAAAGAGACGTATATGAGAGACATAAACATGACACTTTCAGCCCATATAGAGATGCAACAATGTACTTAAACATCATTTTAAGAATCACATCATAAGTGTAAAATCATCATGAACTTGTCAATTCAAAACATGAACATATGCAATGACATGAGGGTTGAACTTATGCCTTGAGATCATATAAAGGACTTAGATCAATACCTTAGGCTTGAGTGGAATGGAAAAGGCAAGGATATTGCTTTTGCATGTCCGCCTCGGCTTCCCAAGTAGCACTATCAACTTGTTCATTCCTCCAAAGGACCTTAACGGAAGCCACCTCCTTGTTTCTCAACCTCTTCACTTGCCTATCCAAAATTTGAACTGGAACCTCTTCATATGTCAAATTATCTTCAACCATACCTACAATATTAAGAGGCACAATAGCATTTGGATCACCCACACATTTCCTCAATATAGACACACGGAATACCGGATGAACAAAATCTATTTCTCAAGGCAATCTCAACTTATAAGCTACCTTGCCAACCCTACTCATGACCTTATAAGGACCAACGTATCTTGGGATCAACTTGCCCATCTTACCAAAATGGACCACACCCTTCATGGGTGAAACCTTTAGGTAGACTCGGTCACCAACTTTGAATTCAAGGTCTCTTCTTCTCACATTGGCATAGGATTTTTGACGACCTTGGCCGTATCCAACCTTTCTTTAATAATACTAAACTTATAAAGAGCCTCCATAACCAAAATTGGTCCCAACAAAGCTACCTCACCAACCTTAAACCAACCAACCAACCGGTGATCTACAACATCTCCCATAGAGAGCCTCAAAAGGAGTCATACCGATACTAGAATGATAACTATTGTTGTAGGCAAACTCAATCAACAGAAGATGATCATCCCAACTATCTTTAAGCTCCAACACATATGCTCTAAGCATATCCTCAAGGGGTTGGATGGTCCTCTCGGCTTGGCCAACTGTTTGAGGGTGGAAAGTCGTAAAAAGCTTAACTCTAGTTCCAAGACCCCTTTGGAAGACCTCCAAAAGTGTGAGGTAAATTGAGCTCCAAGATCTGATATGATGGAAAAAGTAACCCTATGCAACCTTACCAAGTCATGAATGTTCAATGTTGCATAATCTTCAGACCTATATGTGGTCTTATTCGGAGAAAATGTGCTGATTTTGTCATCCTATCAACCACAACCCAAATGGAATCAAAACCTTTTCTAGTCTCTTGGGCAACCCAACCACAAAATGCATATTTATCTCTTCCCACTTCCAAGTAGGAATCTCAATGTCTTGGGTTATGCCACCTGATGTTTAGCTTTGACTTGTTGACAACTATGACAATCGAAATGAATTTGGCAATGTCCCTCTTCATGACTCCCCACCAATACACATCCCTAAAATCTCTATACACTTGGTGGAACCGGGGTGGATCGAATAGGAAGAATTATGGGCCTCATCAAGGATTTTCTTCCTTAAACCATCAACACAAGGCATACACAACCTACCTTTGGACCTAAGGGCACCATCCCCCCTCCTCGGGAGAAAATCTCCACCTTGCCCTCTTGCACCAAGGCCTTAAATTTTAACAAGGAGAGATTAAGATCTTGTTTTGCTATCGCCACATCAACCAAGGAAGACCTAGAACCATCAATAATAACAATATCAACACAACTAACCTCCCCCCATTTGACCCCCAATCTAGTAACTGATGCACTTCCCTAGCCATCTCCTTCTTACCACCATCAACATGAGCTAGGCTACCCACGTACACCCTACTCAAGGAATCCACCACCATATTTGCCTTACTGGGATGTTAATGCACGCTCATATCATAGTCCTTAAGAAGTTCTAGACACCTTCTTTGTCTCAAGTTGAGATACTTTTGAGTGAAGATATATTGGAGGCTCTTATGTCGGTGAATACATCAACATGCACCCCATACAAATAATGTCGCCTAATTTTCAAAGAAAACACTACGGTGGCCAATTCAAGATCGTGGGTAGGGTAGTTCTTTTCATGCACTTTGAGTTGCCTAGAAGCATAGGCTATCACCATACCATTTTGCATTAGCACACAACCCAACCCAACTCTAGAAGCATCATAATACACCACAAATCCCTCATGCCCATCCGGTGGTGACAATATAGGAGAGCACACAAGCTTATCTTTCAAGGTTTAGAAGCTCCTCTCACATTCATCGGTCCACACAAACTTAGCATTCTTTTGAGTCAACTTTGTCATAGTGGAAGAATAGAAGAGAACTATTCACAAACCTCCGATAGTAGCCCGTTAAGCCCAAGAAACTCCTAATATCCGACGGGTCAATGGTCTAGGCTAATTTCTAATCACATTGGTTTTTTAGGATCCATATTTATACCGTCACCCAACACCACACACCCTAGGAAAGCAACCTTATTCAACCAAAATTCACACTTTTCATATTTAGCATACAATTTCTCCCCACTCAATCTCTGCAACATAACCCTTACATGAGCCCTACGCTCCTACTCACCAGAGAAATAGATCAAAATATCATCAATAAAGACCACAATAAAGGAATCAAGGTAGGATTTAAAGACCCTATTCATAAGGTCCATGAAGATGACCGGTGCATTGGTCAACCCAAAAGACATCACAACAAACACATAATGCCCATATCTAGTCCGGAAGGCCATCTTGGGAATATCACACTGCCTCACCTTCACCTGATGATACCCGGACCGAAGATCAATCTTAGAAAAATGACTAGCCCCTTGTAATTGGTCAAACATATCACCAATCCTTGGAAGAGGATACCTATTTTTGATAGTGACCCAATCGAGTTGCCGGTAGTCAATACACATTCTAAGAGACCCATCCTTCTTTTTCATGAACAACACTGGTGCACCCCAAGGTGGTTGGTTAGGCCTAATGAACCCCTTCACCAACAAGTCCCTCAATTGCTCCTTTAAATCCGTTGGCGCCATATGGTAAGGGGGGATTAGAAATAGGATGAGTATCGAGGAGGAAATCTATGCCAAAGTCTATTTCCCTTTCGGGAGGAACACCGGGAAGGTCATTTGGGAAGACATCAAGAAACTCATTTACAACCGAAACTGACTCTATGGAAAGGAATTTAGACTCCACATCCCTAACCCTCAAACGATAGTAAAATACACCCCTTAAAGATCAACTTACGAGCTTTTATGAAAGAGATAAATCTACCCTTGACCACTGCATCTTGACTCTCCCACTCAAGGATGGGTTCATTCGGGAACTGGAATTTGACTCTATGTGTTCCACAATCAACAGAAGCATAGTATGCATGTAACCAATCCATCCCAAGTATAATATCAAAATCAACCATGTCTAACTCAACAAGATCACAAGGCAATATTTTATGCAAGATGCAAATAGGATAACTTCTATAAACTTTTCTAGCAATAATAGGTGCACTGATAGGAGTAGACGCCTCATATGACTCATGCAACAACTCGGAGTCAACATGGAACTTTTTGGAAACAAAAAGGGTAGCAAAAGAAAGAGTGCCACCCGAATCAATCAATGTAGACACATCAAAATCAAAGATTTTCAACATACAGGTAACAACATCGAGGACCTCATCAACCCTTTGTCTCCCATGCAAAGTATAAAACCAATTGTGCCTTAGGGCACCATCTTGTCGGCTAACTCTCTCCAACGAAACCACATTAGCATCTTGTGGACGAACCTCCTTTCCCTTGTTGCGATTTCAAGAGCAATCCACCTTTACCCACTTCCCCACAACCAAAGCATGCATTAGTATCTCTCAAGCATGGGCACTCATGACCCCTTCCACACTTAGGACACACCTCATTAGGAACCACAACACCCACACCTTGGGCCCTTGGAAAGTCATTTAGAATCCTTCTTTAAAATGCATGAGAAGACCCTTGGCCTTTGTGGAACTGACCACCCTTTTGGAACTTACCATCAAAATGGGCCTTCTTGGCCTCATGACCCCTTCTCTTCCTCAATTTCTCCTCTTCTATTTGGTTGGCATAGATCATCAAGCAGGACAAGTCCATATCCCTAATTAACATAGCGGACCAACATTCTTCACTCACTAAGTCGGACATCCCAATCACGAACTTGTTCATTCTTGACCTTGGGTTAGCAACCAAGTAAAGGGCAAACTTTGAAAGTTAGTTGAACTTGGGAGAATATTCCCTCACACTCATTGACCCATGTCTCAAATTCATAAATTCCACCCATTTAGCTTTCCTAAGCCCAAGAGGGAAGAATCAATTAATGAAAGCCACTTCGAACTCTTCCCAAAGCACCATATAGTTGACTCCCTTATCTTTTTTCCATTAGTTGTACCATATTTGAGCTACCTCCTTGAGTTGGTAGGCTACAATCTCCACCTTTTCTTCGGGTTTTACACCCATTATAGCCAATATCTTGTAGACCTCATCAATGAACTCTTGAGGGTCCTCATCTACCTTTGACACATAGAATTTTGGGGGATTCTGTCTCATGAAGTCTCTCACCCGAGAAGTCAGTATAGGAGCATGGTGGGCTTGGGGCCCTTAGTGGCTTGATTAGCCACCACTTATGCAAGCAAGGTGAGAGCATCCCTTAGCTCCCCATTGGCCAGTTGCTCCTTGGGTGTGCAGGCTCGTCTTCTTCTCATGTTAGGCATGATCTAGCATAACAAAGAATAAGCGTTAGGCGAGGAAAGCTTACTTCAACTCTATAGCATGACATAGAACATGAAGAAAGAAAACTATTCCTAAAACATATCGTAGCCTCCTACTCATAGTTGTGGTGCACAACACAACCAAGAATAAGACTCTATTCGATGCAGTGTGTTGGACTCTTAGGATCTAACAACCTAGTGCTCTGATACAAAGTTTGTCATGACCCAAGCCTAGGGCCTAGACGTGATCGGCGAATGGGGAACCCGAAGGAACCCCAAACAAGCCTTATAGCATAACATTACACATCCTTGCTCACGAAGGCAATAAAAATGACAAGAAGAGGTAAGCATAATCAAGGGGAATTGGGACTAAGGATAAACTTCCATATTATAAACATCAAGAAAAAGAGAGTCAAGGCCCATAGCATAGATACATAACGTGTCCAACAACACCTCTACTATATAAACTAAGAGCGGGGGCCAAGATAAAGTAACCGGGCTCACCCTCATAGTCAATACATAAGTCAAGAAAGAAAGTTCTTATACAAATCAAGAGATCATAAGTAACATCCCCAGGATGGAGGACTTACCAACAAGCTTGAGCGAAGTTGTACTAGCCACATGGAGGAGGATGTTCAAGTGGGACTCCGATTACTACATGGTGACATCATGTAGGCATAGAGTATGTGTTAGTACGCTTGATTATACTAAGAATGTAGGATGCAATGAGACAATAGATAGGCATCATAATTGAAATGCTTAATTAAATAATAGATGAGCATATGGCAATATGACATGTATGGAAGATGCTAGAATTAGATCATACTTTCATAGAACATAACATATGTGGAGGTGGTGACCATTTTTTAGTGCAATCCAAGGCATAACACTTGCTTGGAGAGGTACATAAAGTATGAACCCCTTCATGAGGTTGTTGGAGTACAAACCTCCCAACGGGTTGATGGGTGCAAACCCCCAACATGGTTGATGAAGTACAAACTCCCAACAAGGTTGATGGATACAAACCCCCAACATGGTTGATGGATAGATGCACCCTACCACCCGTGGTGACCAAAGTACAAACCCCCTGATAGGTTGATGAGTAAAAATCCCTAACAAGGTTGATGGATAGTCACACCCTACCACCCGTGGTGACCAGAGTATAAACCATCCGATAGGTTATCAAGGTACGAACCTCTTTACACCGTTACCCGGTGCGTAACCCCCGAGTTAGGCATGGTCACAAGCTAACAATATATAAAATATCATTTATACATTCATCCCTCTCATCATCATCTAGTCATCATATACATACATGCATACATTTCACCATCACTTTATCCTCATTTCATCATCGTATTACCATCATATACATATATACATTTCATCATCATTCTATCATCATATTGACATCATATAGTCATTCAAATTGTAAGATAAGCATTGAGCCCTCAACTCTTCAATAAACCATAACCGGACATTTTATCAAACACTTAGAGTGTGTGTAGTGCTAGTGTAAAATCATGCAATTCAAGAGTGAAATCATGCTAGTAAATGTAATGTAAAAACTTCAATAGATACTTGATAACACGCTCAAGCAATATACACCAAGATGCCTCATCAAATTTTACAATAGATCTTAGACTCATAGCCCAAAATATGGTAAAACAATCACAATTTCATAAATTCAAACATAGTGTGCAA
>JAOTQR010000079.1:11638440-11662541 GCA_025774065.1 Solanum ossicruentum
TAATCGAATCCTATTAATTGATCTCTTTTCCTATTCATTACTATCTCGGTCCAATCAGTAACACTAGGCAAGTTCTAATGTTGGCCACCACTAGAAAATATGCAAAACGAAGAGAATCAATGCATGCACAGTTTCTAAGAAATATGAATTATCTGATTTTACCTTGTTAGTTCTTCATAGTTCCCACAACCCTAGTTATGGATTTAGCTACATGAATTGGAAGAACATAATTAAGCACTTACATAATTAAATTAAGAACAAGCAAATCCAACTTCAAAAAGAATCACTAGATTGGAGATGAAATTAAAGTACAAGTGTTCTTAAAATCTCTCCAATGTAATCTCACTATTTCTCTCTCTAATTATTGAGTTCTCTGAATACTATGCGAAAACTTATAAAAAATAACCTACAAACCCTATTTATAATTAGTAAAATACAAGTCCTAAAAATAATAGGATAATTGGTCGGCACACCTCACTAAAGGGGTTTACGGGCCGTATTGCATTCCACGGCCGTTAATCAGGGTCTCGTATAGTGCTGCTGCAAATTTGAACTTCAAGTTTATGACACCCCTCTACAACTCATAAATTACTTTACGACCCATAAAGGGGTTTGTCTAATGAATATTCAGAAAGTTTCAATCTCTGATCCTCAAGGCTAGAACCATGGTCTATGACTTGTAAATCATTCCATGACCTATCTGCATATTCGTAGAAAACTTCAGAAAATCAGCCCCTCACTAGAATTATCCATGAAACCATTTCATGACCCGTTGAATGATCTATGGCTCGTAAAGGGTCGCGTACTACAAAATTTAACACTTCTATATTTCTTCACAAAATCAAGACCAACCCTGGAATCTTGCAAATATAACACAAAACACATAAAACCAACTAACATCGCATTGAGAACACACAAAATTCTAAGTTTAAGCATTAAAAGTGTTGTATTTTGACCACACATCAAATAGAAAGGAATAAAGAAGAGGATTCTTGGGTAGTATATCAACAAGTTAGTCGCACATCTCACTCCTTTTTGCAAGCACATTTTTAAGCTCTTGAGGAACTAGAAAAGAAGTATAACAATGCCTTAGACCGACTATGAAGAGTACTTTCAAGAAGATTAAGATCTATCTTTTTTATTCTCCTGTATTGGTACCTTCCCTCTACAAAGCTCAACCATCCATCTTTTTCATCTATTTTCAAGCATGAGTAACTCATGAAAATTGCATGAACTTTTTATTTATTGATATTATAGAGTAACCTATGATATTCTAATCTTTTGTACACTATTATGCAATGAAATGCTATACGAAACTTATGATTTTAACGAGAGTTTTATGATGTCCCAACTAAGCTTTATTTTGTTATGGTAGGTTGCTTTGAATGATTCTTAAATTTCTTTGTTCTACTTCTCTTATGTCCTATAATCTTGAATTGCATAATTTTAAGTCTATGTGCATACGCACTATGTTTGACTAAAGTTATGTGCCAAGCTTTCTATGATGGTGCAAGTCTTATAGAAAGATGCGTAGAATATGAATGTCGTGAATGTGGAAGAGTTAATAAGCATACTATGAGTTCATGAGAATGTTATGAAGATTATGAATAATATGAAGCCCTTTCTTTGATGTTATGAAGCTTTGATTTTGTTGAGCTACTATATAATGAAATTACGCTATTATGAGACTATGCATATTATGAGTACGATTATGATATAAGTATTCCTTGGGATTATTGACCTAGCACTGAGAGGACCTTGGTGGATAATCATTGTCCCTTAACTATGTTTTCATCGTGGGTTTGTGATTAGCTAAAGGATCCATATAGCTCTAGATGCATAATTCACCAAAAAGGGTGGGATTCTCGTAAGGTACATGCTACTTGATGTCCAAAAAGAGTGGTGTTCCCGTAAGGCTCTTATCATATGACAACCGGAAAGGGGTTATGTTCCTGTAAGGTGTTTGTCAAGCTCTTTTCGGAATAGGGAAGTTCCCGTAAAATGAGTGTGTGGTTAAACCTCGCAGAGTAGACCACCCCTTGACTGGTGTGGAGTGAACATCAAGATTCTAACTAGTAGCTCATTTGGTCTTATTTATTGGTTATGGTCCTTTCCCAAAATTAGGGGAGAAAATAATGACATCAAAAAAGAAATTTTGTGCAAAAGTTCATCAATATCTCATCATGATCCATGTACTTCTATTGTGAGCAAGAAGTACAAAAGATTATTCATCTGCAAGAATTGCAAATCAAATGTCAGAAGCAATTACAGATTTAAAAAGGATCATGACCCACCTCTGGGAAAGGTAGAGTGGTTGAAAAGAATAAAGTTGAAATTTACTCTCCGAGTAATAAATCTGTAATTTGGTCATGTAATAGTAAATTAGAAATTTAATGTAGCAAAGGGTATATGTCATGGTAAAGTTGAAGTTTACTTATTAGACATATATTGAAGAAATAAAAGTTTCTTCAACAATTCTTTGTATTGCTTATTCTCATGATAAGTTGATGGGGTCAACTAATGTTAGGACTAAATTTTTCAAATTTTAGAAGTACAAAAAATGAAAATGGGCTTGTTCACAATCATGTGATATGTGAAATAAATACATGTATAAGATGATCACATGTGCATTTATTATCAACTTGAAGTTTGATATTCGCAAAATTGTTTGTACAAGATAATTAACTTAAGAGTACAACTTTCATAATACATAATCAAGATCATTCATCATTATAATATTAATAAATATTCAAGCTGATGACACTAAATGCCTCAGATAAATGGTCAATCATTGTTTATGAAAACAAAGCTTCATGATATGAAATATGATAAATTTTAGACAAAAATATGCATTAGTCTAATATATTATAATTAGTTTTCCTCCCAATTGATTTATGGTCAGGGATCATATTGTTTCCATCTAATAATTTTGATATGCGGTATATAATTGATAAATATATCATGATACATAAAAGATGAATTCTCCAAGGTAGATTAAAATACATGTTAGTTTGTCTAACTTAAATGAGAGATAATAACAAACTTAGAGTTGAAATGATCTAATTGAACGTCTCTGAAGGATAGAGTTTATAACATGCATAAAACATGCAATTAATCCTAAATAAAATAATTCTTGTAAAGAAATAGAGAAAATAATCAAAATGGTCATAATAAAGAGGCAATGTGCTATTGAAGAACTTACAACGTAACACTTCATGAAACTTCATGAGAGGGTAACTACCTGAAAATAATGAAGTGGGTAGATCTCAATAAGTTATCTCGCATTGCGATTGACAAAAAAAGAGAAAGATATTTTATCGATGATATCTTTGATACAATATAGCATAATGTTGTAAAAGATTATGAGGATCTAAATTCTACAATATATTAAAACATGCTCTAATTATCAAGTGGAAAGATATATCTTGAAAAATCCAAAGCTTATTTGACTTGCAATCTAGACACTAGAAAATATTATGCATTTAATTATGAATATTATCATGGGAAAAAATTGATATAAAAGTATTTGAAATATTTAAAATGCATGAAACATATAGAAGTTCTTGAAAAAATTATTTATAATCCTCGTATGGATTAAATTAATCAAGAATCTTTCATATTGTTATGCATGTTGATAACTTGAATTGGAACTCTTGAAGAGTTTTCAAAAGGCAATAGATTGTTTGCTTAAAGAAGTTGAGTGAGAAACTTGAAAAACTCTTTGATCCTAAATTAAGGATTCATAAAAAGAGATAGAACAAACCACAATTCATCATAACTTTTCTACACACATGAGTGTTTGCAATAAATTTTGAAGTGACAAAAAACAAATTACAATCACAAATGTCATGCCTTGGGAGGATGTCCTTGGCGTGGCCGACACTCAAAAAATATTGCTGACTGAAACAACCCCAAAAAGTGCCCAAAAATGTGTCTTGAAAGTGCCCAGAATCGTAATTTCTATATATCTCAAAATATGTGTGTGATATTGAAACTCCGACTTCATATTCTTGTTTAGGAGGTAAAATTGAGTGGGAGAAGGGTCTAACCCCGATTTTAGAGTGAATGATTGACAATTTCAAATTTCCAAGTGAGTGATTTCCAATGAGCACGCGCACCCCTGGCGCGACGCGGCCAGGGTGCCCCAGTGTGTATTTTATGCTTAGTTTTTTTTACTTGGTCAAAGGCTTTTGGGTCTTGGGCCTAAGTCTTCCCATACGTGAAAATACCTATACTTAGCCATATTTCACCTTCATATCATAGAAGGCATTCCCTAAAACCCTCTGAAACACTTAGGCTAATATTTCTCTCAAAATTCAAGTACCAAGTATCTTCTCGGATCTTAAGGAATTCGTCCAAGCTTCAAGTCCCCATTTTCAATCTTCATCAAGAATTCTCCAAAGTCAAGGTATGTGGTTTCAACCATTGGGTTCTTTCATCCATGGTGCCCAAGCTTCCTTTTTACCTAAAGTACATGTTTGTAAGTTGACTTTACATATGAGTTTTCTATTATGAAATTGACTATGAACTATGTTGGAGTTTTGTAAAAATATGACTATTTTAGCATGTTTGGGCTATGAATCTTAGATCTATCTTGAGATTTGATGAAGGATTTTGATGTATATTGTATGATAATGTCACCAAGTATTGGTGGGATAATTTACTTCAAGATTTCTTGCATGCTTTCACTCTTAAATTGCATGGTTTTACACTAGTATTACACACCCACAAAGTGTTTGATAAAATATTCAGATTATGTATCTTGAGTTGTTGAAGGCATAATGCATGACTTATGAGTTGAATCACTTTATGTGATGAAAGCAATGTATATCTATGGTATTTTGCGCTATAGTGTTGTGAGATGATCACTATGATGGAGGGTGTGATGTTCATTACCCTAAATGAGGGGTTGATGCCTCATTAACCTAATTGAGGGGTTGATACCTCAATCACCTAGGATGGAAGGTGGTACATTCGATAACCAAGTTGAGTGGTTGATACCTCAATCACCTAGGATGGGAGCTTGTAAACCCATTAGCCTAATGATGATCTCTTTCTACAGACGTAATATGTCCTATATAAGCATGTTTTTACTTCAAGCATCATTCACACATGCCATATTGTTATTATGTTATTCATTGCCTATGTTTGTACATTTAAATTACGTTGTCTATCTCTTGTTGCATTGCATCCTACATACTTAGTACATTCAAATGTACTAACGCATACTCCTTGCCTACATGATATTACCTTGTAGGAACTAGAGCTCCATTTGGCCATCCTCTTCCTCCACGTAGCTAGTATGATTTCTCTCAAGCTAGTTGGTGAGTCCTCTATTCTGGGGACAATGTCTATAATCTCATGCTATATACTAAAACTATCTTTCTTTTATGTATGTATTGACCATGAGGGTGAGCCTGGTTGCTTGTCTTGGCCCCCGCTTAGTTCTATGGTTAGAGGTGTTGTTGAACATGTAATGTATAATGCTATGAGCTTTGACTCTCTCTTGCCTATTGATGTTTATGCTATGAAAAATGTACCTTAGCCCCCGGTTCTTCCTATTTACTATCTCTTATTATTATTTTATTACTTTTGCGACCAAGAATGTGTAATGATGTACTAAGAGGCTTGCTTGGGGTCCCTTCAGGTTCCCCATACGTCGTGTCACGTATAGGCCTTAGGCTTGGGTCTTGACACCGGCTCCCATACAAACCACTTGGTTCATCATATTCGTTCAACCAACAACGGAAGACTCAGTTTGTGTACAAGAAATGTTCTCGTGGGATCATCAATCGGTAACTCAATAAAACAAGGTTTAAAACTGATAATCCAAATAATTCAATATTGTAAAAGAATAATTTGAAAAGTACAAGTATTAAAAATGAAAACATTTACTCTAATTCATCATTGTCTATAAAACTTCTATCTTAATCATCTAGATGGTACCAATGACAGGTCATGGCTCCCTCAAACAAAAAAAAAACTCCAGAAACAATATATAATATAAATAGAATGCCCCTAGAAGCAAGGAGTCACCATGATCTAAAAAGGAGAAAACAGGAATTCAATAGTTGCTTTTGCTGAAAGCCTCTATCACCTGTAACTGCATCATTAAATGATGCGGGTCTACATGGACGTTAGTATGTGGACTGTACGAGTATGTAAAATAACTGAAAAGAAAATGACATAATCAAAAATACTCAATTCAAGGAACTCAACTCAACAATCAACTTAACTCAGGAGATTCAACTCAACTTAACTCAATATAATGTGCAAGTTTAAGAATAAATGCTTTGAAAATAAACTCAATAATACCTACACGAGAAAAATTTGAATCTTAGCTTAGGAATTTTCAAAGTGATACAACAAATAAAATATGAAGGAAGACAATTTAATTGATGAACAACGTGGGTACAAATCTGTTCCTTCCTTGATTCCTTTCTCCTATGATTTTTCTATTATTCGGGGACAGTTAGTGGTGTATTTCTCGAACTAGGATAAATTGGACTTGATCTGCATGAAAGAATTTGTGTGGATCTTGAGTATTTGATTATCAAGAAGAGTCATACATATTTTGATCTTTTTGTGAATAATCTAGAAGTTTACGGGATTGCTGAAATATTTTTTTAAAGGAATATTATACTATATATATAAGTATAAATTAGAGCTTGGGATATAGTAGTCTACGAAAAACCCTGACTGAATTAGGACTCATCTTTTAGAGTCCTACAAAATTTTGATGTCTACAAGTGCCCCTTGCTTCAGAGCTTGTTAAAGTGTAGACTTGATGATACTCAAAGATAGGACTTGAAGTACTCATTCTTTCACCGTTGCGGTTTTGTGGCTTCAGATTTACAGATCTGATTTGTATTATAGAGAAGAGATGAAGGCCAAATTTAGTCCTACTGGCGCGCCAGTTTGTTTGTAATAAATTTTAAAGTGATAAAAAATATATTGCAATTATAAATAAAATATGAAACAAACAAACTTTAATTAATGAACAATATGGATATAAATCAGTTCCTTCATTGATTTTTCTCTCTTAAGATTTTTCGTGATTCAAGGACCGTTAGTGGTGTATTTCATGATTAGGATGATTTGAACTTGATCTCCATGAAAGGATTTGTGTAAATCTTCTTGAGTATTTGATTATCAAGAAGTGTCAAATATAGTTTGATCTCTTTATGAATATCCAAAAGTTTATGGATTTCTAAGATGCCTTTTTAATGGAATATAATAACCTTTATATATGTATAAAGTAGGGTTTAAGGTAGATTTATCTCCAAGAAATCCTAACTGAAATATGACTCATCTTGTAGAGTTCTATAAAATTTCGATGTATACAATGAGCTCCAAAAGAATGGTGATATAAATGTGCAATAGATTGGTTTGAGTAACAATGTGCTTGATTTATTCACCAAGTCTCTACGAACTGCAATCTTCAAAAAAATGGTACACAAGATTGGGATGCGAAGATTCAAGATCTTTGGATTGATTTCTCATTAGGGTAGTTAATATGCGATGTACTCTTTTTCTTCATAAGGTTTTATTCTATTGAGTTTTCCTTGTAAGGTTTTTAATGGGCTATTCAAAATGTTTATTGTTAGATATGTGTATTCTTTTTTCTTTACTAGAATTTTTTGGAAAAACTAAGCTTGGACCACTTTAAAGCAAACTATTTACATTCATATACCATTTTACATTTTATACCCCCTATACTATTAAAATTTGCCCCCTTAATATTAACATTTGTGCACTGAGGTCATGCTGACCCGCTTGTATGATATACCAATAGGGTATACGTATACCGATAGCGTATCACAAGTTATTAAGCTCAGTCTTATATGTTACCGATATGGTATCAATGTACCGATAGAGTATCACAAAGAATATATTTTTTTTACTAATTTAAAATTTAATAAATAATTTTGTAACTTTAATAATTTTGTAGTCCTATAAGATACTGGTATGGTATAAATATACGGACGGAGTATCACAATGAATATATTTTCTACTTATTTAGAGTTTAATGGTTTATTTATTTTTTTTTTATTTATTTCTTAAAAAATAAAACATAATCATATATGATACGAATTGGGTATCAATATACTGGCAGAGTATCATAAAGATTGATCTAATTCTATATGATACCTGTATGGTATATATACAGCCGAGTATATTTCATAATATTTTTTGCTGATGTCAGGTACGGTATATTTCATAATATTTTATGCTGATGTCAGGTACGAAATAAAAAGGAGTAAGTGGGCAAAAAGGTAAATAGTTTGAGTTATGAGTCTATTAAGGGTAAATAGTTTTAAATTGAGTCTATTAAGAATAAATAATTTTAAATTAAATATATTTTCTATATTTTTTTCATTTCTTTCACTAAATTGATCACACAATTTATCAAACAAATATTCAAAAAGGAATGTTATAAATATATTTATGTTATAGTCAATGTTTATTATGTATATTATTTTGGAGAAAAGTTGGGAATCCTAACTTAGGTGGCCGTACTTTCTTCTACTTGCTTTATACTTTCTTGGAAAAAAAAAAAGAACAAGATTTATTGAATTTTTAAGTAGGGGAGGAGTCCTTTGATTTGATTATAGTAGTTTTAAAAGAAAAAAAAGGGTGAGTTTAGCAGCCAGACGATCTGAATACTCGATTTGGGAATTGTGAAGGCCAATCTGATTGTAGAGTTGAACACATTTTCAATTTTCCGGTTAGAGACACGGGTTGTGTGTTTGGATCTTGCTCTCTATAAAATGGTATAGTCCCACTCAAATCATTCTTATTGAATTATCATGGCGACATCCGACAAGCAGAATACGTTGGATTACATCAACCAGATGTTTCCCTCAGGTCTTTTACTTGTTTACATTTCTCAACTTATTCGCTTCTCTCTATAAAACATGTACATATATTCAATTACGCTTTGCCAACAAGTTTGTAGTTGAAGGGGTTTAGGCCAATGCTGTTCATGTTCTCAATCTGTTTCCCCTTTTCCTTTTCTTCCCATCTGAATCTGGTGTAGTTTTTTTCTGAAGTTAGGCTTATCCGAAATAAATTTGGTTGACACTTCGCCTTGAATTGCTAATTGTTAATCTGAGACAGTTACATCCACACTGATATATATCAAGTCTCACTTTAAGTGGTCCTTACTATCAAATGGTGGCATATCAATTAGTTGAAAAAAAAGGGTTTGATTTGTAGCTGAGACATATAAACTTGGCTGGCACTATTGACTCATTGAACATGAACTACTTTTTTTTTTTTATGGGTATCCACCTAGGTTGGTTTGGCATTAAAAGCTATAAATTTGCACCAACAATCTATGTTCTACACAACAGGTTATTTTTTTACACCAAATATTTTGTTTGAAATAGAATGGAGTGCTTCACCTTGGATTTTCCAAAACCCTTAAAAGTTCTGGTATTCTTTCTCTTCGGATCAACCAAAAAGTCTAAAGAGGATGAGGAAATTTAATATTATTGAGTTAGTTAGGTTGATTGAGAACAGAAAAAGTATCTGCATTGAAAGAATAGAGTAGATAAATTACAAATGCTTTTCAGGTTTTATGTGAAAGGGATCAAAAGAGACTCTCCCTCAGTTAGTTCAATATATACTACAGCTTGTAACATAACAAGTTATTTTAATTTTCTTTATTTTATCAAACTTCCATTAATGATGTATAGATTATACTATGGTAAGGATCTTCATCCTCAAAAAAGAAAAAAAACTATGGTAAGGATCTTTGTTTTATTCATTAGACATATTGGGAGAAAGCCAAGAGTTTTCTAGCCTTTCCGGATTCACATTTGTCTTTGATCAATTTCAACTCGTAATGGTTCTTTCCTATTGAAATCATTTCTCTCTGCTCCTCTTTCTTTTCCTTTGGGATTGCTGCAGTGAATCCATTGATAAAAATGTGTGATTTCTGTAAACAAAAGGTATAATAAATTGAGTTTAGGGAAAAGCATTGGGATTAATAAAGTCCATCATTTGTTTCATTATTGGTACCAATGGATCTCGTGGGCTTAAACATGTATAGAAAACAATAGTTTTCTCAAGATTTGGTTGAAAGTCTCATTCCTTGTCTTGAAAGTGTTAGTTAGACTTGGGAAAAATATTGAGGCATTAGATAGGAACTGAATTTTCTGGACAAGTTTATGTCAGGTCAGTATCAGTCCTAATTATTTATAGATTGATTGCGAACTTTTTCTCCGAAGTCAGTAGTTGTCCTCTTGTATTATCTATGTAATGAAATATCCAAATGGTAAAGTTAAATGGATAACATATTTTAGGTGGAAGTTCTTTGAGTATATTCACTAAAAGGGTAACAAGACTTTGAATTTGGGATAAAGTGAGTTGGAATTAGAAGATTAGGGGTCTTTTTTTTTAGTAAAATTATTTACCTTACAAGAAAAAGAAGACGGAGTTAGTACAGGTCCTTCTGGGCTTTTGGTGATCTAGCACAATAGCAGTGTGATGCTATTGTTGGTAATATGATTGAATACAGGAAATGTATGATTACTTTATATCGTTGTTTCTAGAAGGAATTAACATTTGTTAATAATAGTTGAGAGGAAGGTGAGTTTTGGTCATTATTCACTGGAATCCTTCTGTAAATGGCAATCAAAATTGGGTCTTATTAGTCAGTGAAGTAGTAATATAACTGCATTAAGGTTTATGCTCGTTTAATAACAAAGAAAAAGTCCAAAATGTAGAGTTAAGATTTACTGGTGATCCATTGAGTAAGGCCTTTAACCTTCAAAATTTTATAGCACTAGGTGTAGTTATTACTACAAATTATTAAATAGCGTATATCTCGAATATAATTATGACCTGGGGTCATTGTCATGCTTTTAGCTTAGCATGCTGATCTTAGTAAATTTTGTCCCTTTTTTGAATAATCAGTTGACACATGGTTGTTGTGCAGAAGCATCTCTATCTGGCGTGGAGCCCCTTATGCAGAAGATACATAGTGAAATTCGTCGTGTTGATGCTGAAATATTGACTGCTGTTCGGCAACAGGTGAATTATTTTGCATCTCCTTTCTCCTTCTCTACCCTTTGTGTATCTTTCTTCAAGTACAGATTTTAACGTATAATGACATCATGTCTTACGACTGCTGATTATAACCCTTAGACTGTAAGTGCTGATGCTTAAAGGGGAAAGCTCAGTTATAAACAGACACTATAATTCTGTTGTTCTTGTGCTTTTTTCTCAATTATTCTGAAAATTTAGAAGAACTACTCTCCAGCATGTCTGGAGAGTCCATCATATATTCTTTCTCCAGACAAAAACTCCATAATGTGGTCCCATTTCTATTTCTGATCATGTCTGGAATTACCAAATGGAAACTTGATGTTCATTGATTAGTATTTCAATAAATGGCCAAAGCTAGATAAGAGTGTGCCACAACTGTCGAATAGATTGTATAAACTATTGTGACTGCCCTCTGTTGCTAACAAGGCCTAGTCCAAGCAACAAGTCTAAGAGTCTTAAGATAGGAAAGACCTTTAAGATCATGTATTCAGTTCTGCAAATTCATCTTTCAATTTCACAGTTGTAAAAAGATTATAAGAAAGATGACCCCTGATATTTTTGGAGAACCTATTGTTTTGAGTCTACCTTTTGTATACCACTTGCTTCAATAAAATTATTACATTACCAAAAGGAAATTTCTTGGACAATCTTTATCACGCTGCAAGTTTGCCTGTAAATTATGTACCTCTAAGATTGCATTAGAAGTATTTTAGTTTGAGTTTATTTTATTGGGAATTCTTCAACAACAACTCCTCAGTCCAAAATAAGTTAGGGTTGGTTATATGAATCCTCCATTTAGACTTATATCATGCCATAGTCATACCAAATAAAATAAGTAAAGAAGGAGGTAAATATATATAAATACTCCCCATCTCAAATTTATGTGACTCTCTTTCCTTGTTAGTCAATCTCAAAAAAACAAATGTCACCTTTCTATATTTAGTAACAACTCAAATTTAAAATTGCCATTTTATCTTTAGTGGGATGATTTATAGCCACACAAATATCTATGGTTTATTTTAGACCATAAGTTTCAAAAATCTTCCATTGTTTCTTATACTTTGTGCCCAGTCAAACAACATCATATAAATTAGGATGGAGGGAGTAATAAAAAAATAATATTAGGAGTTCTCTGTGTTTTTAGTGGCATATAAATCTGAAATACTCTAAAAAGCATCAGATCTAAGCAGTACTGACATGACTAAAACATGTTTCTAACTAACTTATACGAAAATACATAAGGCACAAGGGTTTGTTCCATTGACAAAGGTTGATGGACTTGTGTCTTAGGTCACAATTTCAAGCATTGTGTGAGCTAAGTTAATATATAATTGGAGGGGTAGAGGGGCAGATCCAACATCCTTGCGTTTCAAAGATTGTGGTTGGCCCAAAGTGTTGGCTCCAAATGAATATCTCGATCTTACAAAAAATTGATATCATTTATATAGATATTTTTTCCTCATTGTGCGCTATATTTAGTTGTCTACATGGAAGAAGTTATAGGTCTTTTGCGACAACTTCCTTCCATGTAATCTTAAATCTTCCTCATCTCCTTTAAAGTTTTAGCACCTTCACTCATCATGGTTTCATATCTAAGTATGGATGCATCTGGAAATGCAAGATATGATCAAACCATCTCAAATAATCTTTTGTTAGTTTATTCTCAATGCGTTTTACTCGTACCTTTTGACAAATGTGATCATTTTGATTGTATCTAATCGACACATCCATCTTCTCATCCATATCTCAGGGACACACATCTAACGGGTATGTTGCACTTTAGTAGCCTAAACATTCACTCCCATATAACATTGTCAGTCACTTTGGTAATTATCATTCTATCACATGATACTCCATTAACACTTCTCCATTTCAGCCATCCGGTTTTAATTGTATGAGCAACATCTTCATCTATCATTTGATTCTTCTAGGACAAGGTGCCTAAATATATGAAGTGTTTGCATTTGCTAGGAATTTACCGTATTGACGAATAAGGTAAATCTAATAGACTTACTCACCATATGTTATTATGCTTTTCCTTTCTTTTTTACTCTTGTCTTTTATTTGGTGAATTTTGAAGGTAAGAAATACATCAATTTTGACCTTCCCTCTTAAGAGAAAAAGGAGAAGAGAGAGAGAGGAGATATAAGAAACCTAGAATGTCGAATTCATCAAGATTACCTTATTTTTAAGTAATTGCTTTTATTATATCTCCTGATCAATGAAACTTCATGATGTTATTCTTTTTATTTTTATAATCATGGTAAGAACTATGTTTTTGGCCTTTTGCTTTTTCATATTTCAGAGCAACTCTGGAACCAAAGCCAGAGAAGATCTTGCTGCAGCTACTAGTGCTGTGCAGGTATGTTCTTTAGACTAGCTCTCTTTTCTATTGTATGGCAGAAGCTTTAACTGTGTGAAGATAAAATCCATTAGTTCTAGATACAGAAAAATAGTCTGACATTGCTATCTATGTGAGGTATTTGGTGGCTTCTTATTCACAAGTTGACTTTTTCAATCCAGGAACTCATGAATAAGATTCGAGAAATTAAAACAAAAGCAGAGCAAAGTGAAACAATGGTTCAAGAAATATGTCGCGACATTAAGAAATTGGATTTTGCTAAGAAGCACATAACAACAACAATTACTGCCCTTCACCGCCTAACCATGCTAGGTTAGTCTCGTTTTTCACTGTCAGTTTTTTTTTTGATTTTTTACTGTTTTGTTCTTGGAAGAAGATTTTAGGCCGAAACGCTTCCTTCTCCATGCTTAAGAAGTACATTATTGATGAAAACAATAAAGCTTTTAGTATTTCGTATACTATATGCACTTTGCTGTCCTTGGAAAGTGGTATCTGAACATTCTTGTATATAGAACAGGAGTCCTTCATCTGCGCAAGCTTTTTTGTTAGATGCTAGGCTGTATGTGGAATAAGAAAATTTCAAATTTGAGCATGTGCTTGACATCTTCTAAGCAAGGTGGATGCTATAGAATAATGAATTGGTGCGGAGGAAAATTCTGTTTGGAGACTTAAGTCTTCATTTACTCCGAAAGTATTTTAAAATCAAATCCTGTCCATATTTTTTCCGGAATAAGGAGAGACCTATTGGGTGCTATCCAAGTATTTTCCCTCCTTTAGTCTCTATATCTTTTTTATGTGCTTATTTGCGAGATGCCTATATCTCAACTTATTCATGCACATAAAATCAGAAGATGCCTCATTTATTTTGTGCTGCACCAAAAAAAATACCATAGAAAGAAATAAATGGAACTCTAAGAAAAGAGGAGAGGAGATTAGTGATAGTGTTTTTTTTGGAGTTGTTATGAAAAGAAAAAGAAAGGACTGTGAGTAATTCAACTTTAGGTTCCTTAGTGAGGTATATTCCCCTGTTGTGGAAAATATTCAATGTTGTCAAAGGCGTTCTTCATCCCTGAAGCGAGGCTCAAAACATGTTGAGCGCTTCGGCTCGCTTTATGTCTGCTTTAGTGTTATCAACTATGTTCTAAAAGATATTTTTCCTTAACAATGAGCCTCTTCTGAAGAGGTGATATTAAACAATTGATATTTCACTTTATTTTATTCCTTGAAAATATTTTTATTCATATACTAGTGGCGAAGGCCTGTGCTAGCATGGGCCCGATATAAATTATTTTTTAGTCTTGATTTATAGAACATCAATAGATGTTTTCTATATATTTTTGAAGATAATGCAAAATTATAATTGAAGCAACTAAAGAAATATAATGAAGTCGTTGAAGCATACACGTCAATACACAACTGTTTTGAAAAGATTTAATTAAAAAGCTCACAAATTATTTTATATAAATTATGTTTTTAGTCTCGATTTATGTGACATTGATAGATTTTTCCTATATATTTTAGAAGATATCGTAAAATTATAATTGAAATAGCTAATGAAATATTATGAAGTCGTCGAAGCAGACATGTCAATACACAGCTGCCCTGAAAAGATTAAATTAAAAAGCCCACAAATTATTTTTTGTTGGTTCACCGGAGGCCTCAATATAAATTATTTTTTAGTCTCGATTTATGTAACATCGACTGATTTTTTAATCTATATTTCAAAAATGATTGTAAAATTATAATTGAAGCAGCTAAAGAAATATTATGAAGTAATTGAAGCAGACATGTCAATACACAACTGCCCTGAAAAAGATTAAATTAAAAAGTCCACAAAATATTTTTTATTGGCCCCATATAATAAAGGCGAAGAAGCAGACAACTGAAGCAGGGAGGACAACCAGAAGCTGCTCAAGCAGGCAGCTACGACCGGAAGCTGCTGTTTTATTTACTTATATATAAGTAGTAATTTGTCATTCATGTTTATAATTATTAGTCTTGGACTAAATATATACTCTATCTATTTAAAAAAGAATGACATATTTCTTTTTTAGTTTGTTTAAAAAAGAACAACCTCTTTCCTTTTTTGGCAACATTTTAATTTCAACTTTCTACACGCATGTTGAAGGCCACAAGATTAAAGGGCATTTTGGTACATTTTACATAATTTTAATTTATAACCACAAAATAAAGAAGTCTTCTTTATTCTCTTAAGCTCCAAGCCAAGTCAATTCAAGTCATTCTTTTTGAAATGGAGGGAGTATATTTATATGTTTTCTGCCTTTGTGCCTTTTTTCAAAAAAGCCAATGCTTTATTTGTGCTTTGCGCTTAAAGCCCCAAGACCTTAGAGCTTTTTTGTGCTTTTCGCCTTTGATAACACTTAAAATACTCATGTATTAAGCTTAAGGTTTTCTATGAAATTACAAAAAAGTTACCAAAGGCGGTCTAGCCACTTATAGATGGTGTTAGAAGCATTATTACATCTCCCTCATGGGGTGCGTACATATTTAATGCTCTCGAGTTATTCCACCCATTGTTTTAAGCTTTTGGATTGAGCACCTCTATTCTGTCATAAGGGTATTATAGTTTGTGGTAACTTCGTTTGCCAACAGTCTTTTCTCTACATATTCCATTGCGATGGGTATCTCTCTGTCATTTGAGCCGATCGAGGAGTTTTGGGATTGTTTATCTCAATTCAGCATGCTAAGCGACTACTCTACTCTAAGCCCACTTCTTAGCCCATTAGCCTACTCCCTATCTATATGCTCCATGCTCAGTCCTTAGCTTGTTTATGCTACCCTATCTCTCTACTCCAATCCCCTAGTTCAACCGATCGAGCCATTCCTACTTCCTCAACCAAAATATGTATAAAATAAAAAATTAAAAGGAATCAAGAAAAAGAGACACAAAAAAGAAGAAAAAAGAGAATGTTATCTATGTTCAATCACTAGACTCAGGTTACACATTCAAGAGTGTTAGATATATATCACCCATTCTTCATCAGTCTTGTATGGGTATCTTTTGGGTTTTGTAATGATAGATTGATTCCACCTATTGCCTTAATATTTTGGACAATATACTCAAATTCTTTTTCAAATTGAAATGCTAGAAATGCTTTTTTTTTTTTCATGACCCTTGCCCTCTCCTTTCTCTTCCTCTCGTGTATCCAGAAGATCTATTAACTCCATGAAAGTCAAGTCACCCTCTGATATCTAATTAGACTTATTGCTTAATTAAGTTTCCTTTAAGGCATTCAATTTCTATCATATTGGTCTATCCAATATTTTGAAAGAATCTAGAAGTAGAAGTACAAAATTTAGAAATAGATTCTTGAGTCTATCTTATGTTCTTGATCCTTGTTATATAAAATTACACTAGTTAAATCAGGGTATTGCTTGCTCATGTTTGTTTCTCATCTAGTGCCTTTTACATTGACTTTATATTTATTTATTCAGATCATTTGTTGTTATAGTGTTAGTTTAATATACCTTACACTATAGTAGTTTATAGATTATAGTGGCTTTGGTGAATGATGGTATTGTAAGGTCATGTCCTCGGGTGGGTTGGGGCAAGGATCAAGGATTGCAACAGAGCTGCTTGGCTGAGAGTTGGGTCATGGAACATAGGAACTTTGGTTGTGAAGTCTATAGAGTTCGTAAAAATTTTGAAAAAGGGAAGATCAATATAACTTGTGCCTAGTAGACCAAATGGGTGGGAACTAAGGCTAGAGATATAGACAGGTTTAAATTGTGGTACTTATGAGGCTTGAGAAATAGGAATAGCGTAGGCATTTTAGTAGATCAAGAACTCAGGGAGCTAGTGGTAGAGGTAGGAGGTGAATGGAAGGATGATGATAATTAAGCTAGTCATTGGAGGACTTACTTTGAACATTATTAGTGCTATGCAACTCAAGCGGACTGGACGAGCAGGTTAAAATGCGATTTTGAGTGAATTAGGATGACGTAGGGATGGATATCCCTCACTCCAAGCAGCTGTTTATTGGAAGAGATTTCAATGGTCACATTATGACAACTTCAAACCTTCTTTGTATTTTTTCTGTTGAGCCAGGGGTCTTTTGAAATAGTGAGGTAGGGATAAGGTTTGCATACACAACACTCTCCCTAGACCACGCTTGTGGGATTATGTTGGGTATGTTGTTGCTATGTTTCTACTTTCAGATCTATCTGATTTCCAAAGAGCCTTATCCATTTATCCATGAATCGATCTGATTCCATTTGAAGCACTAATTGATGCGGCTCATCTAGCACTTTTGATTCATTGTAATCGCCTTGTATGATTTTAAAGGCTATTTACTTTTGCCAAATCGTTGGTTGAAAACTAGAAGTTCATAGAGATAAGGTTTGTAGGTGTAAATACATAACTGAAATGAATGGAAACTTTAAAGACTGCTTTCTAATGGCTCATACTGCACAAGGATATCTATGTTCCATGGCATCATGTTCCTAACATCAGATGCTTACTTTTTTCTTTGGATGAATCAGCATCAGATACTTTACTAGCTATGAGAGGACATAGAAGTTCAAATGCATGTGTTATTGAAGGACATGAGTGTTGTACCCAACATGGATACTAAAACAAATGTCCTCTAAAATGTGATCATAGAAAATGAGAAAAGGAAGAATATACTAATATTAATAATTTAAGTTATGTGATATCCATGCATGCTTAGTTTAGCATTTCTCTTCACTAAAGGTACATTATCTGAACGTGTTTCTCCTTAATAAGGATACATTGTCTGAATGCCTTTCTCCTTATAAAAGAAAAACATCATCTCAATGCGATTCTTTTGTCTTGAAACAGTCTCTGCAGTCGAGCAACTTCAAGTAATGGCTTCCAAACGTCACTATAAAGAGGCAGCTGCACAGCTTGAGGTACTTGGCTGTTGCTCTTTCACAGTATAAACTTTTCATTATTTAACCTTCACCATCACATGACAAGTTGCTACTAATTGTTTCTTGTACAAGAATGCATGTTGCGCACTAGGTTAGTTATAATTGAAATTTCTGTTGTTGCAAGATGCTTGCTGAACGAGTGTTGCTGGATTCTTTTCTTTGAGAATTGTAACCTTCTTAAGATATTGGTGCAAAAATGGAGGTTTTTGTGTCATTTGATTATTTTCAGTCGTACTGATTGACTATTAACATGGTCAATGTCATATATCAATGTATGATTAAAGGCTTCACTTAAACTAAGACTTCATCTGGATGCTGGATTTAAAAGTATATGTTACTACAGACTCTATTTTTGCTCTGCAATAAGTTGGAAGTCTAATACTCTGTAATTGTCACTAGAAATATAATGATATGGTAATATATATTTCTAAAATATGTTTTCTTGAGAAGAATTACTTTTATACTTGACTTATTTCAATTGAAGCTGCACTTGTTCTTGTGAGCCTCCTCTTTCTCTTTACTCTTTTCTTGAGGTGAATTTAAGTTTTCTTTGTGCAGTAGGTTTCTTGAATACTGATTTGTTAAAAAAATGTTGGTTCTCACTCTTGGATATGCATATATCTCATTGTAAATTGTATTGGCTGAATCAACTGTTTGAAGTTATTCATATCACTACCTTCAGCAACCAACGAAAACACTCTTTCTTCTTTGATATTCTAATGCTGTCGCTCTTGCAAATAGGATGGATTTGCTTCTAATTCCTATCTTGTGATGTTTCAGGCTGTAACCCAGCTCTGTAGTCATTTTGAAGCCTATAGGGATATTCCTAAGATTACAGAACTTCGAGAAAAGTTTAAGAGCATCAAACAAGTCCTCAAGTCTCATGTGTTCTCTGACTTCTCCAGGTGTGTGCTATAAACTCAAGTAATATTACTGCTGGACATGATTGACAGATACGTCTTAGAAAAGAAAATATTGTATCCTATTAATTCACTTCAATTAACTTGTCTTCTCATCTGCCATGGTAGCTCATATGTACCTTTGTCAATTCAAAATCAAGCTTCTGTTCGTGTCTTCTCTTAAAAGTCGTTGTGATAGGTTCTTATGAATAAGAGCTGTTCGATATAAGAAAAAGACGAAGATATTTTCTTCAGATTCCAAACACAGAGAAATTGTGTCTATGTTTTCTATTTAGCCCTTATTATGATTACGTTTTGTTTGCTAAAGGTACCTCTTCTCTATGCACGAGTGACCTACTTCTTGTGCAATAGGAGGTATTAATAAATGGAGGATCTGGGTTGTCCTGTAGGCATGTGATAACAATTCCAATTGGGGATGAATTCAATTGAAATCAAATGCATAAATTAAACAACATAAAAATAAGATAGATAAGAAATAAGGGATGAGAAGTGAAGAACAAAAGGTTAATTAAACATTTAACCAAGGTAGAAGATATTTAAATTCAATAAAAAGAGAAACTCACTTGAAATCAACAAACGAGTGACCCAATATGAAGTCAAGAGAAAAGAAGTCTTCAATCAATAATGAGAATCAACCCATCAAACTAAGCTACACTAACCTAAACTACACTCTTCAAGAAGAGTTTTCATTCAATTCCAAAAATCTTCATAATCTAAGTCTTCCTAATTGACAAAGACTACTATTTATACTAAAAAAATAAAGAAGACACATTCTTTATAACTTTACTCTTGATGAGGTAAGAGCCTTGTTTGGTTGCCTTCTTTTGTGAATTCTTGAATTTATGAAACAACCAATTGCACACATGACCTCTTTTCTTCTTTCTATTCACTTTGATGGACCTTCCACACATTGTATGTCTTTATTTTGTGTTCATCAAGCTCTTTTAAAGCTTTTATGTGATCCATGCCATTATTATCCTCCCTTTCTTGAAAAGGATTTTTCCTTGAATTCAAACCTTGCAAAAGCGTAAGGACAAACAACAAAGAATTCCTCATAATATGAGGATTAGTATCAGGGTTAGCACAAAAAGCATTACACCAAGGAGACTCAATCTCAAGGACAACCATATGTCCTCCATTATCATGACTAAGCCCATAGATGGAGCATAAGGAAATTGTCTATGCCTCAAATCAAAAGGATAATACCACCCCAAAAATGGTACTACTACAAGCTCATCTACTCCCAAACATTCACCAGGGTCAAAATGATAGAAAAACCACATAATTGGGTCATACAAATAAGTATAGACTTCAATGAAACTCTGACCCATATGTAATGCACATCTAAGACAAGTGTGAGACACATCACATGCGAAGAGATAGTAGAGAAAGGTGTCATGCACATTGGGGTCATCTAAGGTGTTCCTATAGGCAAGATCATAACTAGGTTCAATGACCAAACACTCATTGCATCACAATATGGAACACACCAAGACAACATGATGCATTTAGGATAAACTTCACCTTCTCTTAACAAACAACTCCTACCTTTATAAGATGCACAATAAACAAGATCATGAATAGCATCATATGCAAAGAGGTAGTAAAGAAAATGCATAAGAGAACTACTCTTCCCCATACACAACGTAGGTCCCTCAAGTGGATTGTAAACCCTTAAGAACTTTCCATCATATGGAAAAATGCTGACGAACTCACCCAAATTGTGCTTGTCATCTTGACCAAGTGTCATCACACAAGTGCCACCAGTCAAATCAGTACCGGGGTCAACTTGAAAGGAAATCCACAAACATGGGTCAAGTACACCCCTATTTGCCCAGTTGGCACTCTTATCTTCCATCAACATACTACACTTAAAAGCTTGAGCATCATTATATGCAAACAAGTAATAGAAAGGCGTCACTTAATTGAACATCAAGCAAGGTATTCCCAAGTTTAACCTCCCTTTATATACTAAAACATTATGACTCACATGAAAAATTGGACAACTCGAGCAAGAAATAGCAATTGACATTGTGCTAGGTGTATTAGCGCACTTGGAAAGACTTCGGGGTTTTGGGTACTGTAGGTGCTTTAGTGTTGAGGAGGTTACATGTACTATTAGTAGGTTGAGTGGGAGAAGGGCGACCATACTCGATGAGATTTTGGAGGAGCATTGATAAGGTCGGTATGGAAATGGTTGACTAGGTTATTTACTGCCGTTTTAAAGATGGCAAAAATACTTAATGAATGACAGTGGAGTACGATGGTTCTATCGTATAAGAACAAGGGTGATATTCAAAATTGTAACAGTTACAAGTGTATCAAATTGCTAAGTCACACTATGAAGGTATCAGAGAAAGTGATGGAGATGAGGGTGTGGGGAGGGGTGTCCATTTCTGAGAACCAATTTGGTTTCATGTCGCAACCTATCTCTTACGGAGACAACAACAACAACAACATACCCAGTGGAATCCTACAAGTGGGGTCCGGGGAGGGTAGAATGTACGCAGACCTTACCACTATCTCATAGAGGCAGAGAGATTGTTTCCTAGTGAAGAAATATAGGGACAGGTAAAGGGACTTACATATGGTGTTCATTGATTTTGAAAAATCATATGACAAAATTTCGAGGTATGCTCTCGAGAGTGTTGGGAGGCGAAAGACGTTCCTATGGCTATATTAGAACAATAAAGGATATATATGATGGAGCGAAGACATGCATTAGAATGGTGAGAGAAGGCTCTGAGCACTTCCCAGTTGAGAGGGAGCTTCATCAGAGATAAGTGCTTAGCTGTTTCCTAGTTGCCTTAATGATGGATGAGTTGATGTGGTCTATTTAGGAGGAGGATCCATGGTGTTAGGACAACATAGTACTGATTGATGAGATTCACGGACAAAGTT
This sequence comes from Solanum ossicruentum, assembly GCA_025774065.1. Lineage (NCBI taxonomy): Eukaryota > Viridiplantae > Streptophyta > Magnoliopsida > Solanales > Solanaceae > Solanum > Solanum ossicruentum. Next base: position 11,660,593 of record JAOTQR010000079.1, read on the forward strand.
AATAATACATTGGAGGATTGGAGACAAATTCTAGAGTCCAAAGGGTTTAGTTTGACCAAGACCAAGACGGAATATTTGAGGTCTAAATTCAATGTTGCGATGGATGAAAGAATGGTGGAAGTGAGGCTTGCCACATGAACAATTCCTAAGAGAGTTTAAGTATCTTGTCCACATATGCTGATGATGTCACACATCGCAGTGGGGCGACATGGATAAAGTAGAGGCTTGCCTTTGGTGTCTTGTGTGATAAAAAGTATTCCCTAAACTTAACGGTAAGTTCTACATAGCGGTGGTCTACCATCCTTGTCGTATAGTGCAAAATGCTGGTCAATCAAGAAATCTCGTGTTAAGAAAATGTATGCTGCGGAGATGAAGATGTTGAGATGAATGCCTGGACATATTAGGAGTGAAAAGATTTGGAATAAGATTTTTGGGGAAATGTGGGAGTGGACTCTGCGGTGGACAAGATGAGGGAAGCGAAATCGAGATGATGTGGGCATGTGTAAATAAGGTGTATTGACGCTTCGGTTCAAAGGTGCGAGAGGCTAGTTGTAGGGGATATTTGGAGGAGTAGGGTAGGCTAGGAAAGTATTGAGGAGAGATGATTATACAGGAAATGATGCAACTTCATATTAGCGTGGACATGACCTTAGATAGGAAAGAGTGGAGGTCGTGTAGAGAATTGCTAAATAGTAATGTAGAGAACCGCTGAGTGCTCCCCATGACAGTGGATACTGCTCATGAACTTCCAGAATTTGAACCTGTAGATGACTTCTCCCAAATAGCCCAAATCCTACCATAATAAGCTGCAGAATAGTTACAGCAATAGTGCCATCCCCCAGCTATTTTTGACTGATTTTTTTTTTCTATTTCCTTTCTTTGACTCTAGTCTCCACAAACCCATCACATTCACGTCATTCTTTGACAGAAAGAGTTTCTGTTCTTTGTGCTTTGAGGTATGGTTAAGCCCTCTAATATTACAGGTGCAAATGATCATAGAGGATTGACTTGCTCAGATGTACCTTCAGGTCTGGACCCTGAGGTACTTTGATGTTCCTGCCTGTTAACACCAAAGTGTTTCATAGAAGTCTCCTGATGAGTTGAAGTCATCTCTGTATTATTTGTAGGAATTGGATGAGTCTCTAGCACTGATATACTGTTAAGGATAGGCTCAATTAAAGGAGATTGGACAACTATTACAGTAGAGTTGGAAGCATCTATTCCAGCTGCTGTTGCTGGATTAATCACCCATCAGTAGTAGCTGGACCATTCACCAACAGTTTGTGGTTTATGTTGCCAGACCTGCACAATGGTCTTCTGCTTCCTATTTCTCTTCCTTTCCTCTTGGGTACCTCTTCAAAATTTTCAGCTTCATCGTACTTTTTGTTGTCTTCGTTGTTCCAGCATGAACCATTGTCAGGTCCAAATTTAAGACAACGTGAACAGAATTTAGGCCTCTTGTCACAGGAGACGGGCGGATGAAATATACTAGTGGGAGTATAAATCTCAATTGAGTTAGGTATAGGTTGTGAGATATTAGTATCCACAAGCACCTGGGCTGAGGAAATTCAATCAAAAGTGTGAGAAATAGAGAAAAGAGAGAAAATTAAATTGAGAGAAATTTTTGATTTTGAGAGATGTTTAACAAGTGAAAATGGCCCTCCTATATATACAAGTCCTTAAGGGCCGTTTCTAGTCGTTTATGGCCGTTGCTATAGTGCCTGCTACAGTGCCTATAGCTGTTACTGCTACAGTACTACTCTAACACTATTTTAACACTCTCCCTCAAGCTGGATCATATATATCATATGCACCAAGCTTGTACAAATATATTCTATCCGAAGACCCTTTAATGATTTGGTAAAAACATTCGCAAGCTGATCATTGGAGTTAACAAATTCTGTTATGATAACACCTTCAACCAACTTTTCTCTAATGAAATGACAGTC
>JAOTQR010000079.1:11662641-11684323 GCA_025774065.1 Solanum ossicruentum
ATACTCAGCAGTAACTTATAATTTTCTCACTGGAAGCTCTGATACCATGTGAGAAATAGAGAAAAGAGTGAGAAAATGAAATTGAGAGAAATTTTTGATTTTGACAGATGCTTAACAAGTGAAAATGGCCCTCTTATATATACAAGTCCTTAAGGGCCGTTTCTAGTCGTTTGTGGCCGTTGCTACAGTGCCCGACCGTTGTTATAGTGCCTATAGCCGTTGCTACAGTGCCTATAGCCGTTGCTACAGTACTATTCTAACAAAAAGCAGTGACCTTATCCGTGTAAGGGGATTTTCTTTTACACTAGCCAGTTCACTTGAAGCCTCAATTGACCAATAGCTCACTAGTAGTTTTGGGAATTTACCCAATGAGGAATAGTAGTTAGACATTCTAGATCAAAACAGAAATCATTTTCCAAATGCTTCAGTATGAAAGGCTTGTTATGGTCCTGCTTGAAATGCTAGATCCCTCTCCCTTACTGTATCAAACTTGAAAAGGTGAGAACCCTCGTCATGATGAAAAATACGAGGCTTTGGGACAACTCCCTAAACAACAGTTACATAGCTGTCCATGGATTTCTCAAATGGGTTAGCACCTAATAAATATCCAATTGATGTTGTGCTCCAGTAATCCTCTTGCTCTCTTATATCACCCTCAACTATGGTGAATGCTATTTTACCATTGCGCACAACAGGATGGATATAGGAAAGAGATTCACTCATCTGAAAGTTCCGATTGTGAATGAGTTGCTTTACCTCCGGCAGAGATACATCTGCATGTTTTTCTGCCGAAGGAGTTGTGTTCGAGGAGGTCCCAATTTCAGAAGAACTGTAGCCTTCGGGGCACATGCAAACCCGCTTGTTATTTTCCCTTGTGGCCTTTAGTAACTGGTGGTAAGGCCTGTAAGAGCTTGTTGTCATTATTCCCATGCACCTCAACTCCCTCGTGGATAGCCTGCAACTGAGAAGGGGGGAAGCTTCCAAATGTCAATGGCTGAAGATGCTGTTGAATGCCACTGGCAGGGGTCACTAGAGTAGTTTTTGTCGCCGTTGTTGTAGCTTGAGTTGTCCACCGTTGGGCCATGTTTCTAGGTTTCAGTGTAGTTAGCAGACTGGCGTAATGTGCGCTAGCAAAAACATTGTATTGAAATATCTTCTTTTTGGTACAAAATATTAAAGGAATAGTATTTGAGTGAAGAATAAAATGGTCGTTCAAATTTTAATGGGCATTATGGTAATTGAACTTTCTACTTTGGGACTTCCCACTGTTAATATAGCATGGATGATTACAAAAGATACTGTTTTATTCTGATATGTTTTCAGTAAATGAATAAAGTGGAAATTTCAAGTTGGACTTTAAGCTTTACTGGATGTTTCTTCTTTAATAAAATTTTGTTCATAGAATTTTCCAATGTTTTAATCCTGTTAATGTTTTATGTGCTGCCTTGAACTAGATGAGTTCACTCGACATGTAGTATTGGAATTTTAGTAAACAAAGTAATATTTGAGAGAGAGGGAAAGAGATTTTACTTGACATTGCATGTCTTTGTATTCCTTCTTGTCTCCATCATTTTTCTCAACTTTCTTTCATCACTTACAGCTTAGGCACAGGGAAGGAGACAGAAGAAAGTAACCTATTACAACAGTTATCAGACGCATGCTTAGTTGTCGATGCTCTCGAGCCTTCCGTCAGAGAAGAGCTGGTGAAAATGTTTTGTAATAGAGAGCTTACCTCGTACCAGCAGATATTTGAAGGAGCAGGTTTGTCCAACTGACCATATCTTTTGTTACTACCAAGTCCGGTTAGTCAATAATATAGTTGGATGTTTGTGGTTCCAAACTGCCTATCGATTTGCAATGACAGAACTAGCTAAGTTGGACAAAACTGAAAGAAGATATGCTTGGATCAAGCGTCGGCTAAGAACAAATGAGGAAATTTGGAAAATTTTCCCTCGTTCATGGCACGTCGATTATTTGCTTTGCATTCAGTTCTGCAAGTTGACAAGGTTGGATATTTGATTTCTTTTCACCCTTTTTTTCGGATGCCTGAAGAAAGCATGATTACTTCAGTGATTCTAAGCATTAGTGGGGTATAACATGTTTAAACAAGTTCCTGCATCTTATATACCTGAAAAGCTTACATGATCCTGGAAATTTCTTCTAAAATTGCATTGCCTCCTCTACCTTTCTAAGGATTTTTTGTATCATCATGGTTATTACTAGTAAAAATGCAGTCTCCGACGCTGAGTCCTAGAGGGGACTAACTTGCCCAGTTCTATGTGACAATGCCCTTTCTCATTGGTAGAATAATGTTTAACTGCAGTAACCTTTCTTTTCAATATTTTTATTTGCTTATTCTTCTTTTATAACTAATAAGATGTTTTATGTATTTGGCTCCTACTGTATCAACCTCTCTTTTGGCTCACTCTCTTATTTGCATTCTAGGTCTCAACTTGTGGAAGTCCTTGTTAGTATGAAAGAAAAGCCAGATGTAGCAACCTTGTTGACAGTAAGTTTCTCTCAGCTGTCGGCTTAATCATTTGGAACTTTTCTCTTCTCATGTCAGTGTGGATGAAATTTAACTGTGGCCTTTTAAGCAAAATCCTCAAATTCTTCTTAGGTAATAAAATAAATAAATAAGAAATTTCTTTCTTAACATTTTAAACTAAGCTTGTATATGCAAAGTGTGAGAAATAAAGATTCATGAAAATATTATTAAGATGTGCAAATTTATTACATTGAGCCCTATTTATATACAATACATTATAGTCCTTTTCCATGTAGGATATACACAATCCTATTCCAACATTCTCCCATGCATATAAGTCATCATATGTACCAAACTTGTTACAAATGTAACTAATATGAGGACCGGTAAAGGACTTGGTGAAAATATGTACTAGCTGATCACTCAACTTCACAAATTTTATAATAATATTTTCTGGGGGTATATTTTGTCCGACAAAGTGAATAACCAATCTTAACGTGCTTAGTCCTCTTATGAAATACCTGATTTGATGTAATATGAAGGACTGGTTGGTTATCACATGCAAGTTCCATTCGACTAATTTCTCCAACTATTAGTTCTTTGAGCAACTGTTTAATCCAAACTAGCTTAAGTTGCTACAACCATCGCTTGATATTTTGCTTCTACGCTAGATCGTGCAACTACACTCTATTCCTTGCTCTTCTAGGACACTAAATTATCTCCTACTAAAACACATTATCAGGATGTAGAACGTTTATTAGAAGGTGATCTTAACGAATCAACTTCTGTATATCCAGTTATTTGTTCATGGCCTCGATCCTCAAAGAGTAGTACTTTGCCTGGAGCTGACATTATGTACTGTGGAGTGCTAGCAGTTGCATCCCAATAACTATCAGAGGGAGAATAGGTAAACTGACATACAACACTCCCAGGGAAAAAATGCTAGGTCTAGTCACTGTGAGATAATTCAACTTACTGACGAGTCACCTATATCTTCTAGGATTGTTGAGTGGTTATCACTTTTCTGGCAGGAGTTTAATATTCTGATCCATAAGAGTGTCAATGGGTCTACATCCCATCGTTCTGTCTCAAGAATGTCTAAGACAAACTTTGGTTGAGAAATAACAGTAGCTGATTTAGACTGTGCAACCTCAATACGTAGAAAAGACTTCAGTCTGCCATGGTCTTTAGTCTGGAAATGCTGAACAGATGTTGCTTTAAATTAGTTGTATCATCCTGATCATTGTCAATGATAACAAATTAACGGTATTGTCAACATAAACCACCAAATATGTTGAATTTGTTCACCTTCAAAACATCTTGAATTCCTTTCCCTTAAGATAGTCCACCATTTTCAATCTGGTATCATACTCCATCTTGTTTTCTGAGCTTTTGTGCCTCTTCTGCTCCAACTAGATAGCATGTCTAGTGTATTAAGTGGCAATCTCCAACTCAAACCAATAATTGCTAGGAATATGTTCCATGGTTGAGTAGTCACCCTACAATGTAAAAGAAGATGGACTGTTTGTTTCTGCACTTTTTCCAACATAAGTGGCAGATAGAGCAAAGGTGTATTCCCCTTCTTTGCAGATTTTTATTTGTCAAACAGCCCTCTTGACTACCAGCCAAACTGCCACTTTGCATGGTATTTAAGTCTTCAATAAGTGCTTCCAAGGCCATCGTACATTAATGTTGTTATGGTTCCTCATATTATATATTGTCTTGACTGAAAAGGGTCCTGAATTGTGTCCCAACCACCATAATCTTCTTGCTCTTGTGAGACTGTTAAAGAGACTAAGGGTAGAGAGTAACAAAATGAATCTGTCCGTCTCCCAATCATTTAGATATCTTCTAAAACTGAGATCCCATCCTTGATTACTCCAGATTTCACTAATTTTGGCCATCTATAAATGCGAATGTCCTAATTGTATATGAATTAAGTCTGGAGGATCTATAACTGGACATGTTGCCGAAGAATTAGGAAAGATAAGGTAGTAGAGGCCTTGTGATTCATGCTATGCATCAATCGTTTCTTCCATACATGGTCATGCATAACAAAAGAATCATCAAGAAATATTATGACACAATTTAGGGCACAAGTTAAAAGTCAGAAAAAACTGTTGAGTTGCTCTGGAAACCAATTCACTTGAGTGAGACAGAAGAAATTGGACTTTCATGTGAAAGGGTGAAATCCGGAGATCTAACGACTGGTAGAAGCAAGATTAAAAGGACAATCAGGGAGAAAGAGCAAAGTTTAGAATAACAAAGGATAGGGATTATCTTGTCCAACTCCTTTTGCTTTTGTTTGTATCACATTGGCTAAAGTAATATCCAGAATAGACTGAATAAACAATATCTAACAAAAGTGATTTATTATCAGAGATATGATCATAAGCATTGCGTTGGAGTCCACGACTGTGGACCAATGTACTAATTTGTGAAACACAACCAAAAGAATTACCAGCAATAGAAGTATTAGGTTTTGCAACTATGGCAACTGGTGGATCCAGGATCTCTACATAGGGTGTTCAAAGTATTAGCAAATACATGAAAGATGAAAAATGAAGTGAGATGGGGAGTGAAAGATTAATTTTAGTACACTAAATTTAGTTTGCCTTGTCATGCTTCATTTAGCTTCTTCTTACTTTCGTCCTGCTCTATTGAGCCTTCTTAAAATTCTTTTACTTTTTTTCCCTTTTATTTTGCAATGTTCAACTTTCTTTAAATTTTTTTCAAAAGTGCTCATTCAATCATGTGTTACTTTGATGATCGCCAAGATCTATTTAAAAAGGTGAAAGGATTGAGTTATTTATATTATAATGTATATTTAGAAAATAAAAATAATGACATCGATGATTTTTTGGTTCATTTAATTCAATTTCTAGCTTAGTCGTTTGTAAAAAGGACAAATGATGTCGTTGCAGCGGCCTTGCCCTAGTGCAGGTTAACGATCTTGTGTGGTTTGTAAGCTACTGCATAGGAGTAGGGATTTACCTTGTGCTCACCCAAAGAGTAGCGGCTACTGGTTCCTTTTGTAGTTAAAAAAAAAGGACAAAGGATGGATAAATCAAAATTGAAATGGACAAATAACGTAGAATTGGAATTTGATAGGAAAGAAATACTATGAGAATCAAGAAAATTGAATTAAATAGTTATTATTAAAACGATTTTTATTAATTCTAAATTTCTTTTTTGATTAAATTTAACTTATCTTATTTTATATAAATATTTTTTCTAACTCAATTTCAAATTTAATAACAATTTCATTATTTTTCAAAAGATTTTCTTCGAATTAGTACATGAAAATAAAGTTACTTAGCAACAAAATGAACAATAGAGGTAAGAAGTAGAAGGCAGAAAATACAAAAAATTTGTCCAATAAAATTTAACAAAAGCTAATTGAGAATAAAAAATAACATAACAGACAAAAGAAAAATAACTAAAAAGAAAGGGAGAGGCCCAACTCAGCCTTTGCACTTTCCATAGCCAAAAAATATGGGGGAAAAAATACTGCACTTCCTGGGACTAAAACCTTGGGTCGTTTGGCCAACCCATGAACCCCTTAACCACTTAGTTAAGCTTTTCTGTAGTTTCAGGCGGTGGCTTGGATTATATATATTCATAAAATAGAACTTGACCTTATAGTGTAATTTGTGAATAAAGGGGGTTCGGATGACTCCTGAGCTCTATGTAGCTCCTACCCTGACTGTGCCTACTTGTATGGATGTCTGCATAATTGCTCGATAATGATGGAAATAATTATGTTCTCTTTCAAATAAAGAAAATCCTTGACACCTACACTGTTAGTCAGAGCAACGTGAGCATTCCTAGGTGGTCGACCATGCATAGAATAGCATGCTTTACAAGTGTATCTAGACCTATTACAATAACTACAATTAGATCTAGATCTTTCTAAATGATCTCCTCAATTCTCCATAGACTAGGATGTCCAATTTTCTGTCACTTGATATGTGAGAACAAAGTCAACAGTAAAAACGAGACTAGTGTGTGACTACGAGGCATGGCAAGGAAAAGTAATGCAGAGAGCAGTTCATCAACTGTAGGAACTGTAGGACTAGACAAAATCAGATCAAGCACCAAATCTAAGGCCTTTAGGAAGTCCAACAAGTGTAAGAACTCTCATTATTGTATGTCCTTGCTTTTTTTTCAATAAGGGTAGTGATTGACATGTTGTTGTTGGTAACTTGAGTTCTTGTACCTCTCCCAAAGTAAGTAGACTTATCTGATTCCTATTTTTTGGTCGTCCATGGTGTCAGATCATAAAAGTAAGATATGTAATTATTCTATCAAGTGCAAGCCTTTTCCCAAAAAGAATAACATGTCTGAATTGGGCGAAACAAAGGCATCAACTTTGAATCAATAGTTCACTACATGAAACTGCATAATTGAGTGTCAACCTTCTCTCATTGAGCTTGGGCCTTTTCATCTACCTTACTAGCCTTTTCTTTTCCATTCATCACACTGACTTTTTTGGTTAAATGATCTTGAATACCTTGACCCTTGCACTATAACTCAACCAAGGAAGACCAAGCTAAATAGTTTGTGTAAGAAATATATGAGAAGAATTATTATTGAATTGTTGTCTCTACATTATTACATTGAGACCCTATTTATAGATATTATATTAGACTCCTTTTCCAACTAGGATACCATAATACAACCCTTATTCATGTAGAATTCTATATACTATTGTTATTCCTATTCCTATTCTAAGTAGGATTATAGATATTATTTTTGATCCAATTCCTATTCAAACACTCCTCCTCAAGCTAGTGCATTTAAATCATATGTACCCAGCTTGTTACAAATGTAATTTATACGATGACCAATGAAGAGCTTGGTAAGATATTTTGCAGGTTGATCACTCAACTTCACAAAATTGGCTATCAATCTAAAAATGTGTGGTCTTCTCATGAAATACTGAATTTGATACATAATGCCAATAAAACACAAAGTAATAAATTCTTGAATTGCACTGTTGAACTTCCCAAACAAAGCTCAGAAGACTATTTCATACCATAGAGTGACTTAAACAATTGATATACAAGGCTACCAGACTCCCTTTGAGCAACAAAATTAAATGGTTGCTCCAATAGATATCTTCCTCGAGATCATTATGGAGAAAACATTCCTATGTTCAACTGATTAAAAGGTCAATGGAGAATGACACTATGGATCATCTCGAAATTGCTCTAAGAGAGTCACTTTAAAACTGGTCGGAACTTGCTTGTGCGTCGAATTATTAGATTTGATGGCTAAAAGTGGTCACAAATTGAAAAATAAAATTAGATAGGTAGAGTTGGAATAATGACACAGAGAGAATTATATGGGTAGGGTCGTAATGATGGCACGACCCTATTGGAAAATAGAAATTATATTGGTAGGATCATATTGATGGCATAACCCTACTGAAAAAGAGAAATTGTATGGATAGGATCAGAATGATCACACGACCCAACACAAATAAGAAAGTATGCAAATTGAATATGAAAAAGTAGTCACCGGAAGGATGGCACGATGCTATGCAAATTGAATATGAAAAAGTAGTCACTGGAAGGATGGCACGGTGCTACGCAAATTAGATATGAGAAAATAGTCACCAGAAAGATACACGATGACTTAATTTTTTTGGCTAACATAATCATGGCCGAACGGGCGGCATATATGGGTCATAGATTCATAGTCGCTTGCCAGCAGCGGAAGCGCTTTGATTTTCTACCAGGATCGTAGAAACTCTGATACCATGTGAGAAATATAGGAGAAGAATTATTATTGAATTGTTGTCTCTGCATCCTATTTATACATATTATATTAGACTCCTTTTCCAACTAGGATACTATAATACAATCCTTATTCAAGTAGAATTCTATACACTATTGTTATTCCTATTCTTATTCTGAGTAGGATTATAGATATTATTCTTGTCCTAATTCCTATTCTAACAGTTTGAACCTCCAATTAAGGTTTTGAGGTGATCATAGACTTTCAATTCCCATGTTATTGGGGGGCAAAATGTCCTACCTATAGGACATGGTTGACAATTAACCACAAATACTGTAAGATGTGGTTGAAAGTTATTGAAGATGGGTCAAGAAAGCTGCTGGTTGTCTTGATATACAGAAGAGGTTGCTGAAAAGCTGACTGGAGTGACCGGATTAGGTTCCGATGGTGAGAATCTTTAGAAAAATATGCAGGGAAAAGCAAAAATGAAATGCTCTCAGGCACTTTTCCCGAGGCAATCCTCTGAAGTCCCTTCTGGGCTTTTGAGTTTCTTAGCTGGTGGACTTCCTCCACCGGAATCTTCTCCTAATTTCTTTCGTTGTCTTTCTTCCTCTTTTTGACTGTCTTTAGGATGGACAATAGAGTTTATTTCCGTTCAGGGGGCAAATCTTACAACATCGCTGAATCGAATTCAAAAGCTGAAATATGGTTTGAGTTGGTGGAGAATGCAAGATATCATATGAGAAGAATGGTATTAAGTAAACAGGCTATGGGATGGATCTGCAGGAGGCTTAGTGAAGCATCAGGAATCAGAGGGAGGACTTTCAAGACCTGGAAAGGTAGAGACCATTCTTCCCTCATTTTTCTGTCCTTGAAATATAATCAGTATGGGAGATTCATATCGTTTGATTTCAATTAAAGGAAAAGATAGAGCAGTCATTATTCTACCAGAAAATGCTTTTAATGAAGGCTGGGAGAAGGTAGCAGGGAGAGTAGAAACTTTCATTAATAGGAATACAACCACCTTAAATAACATTAAATGCATAAGGGAGGCAGACACTGCTGCATACAAGGGGAAAGAGAGCTACTTAGGAATATTACATAAAAGCAAATGGACACAAAAGGAGGCAGAGGTCATCGGAGAACCAGAAGCTGGAGAAGTGCTGCAAGCAAAAATCCACTTGAAAGATGAGGATCTTTGGGGTAGATGTCTCGTCGGGAATTTTTCTGGCAGAGGTAATGCCCCAACCAGAAATGAAGTCAGAAGCTGGGGTCAACAAACCTGGAGAGGAGCACCCGGTATTAAAGTGTACGACATGAACGGGTCTCTATTACTTTTTGAGTTTCATACAAGGAAGGAAGCAGAACATGTGTTGATGGGAGACTGGAGAAGGAAAGGGAACAAACTAAACCTTCAGTGGTGGACACCAAGAGCTGGGGCTTTTCCAAAGTCAGGGATTCAAATGGTTTTGGATCCGTATTTTAGGGTTACCACTTCACTTATGGTCTCACTCAATAATGAAGAAGATACGAGAGAGGTGTGGGGGCTCGCTCGAGACAGAAGAGGAGACAGAGCTGAAGAATCATCTTCGATGGGCTAGAATTAGTGTGAGGAGACCGGCAGCCAAAATTCCAGCCTTCATCGAACTTGCAGATGAGAACAATGTTTTCTCTCTCCCAGTTTGGGTGAAGCTCCAGCGACATATCAGAGGATACCAAGGCCGGAAGAGTGTAACAAAGGAGGAGTAGGGGGAGTTTTTCGAGACATAGGATAGTCAGAAATCCCTCAGAAAAGGAACTAAATTTCAGAAGGAAAAGTTTTGCAGATTAAGGGATATAAAGGTGAAAGTAGTCACATGGGTGTGAAGGTGCCCAGTGACCCCACAAATTCGGAATTTAATAGCTCTGAAACCCTAAAGGATGGGCTAGATATTTTGGGCTAGCAATTGGGCCAAGTTTCCTTTAGGGATAATAAAGGACCAGACCAATTTATCACAACAACAACAACAACAACATTACCCTAATGCCTCAAAGGCTCCCGCCATTGCGGTGTAAGGGGGGTCGGATCTACGCAGCCTGACCCCTATGTTCAAAAACATAGCGCGACTGTTTCTGGATGACCCAAGATGAGCGTCGAAAGTTGCATTGACTAACTGCTACTTCACAATTGAAAGAAGCGCAGACAGTTTAAAGAGCCATTTTGCTTTATTCCATCATACCTCAAAGCCAAAAAATAGTGAATCTTTAGCTCCATCCAAGATTGATGGAAAAAGAACCATTTATCACAGAGCTAAATAAATGGGAAAAGGCCCAAGAGTTGCTTTTATCAGCCACAAATCAATTATTAATGGACGAAAATGGGATAGATAAAAGTGAGGTTTTTCATTTGCAAGAAAAAGGATAAGGCTCGAAGACTCTAGAAAGCAACGGTGATGAGCAAAACATGCAAATACAGCAAATTCATGATGTCGAGCCAGTAGCATCGACTATGCCTGGGAACCACAATGAAGAAGAGGTCAGAGCATCAAAATGGGTTCACCAACATATCCTGGAACTAAGCGCACTTATGGAGTTGCTGTTGAAGGTTTTAGAGAAGAAACACATGCATTACTGATGAGGTTGGATGAAAGAGAGGTTGCTATGGAATATAAGGAAGTTGAGAATACAACTGCGAAGGAAGTTGAGAATACAACTGCGAAGGAAGTTGAGAACACAAATGCAGTACCTGCAACACCTAGACCTTGAGGAATTGGGAAAAACAAACTGAAAAACTTGCAGTCCAGTTTAAATCAGCTGGTGGAGGGTTCCAGAATCAAAGTGAGAGTCCTAAGTTTGGCACTTAAATGAAGGTAAAAAATACTCTCGTGGAACGTAAGGGGGATCAACAATACTTCTACTAGGAATATTGTCAAGAGTGCATTGTTGAGGTGAAAAGCAGGCATATATTGCTTTCAAGAAACTAAAATAGTCGGGAGATAGAGAGCATTGCCAAGCAATTATGGGCTAGCAGATGGATGAGGTGTGGCTACTTAGAAGCTGACGACAGTAAGGGTGGAATCCTCCTAATCATGTGGGATTGCAGAGTATGGGAAGGAACCTTAGTAGGGACAGGGCAATTTTCTATCACCTATAGATTTGTTGGAGTCCAGGCCGCTTTTAGCTGGTATCTCACTGGTGTGTGTGCTCTTCACACTAGGAATGAGAAATTGCAATGCTGGGAAGAAGTGGCAGCAGTAAAGGAGCTATGTGAAGGACCACGGGTCACATGTGTAGACTTTAACACAGTTAGAGCAATGGCAAAAAGAAGAGGGTGCAGTAGGATCACAGATGTGATGAAAGATTTGTCCAACTGGATTGAGGAGATGGAATTACATTGCCCTCACCTAAATGGTGGGAATTTTACCTAGTTCAGAGGGGTAAATCATCACAGTGCAACTAGGTTAGACAGATTCTTATATTCACTGGAGTGGGAAGAAACCTTTAAGAACATAAGGCAGATTATCATGCCAGAGTGACATCTGATCATAGCCCTACTATGCTACAATGTGGGGATCGGGATACTCATAAGTCCTACTTCAAGTTTGAGAATTGGTGGCTTAGAGTGGAGGGCTTCAAGGAGCTAGTTGATAGTTGGTGGAGTGAGTTTGTAGTAGAAGGTTGCCTTGACTAAAAGCTCAGTGTGAAACTGAAATTGTTGAAACAGAAACTCGAAGAATGGCATAAGCAAATATGTGGGGATCTGGGCATTAAGAAAAATAGTTTGCTGTCTGAATTAGCTGGCACTGATCTGATTCAAGAATCATGACATCTAACAGAGGATGAGCTGATGGTGAGGGCTACAGTTCTGGTAGAGTTGGAGGAAATGGCAAAAATTGAGGAGTCTAGATGGAGGCAGAAATCCAGGATTTTATGGTTGAAACAGGGAGACAACAATACAAAGTTTTTCCAAAGGATGGCTACTGCTCATAAGAGATATAATAATATTGATAGACTGATAATCAGAGGAGAGGAAATCAAAGAGCCAGAAGCTATTAAAGTGAATATGATTGAGTTCTACAATAATCTCTACACCGAAACAGAGTTATGGAGGCCCTCTTTTGAGTTTGTGAACTGTCCTAGGATCTTCCAGGAGGATCAAGAGTGGTTGCAAAGACCTTTCACTGAAGATGAAGTGCTAAGTGCAATCAAACAACATGGCAGTGATAAGGCCCCTAGGCCTGATGGATTCACCATGAGCTTTTTCAATGTGTGTTGGGAAACTTTGAAGTAGGACTTGATGCAAACAATTTATAACTTTCACCAGAAGGAAACTTTTGAGAAATCATTTAATGCCACTTTTATAGCTTTGATCCTCAAAAGGCATGGTGCAGAAGAGTTGAAGGATTTCAGACCAATAAGTCTGATTGGTGGGGTATACAAAATTATAGCCGAGCTTCTCACAGTAAGAATGAAGAAGGTTATGGGGTTTTTGGTCGATGAACACCAAATGACTTTTCTAAAAGGAAGGTAAATAATGGAGGCATCAATGTTGGCAAATGAATTAGTGGATTCTAGAGTGAAGCAAAAGCTACCAGGAGTCTTATGCAAACTGGACATTGAGAAGGCCTATGACCATGTTAATTGGTCCTTCCTTTTGAAGATTTTGAGAGATATGGGTTTTGGAAACAAATGTATCCACTGGATTAATGTTTGTATATCTACTGTGAAGTTTTCCCTAATTATTAACGGCAATCCTGAAGGTTTTTTCCAGTCACAAAGAGGTCTGAGACAAGGTGACCCCATGTCATCATTCCTGTTTATCTTAGCCATGGAGGGTTTCAACTCTATGATCAGGAAAGCTGGTGAGAATGGGTGGATACAAGGCTTGTGCGCAAATATGAATAGAGGAGATGCTATGGAGATGTCACACTTGTTATATGCTGATGACTCCTTTGTTTCCTGTGGAGCAGAAGTTAATCAAATAAGACACTTGAGGCCATTCTAACCATCTTTGAGGGCATATTAGGACTCCATGTCAATTGGCACAAAAGTTGTTTATATTCGGTTAACCAGGTTATGAATATGCAGGTGCTTGCTGAAAACCTAGGTTGTCAGTTGGCAACCCTCCCAACAAAATACCTTGGAATGCTTCTTGGTGCTAAAAACAAAGAGGTGGAAGTTTGGAATGAAGTGCTAGAAAGATTTGAGAGGAAGCTTACAAGATGGAAAAGCCAGTATCTATCCTTGGGAGGCGGAATAACTCTTATCAAATCAGTGATGGATGCCCTTCCTACCTATATGATGAGCTTATTCCCAATACCGAGAAGTACAGTGAAAAAATTCAACAAATTAAGAAGAGTTTTCTTGTGGCAGGGAAATAAAGAGAAGCTTGGATATAATCTTGTTAAATGGGATGTAGTGACACTGAGTAAAATTCAGGGCGGTCTGGGTATAAAGAGGTTGAGTACACAGAATGCTTGGCTTAAGCCGAGTGGCTTTCCGCTCCTCAATCTTATTCTGTTTCTGATCCTGCTTCAGATGCTAGCTTGTTAAAGAAGTGGCTATTGAGGTTCTGTAGTGAAGACTTGTCTTTGTGGAGGAGATTCATAGCTCAAAAATATGGTCTCGAAAACAATTGGATCATTGCAGAAGCAAATGGTACCTTTGGATGCTCTGTCTGGAAGACAATTAGAAGATTGTGGTCATCATTCATCCCCAATCTATCCTTTAAGATTGGTGATGGGGTGAAAACAAGTTTTTGGAATGAAATATGGCTAGGGGAAGAGAATTTGAAGAGCATGTTCGCAGATCTTTATATTTTGACCCTGCAACAGACGGATAATTTGGCTCAAATTTGGAGCCCTCAAGGTTGGAATTTAATTTTTAGGAGGGCTTTAAATGACTGGGAGATTGGTAGAGTAGCAGAACTACTATAGCCACTAAATGCATTTCCAGGTGTCACTGAAGGCCCTGATACTCCAATCTGGAAAATGCACAAGAAAAGGACTTTCTCTGTGAAGTCTTATTACTGGAGCTTAAACTCTAATCAGACATTAGAGAGGGAATGGCCTTGGAAACTGATTTGGAAAATCAAGAGTCCTCACAAGGTTTCGGGCTTTACTTGGTTGGCAATTAGGGAAGCATGTTTAACCCATGAAGTGTTACAAAAAAGAGGTATACAGATCTGTTCAAGGTGTTACATGTGTGGGGAAGGGGCAGAAGTTAACAGTCACCTATTCTTACACGGTAGAATGACTGTAAATCTGTGGGACATGTTCTTGTGTACACTTGGAGTTAGCTGGGTAATGCCCTGGTCTACTTTAGACATGCTGAAACAATGGGAAGGTGTGGGCAGAAGAAGAAGATCCAAAGAGGATTCGTGGAAATGCATCCCAGCTTGCATTTGGTGGACACTATGGAAGGAAAGAAATGAAAGATCACATGATGGAAACCCAGCAACATTCAGAAAATCAAGATGAATAGTTTGAGTATATGTTGTATTTTTGGTGTAAACAGGATTTGCTGGGGGAGGTAGGGAATTTAGTGGATTTAATAGCTCAATTGTAAAGTTTGGCTTAGTTTTGGCTTTTGAAATTTCCCCCTGGGAGCTGTAAATCTACCTCATCAGTTTTTGCTGATGAGTTTGATGTGAATATAAAGTTACCTTGTCAAAAAAAAAAAAAAAAGAATCTTTAGAAAAATATCACAGGTTAGTCAGGATTTCTGGACAACCCCAGGGAGAAATGTTCAGTGTCAAAATCTGTCCAGAAAAGATCTCACACGCCCAATGCTTATAATAGCCGTGTTGCTGGAGACGAAGGTCCTGGGGTCACGTGCCAACTATTCTGACAGAATAGTTTTCTGGGGTTTCCTTGCCAGAGTTTTCTCTAACTGGTGATTGTTTCATATTTCGTAGAAGTCCCACCGAGAGAAAGTGACACAAAACGGCCCTAGCAGTTGCCAGAAATTGAAGCATGACAACTGTCTGACTGATTTTTCTCTCCTATATTTTCTCACAAATGCTTTGATACCATGTGAGAATAAAGACTGAAGAAATATTGCTAAGTTACGTAAATTAATTATTACACTGAGCCATATACATTACATTCTTTTTCCAAGTAGGATACTATACACAATCCTATTCTAACTAAAGGTTTTAGAATCTTGCTTGAAGTATAGTTGATACTTTTTTTTCGCTGTTAAAACAAATTGTTTAAACATTTTGCCTGTGCTTTTTGGATTGCCTTCATCACTTCTTAACTCTCTTGTATTCTTCAAGTCCTCCTTTGTTGTTTAATGTGATACAACAACAACATACCCAAATCCCACAAGTAAGGTCTGGTGAGGGTAGAGTGTATGCTGACCATATCCCTACCTCATGGAGGTAAGGACACTGTTTCCTGTGGACTCTTGGCTCAAGTATAACATATCAAAATAATGAAAAAATGTGTCATGTAATGTGATGCTTGAGATAAATGAGCTTTTGACTGTTTTTACTAAATGGAGTAATCATTCCTACCACACGTTACTAAGCCTTCAGAAAACTAGAAGATGATAGTTCAGGATATCTCCTTGGATATTTACTTTACTCCTTATGCTCTACCAAGTCTGCACTTGTCTATCAATCAACAACTCCCTCACCCATTCATAAACCAAAGTATAAAGTACAGACACACTGACACCTGTTTTTCTTCCCTTTCGGAAAGTTCTCTTTTCCTCCACTTAGAAGAAAATTACTTTTGATTGGATGTTGAAAGGCAACTTCACAGTTTTAGCTTTTTTATATTTTTTATACATCAATATCTGTCTTTATGTTGACTTAGGAAGCTGAAAAAACTTCACTGCTTTTATCTTTTTCATGTTATTGTACATCAAGGTTTGTCGTCATGTTGGTTTTCACTGTATTGACTGAAATTTCTTGTGAGTGCACTTCTAGGCTTTGCAGCGCACATTGGAATTTGAAGAGGAGTTGGCAGAGAAGTTTGGTGGTGGAACCCGCAGTCGAGATGCTGCAGGTGACAATGAAGAATCAGAAAGGAGTGGAAACAAGAGTCAGACAGTTTCAGACATTCGGAAGAAGTATGAGAAAAAGCTTGCTGCTCATGATGGTAGTCAACATGAAGTATGTGTCTGAGTTTACTTCTTTAGTTGTAATATCATGTCAAGGTGGATTTGATAATGCTAGTTGTACAGTCGCTTATATTGCCTTGCGTGTCTTGTCAGGAACAAGATGGACAAAAAGATTCATCAGTGCCGGGAGCTGGTGTATGTATTTTCTACTTTCTTGAAATATTGGTTATTGGTGATGTATTTTCTGTCTTACCTGCTTAGCTAAAGACTGAAGGTTCACAACATCCTGCGCTCGAGAAATACACTTCTTCAGCCCTCAAATCAAGGAAAACCGATACTAGGATTTTGTTAGACGCAGATGCATGATTCTCTCCATCTCTAATTTGATACATTCCTGATGATTTAGGAGAGGGATGAATTACTTAAGACTATTACTGTAGAGTTTTGATATGGTGATGGGGAATCCTTCCTTTCATTAATCATATTTGCATTCTGCACAAGATTTTCGATAATTTTCCTGAACACATTCTTTTAGTCAGAATTTAAGTTGTCTTAATCCGAGATTGATGGAACGATGCTACAAGAGCTGCTGATTTCAGAAAATTGCTTCAATTCTGAGATGGAAAAATATAGTACAGTAACATTTTTACTGCATACAAGTTGGTGTTATGAATTGAAGCAGATTTGGTCTCATTGCATGCAGAGATCTCTAAAATTACACTTATATGAAAATGTAATTATTGAACACCAGTTGGTGCTCTGCTAGCATGGTTAATGTAATTATGGAATCCTTCCTTTCATTAATCATATTTGCATTCTGCACAAGATTTTCGATAATTTTCCTGAACACATTCTTTTAGTCAGAATTTAAGTTGTCTTAACCTGCTACAAGAGCTGCTGATTTCAGAAAATTGCTTCAATTCTGGGATGGAAAAATATAGTACAGTAACATTTTTACTGCATACAAGTTGGTGTTATGAATTGAAGGCAGATTTGGTCTCATTGCATGCAGAGATCTCTAAAATTACACTTATATGAACATGTAATTATGGAACACCAGTTGGTGCTCTGCTAGCATGGTTAATTGTTTTCTCGATTTTTTCTTGATCTGTGTCCTGGACATAAACATATCTTTCCAGTCTTGTTTTTCTACGGATTTCAAGCAGGTGAATGATATTATGTTTTGTTGCATGTCAGTTCAATTTCCGAGGGATCATCTCGTCGTGCTTTGAACCTCACTTGTCAGTTTATGTAGAGCTTGAAGAGAAGACTCTTATGGATAGTTTGGAGAAAGAAATGCTGGTACAAACGTCAATAGCATCAATGTTCATTGTTTTACTTCTCTTTATTTAGATCTCCCCTACTGATCAAAAATCGTGTCTCACACTTAGGAAGAGACATGGGAAATTGAGGAAGGAAGTCAGACTAATATTTTGTCAAGCAGCATTAAGGTAAAGTATTCAATATTTCTATACCTTTTGAGGCATTGGGGTAATGTTGTTGTTGTTGTATTCAATATTTCTGTAGGTCCGCATCAGGAGCCCATTAGGGAAATTCGAACACTTTTTGGGATTATCTTTGTATTTAATTGAGATCCTATGTCATCAAATGCTGCATCATCGGTGAGCAGATATGATTGTGGTGTCGGTGAGCAGATATGATTGTGGTGTTTGAGATAAGAATTGGAAGGGATTATCTTTATCTAAAACACCACAATCTATTCAAATAATGATTCACAATCAAATTCCAAGTCTAATGATGACAAAATCATGAAATTTGAGGAAAAGGACAAAATGGTCCAAAAATTCAATATTGGAAAATGGGATTGAAATATGAAAATGATTACTTGAAAATGTTCCTCATAGTATTAGGAAGCTATAGGAGAAAACCGTTTAAAAAACGGAGTTGAAAGAACTCCTTAATCACCATTTTTGCAAATTCAAGTTCATGAACAAAAAACCCCCATTTTCCAATTCAAAAATCCCTAATTTGAGGTTAAAAACAAAGCGACAATTAATGGGGAATGAAGATTTTAGTCTAAAATAGCTTCCCTCATGGAATTCTTGTGAAAAATCACTTGGAAATCGCCTAAGCCGAGCTTCAAAAGTTCGAAAATGGAGAAAAATAGCCTAACACGTTTCACTGTTTAGGCACCAACTGTTCATCGAGATCGCGGGCCACTAACCTCAGTGATCGCGAAGATCATATAGGTCACTCATTGCGATCCCGATCCAGTGTCCATGACCGCGAAGCACGTACCTCGTCGCAGTCGCGGGAAGCCGGTCGCGAATGCGAAGTGTCGCTCACCAAAGTTTTGCAAATGCAAAGAATAAGGATGGCACTGGATATCAGCAATCACCAAAGCAAGTAAACTAACAGATAGACCTTCGAGATATGTTCAAAACCCCTGTATACACAAACCATATATGCATCCCTACTAAATTCGACGTCCTGGAGTCAAAGGAATCGTCGAAAATCAAATCCAAGATTTCCTTGACCCGAAATCCTATTAGTCGCAATTAGGACAACTTAGGCACTAGAAATACCCAAACGCTATTGGAACACCCAAAAATTATACCAAAGCATGTTTTGGAGCAAAAATCACCTCTGGAACCAATGGAAACATTAGAAATCTGATCCGAGCACCCGAACTCAGAATGTTGGCCAAAGTCAAATTTCAGTCAATTTCCAACTTCGGACCTCAAATCCACATAAAAACTCTAAATCTTATTTTGGCAACTCTCTTATACCAGTTTCCACATTTTGAAAATAATGGAATCGACGGAATTCTGTTACGGGACTCAACACTCCAAATAACTCTGAAATCAAAATTAAGCTACTTAAGCCTTCAAAACTCTCCTCTTTAGCAAAAACTCAACTCTTCACCAAGTTTTCAAAAACCAACTTTCTCAACCAATCAAATAGGACTCGGGGCAATTCTTTTTTGTTTTTTTTTGGGGGGGGGGGGCTTGTACAAAGGTAATTTTATTGGAAATGCCTAGAATGACCTTCAGGGTCATTAGAGTGAAACAATCTATCCCCTTGTGCTGAGCAGTTGAAATGGATATATGATGGGTTTTATCTTACATGACTTGAGGTTTCATGCCTTAAGAGTCAACTCTTTAATCACTTCTAATTCCCTCGATCAGAGGAATACTTCATTCCAGATGAAGATGATGTTCTAGGGCTCTAATATTGAGTTTAAGAAGATGCTTAATTATTGTAGTGTGAGCTATATGGTAATTAGATTTTATCTCATCTGTTCTGATTTCACTAGCTTGTTTCCTTTTGTTTTTAAGGTCTTTGTAATCATCAGGAGGAGCTTGAAGCGATGCAGTGCTTTGACGAGAAACCAGACATTGTTTAATCTCTTTAAGGTGGTTTTTCTAGATTTTGTGATAGTGTTTGCTTCTTTGCATTGTATACTTTCTTGCGGTTGTGAAATTTTATAGAACAAGTTCATAATAAACGAAGAGAGCTTCTTGTCACCTCGAAAATTATGATTTTAATGAGAAGAGTTGGAAACATTTTTGACATACAAATGAAATGTCAGATGGCAGTATTCAATTGTGACTCACCTTAGTAACAAAGGATTAGAACCCTAGCCTTTCTTTCTTCGAAATGACACGTCATTCATTTGCAGAAATTTGCACGACCTCTAGAATGTATTCATGTATGTTATGACCCAAAACTGATCTATGATCGCAGAGGCATTACTCTTCCGGATCAGTGATCTAGGCTATGGGCCTACATTAACTAATACTATTGATCTCTTTGTAATAGGCATTTCAAAAAGTTCTTAAAGCTTATGCTACAAAAATTTTCGGTAGATTGCCAAAGGGTGGTACAGGAATTGTTGCAGCTGCCACAGGAATTGAAGGACAGATTAAGGTATCGTGTTAACTGTCACCTGGAAGCTTGGCTATCTTTTTCTGTTACTAAATTCTCCACTTGCTACGAATGAAATATTTTCTACAGACTTCAGACAAGGATGAAAAGGTTATCTGCTACATAGTAAATACTGCAGAGTATTGTCACAGAACGGTTAGTTTTCTCCTTTGATGGGTGATTAGATATTAATGTTAATACGAGATCCAGTTCTGTGGATAAATTGGAATTCCTTTAACCAATGATGGAAAAAGTTGCAGAACTATGTGACCTTCTTTAGTGCATTTTTGAGTTGGTAAAGGTTAATGAAGTTAAAACCATAACCTAAGGTGATAAGGATCTATTGTCATAGAACTTCAGAGAGAAATTCCCAAATAATGCCATTTTCTCTTCTCCTGTCTCCTCTAGCTCATGCCAAACTCCATTTTATCATGTTAACAGTGCGGAGAATTAGCGGATAATGTGTCGAAACTGATTGATGCTCAATTTGCGGATAGAGTGGATATGTCTGAAGTACAGGTAGAACATGCTCAATTCGTTCGATTCCTAAACTCTCTTATGTGGTGTCATGGCTTTAGTGTTTAAATCTATTTTCAGGATGAATTTTCAGCAGTTATTACAAAATCATTGATTACATTAGTGCATGGAATAGAAACAAAGTTTGACTCTGAAATGGCTGCAATGACTCGGGTTCCATGGAGTACTCTTGAAAGTGTTGGTGATCAGTCAGAGTATGTTTACTACATCCTACAATGCCAACTTCAAACAGAAGTTCTTGTGATGATTTCTTCAAAGCTTATAAATTTTCCTGCAGCTATGTCAATGGCATAAATTTGATCCTTACCAGTAGCATTCCAGTGCTTGGAAGCCTTTTGTCTCCTATTTACTTCCAATTCTTTTTGGATAAGGTGAAAATAGATTTTATTTTCAGACATTATTTTTTAATTCAAAAATATAAGGCCTTATCTGTGTAAATATCTTGGTCTCTGCATCATTTCTCAAACACTGAACTCATGTTTTCATCATTATGCAGCTTGCGTCATCTCTTGGTCCACGGTTTTATCACAACATCTTCAAGTGCAAACAGATATCAGAGACTGGAGCACAGCAAGTACTGATAATCTTGATTAATTGTGACTTCTGTTTTACAATTTTTCTCATCAACATAAATCTTGACTGGGTGAGCCAAGCTGGCTCGCTTAATATTGGAGCATCTTGAGTTCACTAGTGCACTGCTTACCAAGTGTTGCAGTGGCAGATCCATGCAGCTTATCAAATGGTGATCATCTAAATGTAATTTTAATTTAACTGACACGACAATATTGCAGATGCTTTTGGATACACAAGCGGTAAAGACTATTTTGCTGGAAATTCCTTCTCTGGGAAAACAAGTAAGATTGCAAGCATTTTTGAAGTGTGGAAACTTCTCTCTCTCTCTCTCTCTCTCTCTCTCTCTCTCTCTCTCTCTCTCTCTCTCTCTCTCTCTCTCTCCCCCTCTCTCCCTCTCTCTCCCCC
>JAOTQR010000079.1:11692141-11708034 GCA_025774065.1 Solanum ossicruentum
GTGCTGCTGCAGGTGCGGATAGTCAGTAAAACAGGGGAAACTCTGCCGAAATTTCGATAGAGTTCGTATATATACGGATGGGACTTGTGGTTGAACGTTGGTCTAGGTGTCCAGTCGGCACCGGTCATGGCCCCGGAGTTGGGCCATGACACTACTGTATCTAGCAAGGGTTTTTGTATAAATAGAAAAAGGAAAAATTTGAATTTTTTAGCAAAAAATTTAGAATGCGCCAAAACAAAATTCATGAAATTAACTATTAATCTTGGAGGGATTTTGAAAAAGAAAAAATTAAAAAAACTTACCTGTTAAATGACGAATCTCCTTGAGAGATTGGAATGAAGTGAATAACGGAGAAGAAAGGGCGGAACAGTTTTGAAAAAGATATCGGGGATCGTGTATACATGGGAAAGGAAAATTTCAGAAGGATATGCAGAGATTATACAGTATTTAGTGGGGTCCGCACTATCTCATAGCCAATGTTTAATAAACATCGTTATAAAAAGTAATTTTATTAAATTATATCTGAGTTGTGATATTTAATACTAAATGTTTGTTCAGTTATGCAATTTTTCTTAAAATTATTGAGATTGAGTGGCCCAAATTGGACGGATCATAATTTAACTTGATTTTGTAGCCCATTTGAGCCCAAAATAAATTGGATAAAATACATAAATACCCGACTTTATTTACCAAAATCTTTAATATTTTCTTCCTTTAAAAAAAATTACAAAAATCTCGATTTTTTCTTTCTCTTCCCTTAATTTTGATACTTAGCCATTTAGTCTTTTGTTACAAAGCTATTATTACGTCTAATTTATTATGTAGGATTCTAATCAATGTCAATCACACGCATTAATTTATATTCTTTCACATTTAATACATAATTTTTCTTTTTTTCGTTTCTCTCTCCTAAATTCAATCGGTCTGGATTCATCCTCTCCAACACTCTGTGGATTGAATTTCACTATATTGCATGAATCAACAATGGAGTCTTTGTCTTCTTTTAGTTTATGATTGACCCAAAACATTGCTGAAAGTGGAGAAATTACACCACCGCTAGCAGAGTCATCCAAAGTTGATGATAATAGTGGTGGTGACGAGGCTGTTGATGAAACCATATATGGAAAATATAAAGTTTTAAATGATGTAGCGTCAACTTCCAAATCGCCAAGTCGAAAAAAATATGTAAAAGGGAGAAGTATAGCTAAACTCGCCTTTGTCAGCACCCCAATGCCAAAGGTAAATCCGTCCCTTTCTCATAAATTGGTATATCATTTGCGTTTTTGTCTTGATTTTTACATTCGAATTCAAGTAATTTTTGATACCTTAATCTACATGGGTTTTTTTTATATTTATCTAGGTATGAAGGCAGATTGATCGTTTTGATAACTTTTGCAATAAGGTTATGCAGCCGATTTTGGTGTTTCAAGCTTTTATTGATGCATATAATCTCGTTGATACTTATTTTTACAAAAAATGCATATTTCAAGCTCTTATTTACTTGCAATTATAGTATCAATTAACAATAAACATAGTATAATTGTTAATTTTATACAAAATTTAAGTTATTTTCAAATCATATCCAACAATACCCCATTGCAGTTGAATATGTCAAAGGAATTGCTTAACAGAACAGTGATATTCTATAAGTTTTTTTACACTTTTTTATAAATTGCACATTTTTTTCTCTTTCTAACTATATTCAAATACACTACATGCAGTGATTGTAGTGTGTTTGTCACTGCTTTTGTCGAATATATAAGTGATAGGAATCTAGGCCCATCAAGTGCACTGGATGCTAATTATCATTATCTTCGGAGAAGATACGCTGCTCTTTTGTGGAATTATAGACTGGACAAGGCTGGAGAGGGCTATGTAAGTGAAATCGATGATCCACCCAAGCCAAAGGATGTGTTCCAACCACCTGACAGAGACAAATTGGTCATTCTTTCTTAGTCATATATGATACAACCAAGTCCAATTGGATAGTTAGGAAACAACCCAATATGCAGCTTTAACTTCATCTACTTACTTTTGTTGATGACAATTATTAATCCTTTTGTTGCTCTTCACTGATACCCTAAGAAATTATACAAATGGAATTAAATTAAGTATCTATGTTTGATTGAACATAATATTTGCATACAGTTGATGTCTAATGCAATTTTATTTTTGCTGTGATTAATCAATGTGCGCATAGTATCTACCATATTGATACCAAATAAAAAATACTTGATTTGACTGTATGGAAACTTGAACCATAAATGTCAAGCCAACAAGATTGCACATGTATAATGAATACGTTATATCGTCATGATACTTTGTATAAGTATCAAAGTTAGATTTTTTTTTTTATGTTACATTCCAAACCAATGGAAGCTGTTGTTTCATAAGATGAACTGAGATACTTTATTCAAAGTATTGATACTTAAGTTATTTACCTGTGTTTGATGAAAAAATCTATAAGGTTTAAAATGAATAAAGTATGAATGATTGAAATCATGTGTTGAAGGTATCATTATATGCATAAAGAGATAGTTTTATATATAGCTTTATATATATATATATATATATATGATACCAACTTTCATGAGGCTGGTATTTATATCCAATGAATCATGTGGCATAGCAAACTTTACCATTCAAGTTGCTAGTCAGCCTATCTCCCGAAGCTTAGTAGAACTTAGAAAGACTAAGCTTAAGAAAACTTTACGAAGGAACTTGGAACTTTGGAAAAAGAACTCTTTACTAGAGAACTCTTGGAAGCATTTACAATGCTTGAATGCTTGTGATTTCTTGATACCCAAAATGATATGCCTAAGGGGTATTTATACTTGCCCCTTCTCTAAATGGACGGTTAGGATCATTTTGATCCAATGGTTACAATTGATGGCCTAGAATCTTCTCCTAAAATATCTAGATATTTTTTACTAAATATCTTGGATATTTACAAGGTAAGAATATACAAGTTGAGTTCCAAAAGTCCAATAGAAAACATTCTTCAAATAAAAAATCAAGGCATTACAGTTTGCCTTTTAATAGTCTTAACATGTTGTTCATGGATTCAAAATAAACAATAACAGACACATATAATAACGAATTTTCACAATATTCTCTGTTTTCTGCATAATAAAAACATTTCTAGGTCTGAGTGGATCGTCATTCTCACTAACGTAACTTCCACATGCCTTGTCAGTCTCGTATTTTCATAACAGTGCAGCATACTTCTTACGAAGATACTCTGCATTTAGACAGTCAGTTTGGACTGGAATTCCGTCGCTTAAGTATTCAGTGTATGCAACAACCAACACACCACAACCATTAAAAAAATGAATTCAAAAATTAATAATAGGCAAAAAAAGATAAAGGTAGTAACAAAAATACTATAGAGTACAAACAGTAGTGTAACACTTATTTGAATAGATACCTAAAGTCTACTTGCTGATTAGATATCTGAATAAGGTGCAAGATACCTAAAATTTACATGCTAGATACCATAAGTTGCATGTCTAGGCACCTATGTAAATGCATTGATACTTGAATATATAATTTCAAGCAGGTGGTTTGATACTTTAAAAAAAAAATATTTTCACTTATTTGATAGAATGTCTGTGTTAGGAAAGAAATCATAAATTTGATACCTATAAAATATAATAAAATAACCAAGAACCTGAATAACCCTATGTGTTGGTAGCATACTGATTAATATCTACCATGTATCAACAATATAAAAGCCAAATATTCTAACCATATTTGAGAGGTATCAAACTATAATAACATCAGTTTGTGTATCAATTTAACAATATTTTCCATCCAAATCAAACAAATTTGAGAGGTATCAAACTACATTATTATCAATTTTTGTATCATCATATCAAAAGATTCCTATAAAAAAAAAATTGTAGCGCTGATTTGTAGATTGATACCTAAACAATGATGAAAAAATTGAATAAACTGACAATTTCAAAAAAATGTGTTCGTGATTTTGCATACAAAGAGAAAGACGATGGTATCAATTTGTAAAAATAAGAGAAAAATCGACAAATTAGGTTAAAAACGAACCTTTGCCAGATAACGTCGATTAGTAATGGATTCAACTTTTTTCTTCTTTTTAGCATGTGATTTGTGATCTGGTGATATGTACATGCAAAGAGAAAGGCAGTTGATATCAACTTTTTTCTTCTATTGGAATCAAATCAAATGTAGATGCGGAATAATTTTTTTTTCTTTAGCAATATAGCTGCATCAAGAAACAAAATCAACAGATGATACATATGAAATCATATCTTTTTCCATTAGATCATTTCACTTTGGAATTCAAACCCTTTTCTATCTTATATTTCGTCCAATCAGGTGTATAAGAAGAAACAATACCTTTCGACTCGATTAGATTCAATGTTGCGTCGAAGAAACAAATATCATCTACCTCTAAATCAAAATTATCAACGCCTAGTTGATGCATTCTGAAACTAGACTCTCTTTTTTTTCTCCAAAATTTAACCTGTCCAATTGAAAAAGATGATTCGAAATTTTTGAATTTTGAAACTAATAATTTGTTACACAATTAGTGGGATTGATTATACTTACTTGAATGTTATAGCGCAATTTATGGAGTTGAAATTAAACAACCAAATTTTTTCCATATTTATCACAACAGACTTAAATGCACAATAGGATTCTTTTAAGTATCATGCACAAATTATACATATCCATGTGACTTTAAAAAGTAGAGATTTTTAGTAATTTAAGAAAGAGTGAGGATTTCTAGAAATTATCTTCAAAGAGTATGATATTTATATAATTTATTTGGGAGTATCATAACCCAATCCAATTTATATTTTAACTCATTTTAACATTCTTAATTTCAACCCAACTCGTCCGTTTGACATCCCCTAGCCTTTTTGTTCATCAAACCCTACGATTCCTTTTTGAATACGTTAATCAGATAACAACATCGTATAATTCACAAAAGGATAGGATGGTTGTGATGCCCCAAAATTGGAGAGACAAATGGACACCCGATGTCTTCATGAACCAACTTAACTTTACTTGCTAATCATAATTATTGCATGATTCTGAACCATGAGACATTTAATAAGATATTTCGAAGAATGCATTTAAAAATTGTTATTCATACATGCTATATGAGATGCAGAAATTATACAATTAAACTCACGTCTATGACATGAAGAAGAAAAGAATGTCAACATATGCACATAATGTGGCAGTAGTTGATAAAAGAAAAGACTCTTTGAAACAATATGGGGCTCACTAAATAAAGTGGAACACTGAGAGACAAGTCTTGAGTGTTTGCACATCAAACGTCAACATATGCATCCACAAAAGAGATGTAGAACCCCTACGAAGGGACGTGAGTGCAAATATAATACTTTGTATCCATCATATACTTCCTCACACTTAGAACAGATGAGACATCAAGAAAACATGTATAGAATATTTAAGAAACACGAAACATTTAAGTCTTTAACATAACTTCTGGCGGTAATACAAATAAATTTTAACCACTACCTATACCTCAGCTATTCTTCACCATCCAACAACTTCCTAGAATGGCCAGGGCTTATTATGTTCTTGATTTTGAGGAAATGACCAGTTTTAGGAGGAGAAAACTAAAGAGAATAAAAGACCCTCCATAAATCATTTTGATCCTATTGTTGGCCCAAGACCTTCTACAAGATATGTCCAAGTTTAGTCATAGCTTGTTAGAGGATCTAGGTGTAGTTGTAGGATTAATTTGTAAAGGGAGAGTCTCCCTTATTTATTGCTTTCTTAGTATTTTTTGTATAGAGAGAGTCCTCTTGTAGGTACTTAGATGCTAGGCTGCTTTTCCTTTTCTAGTATTGGGGATGAGTTGGCCGACCTTAGATGGTTGGCCGATTCCTGACCCACCATAAGTAGAAGGTAAGGTGTATGTCCCCCTCCATTTTACTTTTGCTTATTTTCATATTTATAATAAAGCTTGAGGGTGTTGCTCAACCCTTGACCATCCAAAGGAGTGGGGATCCTTTGACATAGGTCTGTTATAAAATATTTTTTTTTGCATTTTATGAATGTTTGTTTAGGTCCTCATGTTCGTAGTCAAGTCATAGTATAAAGTATTCAATACTTGTTCTTTTCCATTTTTTGGTTCAAGTGTTCGTTACTTGCGGCACAACCATACTCAACAATAGAAATTTCGACTGTGATTTTGCACCCCATTTACTCTAACAAAGCAATACTCCCTCAAGATTGGTTGTCCCTATGGTGCTTCTTCTTAGGGTAAAATCTGATTTCCTTCCTTGTTTCATTCTTCAAAAGTAAAGGTCATACACAAAATACCTCAACTGTCCTAAAACTCGGCTTATGAACCTGTAAAACTGAGCTAATTTTTTTTCTTTTGTTGGGGGTAGGGGAAGGGGAAATGCGGAGAGGGATTAATTTTATCCTCACCTATAAGATGGAAGTTCAGATATTCAACCAACTGAGCTATGAAATTCCACATGGACTATAACATATAGAGTTAACATGGGAAAATCACAAGCTCGCTCTTTATGTGCTGCATGTTTGTGTCAATGAGCCCAGTGCTGGTCCCTTAACTCCCATGAGAAAGAAAACAAAGTGGCACAAAGAAACAGGTAAGACAACACCCAAACTTTTTGTTTGGTTAACGAATGCCTTACGGTGGATAATTGTACGTCATGTAGTACAAGAAGTTTTTTTACTGTGGCGTACCAGATTTTCAAGGCAGAATAACTACCAGGCTAAAAAAACATTCAAGTTTGTGCAACCCAGACAAACACGATAATTAGCTATACTGCATAATACTATGTAGTTTCCAGTTAGAATCCACATTACATGTTGCGTATCCCATGTCCAATGTTAGAATCCAGATTACATGTTGCATATCCCATGTCCGATGATGAGAGACTTCATTACCTCTCGGCTAAAGAATCAAATTAAAGAATGTTGAGGAAAACCAAACATTGAAGAACACAACCTACAGCAGGAATCAGGCTTTCCCTTGCTCTAGTCATCAGTATGTATAGATTGTGGGTGATCCACCACTCCACCAGCAAGAAGCATAAGCCAATATGTATTTGATGAAAAGGATTACTACATCAATACAACTTTCCATATCTTTCTCATATAAATGACCAGAGACCATACAGCAAGCCATGCTGATATATATAGCAAGATCACACCAGAACCCACAAGAGCGCCAGCCCCAGATAAACTACAACGAACAATTACTTGGTGAAAACATTGCTAGATTTCAATAAAAATTTCTTGTTCCTAACTTATACAGGAGACTGATAACAAATGTTACCCGCTATCTCTGGTTAGCAGGAGGATGGTCAATGCAATCATCTGAGTGGCTGTTTTCCACTTCCCCAGGTTATTCACAGCTACAGCCTGAAAATTGTTACAGTCGCTTATGCAATAACTAAATCACGAGGAATGACTATAAAATAAAGTGGCAGGTGGTCTTGAACCTCTGAAAGTTTACCACCCTGAGAAGCCGCCCATTCTCGAACTGCAGACATAGTTATCTACAAAACAAATTTGCAACACGACCCAAAAACCATTATTGACCACTTATCCACCAATGCAAAGGATGTTTTTATCATTAAGAGGCAAAGAGACTATTGAGACACAAGATACATATGTCGAATGAAAAAAAACAAAAAGGTATCCCCAATTAGAACATCTCTTTAGTATATCATCCCTCGAGTTACCGCAAGTTCCATTTAAATTTGAAAAGGCATCTCACCAAAGTATCAGAAATGTGTGCTAAAACGGAAAAAATTGTGGACCTAAAATTCAAATGACAAGGTATTGCTGAATATTTCAACTGAAATGTCAACTAAGTTTGTGAATATGTACAACAGAGTTGCACCCACATTGTCAATTGTGTCGCTAATTAACTAGGGGGTCATTTGGTTGTGGAACAAGTTATCCCCAGATTATAATATAATTATAATGGATAGTGTATTAAACTTTTATTGGGTAGATGTTTGATTTAAAATAGACAAATGGGAATAAAACTCTATTTCTATGAGTCGAAAGCTTTTAAAAAGGAAAATTTGTCATGTTGTTTTATTCTGCAATTGTCATTCCATATGAAGCATGTATAAAATAATATCATAATTGTGGTATAAACAATAACGGGATTGCTATCCACAGAACCAAAAGTGTACTCCATCCGTCACACTTTTATGTGGCACTTTTCATCAAATTGACTATTGGGGAAACGGAAAGTGCCAATTTTATTTTCCTCTGGATAATTTTTGAATATCTAGATCAATCATCAATGCAATTCCAAACAGGAACAACCAATATACAGATCTTTTAACCGTAGAATTTAGTGAGCGGCACCAAATCTTTCAACAGATTGATTCTTTTGCTGTCAAAAGTAATATTTTAAGATTAAAATTTTAAATATAAAAAAATCATACGAAAAAAACTATAAGATGGAATTCATCACATGTCATTATGTCAATATAATTTCAACAATACATTTTAAAATGTTGGTCAACATTTATATAGTTTGAATCTCGAAAAGTGACCACTGCCATATAAATTGGGACTAGACATGAGATAAAATAATACACAATTTATCCTGTGGGATTATAATATCTTATCCCACCAACGCACCGATGTTACACTTCTACATGACTTTGAATAACTGTATCTCATTGATAACTTCCCAAAACATGAACAGTGCTGAACTTCAATTCAATATAAATCTACAACATCCTCTATGCTAAAAAAATAGTACTCCTTTCATTTCAGTTTCAAATACTTCCCATCTTCGGATGTTTTCAAAACATTCACAACTCTCCGAAATTCAAATTCATAAAAACCACTATTAAATTCAAACTCTGATTTTAATGCTTTTCCTATCAACCTAACTTCTCAACTGTTAATTTTGTAAATTTTTTTTCTGTCTCACTAATATGATATATAAGACAAATTATCATCTTAAAGTATTCTTTTCAGTCAAAAACCATGATATGAAACAGAATAGAGGGGCTACAAACTAGCATAGTCAAAGTTGACGTAGAACAGTAGGGAAAAGTCATTTCCAATGTGCTAGCTATAACCTAGGTATATCAAAAACAATACTACCATTTTATTTTATTTTTTCCCAATTAAATCATAAAATATTCCACTAGTTACCACAGAAAGAAATTGGCATTTAGAGAGGGCACAAAAATATTCTTCTTTACACCAAAAAACCCATTTGTGACCTAAAAGTTTCTACTACGTTTCACAGAGAGATCATGTAGGCAGTGGCGGAGTCAGAAGATGTCGAATAAAAATATATGTGTTGCTACCAAGGAAAAAACATATGATCTCAAACAATTTTTGCAACCCCTTAACCACTACACTAAACATTTAACTTGTGTCAAGAAGTGTCAATATTTGTATAGATATTTATTGAATTAAATTTTGACCTATATATACGATGTTATTTTTCGACGAAGAGGTGTCGCTTGATACCTCTCAGCCAAGGGTGGCTCCACGCTTGCATGTAGGGTGCTAATTAGAAGTGGGTGTTCCGTTCTTCGGTTGGGTTCTTCCCTGGTGCACACCGAACCGAACTAGTCCGGTTAGGTTAAGTTAGGTTCTTTGGAATGAGCCTGATATAATGGATTGTTTTTCTGCATATAACATGGCTATTTTTAAATGCAAAATAGGGTATTTTACTCAAATTAGCGTCTTCACTCGCTAAACACTCAGATTAATTACTACTTGGGCCATGAATACCAAGAGAATTCATTGAATTGATAATTGAAAGTTATTGTAACAGGTGAATGTTTGAGGTACACCTAGTTCCAACCAATAAACTGCTCGTGCATACTTTCTCTCACTTTATTACTGGTGAATGTATCCTTCTCTCACTTTATTTGTCTCCCAGTACTTTGAGTTCACTTTAGGATTCTCAAATAATGAACACTCAAAGCGGTTTTGCAATTAGCATTTAGCACTGTACATATAATCATAATTTGTAACAGCAGAAGGCAAAAGGAAACTATAAGCTATAACAAGAAGCAGAAGCAAACAACCAAACAGCATTTGCAAAATTTTGGTTTTTGGGTCAACCGAAATACAGGAACACCAAACTCCAAACCGAAGAACCAAATTAATTTAGTTCAGTCCTGTCCAATTTTTCTGTTTTTATGCCTACCCCTAGTGCTAATAGTATCAAAAAGGCCTATAAATTGTAAATTTGACACAGAAATATAGCGACTAACTTCAAAACATATTTTGGAAAAATGAACAGAAAAGAAACAATGAATCTGAAGAAACTTATTTTCCCAAATTGTTATTAAAGCACTAGAAATGAAAGATGCAAGTCCGTTGTGGAAAGAAACGTATGTCAATTTGAGGTCATCCAATTCTAATCAAGTGAATATAAAGTACCATAGAATTAAACAAACATAACTAAAAAGTAGGTTAACGGAAATATAATTACAGGGACTTGTAGAGATTATCACTCACTGACCTCCCTTCCTATTATCGCAATCGAAGGGACAGTTAAGAGCCATGGCAACTGTCCAAACACACCCGACTCCAAAGGTTTGGTGCACAACAAGACCAAGGTAGCAGCAACCATTAGCTGTTGCAGTTCAGCAAATTGTATCAATCATCCAAACATCATATTTACAAGGAAATTTTCCCCTAAATGCCATGCTTATTACTGACTATTTTGCTGATACACTAACCAAAATTGGAGGAAATAAGCATGATTCACTGGGAAAAAAAGATAAAGAATACCTTGTCAGCCACTGGATCTAAAAATGCACCAAAGGCAGTTCCTAAGTTCATCTGGGCATATCAAACCATCTAAAATTGTGATATTTCAAATATGGAAAATAAGAATTCCAGAAGAGATGATAATATGGAACACAAAACAACAGAAATGAGAACCTTGCGAGCAAGGTATCCATCAAGCCAGTCAGTTACTGCTGCTGCAATAAATATAGCCGTTGTAGCAGTTGGACCCCACCAGCTATCAACATAGAATGCTAGATTAAACAATGGTACAAGGTCAGTTTTATTTATACAGATAACCATTACCAAACAAAGTAAATACTCATTTATCAGGCCAAGGTTCTGCCATAAATCAAACAGATATTATATATATATTTATTGCCCTTCATCAAAAAAAGGAAAACAGATATTCTATTTCATCAACATTTGCAAGACGACTGGATAAACAAAAAGAACTTGTACAAGGGATTGTCCATCGGAAAACATTCGAATGAGGAACTGATGCATAAAGCCACCGGACACACTATAGTGGCACTATCACTTGTAGCCTATAGAACTCACACCTATATTAGCTTCACGAATTGTAATACCCTGTAAGTTGGAAAGTTGTAATAAGAAAGAAAATGCGGGAAACTATACTGGTGCAGGATCTATGAGCACCATCTACGATTCATAGATTACTTTACAGGTTGTAGATGGGGTCGCGTGGATGGCACCTGGACTTAGAAAAGTTTTTTGGAAAATTGATCAATGTATGACAGGGAACCACGAGTTACAAATGGAATCATGACTTGTAAACAGTGCTCGTAGATAAGGTCCTTAAATTTTGGAATTTGACAAGTTGCAGGACTCTTTTTAGGGACCAACAAGATGGTTTGCAGATGATTTGATGAGTCATAATTAGGTCTTGTGGATTGGGTCCAGGAAGAGTGAAAATTGGCCAAGTGTCAAGGCTATGTATAAAAGGTGTTTAACGACCCGTGGGAAGAGTTAGGGATCGTAGCCTTGGTTCGTAGTTTGGATAGTGAAGTTTGGAAATTTGACTAAGTATTGGAGGCTTCCACGAAGGGTTTCTATGGGCCGTAGAAGACAAGATGGGGCCATAGAACATGGTCTTGATTGAGATATTGCAAGGGGTAAAAATTGACCTAGGATCTACAAAACCACATGAACGAGTCGTAGACTGATCTACAACTCATAGAAGGGTCTCGTAGACCCTATACGGAAGGAATTAAGTAGGGGTGCTTTTCCTACCCTTCTAACCCCTAAACTACGTCATTTTGCCCCTATAACTATCCAATAACCGTCCCAACCCTCAGAAATTCTTCTCATTCTCACCTAAATCTCTTGAACCCAGAAATTGTTTCAAGATTTCTTCTTCCTCAAGCTTCCATTGGAGTCCAAACTAGGGTTTCAGGTTTCACCATCAAATTCTTCAATTTTCTCAAGCGATTGACTCAAAGTACATGAGTATTCATCCATTGGTACCTTTCAACCCTGGAGCCCAAAGAAATCCTTCAATTTTTCAATCAATTCCAAGTATGGGATTTTATGGATTTCTTATGATTTTCATCCAATTGTATGAATCATATTTTATATTATGATTATTGACTTAATTACATATAAATTTATGTTAATTGCATGATTTTGATGATTTACAAGCAATTCCTCTACAAGGTTTTTTAGGATTCGTGAATGCCAATATGATTTCATTGATTTACATATTTTAAAGTTAATTTGAGATGAACCTATATAAGTCACCGTGATCTATGATTAACTATGACCATGAATAAAAAGGACTTCACCCATGTTTCATGAAATGCTTACTTATGATTTATGAAAATCCTTAAAGAATGAATGAATGTCAGTACAAGGATTTTACTCACCTCATCACGGATTCAAGATGCGATGAGGACAATTCTCACATTGCTTGGATCACCAAGGTTTTTTTTTTTTTTTTTGAAAATGGTAATTGTTTCTATTAACATGGTGTGCATACTATGACGAGCACTCTATAGCCTAAAACAGTCACCTCGAGCATTGTTTGGAAAGTTAGCATGATCATCAGAAGTTTGGCATGGTAAGAGGAGAAGCTCATCATTTTGTGTTCTATTGTACTCTGCTACAGG
The DNA here is from genome assembly GCA_025774065.1 of Solanum ossicruentum. Lineage (NCBI taxonomy): Eukaryota > Viridiplantae > Streptophyta > Magnoliopsida > Solanales > Solanaceae > Solanum > Solanum ossicruentum. The sequence continues at coordinate 11,705,050 of JAOTQR010000079.1, forward strand.
TTTGGGCATATATTTGGTAGTGTACATTGATGACATAGGTAATGATGATGAGGGAATCAAATTGCAACATCACCTTTTCCAACACTTTCAGACCAAGGATCTTGGTCTATTGAGATACTTCTTGGGCATAAAGGTTGCTCCATCCAAATCAGGAAGTGTCATTTACAAAGGAAGTATGCATTTGATATTCTTGAAGAGACAAGGGTGACAGATTGTAGGCCTATTGATTCTCTCATGGATTCACATGTTAAGCTTGAATCTCCTACCAAGTTAGGGGAGTCTCTTAGCGATCCAAGAATATATAGAAAAAGCTAGCAGGAAAGTTGAATTATCTCACATTACTCTACCTAATATTTCCTACCTGATTATTGTAAGTCAGTTCTTAAATTTTCATAGTGACAATCATTGGAATATAGTTATTCGCATTCTTTAATACATAAAATCTGTTCCAGGGAAAGGAAAAGGAATATTTTACAAAGACTGAGGACATGAGAAAATCGTTGGATCTTCAGATGTTGGGAAGGGTCACCCTCTAATAGACGATCCGCTTTTGGATATTGTGTTCTAGTGGGAGAAATTTGGTATATTGAAAAAGTAAGAAACAATGGCTGCTAGATCTGGTGCAGAAGCAGAATATCGAGCTATGGTAGTGTCAAACATGTGAATTCATATGGATCAAGCAACTACAGAAGGAGTGGAAATTTGGTGATACGAATGGAATGAAACTTGTGTGCGATAATGAAGTTGCACTTCACATTGCATCAAAGTCAGTAGTTTACAAGAGAACCAAAATTGATTGTCATTTTGTCAGAGAAAAGGACTCTCCGGAGGCATCATCACAAAGTTCGTGTGATCAAGTGATCAACATGCAGACATTCACCAAGTCGCTAGCTGGTTCCAAAACAAGTTATATATGTAACAACATTGGTACATATAATTTGTATGCACCAGCTTGAGGGGCAGTGTTAGAATCCTAGGAAAATCCTATAGCATGTGTAAATATATTAGGTAGCTTGATTTACTCTTACTTTAATTAGGCATTAATTTGTATTGATTAGGTATTGATTTCCTTTCCTTCTTAGGACATTTAAACTTAGCTATTCAAACTCCAATAGCTTGTGGGATAATTAAACTGAGTTCTCTCTCAAACTCTTGTCCTCTCACTGTGCCTTTTTCTTTTGGTAACACTAGAGAGTTAGAAGTAGGCTAGAGAAGAACTGGGAAAGCGATTATATAGGACATGGCACAACTTAAGCTAACTGAGGGAAACTTAGACAGGAAGGTAGGGAGGTCGAGAACTAAGGTAGAAGGTTAGAAGGTAGTTGCAAATTGTCGCACTTTGTGTGGAAGAGATAGGGGGCTAGCCTCATCCTGTCATCTCCTTCTTTTAGTAATATTATTTAGTTATTCTGTAGTTTCTTATTTTCTAATTTATATTACTATCAATTGTTGCACTTGCCCTTGTTTCTTGTTATTTTATTGTTTTATTTTTCTTACAATTGTACATTGGATACATTTTCTTAGCCAAGGATGTATTGAAAACACTACCCTACAAAGGTAGGGGTAGAATCTGTGAATATCCTAATCTCCCCAAATTACAATAGGTATATTATTATTGTATCATATGTATGATTATTACTGGGATTAAGATATGATGTTGATGAGACGGACTGTAAATAGTGACATTAGCATTTGGAACTTGGAAAAGGTGATATTCTAATACGGTTGATTGGGTTCATATACTCAAGACTATATATATACATATCTGTAAATGTATATGCCTTAAGATTTAAACATAGAAATTCCTGTTAACTCCAAAATGGCGGATTATTAGTTTAAATCTAATCTAATGGATCTAATGGCTAATATAAATGGAGTGGCTAGATTTATTGGTAACCTAGAATTTGAATGGGTTTATGGGCTTGATCAAGGGACTTTAACTTCAAATGTGACGTAAATCTTTGGGTATTGAGATAACTTGGTAGATTGAAGACATTTGACCTTAGTCTGAATCCTGTAAGAAGAGGCACACAGATCCAAGCTATGGTAAGTGGAGAATTAAAACTCTGATAGTTGTTTTCACTAAGCAAGCATGTGAAATGATTTTGATCGGTGATAAATGGTTTGAGCATTTGTTAAATTCCCCGTATACAAAGAGGTGTGTGTACTAGGCTGTAAGAATGTTCTGCAAATCTGCACAAAAGCGTGTAGCTTAGTGCAATAAATTGGTATAAGAACCTTAAGGTTACAGTTCAAATTCCAATGTAGGAACAAACACTTGATGACTTCTTCACATCTGTCCAAGTTCTTCGGACAAAGTTACCCCATACCTATGTTGGTTGGAGATAGCAAGTACCCCATGGAATAGTCAGTTGAGGTGCACTAGCAGGTACTTGACCACATACAAGCTGGCTCAAATACCACGATTACAAAAATTGCTTTGTAAATCCCGTTGAGATTACTAATACTGTTATACCACAATATAATTTGTTATGACGTTGATTTTTGCATTTCACTTGTAATTTTACCTATACCTTCTTCTATAAAAGCTCCTCCAATCTAATGTCTTGGACTCGTAAACTATTATCAAAATCAAAGGATAACACAGTGCATTAGCCACTTAGGTAGAACTGTAAGCTTTTATGGGACGACAAATTGCTATATTAGCCTAATAACCAATCAGACAGTCAATGTGAAATGAAGTCCTCCAAAGGATGCACCTGAATTACCTAGTGCGTAGATGTTATCAATTTGTGGAAAGCCGCAGAGTTTGCTATTTACTACTGAACCTAACTTAAAATTTGCAGAGGGTTAAGCTTCCCAGCGTCAGAATTTGCAGAGGGTTAAGCTTCCCAGTGTCTTAGACGATGTGCAATGGTACTTCAAGAAATTTCAAATATTTACTCCATATTACCACTGCATTATTTCCCCGACATGAAATTCGTGATTTTCTAGGGACTAGCAGGTCAGGATAATGCCCAAAAT
>JAOTQR010000079.1:11725569-11760375 GCA_025774065.1 Solanum ossicruentum
TGTCTACCGTTGAAGTGCTCTCTTTGCCTCAGGAGCAGACTTTTGGTATATACATGTACACCTATTTTCTGTATTTTACATTTACTATATTCAAGGGTATGACGGGGCCCTGTCCCGTCTTATGATTCAGTTCGTATGTTTAGAGGTCTGTGGATACATATGGGTGTGGGATATTGCATGTGGTATGACTACGTATGTATGATATATTTGTTGGGTGGTTCTACCACAGCGGTGACCTTGTCGGCCCGCGTATATATGTATATAGATATTTGTTGTATGCGGGGTTGTTGTTTGCAGGTGTGGTTTGTCAGTAAAACAGCGGAAACTCTATCGAAATTTTGGTAGATTCCTTAGCTATTATAGTTAGAAATACGGCTTAGTATTTGTTTGGGTGCCCAATTGGCACTAATCATGGTCCTTGGGTTGGGTCGTGACACTAGCCATATAATTATTGAATATAATACAACAATTGCTTAGACTAGCACAAAAATATAAAATGAGAAGTCTTACCAAGTCAGAAGGGGGATCAAACAAATCATCAATTTTAACATAATTATTTTTCTTTGCATTCAATCATCTAAGAATTCTCAAATAAATTTCTTCATCTGATAAATTTTTAAATCAAGTCCGAAGATAGGGAATAGCTTCAAATACCCAAAACTATATAAATAAATATCATTACAGATCAACATAATGAACCAAATATTAGTAAAGATGAAAATAAATTGAACAAAGTTTGCCATGAAAGCCCAAGGAAAGCCAAAAAGATTAGTTGTTTTCCTTGTTGGGTTCAATTTCTTGAACAGATATTCAATGGTGAGTGTAAAGCTTTCCTGGCCCCATGAATGGAAATGAAATGCTTTACGATTGGCTTTAAGCTCAATCCAGTCAATAGAAATTCTTGCTTTGATCGTTGCACAAAGAATACTATGCACGAATCAAAGTAAGCACAATGACTTCTTGCAACTTCTCGTAACCTCTTCGAAGTTTAGAAGGACAATCAAATCCTTCTCTCTGAAACTTTTTTCAGTTAATTTATGCAATTTGTTGCACTTTTCAACAACCTTAGAACTCTTAGATGACTTCTCTAATCGAGCAACAATAGTATGATAACAGATTAAGCCTGTCATGATTACAAATTTTTTTATGCCAAAACAAATTGGCATGCCATAATAATTGATCCAAATTTTATTTTTTCATCACTAATAATCATTCACCGAAGAAGTTGATATACCAAGCTCATAGAAAACTGTGGAACTATTCTCTCAGATATGTCTAAATACTTCCCAAATATACTAGATCAAAGATATCTTTCTAATTTTGTGCCACCAGAATCTTTCTAAAATTAACGAAAGATTTTTCCATACCCGATCGAACAATAATATCACCTGTTAATAAACGATCCTGATTGTCTAAGAATGTTAGCAGACTATAGTTTTGAAAATTTAATGTTTTAACAACGAAATCTGTTGAAGGACTGCTAGGCGAGGAATTAGCAGTGCAAGCAAAAGGGATATGACAATCATGATGCAATTTTGTTTCGATTTCATCCATCATAACATTGTCTGATTTGCTTGCTTATTTTGAAGATGAATCAGCTTTTTCATATAGTTTTTCTTCTTGTTTTGAAGAAGAATTAGCTCTATCCCTTGTCAATTGTTGTTGAGCCTTAGACCACTCATTTGTTTGTCTAGGACTTGAGGCTGCCTCCTTTTCATCTATCATTGTGGCATTAACAAGTAAAGTTAATTTATTAGTAGATACTTATGCTTCTGCTACTTCCTCTACTGGTTCTGCTTCTACTTCTACTTCTACTTCTGTTTCTGCTTCTCTTTCAGATTAAATACTAATTCTTCTAGATTTATGAAAAGGCTTGCTTGAAGTAATTTTTCTTATTTTCCAAGCCATTTTATCTTCACAGATGAAATAAAACACATAAATTAGTATAACTAATTCTTCAATAAAATAGAAAAACAAACTACAGTAAATGATTTCATTTTTTTTAAAAAAGGGGTGAATAGCTACATCAATTTAATTAAAGAGTTTTATATAGGAATAACTTAGGCAGACGCATCAATAACTGAAGTTATTGCAACAACAACTTAAGGTAGCAATTTAAGAAATTAAAAGTACAATTACTTAAGCAGTTGCTTTAGAAATACTTAAGTTGTTGCAATAACTTAAATGCAACTTTAACAATAAGGTATTCTCAGTGCCAACTTAAGAGTTGCTTAATGAACTACTTAAGTTGCTGCAATAACTTGTTGCAACAACTTGTTAAAGCAAAGGTTACAACTTAAGGAATCTACTATATCAACTTAAGCAGTTGTTGAATCAATTTAAGCAGTTGCTTCAGTTACTATAATTTAAGATTGCAAGTTTAGTTGTTGTTTTATCAAGTACTTAAATTATTGGGACTTAATAAGCAATCAAATGATTTTTCTACAATAATTGAGAGAGTGGTTTGCAACATGTACCTCATCTGTTGAAAAAAAATAAAACAAACTTTAAAATTGTTGTAGCAATTAGACACTTTTTCCTTATTTTTCTACTATTTCGTTCATTAAATTTAGTCAATTTTTATTCATCATTATTACAACACCACACCACAGTAATGAATACAATATTATTAGGGCAAAAAAAAAAAGAATAATAATAGATGGAATATTTGAAGGAATAAAAACAAACAATAAAATAGACATGCAGTTCTTTTTGTTTTTACATTATGAAAACTCTAACTATGAAGAAATATTTGTTTTTTTTACCTCTGTCTGTCACGATGACAATGACGACAACAAGAGACGAAGATAAACGGAAGAGCAAAACACAAGACAAAGGAGATGAAGATGGGATGAAGAAGAAGAACTTGCCAATAAAAAAGAAGATGAAAAAGAAGTTCCGCGGAGTAATTTTGAAAAAGGAAAGAAAAAACTCACTTTACTTTTTATTTTTGTTGTGGAAAAAAGATTAAAATTTTTAAAAATACCCATCACGCTGTTGATTAGTAGAATATTTGACTCGCCTACTACTAGTATACACTAGTATATACGTGAAGGACTAATTTTGTTATTGTTGACTATTTTGGGAAGACTATACAATTTGACGTTTTGATTCAGCAGTGCAGAATCCCTCTTACTGGCGCAACCTCTTTCTCCCCCTCTTCGCCTTCCCATCATGATGATGAACATGAACTACTCAACCCTTCCAACTGTTTCCATACCATATGCCCTACTAAAGGTTATTAATATTTTTGAAAGAACAATAATTCTGAAATTCTTCATTTTTGCAATTCAATTTGTCAAATGTTTATCTGCTTGTTTGTGGATCAAATAGGACAAAAATGCTGATTTATCAGCAAAAATAGAACAAGGTTTTGGCCCAAATGGTCTTGGAATTCTATCCATATCGGAGGTAACGTTTCTCTGCCTCCAATATCTTACATCTTCGTGTCAAACTTACTTTTCTTCTGCTATTTGTTTTACTTCTCTACTACGTTATTAGTGCCTAACCAGTTAGTAAGTTTTCTAATTCACTTAGAAAATATTCGATTTTGACTATTGTAAAATACTTGATGGAGCGCCAAAGTTGTGGCCTAATGGTTGATGAAATGGTTGAGAGCCGTGAGGTCTCATGTTCAAATGCCAGTTAAGACAAAAGAACACCAGGTGATTCTTCTCATTTGTGTTACTCTTGGTGAATAGAGTTACTGTTATGTGTTACTGGTGGGAGGTGGCATGTATCTCTCAAAACTAATGGCGCAGAAAGGTTGGCCCGGAGCCCTGGTTATCCAAAAAAAAGATACTTGATGGATTGCTTCATTGTCTATGCTTTAAGGAGTTTGTTAACGGCAGGAACTTTTCTTCTGGTTGAATTTCAATTGTTTATTCTTGTGTGTAAGTTTTTATGGAAATTAAGTAATGTGTTTGCCCTTCAGTATCTTTTAAATTCATATCTATATATACCCAGTACCTACACACATTCTGACATAAATAGTAACACTCCTGTAGTTGGCATATGACTGCTCTTTCATTTATGTGCTGGAAATGATTGGTGATAAAAGCATTTGTCTTGACATGTTATCAGAAAATATTTAAGTTGTTAGTTAGTGTGGGAGGAGCTGTTTTGTCCCTAAATTGGGAACTCTTCAAAGTTTTGTTAATATATATTGTCAAACATGACGCATCTGTTGCTATTTTTGCGTCAAAGGGAAAGGATAAACTAACCAGTTGGTCATTGTAAGAGAGTCAATTTCAGAAACATAATTAACACGGAAAGGTGAATCTGGCCTAACCAATTCAATATCTAGACAGATTCAAAATCTGAATATCGTAAGATCTGGGCATCTTGTAGAAGTTGGTCGTAGTCTCATAAAGACCAGCTTTGAAGTTCCTGAAAATTGTTGATTATAAGAAGTGCGTATTGTATCTGTTTCATGTTCACAACATGACTATGAATTTACTTTGCTTCATACCTCTTTTGTTTTGACTATATTCTCTAGGTTCCTGGTTATTCATTGTGGCGACAGAATCTTCTCCACCTTGGACCCAGGTACAAAATTTCATATATCAAATATTATCTGTAGATCAAAGATAGGTAGACACATGAAAAGTGTATCTGTTTATAGGAAATATATTAGCTAACTGTTCATATAATCAATGTCTTTTTCAAAAGGTTAGCCAACCTTCCTGAAGATGTGAAGAGGGAGCTTGAAGACCCTAATAGCAGGTGAGCCATAATCTAATGCTATATTTGTGTTTCTTTAATCTTGAATATCACCAGCTTCTTGCTATCGGTTTAGAACTCCAAACATATCTTTTTCTTGATAGGGTTATGCGATTATGCTTATGTGCGTTCATTTATTTTTATTTGACCACATCTTCAGAAAATTTTTGGCAATGGTGTTTAGGTACAACTTTGGTTGGAGTCATGGAAAAGAAAAGCTTGAATCCGGAAAGCTAGGTAAACTCCTATTCAAATTTAACTATTTTGTTGTTTCATTCAGCAAATAGCTTAGCATCATATGCATACCATAGTACTCAAAGTAATAACAACACCAACAACAACACCAACAACAACATATCTAGTAGAATCCCACAAGTGGGGTTCGGGGAGGGTAAAATGTACATAGACTTTACCACTACCTCATAGAGATAGAGAGATTGTTTTTGGTAGACCCTTGTCTCAAAAATATCAGGCCCCAGAAGCAAAAGATACTAGATATAAAGTGAAAAGCAAAAGATAATATATAAATGCAATAAAAGTAATACATATAAGATGGACAATAACAACACCAGATATAAATACATGATTAATCCTACTAACCTACTATATCATAAGTCCAGACATTATCCTACCCTTCTAGCCTATTAGCCTTCTGCCCTCATACACGACCTCCACTCCTTTCTATCTAAGGTTATATTCTTGGTGAGATAAAGTTGCACCATATCCTGTTTAATCACCTCTCCCAATAGTTTTTCGGTCTATGTCTACCCCTCTGCGTAGCCCTTAAATCCAGCCTCTCGGATCTAATAGGAGCATTGACACTTCTTCTCTGCACATGGCCAAACCATCGTAGTCTCGCTTCCCTCATCTTATTTGTAATAGAGGCCACTCCTAACTTCTCCCAAATGGTCTCATTTCTAATTTTATCACTTTTGGTATGCCCACATATCCACCTCAACATCCTCGTTTCTGCAACCTGCACCATCTAAATATGTGAATATTTGACTGGACAACACTCTATCCCATATAGCAATGATGGTCTAACTATCGCTCTGTAAAACCTACCTTTAAGTTTAGGTGATGTCTTTTTATCACACAATACTACAGAGGCAAACCTCCACTTCATTCATCCTTCCTCAATACGATGTGTGATATCGTCATCGATATCACCGCTACCCTAGATGATGACCAAGATATTTAAAGCTTTTTCTCTTGGGGATAGATTGAGTGGCAAGCTTTACCTCAATGTCTGATTCATCCCTCGCAATGCTGAATTTGCACTCCAAGTATTCTGTCTTGGTCTTGCTCCCTTTGAAACCTTTGGATTCCAAAGTATTCGAACCTTCAACCTATCATTAACTTTATCCCGAGTCTTATTAATCAGTACTATGTCATCTGCAAATAACATACACAAAGGAACCTCCTCTTGAATAGATTGTGACAATCAGCTAACAAGGTGTGATTTCTAATGAATATGAACTCATCTTTTAGTCAAAGACTATAAGGGATTTGAGTATATAAGAATAATGTTGAATAAGGTTTATTAGTAATGCTTGCATTAGTGATGTTGGTATTAGAAGGTGTTTGGATTAGCTTTTTCAAGTGACTTAAAAGTCAAAAGTTCAAACCCCACTGGGTGCAAACAATTTCTCCCCTTCAATTGACTTGAGCCTTGGGATTTGCTCACTTTCAAGGTCTCAAGTTCAAACCCCACTGGGTTCTAACAATTTCTGAGGGCCATTAGACTGGGTAAAACCTGAATTAACCGTGGTGCGCTTGCGGAAAACTCCTTGCCGAGGGCCTGTGCACCCTGGGATTAGTTGGGGCTCAAAAAGACTTGGACACCCGGTGCAAATCAAAAAAAAAAAAAGTCAAAAGTCAAAAGCCAAAAAAAGGTAGTTATCTACTTTTGACTTTGGCCCTTTTTTTGGTACTTTCAAGCCTAAAGTAAGTGCTTAAAAGTACTATGTCTTTGTCAAACACCTCTAAAAATTAGAAAGTGCTTAAAAGCTAAAAGCATCTAAAGTAAACCTATCCAAATATCCTCTTAGTTATGCTGTCATTATTTCATTACACTGTTTGATTTGATGCATTAGAAATTACAAGTCATGCATAACTTCTATAAAATTTTTTGCATTGAACGTTTTCAAGAGTTGATTGAAGCTATAGATTTAAGAGGACATTTTCCCTCCATCCATAACCTCTTTCTCTTTACTACTTCCTAAGATTGTAGAACACCTTTTCTGGTGACTTTTGTACTCGAATTTCTTTCTTAGTCATGGGGGAAAATAGGATTTAGTTCAACGCTGGTTTCAAGTTGTTCGATATTACCAGATGGACTACTGGCGAGGAAGCCTGGTTTGACCAGGTGAAGTGAAGTGAAGTGGAAACATGATAAGAAGAATAACTCTCAACAGAAAAGTGATGGCCTGGATTTGTTTTGTACTGAAAGAAGCCTCAAACGACGACAAGACTTTGGTGAGGAGATGGAGAATGAAGGACCAAATGGCAGAGTATTTTAGCACAAGGAAATTTAGTGCTCTTGGAAGATTTATGAGTCTTTTGTCTCTTAAAAAAGCAGACAGAGCAGTAGTTATACCGCCAGAAGCATTCAATGCTGATTGGACAGACGTTGCACTCAAGATAACAAACTTCATTAATTACTCACCACTAAGAACATTTGAAGCTCTTCACAGAATGGTTGATACTAACCTTTCTTTTACCAAGGTCATTGAGGACAACAAATGGCAGTCATGTACCCTTGAAGTTCTAGAAAGTAAAAGGCAGAAGGCTCCCACTACTGCTACAATTGAGTATGGCAGAGGTTTGCTTGGAAGATGTATCATAGGAAACTTCGGCAATCTTGGCTCCAAGAATCCTACCTTCTCCGAGATTAGGAAATGGACATCGTCAACTTGGAAGTAAGCTTTTGGGTTAACATTTACGAGATGATAGACAATACCTTCCTTTTTGAGTTCCCTAATAGGAATATAGCTGAGCAGACACTTCAAGGAGGGTGGACCGAGAAGAAATCTAAGGTTCGATTGGAATGGTGGAACTCTATAGCTGGGTGCATACTGGTGGTGCAAAAGAGCAAAACAACTTGGATCAGAGTGATTGGGCAATCTCTTCACTTATGGTCGCATCAAATTTTTCAACATATTGGAGACCTCTATGGTGGCTGGAAATCAACAGAGGCAAAGACTAAATTGAACAATCACATGGCATGGGCTCGAATTGAAGTAAATGGGGATGGTCGGAATGTTCCAAGTGAAGTTACTATCTTGAAAGAGCGTCTAAATTTCTCTATCGCGATTTGGGTAGAAAGAAAACCTAGCTTTGGAAAAGCTCCGGCAGCGATTCTGACGCCTGGAGATGGAAAACCCAATAGCACAATGAAGAACTTTGTCCAGTGATCCTTAGAGTCCTACAAGGTGATAGACTCCGCTAGACAGGTGATAGCTTTTGACTGAAGGAGTGTGGATCACGTGGTTGAGGTTTTTTTAAAATTTGAAACCCCATTTCGGGTCATGTGAGGATCATGGAAATTATTGGAGAGATACATTGCATTCTTTTGGCATCTTGTAGTAATAGTTGTATTGGGCCTGACCCAACCCAAGTTATTTACAACAAAATTGTGGAGAAGCCCGTTAATGAAAGAAGGGACATGTCACTAGTGGAACTCATGTCGAGCAAGCCTCTTTCAATTTAGTCAAATAACATATCCGACACTTTGCTAACTCATAGCAAAGACTCATGCTACCGGTACTTAGAAGAAGGATGAAGCTTCATTGATAAGGGGAAAAGAGACAAGAAAGCGGAGGATCCATTCCAGGAACAAAACAATTTTCAATTATTGATTCATCAATCAACGGGGATCTCTGGGAAGTAGAACATGTATCTCCAATACAAGCAGAGCAAAATGAAGCAGTTTTGGAAAAGAAGTCGGAAGCATATGACTGGGTTAGACAAAATTTGCTAAAACTTAGTAAGATGTTCGGAATCGATTTTAAATGCCACAAGAAGGAACCTGTCACAGATATCAAGAAAGTCAGAAGCAAAGGCTAGCTAGAGTTGAAAAATCTAATCACCTTTGATGTAAAATTCAGAAGTGGTAGAGGCAGATCGAAGGGGAAGGGGAAGACTCAGACTGACCAATGAAGCTTAAACTAGTTTCATGGAACATGGTGTGACTGAATGATTAGGGAAGAAAAGAATCATCAAGAGCCAACTTTTCTTTTTTGAAAATGGTAATTGTTTCTATTATCCATAAAACAGTGCATAGGTTGTACCGAAAATCATATTTACATGAGAAACTCTAAACACTCCCTATATGAGTCTAAGACATCAATGAGAAAGATAGTATCATTAGAGTACATTTGATTACACCAAAAACATAAGACTCTGAATGCAGTTCAGTTGGACTTGTTGCATACTACTCTCCCTATTCTCAAAAACTGTAAGGTTCCTCTCGTTCCATATTGTCCACCAAATAGTGGCAGGGATAATTCTCCAATTGCTTTTATTTTTTGCTTGTATCCTGACTTCTTCCCAACTGTATAGAGCCTCTGAAATTCTACTAGGCATGGACGAGGAGATGTTTTTGAGTCTCAAGAACAAATTCCACAACTGGCTAGTGATCTTGCATTGGATGAACAAATGATTGACAGTTTCTGCAGTTTTCCCATAGAAAAACCATCTAGAGCAGAGTGGAATTCTCCTCTTCATTAAATTTTCCTGTGTCAGTACTGCTTCCTTAGCTAGTAACCACACAAAGCAAGCTATTTTGTAGGGGATTTTGGCTCTCTACATAGGTTTCCAGGGCCATTTGATTAACTGCAAATTTTGATGGTTCAGCTTCCTGTATGCTGCACCTAGTTTAAAATTGAGAGACGTATTAAAAACACCCGCGAACTTGACACGAGTTATAAGTTCTGTCCCTAAACTATTGATATGCTTAAAAATACCCCCAACTTGGCGAACTAAGCTTAAATACACCCCTCCTGTTTCATACCCAAAAAATGTGTCATTCACGTGCTACATGTGGCTTAAAAACACCTCACAACTTGGCGAACTAAGCTTAAATACACCCCTTGTATTATATATATAAAAGAAATTGTAAGGTATGTGGTAGATACCATGAAAAGATTGGATAAACAATAAATTAAAATTATTAAATAATAAATAAAGTAAAAAATGAGATGATATTATTAAAGTAACGACGCAACCACACCAAATCGGTCGTTACATAAAATGGGTCTTTTCGTCGTTACCTATCAGTGGATTTAAACGATACGATACAATGGAATCTAAGTAACAATCAAAACAAACATTGTACTTATGTTAACAATACATTACAATACAATGGGTAACAACCATCTAAACAAGGGGTAAGTGAAATATATGGAGTATGACCGTGTCATTCATATACAGATCATTTTGAATCTGTTATTAGTACAATGTTAAGTTTCTATTTGGACTAGCTTGTACTAAATCTAATTTTATGTTCCTAATTAGTAAATGCTTATCTTAATTGTCCATGTTGCTTTTACTAACTTTATTTATTTTTTAATGCTGCACTTAAAACATATGAGTAATGGCAATGGCGGCACAAATCTTTGATGTTTGAACTAGAGTGCTACCTAACAACAACAACAACATACCTGGTGGAATCCCACAAGTGGAGTCTGGGGAGGGTAGAATGTACACAGACCTTACCACAACCTCATAGATGTAGAGAGGTGGTTTAGTGGCAGTGGGTGGCAAGATGGCTTTCTGCCAGGTCATTGAACTTAGAGTAGGAAATTCCAGTGAAAGCTTCATCCTAAGAAGACCGAAGAAGAGCAAGAACATCGGGCATTATCTCACCCCGAATGGGAAGAATATCATTTTCATAGTTGTGCAAAGGACTGGAGATAGAATTACAGATATGCCGATCTTCTGGTTAATACCCAAGGGGCTACAAGACTCAAAGAAGGAGGAACCCTTAGCCAGTCGTCTAACCAGTAAAACCAGTGGAAAGAGTGCAAAACCCAGTCCCGACCTGTCTCGACTCGACGAATCGACTTCTGATATTTCTAGTTGCCCATGAGCATCATGGCATAGGTAAAAGGGAATGAGGAGGCAAGCCCCCCCATCTTCTGCATATCTTGCTCATTCGACATGGCATGAATCATCGGACATGCACTCAAGAATAGTAATGCTTTGAAAAAGGCGTAATTTATTAGTTGAAAGACACTAATCGAATAGTTAGAGATGCCGCAAGCAAAGATCATATAGCCTAATTGACTGCAAGACTTTTGAATTGCGAGGTACCATTACGAGCTCAATATATACGAGTGTTATTTCGTGAAATAACTCAAATTTCAAATCATTCACTTGCTTTAACTACTCATGCTATGGATATAGGAGCATCAACTTCATTCCTGTGGGCTTTTGAGAAGCGGGAGAAATTGTTGGAATTCTATGAAAGGGTCTTGGGAGCCAGGATGTATGCCAGTTTCATACGACCAGGTGGAGTGGCATAAGATATGCCTCTTGGCTTATGTATAGATATTGATTCATTCACACAACAATTTGCTTCTCGTGTCGACGAATTAGAAGAGATGTCAACCGGCATCTGGAAACAACGATTAATGGATATTGGTACTGTCACTGCACAACAAGCAAAGGATTGGGGATTCAGTGGTGTAATATTAAGAGGTTTTGGGGTATGCTGGGATTTGCGCAAAGGTCACCTTTGGATATTGTTGTGACGCTTTGGTTACGAAGGTTCCTTACCCTTATGCACGAATTATTGAATAGGCCATCTTCCTATCAAGGTTAAGAAGTCAACTGAGCATCTCAGCGACGAGATTGAATACCCGGATTGAATCAGAGTTCACGCTGTCCGCCCTGAACAAAAGAGGCATGGGCCACAGGTCGCACATAAGCCGCCAGGTCGCACATAAGCCGCCAGGTCGCACGACATCGATTATACAAGTTCGTAAGAGGGATGGACGAGTAGAATGAGGGAAAGCGGTTGATCGACAAAAAAGAATAGTAGCCTCCCTAGAACCTGGCAAAGTAATTATCAACGAATTCCCGAGCAAATGTCAAAGTAGGCTGTGGCTTATAAATAGGAAGATAAGGCGTTAGCAGACCCACTTGACAGGACCTTCCTTTGCTCTATCTAACTTGGCATGCGCTCCTTTCAGCCTTGCGAGAACGTATTTGAACACGCGCACTACCCATATCGGTACTAGAAGCCCCCAGAGCAGGCATGGAAGACTATGAGCCCCACCGCTTAGTTGGTAGAGCTTCGCTCTTGCAATTGAGTCGTTGCAATTACAGGTTGGATGTCTAATTGTCTAGGCGGTAATGATAGTATCTTGTACGTGAATCTGTGGCTCACTTTTCTAAGTAATGGGGAAGAGGACCGAAACGTGCCACTAAAAGAGTTTAGTGAGACAAAGATGGGCCCCTTCCTGTGGCAGGACTTGCCGAGAGACTTCGAGGCCTAAAATGCCCATTTTGAAAACAAAAGAATCGTTTTTTTTAATCTCAAAATTTCTTAGTTTGTGGAAAATTGCTAACATGCTAAGACTCTAACTCCTACTAGGCGTCTGGTTGCTCGGGCCATTGTACCTTTGGATTATGGTATAGTATTATCAGATCCGAACATAGGACTACTTTATTTGTTTGCCATATCTTTGCTAGGTGTTTATGGAATTATTATAGTAGGTTGGTCTAGTAATTAGGAGGTCGCCCTTTCCCTAAATATCTTGGGAAGCGAAGAGGACAGGTTTGAAACTCATTCGGGAATCTTCTCTTGAAGGTAGGCATTTCCCCAAGGCACTGATTTGAACCCCCTTTCCATATCTCGAAGAAGGTATGCAAACAAGTCATCTGTGCTAATAAGTTCCTGCTTTTTTTTATAGGTAAGACATGGGGCAATAAGCCCGCTTTCACTCCCGTCTCCGAGTTCAATGGGTAAGGTAGGTTTAGCACGCTGACTCTCTCATCACTGACTGGACAAAACCAAACGAATCAGAGCGGATCCAATTCATTGGCAAATGAAAAATCTATCATTTTTTAACACACAGAAAAAAAACCTAGAAAAGAGGAAGAGTCACAAGACAAGAGAGCTATAGGTAAGCAAGTAAGAAGGATAGGTGCAAAAAAAAAAAACCCAAGGCAAGTGGCCCAAGGGCCACTTGATTGTAAAGGAGAGGGGCAAATTACATATTCATATCCACAATAAAAGAACTAGTGAGACTCCCCTTCTTTTGATATTCCCCATCCAAAATTCAGAATAAACTAGATATGGCAAAACGGAAGGAAAGGAAACAGAAAGAGCGACTGATAATGAAAAGCACATGATAGTATGTAAATATGATAAAACTAACACATATAAGACAAATAATGACAACACATGATATAAAGACACTGCAAATCCTACTACCCTACTATATCCCACGGCTTAGACATCAACCTAACCCTACTAACCTATTAGCCTGCTGTTCTAACTCGCGACCTCCACTCCTTCTAAGGTTTTGTCCTCGGTGAGATCAAGTTTCAACCTATCTTGTCTGATCACCTCCCCCCAATACTTCTTCGGTCTACCTCTACTCCTCCGTGTAACTCCTAAATCCAACCTCTCGCACCTCCTAACAGGAGCATAAGTACTTATTCGCACGTGTCCAAACCATCGCAGTCTCGCTTTCCTCATCTTGTCAACCACAAGGGCCACCTCTAGCTATCTAAGCAAGGAGAAATGTCCAACCTGCAGTGCACCTAGCTTCTGGACTTTGTGCCTCAAGTGGTCCTTTAACGACATTGGAAATTATTAAGTTACACAATATTCAGCAGTTTATAGAATAACATCTACTAAACCCATGAAGGGAATGATTTGCTAAAACTGGTATCTAAAGCTACTTGTAGATGTCTTCCTCTCCATGATGTTCTCATATTACCCTCTGGTTCTATGTTCCCCTTGGCTAGGAGGTCTCACAAATCATTCGAAAGGACTTCTGAAAGCCTTCGCCTCCGATGGGCTATAGAAGACGGATACTAGCTTTGTGAAATCCAGAAGAAATGAATTGCGAAGTTGTTTTATGGTCAAACTAGAAGTACCTGGGTCATTGTATAAACCCTATTAACAATGAGTATCATCTAACAAATGACAAGTAACAAGTAACTTATCAAACTACACGGAGACTGGAGGGGCAGGAAGTCAATTAGAGAATTTGGGATGAAATTGTTGAACTCCTATGATCACAAACTGTTGTTCCAACAGAATGGATGTGCCTGAAATTTTGGTTCTACCAGGTCACCACTCCATGAGCAGTTTGATTAAAAATTGTCAGAAAATGTGAGAACAGTGCAATTTTGGCATTTTATTCCCTTTATTTTCGTGCTTCTATTTGTCCTCATGAAAGTTGTAACCTTGATGCCTTTGGTATTCAAAGTAAACGGAACATTCTCTGCATATTTGTTTGAACAGAAGTTAAGAAACTCATAATTTGTTTTACTTATTCAAGTTGCCATGAGTGTATTTTGGGGTTAGATTAAAAGAACACGGGATTCATGAGGACATGACCTTAGATAGAAAGGAGTGGAGGTCGCGAATTAGAGTAGTAGGCTAATTAGTTGGTAGGCTTAAGTGGATGTTTGGCCTTGGGGTATGGTAGGGTAGCAGGAGTAGTCGCGTTTATATCATGTGTTGTCATTATCAGTTGTATGGGTGTTAAATTTATCATATTTACATATTGTAATGTGTTTGCTTATTAGTCGCCCTTTCTATTCCCTCTCCTTTCCTTTTTGTCATATCTAGTTTATTCTACTTGTGGGTTTTTGAGATGAGGGTTTCCAGAAACAACCTCTCTACTTCTAGGAGGTAGTGGTAAGGTCTGCATACATTCTACCCTCCCCAGACCCCACTTGTGGGATTCCACTGGGTATGTTGTTGTTGTTATATTAAAAGAACACGGGATTGACAATTCAATTGGGACAAAAAAGCTCTAATAAACTGTTGCTGCACAATGGTTGCATTTAGGGTGCAACACATTTGCAGTGATACATCTAGAAAAAATTACCAACTTTCATTCATTACAAAGAGGTTCTTTGCAAAATAAAATTGCGCATTCTCTGCATATTTGTTTGAACACAAGGTTAAGAAACTCAAAGTTTTACTTATTCAAGTTGTCGTATGATTTATTATTGATTTTTGGCTTAGAATATAAGAACATGATATTTGTTAGAATAGGAATAGGAACAAGAAATAATATCTACAATCTTATTTAAAGTAGGAATAGGAATAATAATAGTATATAGAATCCTACTTGGAAAAGGATTGTATAGTAGTATCCTAGTTGGAAAAGGAATCTAATATACAACAACATACCAGTGGAATCCCACAAATGGGGTCTGGGGAGGGTAAAGTGCACGCAGACCTTACCACTATCTCATAGAAGTAGAGAGGCTGTTTCCTAGGAACTCTCGTCTCAAAAACCCATAAGTAGAATAAACTAGATATGACAAAAAGGAAAGGAAAAGAAAGGGAACAGAAAGAACGACTAATATGAAAGCACATGAGAGTATGCAAATATGATAAAGCAAAGACATATACGATAGATAATGCACATGATAAAAAACACGACTACTCCTGCTACCCTATTATACCCCAAGGCTAGACATCCACCTAACCTTACCAACCAATTAGTCTCCTTCTCTAATTTGCGACCTCCACTCCTTTCTAAGGTCTTATCCTTAGTGAAATCAAATTTCGCCATATCTTGTCTGATCACCTCTCTCCAATACTTCTTCGGTCTACCTCTACCCCTCCGTGTAACTCCCAAAACCAACCTCTCGCACCTCCAAACAGGAGCATCGGTACTCCTTCTCTACACATGTCCAAACCATCATAGTATCGCTTGCCTCATCTTATTAACCACAGGGGCCACTTCTAGCTTCTCTCGAATGGTCTCATTCCTAATCTTATCACTCCTGGTGTGACCACACCCATCTCAACATCCTCATCTCTGCGACATGCATCTTCTAAACATGTGAATTTTTTATTGGCTACACTCCACCTATATAGCAAAGATGGTCTAACCACCATTTTGTAGCACTTACCTTTGAGTTTGGATGGTATCTTCTTGTCACAAAATACTCTAGAGGCCAGCCTTCATTTAGTCCATCTTGCCCCAATACAATGTGTGACATCATTGTCGATATCACCACTACTCTGGATGATAGAACCCAGATACTCAAAGTTTTCCCTCTTGGGGATAGGTTGAGTGGAAAGCCTCACATTAATGTCTGCTTCATCCCTCGCAACACTGAATTTGCACTCCAAGTATTTTGTTTTGGTCCTGCTCAGTTTGAATCCTTTGGACTCCAAGGTGTGTCTCCAAGCCTCCAACCTATCATTAACTTTAGTCCGAGCCTCATCAATCAGTACTATGTCATTTGCAAATAGCATATATCATGGAACCTCCTCCTAGATAGATTACGTTAGCTCATCCATCACCAAGGCAAACAGGAAAGGGCTCAACGCAAATCCTTGATGAAGTCCCATTTCAATAGGAAAATACTCTGAGTCTCCTCCCATCGTTCTTACCCGAGTTGTGGCTCCATCATACATGTCCTTTATCGACCTGATATATGCCATTGGGACATATATAGTATCTATAAATAGGGTCTCAATGTAATAATGTAGAGACAACAATTCAATAATATTCTTCTGGATGATGGACCCCAGATACTTAAAGTTTTTCCTCTTGGGGATAGGTTGAGTGGCAACAGAAAGGGCCCAACACAGATCCTTGATGGAGTCCCATCCAGCCACTACACTGGATGATGGACCGCAGATACTTAAAGTTTTCCCTCTTGGGGATAGGTTGAGTGGCAAACCTCACATCAATGTTTGCTTCATCCCTCGCAACACTGAATTTGCACTCCAAGTATTCTGTTTTGGTCTTGCTCAGTTTGAATCCTTTGGACTCCAAGGTATGTCTCCAAGCCTCCAACCTATCATTAACTTTAGTCCGAGCCTCATCAATCAATACTATGTCTTCTGCAAATAGCATACACCATCGAACCTCCTCCTAGATAGATCACATAAGCTCATCCATCACCGAGGCAAACAAGAAAAGGCTCAACACAGCCCCTTGATGGAGTCCCATCTCAACAGGAAAATACTCCGAGTCTCCTCCCACCGTTCTTACCGAGTTGTGGCTCCATCATACATGTCCTTTATCGCCCTGATAGATGCCATTGGGACATATATAGTATCTATAAATAGGGTCTCAATGTAATAATGTAAAGACAACAATTCAATAATATTCTTCTCCAATATTTCTCACATGGTATTAGAGTTTCTACGGTCTTGGTAGAAAATCAAAGAGCTTCCGCTGTTGGCGGGCGATTATGACCATGTATGCTGTCCGTCTGGCCAATGATTGTGTTAAAAAGAGTTGGGTCACTGAGTATCTTTTTGGTGACTATTTTCTTATTTCTAATTTGCATAACACCCTGCATCTTTTCAATTACTTTTTCATATCCGACTTGTGTAGCACTGTGCCGTTTTTCTAGTGACTACTTTTTGTTCTTATTCAATTTGCACAACACCTTGCCATCTTTTCGATGACTACTTTTTTTTGTTTATTCAATTTGCGTAGCACCGTGCCATCTTTTTAGTGACTACTTTCTTATTTGTGTTGGGTCGTATCATCATTCCAACCCTATCCGTACAATTTCTCTTTTTCAATAGGGTCGTGTCGTCAATATGATCCTACCTATATAATTTTTATTTTTTAGTAGGGTTGTGCTGTCATTTCAACCCTACCCATATAATTCTTTCATTGTAGGTTCGTGCCATCATTCCAACCCTACCTATATAACTTTATTTCTCGAATTGTGATCACTTTCAACCATCAAATCTAATAATTCAATACATGACATTTTTATCAATTGGACAGTAAGAATGTTTTTTGCATAATGGTCTCAAGGAAAAAGTCTATGTAGAGAAATCACCTAGTTTTGTTACTTAGGGGGAGTCATGTAGACTTGTATGTCAATTGTGTAGGTCACTCTATGATCTAAAACAATCTGCACTGTTTTTCAGGGATTTATCACTCTGTGTTTTATCGGCATTATGTATCACATTCTGTTTTTCATGAGAAAACCAAGCACATTGAGATTGACTGACATTATGCATCAAATTCAGTATTTCATGAGAAGACTAAGCACATTGAGATTGATTGTTAATTTTGTGATGTGGAGTGATCAACTTGCAGATATTTTATCTAGCTTTTTCATCGGTCGTTATATTAATTACATTTGTAACTAGCTAGTTACATATGACTTACATGCACTAGCTTGAGGGGGAGTGTTAGAATAGAAATAGGAACAAGAATAACATCTACAATCCTACTTAAAATATGAATAAAATCCTACATGGAAAAAGATCGTATTATAGTATCCTAGTTGAAAAAGGAATCTAATATAGTATCTATAAATAGGGACTCAATGTAATAATGTAGAGACAACAATTCGATAATATTGTTCTTCAATATTTCTCACATTATTAATAATTCAATTTTGCATGCTTGAAAAATAGTTTGAATAAATTGTTCCTGCACAATGGTTGCATTTAGGATGCAGCAGATTTGCTGTGATGCATCTAGAAAAAGTTACCAACACTCGCTGATTACAAAGACATTTCTTCATCTTCACTATTCTCACGATGCCTAGTCCAAACCTATGAACTCCCATCATGGTTTGAAAGGGACCTATTATTGAACTAGAGAAGTGACAATTGCTATTAAGCTATTTGTCTACTATAACGTTGATATCTCTTTATTGTATATTACTTGTGCAAATATCTTGGTTTCACTTATTTAGCTTTTCCTCAAGCTTCCAAATTGTTGTCGTTTAAATATGTCATTTTGATGGATTTAAAATGTGTCATGGTTTCATTTCTGCAGATTTGCTGAAAGGATCTTTCTATGCAAATCCAATATTAGATGTACCTACGACAGAGAAATCCCTCATTGAGCGGTAAGTTTTTCACTGCTTCATTCGTAAAGAACTGAATGAATATAGTTTAGAATTGAGAGTTAAAGTGAAGTCTAAGTCACATTGATTAGGAAAGGAAGAAAGGGTTGGAGACCTGTATTTACTACTCTCTCGGTTTCACTTTATTTGTCATAGTTTGAATTGACGTAAAGTTTGATAAAGAAATGAGGACTTTTGAAACTTGTAGTTAAATATGCCATAACATTTTTGTGGCTATAAAACTTTTGAAACTCGTATCTTTATACATATCATAGCATTTGTATGGCTATAAAAGCTTCTCATTAAGAAAATAGGAGTAGGCCATTGTTTTTCTAATAGACTAATAAGGAAATAGTGCCAAATAAGGTGGAATGGAGGAACTACTTTTATGCGTTTGTTTTTGAATTGAGATGAACTGGACATGCATGCTTAATTTTCATGAAACTAAATTTTAGTTGTGTTGAAGGTATCCATCATATTGTGGGTCAAATATATGGCCTCATAAGGCTCTGCCAGAACTTGAAACAGGTACATACTAACACAATTTGTCTTATTTTTTCTTAGTTGGTGGGTTTAAAGCTTGTGCGCACATTAGATTTGCTAACTTAATTGATCCTACTCTATTTAGATCAGCGTTCACCTTTAAGAAAGCTTGTTAGCTTTGTATTGGCTCACACTCTGATCAGATACCAAGTAGATTTTTTGTCCTATAATATCTTGGTATTTACAAGGAATTAGATTACAGGGGAAGCTTATGAATGCTGCAAGTTATCTTTATTTTACTTAAGAGGGAAGAAAAAAATTTATTGTAGAAGTGGAGTAGTGGATTCTGTGTAAACTGTTATGGTTATGTAACATTTAGCAAGTACTTTTATCCTTTTAGGAAGGGCAATTATTTGGGATGGCATGAAAATACAAGTCATCATTCAATTTTTTATGGTTGAATACATATGTAGCCGCTAGTACTTGTTTGGATTTTCATTTAGACATTTGAACTAAGGGTTGTACCTATTTAGTACCTGAAGCCAAGCCAAAGTATGTCTATTAAACATAATTTGTTGATGTGGCGCAATGTTTATAACATTACACATGTGAAACACATTTTTTCACGTCCTCCCCTTCTCTCCCCTACCACCACTTGCACCACCATCCTTGACAACACACTGTCACATTGCCTCCCTTCTCCTCTTCTCCCCGCCACTACTGTCACTGCCATCCTTCATTACTTGCACCACAACTTCCTTTTCGCCTATCCCTCTCTGTCCATGCCGCCATTGTCACCACCATCCCTACCATCACCATCACTACTAGAATCTTCAAGACTCATTTGAAGAGCAGGAGTGTGTCAAATGCTAATACAACAATTTTTCACTCGTTAATGCAACCAACATCAACGACAATGTATCCAGTGTAATCCCACAAGTGGGATCTGGGGAGGGATGGAATGTATGCATCCTTACCCTACCTTGTGAAAGAAAAGATACCATTTCGGATAGACCTTTGACACAAGTAAAGCATATCAAAATCAGTAGAAAGGAAATACAGCAGATACAATAGTGAAATTAACAGGGAAAAGACATTTGTTCTAGCCTCAGTGGATAGGGTTTCTTAGTACATGTTGGTATGATGTGACATGAATATTGTAGAATTAGTCGAGATGCACTCAACTTGGCTTGGGCGTCAAGGTTATTATTAAAACAATAATAAAGAAAAGAAATAAGTAGTAAAAACAAATACTCCCTCCATCCCATTTTATGTAGCATTATTTGACTTGGCACGATATTTGAAAAAAGAAGGAAGATTTTTACCGCTTGTGGTCTAAAATAATTCTTAGATATTTGTGTGGTTGTAAATAATTTCATTGAGGATAATAGGAAAATTTTTAAGTTAAATTATTATTAAAATATTTCTAACTATAGTGAGGTGACATTTTTTTGGGATGAACTACAAAGAAAAGGGTGCCACATAAAATAGGGCGAATTAATACAATAACAAAAATGGCAACGTGTAATAATAAAATTGAAGTATTAAATTGTAGGGATGTACTAAATATACAACTGATAGGGGAAAGTGGATAATGCTCGACTAGGTATGATCTTTCTACCATAGTCATTGACTTCTATATCTTTCTATTTAGGGTCTTGCCCTTGGAATACTTTAGGTGTGCTATGTCTTGTCTAATATGCTCTTCTCAATACTTCTTTGGTCTACTTCTACCTCTCTTAAGATTCACCATAGCCAACCTCTCATACCTCTTCACTTTCTCGTTGGGACATCGATGCATCTCCTCTTAAAATTAGTTGTTATTGTTATCTAGATAATAATTTTTATCACTTGTCCTTATCATGTTGTAAGTTTTAGTCTCACATTGGTGGGTAACTTTTTATTCTTAGATTTTTTAAGCCTATATAAAGGCTTCTAGTTGTTGGTTAGAGTTATGTAGGTATTAGATTATGCAGGAATTAATTATGCAAGGTTTAGCTTTGAAATAGAGCTCTTGCTCGGGTATTTTAGGCCTCATTTTTTCATCAAGATTAAAATGTCTAAATTTTGATGCACATTCATATATGTATTAAGATTTAGAGGTCTAAATATGAATATTAAGATGTTGCATTGAGATCTAAATACTAAATTGTTAAGATTGTTTTTAACATCTGAATGTGTAAAATTTTTCTTTATTTAAAAAGTAATAATATAAAATTCAAATAAGATACCAAGTAGATCTAGTATTACATCAGTAAACTTTTAAAATATTTATATGATGGTGGTGGTGAGGATGACTGATCATGGTGATTGTGTGTGTTGATTTGGGATGATGTTGACCTGTGATGGTTGTTGTAGATAGTATGTTATGGTAAAGTGGTTGACAGTAGTGATTAACTATGGTTGTTGTTGGTAGCTGATAAAAAATTAGTTGACCGCTACACATGTGCCTCCTCAGTAAGAGACGTTGTTATCTCATGATTCTTTCGGTTATCTCAAACTATGATCCTTTTCTTTTGGTCATCTCAATATCTAAAACTTCCTATTTCATTTTCTTTTTGTTTGGGTGTGGGGATGTTATGCTTGATTGGGGTGTGAGAATTTGGGAATTGCAAAAGAGTGGATGAGAAAAAAAAGGAATACATAAATGTTGCCTTTAAAAAGCAACTTACATACTTGTATAACCTCAACTAGGTATCAGGACAGTACATACTCCTATCATGTTGCCGTCTGTCTTGTTCTAGAATGTTGCAACACTTTTCTGTGCCTCTGCAGTATTCTCATTCTATGATGCGTCAGAAACATTTAAATATACCAATTTTAGCAAGAATTTGGCTGTTGGAAATGGTAAAATATTTTTTTGTTCAGGATGTTACCACTGTTTATTTTGGAGAATCAGTTTGGATTCATGCCGGGGCGGTCGACTACTGAAGCAACTTATCTTGTTCGGAGATTAGTGGAGAAATATAGGGAACGAAAGAAGGACCTTCATATGGTGTTCATTGATCTCAAGAAGGCCTATGACAGTTCCAAGGGATGTTCTATCGAGGTGTCTAGAGGTGAAAGGTGTCCCAATGGCATATGTTAGGGCGATTAGGGACATGTATGACGGAGCCAAAATTCGGGTAAGAACGGTGGGAGGAGACTTAGAGTATTTTCCTATTGAGATGGGACTCCATCAAGGATCTGTGTTGAGCCCTTTCTTGTTTGCCTTAGTGATGGATAAGCTAACGCGATCTATCCAGGAGGAGGTTCCATGGTGTATGCTATTTGCAGATGACATAGTACTGATTGATGAGACTCGAACTAAAGTTAATGATAGGTTGGAAGCTTGGAGACACGCCTTGGAGTCCAAAGGATTCTAACTGAGAAGGACCAAAATAGAATACTTGGAGTGCAAATTCAGTTGTTGCAAGGGATGAAGCAGACATTGATGTAAGTCTTGCCACTCAACTGATCCCCAAGAGGGACTTTAAGTATCTGGAGTCCATCATCCAGAGTAGTGGCGATATCGACGATGATGTCACACATCGTATTGGGGCAGCATGGACTAAACCGAAGCTTGCCTCTGGAGTGTTGTATGACAAGAAGATACCACCTAAACTCAAAGGTAAGTTTTACAGAATGGTGGTTAGACCATCTTTGCTGTATGTGGTGGAGTGTTGGCCTATAAAAAATGCACATGTTCAGAAGATGCATGGCGCAGAGATGACGATGTTGAGATTGATGTGTGGTCACACCGGGAGTGATAAGATTAGGAATGAGACCATTCAGGAGAAGCTAGAGGTGACCCGTATGGCTGATAAGATGCGGGGAAGCGAGATTGCGATGGTTTGGACATGTGCAGAGAAGGAGTACCGATGATCCTGTTAGGAGGTATAAGAGGTTGGTTTTGGGAGTTACACGGAGGGGTAGAGGTAGACCGAAGAAGTATTGGGCGGAGGTGATCAGACAAGATATGACAAAACTTGATCTCACTTAGGATATGACCTTAGATAGAAAGAAGTGGAGGTCGCAAATTAGAGTAGCAGGCTAATTGATTGGCAGAGTTAGGTAGATGTCTGGCCTTGGGGTATAGTATGGTAGCTAGAGTAGTCGTGTTTTATATCATGTGGTGTTATTATGTGTCGTGATTGGTAGGGTTAGGTGGATGTCTGGCCTTGGGGTATAGTAGAGTAGCAGGAGTAGTCGTGTTTTATATCATGTGTTGTTATTATGTGTCATATGCGTTAATTTTAATGTCTTTACATACTGTGATGTGCTTTTCATTATTAATCGCTCTTTCTGCTCCCTTTCTTTTTTGTCATATCTAGTTTATTCTGCTTGTGGGTTATTGAGAAGAGGGTTTTAGGAAATAATCTCTCTACTTCTATGAGGTAGTGGTAAGGTCTGCGTACATTCTACTCTCCCCAAACCCTACTTGTGGGATTCCACTGGGTATGTTGTTGTTGTTGATGTTACCACTGCTGAGTTTTTCAACATTTACGTTTTGCTTCGCAGCCTTTAAAACTCTTGGAAAGCTAATACTGGATGTGGGATTGCTCTTAGCATATCACTGTGATCGCTACGGTGCGTCTTTTGTGCTATAATTGATGTCTATCGTGTTTTGAATGCTGACTTGCCTACTGAACCATGTTTTGCTTCTAAAAATAGAACCAAGTACTGGTGGTCCTTTGTTTATGTGTGGACAACACTCTTTAGCATGATTGAGATGATGTTTGATGACTGTGTATTGGCATTTTGACTGTCTTAAACAGTGAAGATCGAGATAGTTCTTTTAATATCCTAGTTGTAATTGAACAGAGAAGTAATATGACATTCTCGTTTGTAATTGATTCATTTTATGGGCAACTAATATAGTACGCACATGATGTGCGGAAAATATTTAAACAATTATTTTATGAAAAATATTTAAGGAGACTCAATAAACTTTTCAATTATAAGCATGCCACAAAATTTTCTCTTAGGTCTAAAATAATTAGCAACAATTGAATTTTCTGTTAATTTTTTTTAAGTGCATGATATAGGAAGTCATGCAATTTTATTCTTTTGCTAACATGTAGCTAAGTTCCTTTCGAATAAGTCAAACAATTACCAGTTATGACTCCATTGTTTTTTTCATTTATCCACACTCTGTATTTTTAGCACACTTGACATCATTTGGTACTAAAATTTTCGAACTGTAGAAAAAGGAAAATTAACCATTCAACTTTACTTTAAGTACTGCAGAATGTATAAACTTAAAAAAGTATCAATACTAGAAATAATTTAGAGTAATTACAAATCAAAAGATTAATATTTCACTTGAAAACGCCACCAAAAATTGATCTGTAGCTCAATGATAAAAATTGAAGAAATGATACTATGAACTTCCATATAATTATAACAAATCACACATATATTCTATATGAACAAAATTTCGCCACATCACATGAAACAAATCACATTAACTCCTTAGATAGTCATGGTTATTTTCTCCAACTCAACCAATCTCAATCTATATCCATTTTAGGGTATGCCAGTTTCATTATATAAACCAAGTATGAATATAAGTATGAATATTTTGCGGAATAGATAATTCTTTTAGCCTTCTTTAATCTTTGATCATTTGGACATACTTAGGCGAGTCTTAAGATTGTAAAACTTATACGTAGATAGCCAAAGTTCTGGGGATGTCCTTTGGAGGTGTCTGGAGGTGAAAGATGTTCCACTGGTGTACATTAGGGCAATAAAGTACATGTATGATAGAGCCAAAACTCTAGTAAGAACAGTGGGAGGAGACTTCAAGTATTTTCCTGTTGAGATGGGACTTCATCAAGAATCTGTACTGACCCCTTTTCTTTTTGCTTTAGTGATGGATGGGTTGACACGGTCTATTCAAAAGGAGTTTCCGTAGTGTATGCTATTTGCGGATAACATAGTATTGATTGATGTAACTCAGGATAAAGTTAATGATAGGTTGGAGGCTTGGAGACATATTCTGGAGTCAAAAGGGTTTAAATTGATCACAACCAAAACAGAATGTTTGGAATGTAGATTCAATGTTGCGGACATGGAAATGCGGCTTGCCACTCAACCTATTCCCAAGAGAGAAAGGTTTAAATATATTTGGTCCATCATCTAGAGTAGTGGTGATATCGATGATGATGTCACGCATCTCATTGGGACATGATGGATGAGATGGAGGCTTGCCTCTGGAGTATTGTGTGACGAAAAAATACTACTTAAATTTAAAGGTAAGTTATACAGAATGGTGGAAAGATTGTCTTCGCTATATGAGGTGGAGTGCTGTCCAGCCAAACATTTGCTTGTTCAGAAGATGCAAGTTGTAGAGATGAGGATATTGAAATACATGTGGACATAGTAGGTGTGATAAGATTAGGAATGAGGTTATTCGGAAGAAGGTAGAGTGAACGCCAAATGCTCCAACACTGAATTCTCCAATTAACAGCTGAGCCCTTTACCAAGTTTGTTAATGCGAACCTGGCAACACAGAGTTATGATAAAAGAGAGGACAAAGCTCCGATGAGAATCACAACCTCATTGATAGAAGTTTCCATCTTCCACCCAGAAGCTGAGTTACATGAGGAATCCATTATCAACAAACTTAGACCTAACGGGAAGGTCAATATACCTCCTACAACTTCACCTCCAATGCTGAATGCTCCAATTAACAAGGTGGAACAAACAGGGGAAGCCTTGGATAACCAGTTGATACCTCTAGAAGACCCCACCCTATTCAATTTAACGCTAGTAAGTGCAACAGAGAGGCCGAGGCAAAAACCTCTTCTTGGGTCCATCATAGCATTGTCAAATTGAGCAAAGAATTCTGGGCTCTTCTTGACGGTCTAGAAAAAGAAGCTGAAATCTACTCATCAAACTTGATGAGAGGAGGGTTTTTCCCAATGAGATAGCAATCAATAACCAGCAATTGGTACCAAAGGAAGTCAGGAATTTAATATACGAGATAAAATATAAGGATGGGTATCCTAGAAGCGTATCAAGGAAAGGGAGCAGACCACCCATCAGTAATCGGTGAGAGTCAAGATTCTATCTTGGAATGTTAGGGGGCTTAATGGAGCTGACAAAAGGAAGCTTATTAAGCAACTAATTCAGCATTGGGGAGCAAACATCTAGGTTCTTTTAGAAACACAACTGTATAGAGATGTTAAAGACTTGGTAGGAGAGTTGAACCGGATAGTCATGTTAAAGATTTGCTAGGAGAGTTATGGAGAAATAGATGGTTGAGGGAGGTGCATTTGGAGGCTAGAGGCAGCAGAGATGGCATACTCGTGCTGTGGGATATGAGGGGGGGGGGGGAGAGGAGGTAACTATTTGAAGTTGGTTGCCAAATGATCACTTTTAAACTCACAGGCATCAACCAAGACCTAACTTGGCTTCTCAGTGCTGTTTATGCAGACTGCAATAGGCTCATCAGAAGAGATCTTTGGGGTGAACTAACATCATGTGCAGCTAGCTGGAGGGGCTTTGGGTGATTTGTGGGGACTTTAATGTCACAAGATTTACAGCTGAAAGGTACACTGCAGCACGATATCAGGGGCCATGACTGAGTTCTCTTAGTGCATCAATAACCTGGAACTTGTAAACCCCCCTTTATTTGGAGGGACTTTCACTTGGAGGAGAGGGGAGAACAGAGTGTCTCCAGAATAGACAGGTTCCTGTACTCAGCTGACTGGGAAGACTCCTTCTCCCAAGCCAAGCAGACCCTACTTCCTGGATTGGGATCAAACCATAACCCCATCATCCTGTCATGTGGGGAGTGGGACTCCAAAAAGTCATAGTTTGAATTCGGAAGTCGGTGGATGGAGATGGAAGGTTTTAAAGATAAGGTGAAGAATTGGTGGAGCTCTTTTCCAAACACCGGCAGATCTGCCTTCATCTTGGTAAATAAACTCAAACTTCTCAAAGAAAAGCTTATGCGATGGAGTAAAAACAACAAGGTGAATTGCAAGCAGAAGAAAGAGGAGATCCTGATACAAATTAGCTCTTTCAAATCCATACATGAAGGAAGATCTCTCTGAGATGATGACCTAGGCCAAAAAATCAATCTAACCATGGAGTTTGAAGAGGTAGCAATTTAGCAAAGAGGGAGGAAATTGCTTGGAGGCGAAGGTCCAGAGTCGGATGGCTGAAAATGGAGACAAGAATACTAAATTCTTCCACAGAATGGCTAATGCTCATAAGAGATTTAATTCTATCGACACATTGAAAGTGGGAGATCTGAACATTACTGATCCAGAAGCGATCAAGAGAGCTATTCAGTGTTTTTATCTGTCACTTTGCAAGGAAACTGAAGAGTGGAGTCCTGAAATCACCATCTAGTATACACCAGTTATTTCACTCGAGGATCAAACATGGCTCCAAAGAAATTTTGATGAAGAAGAGATACTGGTAAGCATCAAATCATGTGCCATTGACAAGGCCCCCGGACCTGGTTTGCCAATGAACTTTTATCTCAACTTCTAGGATTTGTTTGCAAGATTTCTGTGATCGTCAGGTTTTTGAGAGAAGTTTGAATGCTACATATGTAGCACTTATTCTTAAAAAGGCAGGTGCAGCTGAATGATAGACTTCGGGCCAATTAGCCTAATATCCGGAGTCTACAAGATATTGGCCAAAACTCTAGCTGAAAGGATGAAAAGGGTAATAAGTAGCTTGGTCAATAGACCAAATGGCTTTCATCAACGGTGGACAAATAATGGATGCAGCTCTAATAGCGAGTGAGTGTGTTGATACAAGAATTAGGGGTGAAGTGGCTGGACTAATGTAAGCTGGACATTGAGAAAGCTTTTGATCGTGTCAATTGGAATTATCTCCCGGACATGCTTAGCCAAATGGGATTTGGAAGCAGATGACTAAAATGGATTGGTTTCCGCATTAAAACTGGTAGGTTTTCCATTCTCGTTAATGTAGAACCTATTGTTTTTTCTCCAGATGAAAGGGGCCTTAGGCAGGAGACCCACTCTCTCCATTCCTCTTCATCATTGCTATGGAAGGTTTGAGTTGTATGGTGAGAATTGCGCTATGAAATAGTTGGTTGAGGGGCTTAAAGATGAATAATGGAGGATCTTTGGAGTTGGAGATATATCCCATTCTCTCTATGTAGATGACACCATCATCTTTGGTGAAGTTGAAGCAGAGCAGGTCAAATACATTAGAGTGATACTAGTGGTCTTTGAAGCTGTCTCAGGTTTGAAAGTCAACTGGAGAAAGAGCAACCTATTTCCTATCAAAGAGGTGAGTAACATCCAGTCTTTGGCTGGCATCCTAGGACGTGGTGTGGAAAACCTACCTCCTATCTATTTAGGCATGCCACTAGGATTCAAGCACAACGAAGTGGTGATATGGGATAGCATCATTGAAAAGATAGTGAAGAGGTTGTCACAGTGGAAAGTTAAATATTTATCCCTTTTGGGAGAAGAGTCACTTTAATCAACTCTGTCTTAAACTCACTTTCTACATATGTGATGTCCCTTTTCCGTATCCTTCTAGTGTAGCCAAGAAACTTGACAGGCTTAGAAGAGACAGCTTATGGAAAGGCAACAAAGAGGCTGTGGATACAATCTGGTTAAATGGGAAGTGACATACTTGAGCAAAAGTCGAGGAGATTTGGACATTAGAAATTTAAAATCCCTGAACAAATGCCTACTAATGAAGTGGCTATGGAGATTCGACAAAGAAATACAACACTTTGGAGAGAGGTTATCACCCTCAAGTATGGCCAAAGTAGTCCCTGGGTTTCCAATAAGGTCATCAAC
Source organism: Solanum ossicruentum (assembly GCA_025774065.1). NCBI lineage: Eukaryota > Viridiplantae > Streptophyta > Magnoliopsida > Solanales > Solanaceae > Solanum > Solanum ossicruentum. The sequence goes on from JAOTQR010000079.1 coordinate 11,754,594, forward strand.
ACCTATGGAGTAGGAACCTAGAAATCAATCAGATCCTTACGGCCCAAGCTCCAAAGCAATACCTAAATCAAGGTGGAAAATGGCCTTAAAACAAAATTCTAGAGAGACAACTGGATTGGGAAAACTCTGTTGCAGGATTCTTTCGCTGATCTGTTGATCCTTAGTAACTATATAGAGACCACTGTTAATGAATGTTGGTCACCACAAGACTGGAACCTAACATTCAAAAGTAACCTTAATGATTGGGAAGTAGAAAGGGTGGCCAGTTTGCTGATTAAGAATTCGAATTCTAATTAGATAATATTTATTATTAATAGAATTTGAAGAATTGCTAGAAAACTTGAGGGGTACAACACAGGGCTTTGATTCCCTGAGATGGAAGCATTAAGATAGAAACTTTTCAGTGAACAGAATATACAAAAGGGAGAATAGCATAGCTCAAGGGGTGAACACGCAAAAGAAAATATGGAATAACCAAGTCCCCACCACAACAAAATGTTTCTCATGGTTGGTGGTCAAAAGGCTTGCCTCGTACATGAAGTTCTTCGAAAGAAAGGGAGAACAGTAGTAACCAAATGTTTTTTTGTGTAATGAAACTGGGAGACCAACAATCACCTCTTTCTACATTAGCAATGCTAAGTGACCAATTGTGAGGCTGCCAGTTGGCTTACTATGGAAGATTCTTTCCTCTTTTTAATAATATATTAATTTGATCTTTTTTTTCTTTGTTGATGTCATAACCTGTTTCTTTACTTTTCTGTCTTGCTTCTTACTTGTTCATGTGCTGGCTTCTTTGAATAAAGTAATGGTAAAAGATGTTACCTTCCTTGAATGCTGTAAATGTGTCCAGAGTCTCCATTTTTACTTTGATTCCTCCTGCAACAGATACGAGGAACAGTTTTCTTGAGCTGCTCATTTGGAACCTCTACAAAATTATTATGGTTGTAATTGAGCTTTATTACGAGAACTGTAATAATTACCCGATGGCCTAGATTTTGATATGTTTCTACTAGAGGTGGCAAATAGGCGGTTGGGCCAAAATTGAAGAAGTTAAAATGAGTTACATTGAATATCGGGTTGGGTCATGACCTAGCCAAAATTATTTTGGGCTAAATTGGGTTGGGTTAAATTGGGCTAAAAGTCGGGTTGGGTCATGGCCTGTCCAATTAACATGCTTATTCAAAGCAAAATTTCATAGCGATACAATACAATATTAAGTAGTAATACAACACGATATTAAGTACCAATAATAACACGACATTAAGTAGCAACACAACATAATATTACGTAACAATAATGATACTATATTAAGTAGCAATACAACATGATATTAAGTAGCAATAATAACATGTCAGGTTGCAAAAAAAGGGTTGAAATGAGAATATTATTGGGCTCGGCTCAAAATTATTTTAAAATGGGTTAAGTTGTATTGGGCTGAAAATTAGCCCAATTTTAAATCATACTGAACCCAACCCATAAAATTATGGGCAGGTTGTTTATGTGTGGGCTTATTTTGCCACCTGTAGTTTCTACCATCAAACCACTTTCCATTTTTAAAAGGAAACTGCTTTTGCTTCCTTATTTTTGTTGTGCTTTCTTTTAGTATGAACATTATTGTAGCTTAAGGTGATGAATTCCAATCACATTAGTTTATGCAACTAATGCAGCATCCAAAGAGATGGTGATGCTTGATGGTGAAGGCCTTGAACAAACACTTGTTCAATCTAGATGTCATAAAGGTCGTCTGCTTTACTATTTTCCAGCTCAGTATAGGTAATGGTCTTTCCCTCTCTCTTCTATGGGTACCTTTCATCAATTGTGTTGGTATTGCATTTCGGTTATCACATTATTTTGCTATTGTTATTGTTTTTTCTTATAGAATTTACATTGCCTTTCTTCTATTCTTTATCTATTGTTTTGTTCTTCTTTTACTTGGGTTTGATATATATTAGCTGACGGTCTTTAGGAAATAGCCTCTCTACCTCTACAAAGTAGTGGTAAGATTTACGTACACTCTCTCTTCCAACACCTCACTTTGTAGGATTTCACTGGATATGTTGTTGTAGGTATCTTTTATCAATATGGTGACTGAAAAGTCCAGTAGTATGATAGCCTTTTGAAAAATAAGAAAGGGAGGAATTGAGTGAAAAACTCAACTTGATTATTTTCTCAGGTCTTTCTAACATTCCATGTCAAGCCGGTGCATATCAAACATGTGAAAAATAATGGAGTCCTATTTATACACACTACATTACAATCATTTTCCACATTGGATAATATATACAAATCCTCTTCCTATTCCAACAGTTCCCCTCAAATTAGTGCATGCAAGTCATATGACCGAATTTGGTACATATGTAACCAATACGAGGGACTTGGTGAAAATATCTATAAGTTGTCACTTAATTTCACATATATTGTAACAATCTCTCTGTGGAGTATCTTCTCTCTAACAAAGTAACAGTCAGTCTTAGTGTACAAAACTGCTTATTTATATAAGTACTTTTATTAAAATACCGTTTTTAAAGAAGTGCTTTTGAGAAAAAGTAATTTGTGTTTGGCTAATTCATCTGAAAAGTGTTTTTGGTAAGCAAATTGTGTTTGACGAATCTTTTTAAAAAGTGCTTTTGAGATTTAAATTATGGAAAAAATCATTTATTAATGCACTTTTCGTAGATTATCTTATGGAGGTAAATTATTTTAAATCTGTTATTAAAATTTTAATTAATTTTTTTATTTAATTAAAAGAGATATATATTACAAATTCTCAATCAATATTATACATATATAAATCAAATAAAATATTAAATATTGATATAATATTAACATGATTTAAATATAATTAAAACATCAAGCCAAATATATTAAAAAATGATTCCATAATTTAAAACATAAAATAAAAGGAAAAAGGCTCAAATATGCCATCGAACTTTGAGGAAAGGCTCATTTATGCCATCCGTTAAAAGTTTGACTTATTTATGCCATTAGCGTTTGAGAAAAGGCTCCTCTATGCCATTATTTTTTAACTACGGTTTTTCAAAACCACTTAAATAACTTTAAACACTTTTAAATTAGAATTTTGGATCAAATGTAGTCTTTTTGGTAAGCAAAAGATGTCTGATGCGTATGAGATTAAAATGACCAGCTTTCTGCTACCCCATTCTACCGACTGTTGTCTGTACCAGCTTCAACTCTCGGCTCCTTTGTGATTACAGCCACATTAAGAAAGTGCTATAGGCAATTTGGGTCCGCAATTGCTGTTGTCATTTCATTTTCTTCCAAATGCTTTGTTGGTCCTTCCTTTGGCTTACATAGAGATACCTGCTAATTTGGTGAGAATCGATACTCGGAATAAATCCGAGGAATTGGAGTTCCTGTTAGGGTAAAAGAAGAACTCAACAATGATGGTGCATCAGGTGATGGGACTTCTTTACTAGAAGAAAGTGGCCAAATAGATAAAGATGAATCCATGGCCATGAAACTGAAGGAACAGGATGTAACAACAAACTGCATCAATGAAGATACAACTCCTTTGAGAATTCAGTTACCAGTGGAGGGGGGTCTGTGTAGTTACCGATACCTCATTCAACGACATATCCTGAAATTATGCCCAGTTTTTGGGGTAGATGTCAACGGCCGCGATGTAAAAGCTAAGGAATTATTCATGAAGATAGCCAGTAACCAGCAGTTGAATAAGGGAGCACAAGGCATTTAAGACGGGGGTAAATAAGCTAAAAGGACTAGAATTTTATGCAAAATTCTGGACCGATGGTTCAAGAAGCAGAGTTGGGGGTTACCTGGCAATACAAGGTCAATGAAGTAACAGTCTTGGAATGTTAGGGGGTTGAATAGCGACAGGAAGAGGAGATTGATTAGAAATATGCATCATATATGGAAAGTTGATATGGTGTGTTTCCGGTAAACAAAACTTAACAGGATATTCACAGAGATAGTGAAGGAAGTGTGGGGGAACAATTCGGTAAAACATATCCAATTGATTGGGACTAGAAGGGGTATTGTGATCATGTGGGATAAAAGGCAATGAGATGGAGAAATAAGTAGTGTAGGCATGTGTCCAGTATCATATAGTTTCAAGGGACAAAATCAAGAGTTCAGATGGCATCTGACAGGGGTCTATGCCCCAAATGACATGAAGGTCATGGGTACTTTTTGGAGACTTCAACATTCCAAACACACTTCTGAAAAACAGAACTGCAACAGAATAAAGAAGGCAATGGCTGACCTTTTTTATTTTATTGAAGACATGGAGCTGTTGACAAAGACATGGGGAAGGTTACCTGGAACAAAGGAGATAGTCAAGACATTGCTGTTAGGTTGGACAGATTCCTAATTTCAGGAGAATGGGATGCCAGCTTTAGGTACATCAGGCAATCTATCCTTCAAAGGATGACCTCAGACAACTCTCCACTTATGCTGCAATGTGGAGACTGGGAGAAAACAAATTCCTATTTTAAGTTTGAAAAGTGGTGGCTGCATACAGAAGGTTTCAATGAGAAAATGAACTGTGTGGTTCTTTCAACTGCAAATAGTAATCTAGATTTTGTCCTAATATCCAATCTAAGTGCCTTGAAGGCTAATTGAAGGAGTGGAGCAATACAACTCGAGGAAATCAGGTAGTGGCTTAATTAGAGGAGAAGGGGGTGTGTGTGTGCGTAAAAGGAAAATGGTCAGGAAGTTGTTGAACCAATGGAGGCCTGATATCTATGTACTGGTAGAAAGTGAATACATCAGAAGAGAAAAACAATGCTCTCATGCACATTACTCAAGACCACCAACTGAGGTCCCCTCTAGCCCCAGCATCCCTATTCTCTGGTGGACTTCTACCGGAGTTCCCCAATCTTTCTTGTGAGAAGCATAGGAGAAAAATATTATTGATTTGTGTATCTACATTATTACATTGAGATCCTATTTATAGACACTATTAATATTCTTTTACACGTGGGATTTTATTTACTATTCCTATTCCAAGTAGGATTCTATATACTATTCGTGTTCCTATTCCTGTTCTAATACTCCCCCTCAAGCGGGTGCATATAAGTCATATGTGTAAAGCTTGTAATGCAAGTAATTAATATGAGGACTAGCGACAATATTTGTGAAGATATCTACATATTGATCACTCAACTTCTCAATATCTCCTAAGAGTATCTTTTCTTTTGACAACATGACAGTCAATCCCAATATGCTTAGTCCTCTCATGAAATATTGGATTTGATGCAACATGATAGTCAATTTCAATGTGTTGCGAAATAACAATACCAAATTTGGATTAAATTACCCTAATAATTAGAAATTACTTTTAGTCTACTAAGTTCTTTAGTCTAAAAATGCTAAGAGATGTTTCAAATTAGTGATACAATCCTAATCATTATGGATAATAATGACATCATCAATATGAACCACCAAATAAATACATACGTTTGGTGCAGAATGTTGAAAAAGCGCCGAGTAATCAACTGCATTACGAGTCTTGCCGAACTCCTGGATTATTGTGGTGAACTTTCCAAACCAAGCTTGAGAAGACTGTTCAGACCATAGAGTAACTAGCACAATCGACATACAAGGCTAGGGCTACGTATCGGTTTGTTCAGTTCGATTTTGAAGTTTATCAATTTCTGTTAGAATCCTTAATTATAGGGATTCCTTAATTATAGGGATTTTTAAAATCATTAAAAATATTTTGCTGCCTTGTATAGAGCCCAAACTTCTGTATATATTGAAGTAATGTCATACCTCTCACAACACAGTTGAGAGAGCTTTT
>JAOTQR010000079.1:11770368-11799494 GCA_025774065.1 Solanum ossicruentum
CTAAATAAAGTTCACAAGTTGTTTCATCTCATACGCATTTCATTATTTGTGTAACGTACTCTTTTCATTGTCATATTTTCTTGTATGATTATGTACATGTCACATGCTACATATACAACCCTATAGCTCCAACATTGTGATCACCAAAAGAACCATCTCAACGGCAATTGAAAGGTAAAGTATATTGTTTATTGATGGGTGGTAGCCCGAAGGGTGGAGTATCACCTAGCCAGGGACGATCCTATCACGGATGGTAACACGAGGGGTTAAATAAGAACCTAGCTAGGGACGATCCCGATATAGTCATTTTTATTACATGTTGTGCACAAATTATACAGTAAAGGTAAAGTAATATAAAAAACATAAAGTAGATGATCCCAAAGTATAAGAAAGGTGGTCTATTATTCTAGACCAGTGCATAGTTTCATTTGAGTTGTTACTTCATATACAGTATTTCCTGCCTTACATATTTAGTACATTATCTCGTACTGACGTCCCTTATGGGGGACCTGCATTTCATGTTGCAGGTACAAATGCTACTAGATCAACCTAGTAGGAGTACATGACATCCAATTGTTAATACCAAGCTGCAGGTTACTTCGAGGCTTTGTTTGTGTCTCGAGTTTATATTTTTGTATTTTACGGTTAGTCGAGGCGGGGCCTGTCCTGATCCTTGTCAGATACTTTTTCTTATCTAGAGGCTTTGTAGACTACGTAAATTAAAGTGTAGTCATGACTCGTACTTTAAACACCGTGGCCCTAATGGCCTAGCCATGTGCATCTCCTTTTGGCTTGTTATCACTGTTTACTTTCTTAAAGGCATGGTGAACGTAAGAATCCCTTATAATATGTATAGAAAGTACATAGATACAGGTTGGTTCTCCTGGGCCTTATTGTCAACGGGTGCCAGTTCGCCCTAACGGGGCTTTGGGCGTGACATTTATTGAGACTCAAAGGACTATCAAATTCTATAACTCATCATTATTCTCACATCACAATCTCTATCAACATTCTCAATCAAGGCTCTAGACTCAATCCCTATCCTCATTCATACACACTTTCTTTGATTAACATATAGGGCTTATGCAATATCTCATGAAAAGTATACAATTCAATATAATAGGTTTATAATGATCATTGACACTAGAAAATTCATACATTTAGTATAGTTTTCAAGAACATAGTCAAGAAACCATACATATAGACTTAAGAACCTTCAACTACAATCTAAGACCATCTATGGGGCATATAGAAGAAGAATCTCATGTTTTTGTTTAGCCTTGCTTACCTGGAATGAAGCTCTTCAAATCACCCGTCAAGAATTCTCCAATCTCACATTCTTCTTTCTTCTCTCAAGCCCTAAATTTCAAGTATTGTGAAGAAGGACATAGAATTGGGTTTTTGACCCTATTTACTCATTAAAACAACCTAAATGGGTCATGTGTCAAGTTTAGGAGGGGGTTGGAAAAAGTCCAGAATGCCCCTCAAAAGATTTAAAATTTTAAAATTTGGTGGAACAGGTCGGGATAATAGGTCCATGATGGAGACCGATCGCACACCTGCGAAATTTCAAAAATTTAATACCATCAAATATTTGAGGAAAAATCTAAGCGTGGGTCTGCAATGGGTCCTCATCGCGGTCCTATTGCGTACCCTTACTGTTTTTGGCCAAATTGCGAATAATTATTTTTCGACCCAGTTACTCTTAAATCAAGTTGAACCATTTTCTGATTAATTTTCCATGTTGATTGTAAATTTGATCTTGAATATCCCATCAGAGCTTTGGAGGACGTGTTACTGGCACATTTCGTTCTAGGGATATTTTGGTAATTTATCGAGTGTTACAATTACATTCCATCGATACACTTCTCTCAACTCGTGGTACATCTTAGTGGAGCCAGGATGGATAGAATATCTGGAGATATGAGCTTCGACCATGATCCTCTGTCGAAGACCATCGACATCGAGAACACACAATCTACCTTGGTACCTCAACACCCGAGCTCCCCTTTTGGAGAAAAACATTACCTTTTACTTATGACCAACTTCTTTCAATTGAAACAAGATAGGATCTTGGACTTACTTTCCTTCACCTCTGGCAGTAAGGATGAAGCAGACCCGGTCTGAACATGGACGCTGCTTTTATTATTCTCCTCAAGTTGTACTTCCAATCAGGCCAACTTGTGCACTTCTTTAGCGAATTCTTTCTTCCCTTCCTTCATATGGGTAGTGCTACCCATGACAACCTGCTAAGAGCATCAGCAACAATGTCAGCTTCCCTGGGTGATAGAGAATGCTTATGTTGTAATATTTGAGCAACTCCAGCCATCTCCTTTGCCATAGGTTGAGCTCTTTCTGATTGAAAACATTTTTCAAGTTTTTGTGATCAGTGAACACGTCCACATGCACTCCATACAAATAGTGGCGCCAGATCTTAAGCGTAAACACCATTGCTGCCAACTCTAGATCATGAGTCGGATAGTTCTTCTCATGAATCTTATGTTGCCTGGAAGCGTATGCTATCACCTTCCCTTTCTGCATCAGCACACAACCCAGTTTATTTTTGGATGCATCACATTATATCACGAAGTCTTCTGTCCCATCGGGCAAAGCCAAATTGGGTTGGTAGTCAGTCTAATTTTCAATTCCTGGAAGCTCTTTTCACATTCATCAGACCACTGAAACTTGACCTTTTTCTACGTTAGCTTGGTCAATAGTGCAGACAAGGAACAAAACCCCTCAATAAATCTACGGTAATAGCCTGCCAACCCCAAAAAAACTCCTTATTTCGATAGGAGAGTTTCGTTTGGGCTATTTCTCAAACACTTCAATCTTCTGGGCATCCACTCTAATACCATCACCTGAGACAACATGACCTAGGAAGGCTACTAACTTGAGACAGAACTCACACTTCAAAAACTTAGCGTAGAATTCATGGTCTTTGAGAGTTTGCAACACCACTCTAAGATGGTTGCCAAGATCCTCTTCATCCTTAGAATATACTAGGATGTCATTAATAAATACAATCACGCACATGTCAAGATACACGTCTGTTCATCTTGTCCATGAACACTGCAGGTGCATTAGTTAACCCAAAGGACAAGACCAAGAACTCAAAATGACCATACCATGTCCTAAAGGTTATCTTAGGAATATCATATTCCCTTACCTTCAATCGATGGTAACCTGATCTGAGGTCTATCTTGGAGAAGAAAGAGGCACCCTAAAGTTGGTCAAGTTGATCATCTATCTTGGGGAGGGGATACTTATTATTTATTGGGACCTTATTTTATTGTCGGTAGTCTATGCACATTCTAAGAGATCCATCTTTCTTTTGCATGAATAGGACAAGAGCACGCTAAGGAGAGATACTAGACCTTATGAAACCTTTCTTTAGCAAGTCATTCAATTGCTCTTTCAATTCTTTTGATTCGGCAAGGGCCATTCAATAAAGTGGAATTGAAATGGGTTCGGTATCGAGGAGAACATCCCAAAGTCAATCTCCCTATCAGGAGAGACTCCCAGCAGATCCTCAGGAAATACTTCGCGGAACTCATTTGCAGTCGGGATTGACTCTAGATTAGGGGACTCAATGTTATCAGACTTAACTCACACAAAGTGGTAAATACAACCTTTGGAGATCAACTTTCTGGACCTAAGATAAGAGATAAACCTGCCATTAGGTGCAACAGAACTCCATTTCCACTCCAGGACTGGTTTATTAGGAAATTGAAACTTAACAATCCAGGTTCTACAATCAACAGAGACATAGTAGGCATGAACCCAACCCATGCTAAGGATCACATCAAAATCTACCATATCCAACTCTACCAAGTCAGCTAAGATATCTCTATGACACATAGATACAACACAATCTCTATAGGCTCTCTCAGCTAGGATAGACTTACTAGTAGGAGTGGAAACAGAAAAAGGCTCCAGCAAATACTTCGATAGGATCTCAAATCGACTAGCCACAAAGAAAGTCACAAAAGATAAAGTGACACCTGGGTCAAGCAATGCATAAGAATCAAAAGTAAAGACTTGAAGCATACTCGTCACAACATCTTGTGCTGCCTCCTGATCCCGATGATTTCCTATCGAATAAAGATGATTTGTCCCGCCTCCCATGCCCCTAGTAGTACCCCTCTAATGACTGCTAGCTAGGGGTGCTGCGGAAGACTAAGTTCTATTGCTCCCTTCATCTCGTCTTCTCTTCGGACACTCATGCTGAAAGTAACCAGTCTGCCCACAAGAGTAATAAATATCTTTACCCACAAGGCACTCGACTAGATGGAGTTTACCACACTTGCCACAAGGTGGCTTCCCCTTCGTACCTTGGGTCCTACTAGCTTGAGAATGAGAACCCTGGGCTCTGAATTTCTGGTAACCATAAGACTTCTAGTTTTGATCATACTAATACTGTTGGACTAGCGCACTAGCTGCAGAGGGTGAATGATGAGAAGACCTCTTCTAAAAGTAAGACTTGTCACCCTTATTCTATTTCTGCTGATCAGGCTTGTGTCCTGCTAATTTGGCCTTCTTGCTTAGATATTCTTCCCTATCTCTCTTCTTATCTTCCTCTGTTTGTTAGTAATATACCATAATCTTGGAGATGTACATGCCTGGGATCAACAAGACGGCTTTGCACTCCTTCTGCATATGCTTGCCCAAGCCATACACAAACTTCCTCATCCTCGCCCTCATGTCTTGGACCATATCAAGAGCAAAAATGGATAACTTAATAAACTTGAGATTGTACTCCTTAACGGTCATCCCTCCTTGCTTTATGTTCACAAACTCGTCAACCTTTGCCTCCCTCAACTTTTGGGGGACGAAGTGGTCAAGGAAAGCAACCTCAAACTCTTCCCACTCCGCAGGTTGAGCATCTTCACCTCTATTGTCATCTTATTGCTTATACCAGACATTTGCAACATCCTTCAATTGGTAAGAGGTAAGCTCAACCCCTTCAACTGCACTAGCATGCGTGGCCCTCAAAACCTTATACATCTCGTCGATAAAATTCTATGGGTTCTTCTCAACTTTTGACCCCGTATACACTAGAGGGTTCATCCATAAGAAATCCCTAAGCCTGGTTGCCGTCGTGGGCTCCTGTGAGCTGGAACTAGGAGCCTCAGGACCTCAACTATTTCCTTGGGAGGCTATTAGCCGAGTAAGCATGGTAATGGCTCCGCTAAACTCCACCGCTAAAGTGGGAGCCAGCTGTGGCTGTGCAGGGGGCGCCTGCGGGCACCTCAGCAGTCCTGGCAGGTCAACCCCATCTCCTTGTCTTTGCCTAAACCGGGACCTTTGGTTAGGAGTTCTCAGGAATTGTGGTTGAGGCATCTCTTTGAGTACCAGTTTGTTTTGAAGGAATATTCTGCAAACTTGTAACGTATGAATTAGAACAGGATTTTTACAGAGTTAAACTCTTTCGCATGAACTTAGATATAGAAGAAGAGTAACACTTTCTAATGTCCTACAGCCTCTTGCTTATATGGTGTGGTGAATAAAATACCCATAAATAAGACTCTACTAGACACGACTCTATAGACTCCCTAGGACACTTGAACTCTATGTTTTGATACCAAGTTTGTCATACCCTGGTAGGGTTCCCTTGGCTTAACTGGCACGCAGAGACTATTGTTAGTCCCCAAGTGAACTACCTGGCATCATTACATTCGTTCAATCAATCAATGCGCGAAAGACTTAGATAAATAAAAAATAACTATCAGTGGGTTATTCTACCTCATCATATCGACGTTAAAAATAAAGGCCATAGGCCACAAGACTAATCATTAATGTCCATCACATGAAATAGAATTAAAGATACTCAATGGAAAAGGAAAGGGAAAAAAACCCCAATATCAACCCATCATCTCTCTACATCTATAAAGCATCTATTTTTATAAGTCTAGGATGGTACCATCACAGGCCATGGCTACCACATACTCAGAATAACTCAAAGCAATAAAAAAGGAAATAAAGACATCCTCTAAATGCAGGAGAGGACTCACCAAGTCCCTGGAATCAAGGAACTCTGAACGTCAATGATTCGTCTGCTGAAGTCCTCGGTCTATTGAATCTGCATCATGAAATGATGCGGCACCAAATGCGTTAGTACATAGAATATACTACATGTGAACGGGATAAAAGTAAACAGTATAGATAGATATGATATGAAATAACATCATCTCATCAGATACTCACCCAAACTCAGGATAAAGAGTAGGACAGGATCATATCACATCAAGACTCATAATCATACCATCACATCAACATTAGAGTACTATAAAGATGAAACCTATCCAGGAGTTTCTCTAACTAACAACCATCACTTATGAGCCGGTGATGATATAACAAGTGATGTCATTGCCACATCCGTCCTGGACTTTGCCGGGGTAAAGAATGATATCTATTAGTAGATCCATAAATCTATCAAGTCCTCTTTTGGGACTGAGGAAACATCTTCTCTCACCTTTCGATCCTCTCCAGTGCTGACCACACAGTTAATGAGTGTGAGTGAGACTCACTCTTACTCATTTAGGTGCTCAATACTCTTACCATGACTTGACATGCTTATAAGTCTATCAATATCAGAACAATCAGTCTCTCTCAGACAGGGACATCAACTCATCTTGTCATCTATCAACTCAAGGAATTAGGATCCTTTCTTAAAATTCAACTTCAACCTCTTAAAGACTCTAAGGATCTCACTCTCAATCAATTCCATCAACATTATCATTAGCGCTTACTCAATTCAAGACTCTGTAACACCCATTGTAATTAAGGGTATAATGGTCTTTTATTATCTATTTGTCTTTTTTAATATACATACATATATAGAGATATATATGTGTGTGTGTCTGTGTGTGTCTGTACGTGTGTGTGTGTGTATGTATATATATATATATATATAGAAAAGAAATGAAGAAAGAATAAAAGGTTAATAAAGGGATGGGCTGTGAAAGCCCTAGACAAAGCTGCATCCCCATAACAAAAAATTAAAAGGGGGAAAAGAGAGGAAAAGATCTAAAGGGTTTAGGAAAATAGGAGAAGAACAAGAAATTTATGAAAACAAAGGAGAAGGGAGCAACTTATCATGAAATTAGAACGCTATATCCATCCGTCTTCCTCACCTCAATAGCCTAAATCAAGAGGTAACCTTCCCCTCTTACTTCTATCTCTACTAGTAGCTAATATAGGGTATTTCAAAAGGTTTCGAGTTTAATTTGAAGGCTATGAGTGTAGCAATTTGAGAAGAAAAATTAGATTTATTTATGATAAAAACTCAATAAGATGCTTAGAAAAAAATTAAAATGATCATAAATAATGATTTACTCTAGTTTGGGATGATTAATTGATTTTAGTATAAGTTTAGATGAAAAATTGAATAAATAATTATAAAGGTATGTCGAAATTGATGGATTAAGAACTAGTTAAATAATTCATGACATTGGTGAATATAGTTTGACGAATTGAGAGATAAACATGATATCCAGTGAGTTGGTATTTTAGTTTACCATGACTAGCCTAAAACAAGGATTTTAACAAAAGATAGATATGATGTGATTATGTAATGATTGAAGGGAGTCATATGATTTACAGGAGGTGTCAAATTTTGTGTTTCAACACAAGTAATATGAGTAGGAATCTTAACCCCAATTTGTGTTTTATAAGTTTCATAATTTTTACATGATTTATAAGTGAATTGTTACCAAATGATTTGGATTTGCATATGGGACAAGTCCTTTACTTGATTTGATATGGAAATAGCTATTTGAGATGATCTTACTTTTACAAGACAAGTATATTGATAATTGAGATTATTAGCGTTATTTAAATGAGTTTTGGGCATTCACTTGAGACATAAGTACTTTTACATGTGGCTTTATTAAGTTGACATGATATGATTACAAGATTTACATGTCTTGTACTACTTTGAAAAAGCTTACATGGTTTATAAAAAAAAGTTTTCAATAGAACTAGACCTTGATGAATCTCGTAGTTAACGATGGGTTCGTTAGACCTGGTGCACCTTGTAATATTTTATAGATTGAGCCCTCACTAGTGGGAAGGTAGAACCAGCATATCGTTATTGATATCCCTCAAGTAGGTATCTATTCATATGGTATTTACAGTCATCATCTACTTTTAATAAGATAAACATACCGATTACATGATTCATTATTGGAAGCCTCCTGAATATGTATATGATTTGATATGGAATGTGTTTTACTGGGTTTTATATGAAAATATTTTACTGAATTTGATGTGAAAGTGTTTTACTAAGTTTATTTGCAAATGGTCAAGTTGATTCTATTTATACAAACAAAGAAGACTAATTATGATTATCTTTTGTTTAAAAGAGTATCTATTACATGATTTTAATTATTATACTAGTATATTTTCTTACTTTTCCCTCATTAAAATGATTTTGGTCATTGGTATTACTCATTGAGCTAGCATCTCACTCCTCGCTATATTTTTTTCTCCAAAGAATACATGTGACATTGATGTGATTTTCGTTAGCTAGAGCTAGCAAGTGGATTCCATGGAGAGCCCCACACTTGTTCGTGTGAGAAATATGTTTTATTATTATGGACCTTTCTTGATTTTTTAGAGTCAGTCCATAGTCATCTCCCTTTACAAGAGTCATAAGTATTCATTCATGTTGTAGTTATGAAATTAGTTTTAGACTTCTTTCCATATTTAGAGATGAATTGATATTAATGTATAGCGATTGGATTGTTGATGGATGTTATGGTTAAATCTAGAGATGTATTTACTAGTGCTGTTGATATTTGAGACAGGAAAATATTTGGATATGCTCAAAAACAAAGGAAACTCTGCTCGATTTTCTGTAAATTCTAGTAAGACTTGCTTTGGAATTCCCTCTTGTAGCGCAGGTCATGATCCTAAATTGGGTCATGATAAAGTTGATATTAGAGCCTAGGTTATCCCTATGAATATGGAGCACACGTTAGTGGTAGAATCTCAATTATAGTTATGTACACGGTCATTCCTATAATCATGATTCTACGAGAGCATGGTAGGATCTATCTATCCTTCTTTCTTACTCCTCCCTTACGTCTGTGACTAGCTGGTTCAACTAGATTAATTCAGCATTGTTGTCTTTGTATTATTTTTCTTGAACTTGGCATTGAACAATAAGAGCATCCAAATGATTTGAGAGGCAATAAGGGCCACCATTGTAAAACTTGTTTCTCCCAATCAAGGTGAACACACAAAAGTAGTTGTCACCTATGTGATTATATATCTCTTCTATGGAAAGAGTACTATTGTACCACTTTAGTAACATGAGAGTGTTATCATTAAGACACTTAGGTTCCTATATCCGCTTAGAGATACAAATGGACATAATGAAAAGAGTCGAGCAGCAAATAAGGCCTATGAAACGCCCCAAAAAGTGCTTGAAAATTCGCTTCAAAAATGTCCATAATTGTAATTTTCATATATCAAAATTAGTGCATGATATTGAAAATTTGACTTCATATTCATAATGAGGGGGAAAAATTTTGTAAGAGATGGGTATAACCCCGATTTTAGAGAAATCATATCAAAATTTGATTTTTCAAAGTTGGCAAAAAACAAAATCGATCTGCGCCCCTGCTGTGACGTGGCCAGGCCGCAGACTAGTACATTTTGTTTCCTATTTTCTTCATTTTGGTTCAGGCCTTGGGGCTTGGGCCTAAGCCTTCCTATGCGTAAAAACACCTATACTTAGTCATTTTTCATCCCTATATCATTCAAGGCATTCTCCAAAACCCTCTCTAACACTTAGCTAAATATTTTCACCCAAATTCAAGTGTTTCAAACTCATTTACGGATTTAAGAAATTCATTCAAGATTCAAAGTTCTCATTCAAATCTTCATCAAGGAAATCTCCAAAGTTAGGGTATGTGGGTTTCAACCATTGGGTCCTTTCACCCATGGTGCCCAGGCTTCCTTTTTTATGTAAATTGTATGTTTTCAAGTTGATTTATCCATGGGTACTTCTTACTATAAATTGATTATAAACTATGTTGGGGTTTCATGAAATGTGGATAGTTTAAGTATATTTTGAGTTATGACTCTATGTTCTATGATGGGATTTGATGAAGGGTTTCAATGTATCTTGCATGAGGGTGTTACCAAGTGTTGGTGGGTTGATTTACATTAAGTTTTCTCACATGATGTGACGTATATATCATATCTTAACTGGTTCTTTAGATCCAGATAATGTGATGATTTCACTCTTGAATTGCATGATTTCAAACTAACTTTATATACCCACCAAGTGTTTAATAAAATCTCCGGTTAAGGGTTCTTGAGTTATTAATGATCTAATGCATGGCATATGGATCAATGACTTTATGATGATGAAAGGAATGTATTTATGTGTTGATTATATGAAAAGTATCTATAGTGTTGCAAGTTGACTACACCTAGTTGAGGGGGTTATATGCCTCAACCACTTTGGTGGGGTGGTATGCCCATCTACCTTGTTGAGGGGTATATACCTTGACCACTTTGGTAGGGTATGCCCATCTACCATGTTTAGGGGTATATACCTTGACCATTTTGATGGGGAGGGGGGGGTGGTATGTCCATCTACCAATTGAGAGGTAGATTCCTCAATCACTTCCCAGGGGGTGGTATGCCCTGGATTCCGAGTACTAGTTTTCTTGATCTATGATATTGGTCCCTTCCTACACATGTAATAAGTTTTATACAAATATGTTTTACTTTAAACATTGATCATGCATTCCATATTGTTATTATACTATCCATTACCTATGTCTATCCATTTTGACTATGTTGCCTATCTTTTGTTGCATTATATCCTACATACTTAGTACATTCAAACATACTAACGCATACTCTATGCCTACATAATGTTACCATGTTGGAACCGGAGCTCCTCACGATCACCATCTCTGTGACTAGTTGTGACATCTTTGAAGATAAGCTATTGGTGAGTCCTCAAAGTTTGGGGATGTTAGCTATGCTGCTCTTGCCTTTATCATTTCTTAATGTGAACTCTTTACACTATGAGGGTGAGCCCGGAAAGTGTCTTGGCCCCCTGCTCAAGCCTATATTTAGAGGTGTTGTTGGACAAGTGATGTAATTAAGCTTTGAGATTTGACTCTTTATAATTTATGCTATTAAAGACTTCTCTTTAGTCTCTTACCCTTATTTTTATATTTTCTTGTTGTTGTTTACTTGCTTTCGTGATCAAGTATGTGAAAAGATATGCTAAGAGGCTTGTTTGGGATCCCTTCAGGTTCCCCATTCGCCGTGTCACGTCTAGGCCCTAGGCTTGGGTCATGATAGCCTAAGACTAGCTTCAGGTAGGTGCAAAGATTCTAATTTGTCTAGAGCGAAAAAAAGGGTATCCTTGACACTTTCTAAAGATGAAACCTCCCAGATTCATAGATTCTAACGACTCAAAGATATTTAAAAGCTCTTGGTAAAGATTCTTGAAGGAAATATTTAAAGATTTACAATGCTAGAATGTTATAACAAGAATATTATAAATCTGGCAGCTGACGGATTGATGAATATAACAAAATAAATGATATGATATTGTACAGTTAGAAGCCCCCCTCCCCAGAAAAATAAAAGGAAGACACCTTCGAATTGAGATTATTTGCTAAGTATTCATGGTTTGTTTCTTTCTTGATAGTCAAGCGTAAGCCTCCTTTATAGTTCATGAGACTGATTCATATGACAAATGTACCAATACATGACCCTAAGACTTTATCAGTTAGCTAAATTCACCACACCTCACACTTAAAAGTTTGTGAAACTTTTGATTAACTGTTTGAACAAGGCAATAACCTCATATATAAAGACTTTGACTTATTTTGTGAAAAACTGAACTTGCAAAATCTTTTTTAAATGAACGTGGTAGGCATGTAACCAAGTATTTATACAAGAAATCCAAAACTAGAAAATCGTCCAGCATAAACTTAATACAGATTAATACGTTAGAATTCAAGGATAAGTACGTATGGAAGTATCCTATGTATGTTGCCAGTTTTATTGATCCCTGTTAGTTTAGCAAGTGTAAAATTTGTTCGTTTTGAAATAAAAGAAGGGATATCATGAATAATATGATCATCTTTGATATGATCATATATAGATGGGTTAATTTATTTATTTATTTTCAGAATGCCCTTAATTGCCAATGAGTATAGTTGTTGGGATAGCTTATGAACCTATTTGGTTAAAACAATAAGAAAAATTTATAAGGATGAGTAAAGTTATACGTAAAAATAATAAGGAACATTTATAAGGATGAGTAAAGTTATATTCGCTATAATGGCTTGTTATAAAAAAAAAAAAATAGTTGGAGTCTCTTATCTATGTTATAGGACATAAGAGATCTTTAGAAAAGTACAACTAGTGAAAGGATTTGGTTGATCTGTTTTCTTTGACTTTTCATTATTATCACCTATAAGAGAAATAAAGTTTGGTATCAATAAAATACATGACATCTAGTCCATATTGACATCTCCATATCCTTGGAGATTAGTGGAGTTGAGAGAGATAGAAAAATAATTGTTGAACTTTTTGAAAATGACTTTAAAGGAGGACCATGGGATATTGCATATGTTTGTGGATAAAAAAAGGAGCATGTCCTTGAGATTTTGCATTGAACACAAATAGTTGAGTAGGATAATGATACGTAATAAGTATCCATTGTCTGATAAAGATGACGTGTTTGATCAATCACGTGAAGCCTTCAATTTAATGATGATTTTCAGGATAGTTATCATTAGCTTAAAAACTAGAGAAAACAATATTCACAAAGAAACCTTAGAACTTAGAAAATGTATTTTTAGCTCTTATGATGTTTTTGGAACTAATGTATATTTCCATCACTAAGAAGAATACGATTAGAGATTGGGGATTATGTTGCAAATATTGTGGAATTATTCACTTTATGTCAAGTTCTCTAAGTGCAATCTTAGCTTACCAACTGACGGTGTTCGTGCATATTATATAAATGATTGTATTAGATGGATCCTAAAGAATACAATAGGAAAAAAATTCCAAATTTTTGTGGATGAAAAAAAAATGAGAGTAGAGGGTGTAGAGAAGGTCAAGGCCTATTCACTCCTATACTATTGCTAGTCTTATTGTTAGATTCAGGAATATTCTTGGTGCCTTGTGATGCCTTAAGGGGGAAATTTGGATAATAAACAAAAGAGGATGAAATGACCTTGTAATAGCTTGTATTCTTTCGAGGAAGCTAAATTAGTAGGAGTAGAACTATCCCGCTCATAATTTGAAGTAATATCAAGGGTAGTGATTATAGAGATTTAGATGAGCTAGCTTTTTATACAATGAAATCAATGAGATTTATATAGATTATGAAAGTTTGGTACTTATGTTCCAACTAAAAGATTTGATAATTCACTTAATACCACCGGATGAAACTACTCAATGACTGTAAAATTTATTATTTGGCATCATCTGAAAAAGGAAAATATTAAGGCAAATGCATTGAGAAGCAAATTTATGGGATATTTGGCATACAATTTTGGTGATTAAAACATTGACCTAAGATGTGAACACTTGAGAATATTGGTATCAAACTAGAATGAAAAACTCAGAGGAATTATTGACTTATGTTCGAGAAGTCTTTGCCGGTAGAACACATCAAGGCGACCTAATACGAGGATGAGATATTGTGTGAAGACTAAAATATGACTCTAGTGAGTAAGGACATGAATATGAGTGTTGGCAATTATGTTCCTTATTGGACTAAGGGATAGGTTACATTAATTGAACATAGATGGCACGAGAGAGGTTGTACTTCATGAAACCATAACTTTGAATACATTATGGATCCCCAGTAAGCCAAGGTATTTCATTCCCTAAAGAAATTATATTTGTCAAAACATATAAAGAAAAATATTGCTAACTTCCTTTCTAGTTGGTTATCCTATGAATATGTTAAAGTACAAGCAACTTATATGATGATTATTACCAGTTGAGATTCCAGAATGAAAACAAAAGAGTTACTATTGATTTTATAATTTAGCTACCACGAACCTTTGGGGGTTATGACTTGATGTGTGTTGTAGTAGATCGGCCTACAATGTCAGTACAGTTTTTACTATTCAAAACTTGATAAAATAGAGAAACACTTGCAGAAATTGCATAACAAAATTGCGACTCAATAAGATTCAGTGTCCATCATATTTGACAGAGTATCGCCATTTACTTCACAATGGTGAGAAATTTCTTCGAGAAATATTGAGTACACAAATAAATCTTAGTACTGTATTTTATCTACAGACAGACAAGTATAGTACTATGTTTTATCTATAGACAGACAAGTATTCTGAGTATACTGTGCAGATCTTAGAGGGTATGTTGAGAGCTTGAATTCTTGATCTAAGAGGTACTTGGGACGCCTACTTGCCGCTAGCTGAATTTATCTATAATAAAATAGATCTTAGTCTAGCATTCAGATTAGCCTTGTATGGTAGGCAATGTAGCTCTCCTATTGGGTGGTTCGAAAATAGAGAAACTAATGTATTGGGACTAGATTCAATCCAAAAAGTTATGGACGGGGTCCAATTACGTAGAAAGAAGTTGTTTACGACTCAAAGCAGATAAAAGTATTATACATATAGAAGGAAAAGAGATTTAGTGTTTACAATTGGGGATAAAGTTCGTTCTCTATGAGTCCTCTCTATAAAAAGTGGAATGTGTTTCGAACATCTGGTATATAAGACCATATGAGATACTATACTGAGTAGGAGTGACATATCATTTAGTATTTCCCCATGAGATGTCTTTCATCCATCTAGTGTGCGATGTTTCTATGGTAAAAACATATATACCAGACTCCCCTCATGTACTTGAACCACCGACTATACAGATTGATGAGAACCTAACGTATGAAGAAGAAGCAATGGTCATTATCGATAGACAAATGAGAAGGCTATGGTCCAAATAAAGTGTATCCATAAAGGTCTTATGGAGAAATCATTCCATTGAGGAAGATACTTGGGAGTAGGAAAATGATATGCGAGTCAAATACCCCATTTGTTTCAGACAAAAGGTACGTACTTCTTTAAGTTCGGGGACCGAATTTCTTAAAATGGGGAGAATGTAACACCCATTGTCATTAAGGGTAATGGTCTTTTAATTTCTATTTGTCTTAGAAAAGAAAAGAAGAAAAAATAAAAGGTTAATAAGGGGATGGGTGTTGAAAGCCCTAAGCAGCAAAGTTGCATCCCTGTAACAAAAACTAAAAGGGGGAAAAGAGAGGAAAAGAGATAAAGGGTTTAAGGAAACAGGAGAAGAACAAAAACTAAAAAAACAAAGGAGAAGGGAGCAACTTATCGTGAAATTGAAACGTTATATTCGTCCATCTTCCTCACCCCAATAGCCTAAATCATGAGATAAACTTCCCCTCTTACTTCTATCTCTACTAGTAGCTAATATAGGGTATTTGTCATAACCACGAGGTCATGAGTAAAGAACTTACTTAAATTTCAACTCCAGAAATAAAGTACACTAAAAGAATGCAAAACCAATACATAAACACATGAAAATCATAACCCAGAACCTTATGTCACGAGTATAAAGAGCATCTAATAACAAAACTAGTGAAATAAGTGTCCGTCTATTTTCAAATAAAACTAGAGACCAAATAACTAGGATAGAATCCAATGGAAACTCGAAACTCTGAGTCTCACCACTAGATTTGGTATGAATAGAGTATACAAGCAAATCAACTACCATGTGGATAATCTTGACGAAAATCTACTGGGGAGAAAGAAGTAGGGGTGAGTATACATAATATGTACCCTGTAGGTTTAGCCGACTGGGAATCAGAAATTGAATAAACTATGAAATAATGTAGGAATGCTTCCACCTGCAATAGAAAAACCAGTCCAGCATCGGTACCGCCAATTTTTATAGAATAATCCAAATAAAGTAAACATATAGTCTCAAACGAGCCAATTCAAACAACCATAAGTAGTATGATGAGAGGGTATGAAATGCAATGCAATGTAAGATGGTATCAAGATCGTCACACAGCCTGTCGTATACACCCCTGTCGAGCTAAGGCTCCATAGACTTAGGGGACCCATGGGGACCTCACAGGCCATATACCTCAATCACAATATATCAACTACCTTGTCACCCAAGTGGTCGTGGTCAAGGACTCATGATAATAATCTCAACGTACCAACTACTTTGCCACCCAAGTGCTCGTTGTCAAGGACTCATGATATAAAACACCATTCACAATTTCTCAAAAATATCATAACATGTAGTATGAGGATGCATGCAATCAAGACACGATTATGAAAGTAATATTCCTCTTAATAACCACAATAAATATCAAAGTTCTCAATTTAGGATTCACGTGCTCTCGAAGCAACACATAGATAATCGAAGCCCTCATACTAGCATCGCAAAAAGAATTATCAACCCAACACATGATATGATCTCATCTCATAGATTACAACATAAGGATATTCAATAACTCAATCTCAATCTCAAAAAAGGATAACCAAACCTACCTCAATGCCGAGACCACGCTCAAACACTTCTACCAAATGGACAAATCTTGAATCAACTCCCGAAATAACAGTTCTCAATCAAGAATAAAATATACACATCACAAGGAGTCAATGACACCCATATTACTATATATCTGACCCAGACCCAGAACCTTACCTAAATCTATAATCAGATTCCTAAATTTCAAATCATGGATTAAGTCTTAATTCCTTCCATTCTATTAAGTTGAATGAGAATGAAATGAACAGATATGCAGAGGCATATTGTTTCGTCATCCCGTGAAGAGGTCTCAGCAATCACTTGTAATTTAGAATCAATTTCCACCTACTAGCTTGTGACGAATAGAAAAATTAAATTGTGTATTACCACTAGCAAGTAATTAAAGCACTCCAATATAACAAAATTGAAAGGAAAAGTGGAAGATTCTATGAACCCTTACTTTTATATATATTATTTCCTATTACCCATTATCTAATGATTATAGGTGTTACAAAAATATAAATTAACTTAAACTTTGAAACGAATTTCAATTACAACCGCAGCAATTTGATGTTTACCTGAACAATGCGCAATTCGATGGCACCGTCTTCTCTTTCTCTTTTTATATTTTTTAAAGTTATGATTAAACCCTACTAACTGATTTTAACATATATGCTAATTGGTATAGGATATTTAATCAGTTATAATTTAATCCCTTAATTAAATTAGTTATCAAAATTTACCCAAAATTTAAATAATTGTAGTATCAAATAGTCCAAAATACCCATTCAAAATTCACGAGAAGGATATTCCAAGAAAATATGAGGATTAATATTTAAAATGACTTGATGGGTCATTACACCATCTTAACTAAAAATCATGTTCATCCTCAAACATAAGGTAAAGGAAGGTACCTGAAGCTTCGAAAAGCTTAGGATATCGAGCACGCATATCTGACTATGTCTCCCAAGTAGCCTCCTGAATAGGCTGATGTCGCCATTAAACCTTAACTGAAGTAATCTCCTTAGTCTTGAGCCTACGAACTTGTCTATCTAGTATTCGCTATCGGCTCCTCCTCATAAGTCAAATCCGGAGCCAACTCTATGGCATCATGAGAAATAACATGGAACTCATCTGGTATGTATTTTCGAAGCATGGAGACAGAATATCGGATGGACAGCTGACAATCTAAGTGGCAAAGCTAACTCATAAGCTACCTCACCTACTCTCCTCATAATCTCAAACGGGCAAATAAACCTGGGGTTACGCTTTCCCTTTTTCCCGAACCTCATCACACCCTTCATGGGTGATATCTTCAACCACATATGATCACCTACCATAAACTCCAAGGGACGAACTTTCCTATCAGCATAGCTCTTCTGCCGACTCTGAGTTGTCAACAATCAGCTGTGGATCAGGCGCACCCACTCCATAGCATCTCTGGGAAAATTAGTGTCTAATGTATCAATGTAGACTGAGTCGAACCACCCAATAGGCGATCGACACCTACGCCTATACAATGCCTCAAATGGTGCCATATGAATGCTGGAGTGGTAACTATTATTATAAGTAAACTCTGCTGAAGGCAAGTGTTGGTCCCACTGAGCACCAAAATCAATCACGCAGGCTCTAAGCATATCTTCCAATACCTGAATAGTCCACTCGGATTGACCATTGGTCTGAGGGTGAAAGGCTGAACTTATGTCTAATCGTGTACCCAAACCATATTGTAATTCCTTCCAAAAGTGGGATGTGAACATCGAACCTCGATCTGACACAATTGAGATAGGCACCCTATGTAATCTAATAATCTCGTGTATATAGATCCTAGCTAGCTGCTCTGCGCTGTGGCTAGGACTCACCAGAATGAAGTGCACTGACTTAGTTAACCAGTCTGCAATCACCCAAACTGAGTCAAATTTACCCAATGTCATGGGTAATCCAGTCACAAAATCCATAGTAATATGCTCCCACTTCCACTCGGGAATGGGAATCCTCTGCATCGAACCTCTTGGCCTTTAATGCTCATACTTAACCTGCTGACAATTTAAACACTTAGCGACAAACTCCACAATGTCACTCTCATCCCACACTACCAATAATGTTGTTTCAAGTCATTAAACATTTTTGCCACACCAGGGTGAATGGAATACTTAGCACAATGAGCCTCCTGCAAGATCAAGCTAACCCAATCACCTACCTTAGGCACACAAATGTGCCCACTAATTCTTAACACTCCCTCAGAATCAAGAAAAGCTGACTTAGCTTCACCCTTCAACATTTTGTCCCGAATCACACATAAATTATCATCATCAAACTAGTGAGCACGAATCTAATCCATCAATGTAGACCTAGCCTCAACGAAGTCTAACATACTATAAGATAGGGAGATGTCAAGTATAATCAATTGTATGGTCAAAGACTGAACCTCTTTAAGTTAAAGGCCTTTCCTCCGCCCTAAGAAATGCCAAACTACCCATATAGAAGGCTTTTGACTCAAAGAATCAGCAACTATATTGGCCTTGCCAAGATGATACAGAATAGTGATATCATAGTCCATAAGCAATTCCAACCACCTACGCTGCCTCATATTCAAGTTAGGTTGAGAGAAAATATACTTGAGGCTTTGATGGTCTGTGAAGATCTCGCAATTACTCCATAGAGATAATGCCTCCACAGCTTCAAAACAAACACCACCGCAGCTAAATCCAAATCATGAGTAGGATAGTTTCGCTCATGGACCTTCAGCTGTAGTGAAGCATATGCTATAACTCTTCCCTTCAACATCAATACTCTACCCAAACCAACACCAGAAGCATCACAATAAACAACAAAAGCTACACCTTTCTTAGGCAATGCTAGAATAGGTGCTGAAGTCAATAACTCCTTGAGCCTTTGTAAACTCGCCTCACATTCATCTATCCATAGAAATGCAACTTCCTTCTGAGTTAACCTGGTCAAAGGAGTTGCAATAAAGGAGAATCCCTGAACAAATCGACGATAATAACCTACCAACCTAATAAAACTCCATATCTCAATCACTGAAGTGGGTCTCACCCAATCACGCACTGCTGCAACCTTGGCCGGATCAACCATAATACCATCCTTAGTCACGACATGACCCAAGAAAGTCATAAACTCGAGCCAAAAGTTGCATTTGGAGAACTTAGCATACAATTTCTTCTCATGCAATCTCTAGGGCATAGTCCTCAGGTGACGAACATGGTTTGCGCACTCTTGGAATATACCAAGATGTCATCAATGAATACAATCACAAAAGAGCCTATGTAAGGCCTAAAAACTCGATTCATCAAGTCCATAAAAGCGATGGAAGTGTTAGTTAGAACGCATAACATAACTACAAACTCATAGTGTCCATACCGAGTTCTGAAAGCAGTCTTCGAGATGTCTGACTCTCGAACCCTCAACTGGTGATACCCCGACCTCAAATCAATTTTGGAGAACACTGAAGCACCTTAGAGCTGATCAAATAAAGCATCAATACGATGCAAGGAATACTTGTTCTAGATGGTGACTTTGTTTAACTAATGATAGTCAATGCACATTCTCATAATACCATCCTTCTTCTTCACGAACAACACTGGTGCCCCAAAGCGACACACTAGGCCAAATAAACCCTTTTTCCAACAAGTCCTCTAATTGCTCCTTCAATTCCTTTAACTCTGTTGGAGAGATTCGATAAGGAAAAATAGATATAGGCTTAGTGTATGGCTCCAAATCAATAGAAAAATCACTATCACGATCTATGGGAACATCCGGTAAGTCTGTAGGAAACACATCCATGAACTCGCTCACCACTCTCATGGTCTTTAAAGAAGATGACTCTGAGAAATATCACGCATATAAGACAAATAAGATAAACACCCATGCTCCAGTATACATCAAGCATGAACATAAGAAATAACCCCCTTAGGATAAGAACTAGGAGCATCTACCCACACCAACTGAGGTAAACTCGGATACGCTAAGGTTACAATCTTAGCATAATAATCAAGGATTGCATGATTAGGGGTCAACCAATCCATACCCAAAAAAATCAAAGTTAAGCATGTCTAGAAGGATCAAATCGTCCTAGGTCTCCCTACCCGAGAATACCACAATACACACTTGATATACCCGATCCACCATTAAAGATACACCCACAGGTGTAGAAATAGAAATAGGTACATCAAGAGGCTTACACACACCATTAATTTATTAGCAAAATAAGTGGAAGCATATGAATAGGTAGAGCCAAGGTTAAATAGTACTGAAGCTGAATGATGGAAAACTGGGATAATATCTGTAATCACAGCATCCGATGTCTCTGCCTTTGCACGACTTGGAATGGCATAACATACCTGACGCTCACCACTAGCTTGTGTCCCACTACGAGCACCACCTCGAGCTCTACCTCTAGTACCTCTAGTGCTACCCCTCGCACTCTGTGAAGCAGCTTTAGCTGCTGGGGCTGGTTTTGATCGGGACGTCTGTGTCCCCGATAGAAAAGAAGCAGGAGCATGCTTGGGATAATCCTTGTCCCAGTGGCCAAATTCATCACACACATAACAACATCCAGACCTAGACTCTGTGAAAGGTAACTTAATAAACCCCTATACATCCCTAAACAGGAGGAACCATCATAACTAGTCTGGCTAGATCTGGACCTGCCTGTATTGTCCGCACTAGGAATGGCAGCATGAACCGGTCTCCCCTGATAACCCTGTGCACTCTAGCTCTGAGAATCTCTATCCCTTGGTGCATCACTACCAAACCGACCATGATAGAAGGACCTCTTACTACCACCCTGCCGTGCCTGCCAATGCCCTCTATCATTCTAGCATGATCGAAAATGGTCTGAAATGAACCACTAGATAACATAAGAGAGGTTGTGGCCTCCTAAAGATAACTTGAGAACCCCTTCACAAATCAGCGAATTCACTTAAACTCTGTGGGAATACTATACATGGCATAGTGGGATAACTCATGGAATCGTGCCTCGTACTCGGTCACAGTCATGGAACCTTGCTCCAATCTATCGAACTCATCACGAAGTCTATCACGAAGGTTATTAGGTACAAACCTCTCAAGAAAGATCTCAGTAAACTTCCCCAATTCATCACTGGAGCATCAACTGGCCTCCGGGCCATGATCGACCTCCACCACTCTCTGGCCATGCCTGTGAATTGATACGATGTGTAAGCTACTCTGTGGGCCTCCAAAACACTAAAATTAAACAGTTGATCCTGGCACTCTGTCAGGAAGTCATATGCCTCATCCCCAGCTTTACCATCAAATTTAGGATGAGCCAATCTCACAAAACTCTCAAAGCGCTTCTACTCAGCTAAGGATGTAGCACCATTGGCAGAAACAGATGGGGCTGAAAACCTCGGAGTTGTAATAGAAGGCATAGAAAATAGACTCAGGGTCTGAAATCCCATGCTAGGTCCCCGAGCTGGCTGTGAAGGGCAAACAGGTATAACAGGAACTGAGGTACCTGGAACATCACTAGTAGCAGGGGCACTCTCCAACCTCACCAACAACTGAATCAATAGTTCCTGTAATATTGGTGTACTCTGTAAGGCTATAGGAGGCTGAACTGGGTCCTCAGCCTGCTCCTCGTGCTCATAAACTGGGTCAACAATAGGCTCAGGTAAAACCCCTCTGGTATGACCTCTGGATGGTGTTGTTTCTCTAGCCCGGCCTTGACCTCTAGCTCTGCCACCACCTATGCCTCGCCTTTTGGTGGGGTCTTGGACAGAAGGGACTGACTCATCCTCGGTATTTCTAGCTCTAGTTCTCGCCATCTGCGCAGAAAGAATAGATTAGAAACGTAGAAAACTTGAATATGAAAAAATTGCACGAAAGGAATCAATGAAAAGAGTATCTCTCCTAACAAGCATCTTGTAGCCTCTCGAAGTAAGATACAGACGGTTATGTACCGATACGCGAGACTCTACTAGACACCCTTCTCTTTAACTTATGAGACCGGTGAACCTAGAGCTCTAATACCAAACTTGTCACAATCCAAAACGAGGTCATGACTAAAAGAACTTACTTAAATTTCAACCCCTGAAATAAAGTACAACTAAAGAATGAAAACCCAATAGATAAACACATGAAAATCATATCCGAGAAACTGGTGCCACGAGTATAAAGAGCATCTAATAACAAAATGAGTGAAATAAGTGTCCCTCTATTTTCAAATAAAACTAGAGACCAAACAACTAAGATAGAATCCAATAGAAGCTCAAAGCTCTGAGTCTTACCACTAGATCTGGTATAAATAGAGTGCATGAGCACATCAACTATCACGTGGATAATCTTAACGAGAATTTGCGGGGGAGAAAGAAGTAGGGGTGAGTACACATAATACGTACCCAGTAGGTTTAGCTGACTGGGAATCAGAAATTGAAAAAACTACGAAATAATCTGGGAATGCTTCCACTGCAACAGAAAAACTAGTCCGGCATCGGTGCCACCAATTTTTATAGAACAACGCAAATAAAGTAAATATATAGTCTCAGATAAGCCAATCCAAACAACCACAAGTAGTATGATGAGAGGGTATGAAATGCAATGCAATGCAAGGTTATATCAAGACCATCGCACAGCCTATCATATACACCCCGTCGAGCTAAGGCTCTATAGACTAAAGGGACCTATGGGGACCTCGCAGGCCATATACCTCAATCACAATATATCAACTACCTTGCCACTCAAGTGCTCATGGTCAAGGACTCATGATAATAATCTCAACGTACCAACTACCTTGCCACCCAAGTGCTCGTGGTCAAGGACTCATGATATAAATCAAAATTCACAATTTCTCAAAATGTCATGATATTTATGAAGAGGATGCATGCAATCAAGACACGATTATTGAAGCAATATTCCTCTCAATAACCACAATAAATATCAAAGTTCTCAATTTAGGATTCACGTGCTTTTGAAGCAACACATAGATAATCGAAGCCTTCACACTAGCATCACAAAAAAAATTATCAACCCAATACATGATACGATCTCATCCCATAGATTGCAACATAAGGATATTCAATAACTCAATCCCTCTCAAAGAAGGATAGCCAAACATACCTCAATATCGGGACCACGCTCAAACACTTCTACCGAATGGACAAATCTTGAATTCAACTTCCGAAATAACAATTCTCTATCAAGAATAAAATATACACATCACAAGGAGTCAATGATGCCCATATTACTATATGTCTAACCCAGACCCAAAATCTCACCTAAATCTATAATCAGATTCCTAAATTTCAAATCTCGAATTAAGTCTTAATTCCTCTAAATAACATATCTAAAATATATTATTCATAAACTTATTGTTAGAAACACTGTGCAACCTTCCATTCTATTAAGTAGAATGAGAACAGAATGAACAGATATGCAGAGGCATATTATTTCGTCTTCCCCTGAAGAGTTCTTAGCAATCACTTGTAATTTTCACCTACTAGCTTAAAAGAATGTGACAAATAGAAAAATTAAATTATGTATCACCACTATCAAGTGATTAGAGCACTGCAATATAACAAGATTGAAAGGAGAAGTGAAAGAATCCATGCACCCTTACTTTTATATATATTATTTCCTATCACTCATTATCTAATCATTATAGGTATTACAAAACTACAAATTAACTTACACTTTGAAAAGAATTTCAATTACAACTGCAGTAATTTGATGTTTACTTGAACAATGGTGCAGTTCGATGGCGCCGTCTTCTCTTTCTCTTTTTTTTTTTTGAAAAGTTATAATTAAACCCTACCAACTGATTTTAACATATATGCTAATTGGTATAGGATATTTAATAAGTTATACTTTGGTCCCTTTATTAAACTAGTTATCTAAATTTACCTAAAATTTAAATAATCGCAGTATCAAATAGTCCAAAATACCCATTTAAAATTCACGAGAAGAATATTTCAAGAAAATGTGAGGAGTAATTTTTAAAATGACTTGATGGGTCAATACAGTATTTCAATAGGTTTTGAGTTTAATTAGAAGGCTATAAGTGCAACAATTGGAGAAGAAAATTTTAGATTTATTTATGACAAAAGCTCAATAAGATATTTAGGAAAAATTGTAATAATCATAAACAATGATTTACTCTAGTTTGGGCTGATTAATTGATTTAAGTATAAGTTTGGATGAAACATTTAACAAACAATTATAAAGGTATGTCAGAACTGATAGATTATGAGCTAGTTAAATAATTCATGGCATAGGTGAATAAAGTTTGACGAATTGAGAGATAAACATGATATCCAGTGAGTTGGTATTTTAGTTTACCATGACTGGCCTAAAATGAGGATTTTAACAAAAGATCGATATGGTGTGATTATAGATTGATTGAAGGGAGTCATACGATTTGCGAGAGGTGACAAATTTGGTGTTTCGATACAAGTACTGTGAGTAGTAATCTTAACCCCAATTTCTGTTTTATAAGTTTTATGATTTTTACATGATTTATAAGTGAATTGTTACCGAATGATTTGGATTTGCATATGGGACAAGTCGTTTACTTGATTTGATACCGAAATAGCTATTTGAGATGATCTTACTTTTACAAGGCAAGTATATTGATAATTGAGATTATTATCGTTATTAAATGATTTTTGGGCATTCATTTGAGATATAAGTACTTTTATATGTGGCTTTATTAAGTTGACATGATATGATTGCAAGATTTACATGCCTTGTACTACTTTGAAAAAGTTTATATGATTTACAAAGAAAAGTTTTCAATGGGAGTAAACCTTGATGAATCCCATAGCTAACGACAGGTTTGTTAGACCTAGTGCACCTTGTATTTTACCGATTACAGATTGAGCCCTTGCTAGTGGAAAGGTAGAACTAGCATACCATTATCGATATCCCTCGAGTAGAGATTTATTCATATGAGATTTACAGTTATCGTCTATTTTTTTAAGAAGATACACATATTGATTACATGATTCATTCTTGCAAACCTCCTAAATATGTATATGATTTGATATGAAAAGTGTTTTACTGAGTTTGATATGAAAGTGTTTTACTAAGTTTATTTGCAAATCGTCTGATTCTACTCATACGAGATAAAGAAGATTGATTATGGTCATCTTTTGTTAAAAAGAGTATTTATTATATGATTTTAATTAATACTAGTATATTTTCTGACTTGACCCTCATAAAAAAAGATTGTGGTTTTATTATTACTCATTGAGCTAGCGTCTCAATCCTCGCTATATTTTTTTTCTTCAGAGAATACAGGTGACATTGATGTGAATTGTGTTAGCTAGAGCTAGCAAGTGGATTCCATGGTGAGCTCCACACTTGTTGCGTGGGAAATAAGTTTTATTGTTATGGACCTTTCTTCAATTTTTAGAGTCGGTCCATAGTCATCTCCCTTTACAAGAGTCATAAGTATTCATTCATGTTGTAGTCATGAGATTAGTTTTAGACTTCTTTTCATATTTGGAGATTGATTGATATTAGTGTATAGCGATTGGATTGTTGATGGATGTTGTGGTTAAATGTAGAGATGTATTTACTGGTGTTGTTGATATTTGAGATAGAAAAATATTTGGATAGGCCCAAAAACAAATGAAACTCTATCCGATTTTTTGTAAAATTCTAGTAAGGCTTGCTTTGGGAATCTATCCCTTATTGTCGGTCATGATCCTAAATTGGATTGTGACAGACCCGGACTACAACAACCAAGCACATTTACGTCATCAAGACTCTAGACGTCAACCCCTGGGTTCATTCTTGAAATCTTTGGCAATTAAGCATGTAGAGTTTATACAATAATTCAGGTAAATCATTTAAGCAAATAGTTCAAGTTATTATGATCATCAATTCAAGAAAATATATGTAGAATAAAGATAGTTTTCAAGATAACATTCAAGAATTTGCAAACAAGACTCATCACTTTCAACCATTAACTCATTACAGTTAAAGGGGCACATGGGAGGACAATCCTATGCTTTGGGTAACCTTACATACCTGGATGAAGATTATCTTAATCTTCTTCAAGAACTTGACCCTCAATCTTGAAATCCCGAAGCGTTTTTTGTCTTCTCTCTCGAGAATTCTTCATGTAAGAGGTAGGAAAAATAGGTTTTGAAACCTTTAATACAAATAAAATAACCCTTAGACACGTTTTTGGGACTTAGAATAGAATGGAGAATGACCAAAAAATCCTTCCCATAATAAAAGAATCAATTTCGTGAAATTTGCACTAGTCTGTGACGCGCCAGGGGCACGGACCAGTGGATTTTTTTCAAAAATACCTCCGAATGAATTTCTCCCTTCCCACCAAAAATTAAAGAAAAAATGGAAGTGTTGATCCGCACCCAGAGTGCGTCTCGACCCTGGCGCGCATCAGCATTGTTTCGGGTTAAATTACGAAAAATTATTTTTCGATCCAATTGCTCTAAAATCAGGTCTAGGCCATCTTCCCACTTAATTTTTCGTTCAGATCACAAATTTGGTCTTGAATTTCTCATCTGAGCTTGGATAGATGTGTTGTGCGCATGATTCCATTCTAGGGATATTTTGTAATCTCGCGGGTAGTTAAAGTTATTTTTGTTTAAAAAAATGAATTGTGTCACTCAATTCATCGCTTTTTGTTATTCAAAAAAAAAAGTTTGACCACTTAATTCACCATAAAAGTGACGGACAATGACACACCTTCCATCGCTTTTTTTAAAAATATTTTAATTAAATAAATAAATAAATTATAAATTAATTATTTTATTTATCGATGGAAGACATCACTTTATATTTTAAAATTTTATTTATTAATAATATAAAATATTAGTGTAAAACTCCACCAGAAAAATGACAGACATGGAGTCACTGTCCATTGTTTTTCATAAAAAAATAATTAAAAATATAAAATAGAGATAAAACGATGGACTGTGTCATTTTTCTGTTGTTTTCCTTCAACAACGCAATCCGTCAATTTAAGTAGATGCGAGATATAGAAATTCTCTTTTCGGAGTTGTGGAAGCAGTTTTGTTGTTGGAATCTTTTTTTTTAAGAAATCGAAATTACTAGTTTTAGAATCAAGTTGCGCAAAAAAAAATTTAAAGCGATTGTGTGATAACTTTTCCTTCTCTCCATTATTCAAGATATTATGTAAATTAATATATTATTGAATCAAATGAGTTAAACTTAAATTAATGCCAAAAGAAAAAGTTTTATAAGGTAATTGTTCACTTTAAAATCGAAAATGGATTCAATAGAATTCACCAGAATTTAAGAAATGATCAAATTAGAAAATCAATTTTATTTGGATTCTATAAAAATTCCAATTTCATTTTTGAATGAAATTAGATGATATAGCTCTTATTAGTTTAATAGTTTACCCAAGAGTTACTCAATGAATCGATTGATTGGAATTGCGGGATGGATAGATGTTATAGATGATGAATCAATCAATTTTAATAGTGCGATGCTCTGATACCACTTGTCACGGGCCTAATTTTCAAAGGCGAATGGGATAGTCTTGTAAGCTAACAGTGCTCCTCAAAGGTTTCAGTCCTTAAACAAATAAATTAGACCCAAAATACTAAAACAAGACAGTCTACTAAGCAAGGAAACAAATAAGAACTTTGAAAGAAAGAACAAGTGTTTTGGGAGGCAGGTACCAATTTTTTGATTGTATTTTAAGCATAAAACTTACAAGGCATAGTGCCTAAAGGGTCTTATATAAATACATAAAGATGTCAATAACAAAAAGAGTGAAAAAGCTAATTAAAATCTCTATATAACCTGCCCAAACAAAAGGAGACAAAAGGTTGGTAAAACCAAGTCAACTAGCTTATCAAAATGACAAAGATGTCATTGTCAAGGTTGTTTTATTGTCTTTTGAACCAACTACTGCTTCAAAATGACCCTCCAAAGGTATTACATGACTTTCATACTTGTCCAAATAACCTTTCAAGGCTGAAAACACATTGACACATGAAATTGGACTTGTGGAATTCAAATACGAATTTGCCCCATCCTCAGAATCCCAAAAAAATTATTATAAACGTGTGCGGGGCGTCACACCTACAATTCATCGTATTTTAATCTCTTCATATAAGAGTCAAACTATATCAATTGAATAAGAACATGGTAATTCAAGATCAAAGAATTTTATAAATTTTTCACTTAGCACATAATTTATCACTTTTGAAAACTCTTTAATAGTTTCAATTCAAGTTGAATAACAATATAAAAAATTGAGGATAAACAAAATAATTTTTATACCTTATATATAAATATTTATTAAGGTGATTTTCTAGTGCATCAACCTTGATTGATTTAATCTATATGAGGATCATAAACAACTTTTTCAAGAACTTATATCTATGTTTAAGATATTTTGAATTCTTTAGAAATTTTCTTACAAATTTTGTCAAGTGACAACATTTAGTATTAAATGCATGACATCTTTTAGAATTTGATTTTGCAGGTCAAATAAGTTTTACACTTATCAAGATGCATATTTGTCATGGCCCGACCCCGGGACCGTGACTAGTGCCGATTAGGCACTATTATTGATACAAACACACCTGAACAATTCTACAGAA
>JAOTQR010000079.1:11799594-11816935 GCA_025774065.1 Solanum ossicruentum
TTTCTCTAGAGGCCAATGAGTCCCTCAAGGACCTTGATGTCTAGCCAAATATGGGCACCGAGCAACCATAGACACGGCAGACTACTAGACAGATAGGGAAACCTTAGAATCAAGCGTTAGTGGTCCGACCTCCCTAGTCTTACGAGGGAAATCTCACAGAAATCTCACAGTCAACAAGTCTCAGTAATATTAGTAGCATACTCTCACAAACAATAGTATAGGTCAAAATACGCACCTGTCTCACGGTATCAAACTATATACAACCTTTATTAAGATCCCTTGTCATCAGTAGTACCCAGATATATTGAATTTACAGTAGTTAGAATCAATAACATAGGTACCGGTCTACCATAAAATGTATCATGCATACAGGACACATCTAACACGTAGCATATATCTCAACTCAACATGCATACAATTACGCCCGGTCTATGAGTAGGGAAAAACCTAGGCTACTTGGCTGCTAACGCTTCGAATCTCAAATAAACCCAGCACTTTTCTTTTCCTAGAATCCTCCCAAAACTGCTCAACTGTGAAAATATGATCTATGAAAACAACATGATCAATTGGTTGTATTAACTTGAGAAACTGGTGAAATTAGGGTAAAAAAGGGCCTTAAATGGGAAAAATAGAGCCCATACTCAAAATACCAAATAAAAATATCAAAAATGACACCTGCACCTTCTCGGGTATACAATCCAAAATTCAACCCAAAATGGGCCCAAAAGACCTAGAAATCGCCCAAAATAAAGTTAAAAGCCTTGTCGAAAAACATTCCTTTCAAACCTTTCTCAGTAAAAATTCTCAAAACCCAGACATTTTTAGCTAACACCCAGCATATCACAATTAGAAGATTTTGCACTTTTCTGAGAACATATGCAACTAAAATAGGGAAATTACCTCAAAATACATGCCAAAACCCAAATTTAACTTCACTACAATGTTCCTTGCAAAACTCCAAGTCACATGGACCTTTGGTTCATCAAAATTGGGCTAAAAATGAGCTTTTTATGAGCTACAAAACTTGAAGTGAAATGTTGGTCACGAAGCTAATGAAGCACTTATATAGACCTCAAGCCCCTTCTCCGCGAAAGCAGATGGACCTCTGTGAAGGTTGAGGCATGGGTCACTGCCCTTCTTTGCTAACATGGTAGGTCTCCATGAATGTGGAGCTATACCATGGTTGGCCTTTGCAAACATAGCATAGGCCTTAACAAACATTGAGTGCAAGCATTGCTAGTGTTGTACCAGCTCAAAGCCAAACTTCTTCGGGCCATTCCCGAGGCATCCGATGTCTATTTTTCATAATAAATAATGTAACACGCTAATTTCAACATTATAGATCTAATGGCATAGCAGAAATTCCCAACAGAGCCTCCTACAAAAGGAACGAATACCCCAATTAGTTTTGGTAAAATTAGCTAAAAGAACTAATAAGGGTCAATATGCAATAGGATGACCCTTAAAACTGGCGAAGGGTCATTTTAGACAGTTTTTTATATTCAGAAGCTGGCCACCCATCATATTTCCATTCTTAGTACTTTAGCTAGGTTTTAACAAAAATGTACTTTTTAGCTTCTTATTTAACTCATTTGCAATGTTTGGCTCAAAATCAAATCGGAAACCTCCAGCCTCGGACCAACTACCCTCCAAGCACAAACCATCAGAATCTCGACCGAAGGTCATTTACAAGGGTTTTGATGAAAATCTTATTTAGTAGTCTTAACTTCTCGCTAGCTTGCAAACATGCACAATTCTTAAATGAAGCACCTTATAACTATCCCAACTTCCCTAACAGGTCATAATAGATCTGAAGTTGCTATACAGAAGCTTAGAATAGTAGAAATAACACAGAAACATAGAAGTGACCTACAGGGTCACTACATATCGGCCTTGCGATGATCGTGAATCCACCTCATACACGGCTTGAGATACCATTGCATCCACACATTGCATTGTATTTCATCATTGATTGGATTTACTATCTTTACTTGCTTCTATCTATGTTTATATTGTGTTCTAACCTTTGGTTGCAGGTGGTAGAGACTCTTAGTTGTTACATACTTGTTCTATTTTCTCTTACCCAATCTGTTCAACTACTGAGTATATTTTGGTGTACTCACCCCTACTTTGTCTTCTCTCTACAGATTGAGCACAGGGACCCGTATTGGGTAGTTGATTCACTCAAGCAGAGCTATCTTCAAATATTTAGATCTTAGTAGTAAGGCTTAGACTACGAGTCATCATAGATCTTTGAGACTTCTTTTATTGCTTCTTTTCAGACTTTGTATCAGATATTTATCAACTTTGAATTCCATTTGAGATAGTAGTATTTACTCTTTGGTACTACTTTAGATGTTCTTATACTCATGACTCCAGGTATTGTGATGTTATATGTTATGTTGTGATCAGTTTGGTTTTACTTTATTTTCTTTAATTGTGATCCAATTTTGCATCTTGACATTTGAGCATGAACACTTGTTACTAAGGAGTTATCAGTTATTTCACTTACACAGGTAGTGTAGTTTGGCAATACAGTCATATTTTGGAAGAAACAATTGGTTGTAATTATGGATCCTTGAGTTTGGATTCGGTCTTAAGAAAATTCATAATAGTGAAACTTGGAATAGGTATTAATATGTTTAATTGTGGATTGTATTCTTGAGATATATATGGGGACTAGTGACTTCATTGTAAGCCAAGAAGAGCGCGTTGATATTGAGATAATAAGCATATGGACTAATGAGGTTTCGACAAGTTCATTTGTAAGGGTGTAATTGGAAATGGTAGTAAGAAAGTGCATGTGGATAATTGGTTGAGTCATTAAATTTGGTTGGTATGACTTGGGATTGGGTTACCATATCAGCTAAGTTCAGTTTTGTAGTAGGGTATGGATTTGTTTACCTTGTTCGGCATATGGTCATATGGTTACACTTTCATAGTAGGGGTAAGAGACTTTTGGGTAAGATATGAGAGAAAAGTCTACATAAGTTTGATCAAGAGTGAGATGGGTTTCTTTATGGCTTTCATTATGGATTTTATTACTTTTGATAGCGAAAGAACTTAATGAGGTTTCATGAGAAGTTTAGTGTGAAGTAAAAGACAGTCTGCTATGGAGTTTCTCTAAGAAATATTGACAATAAATGGGTAAGGAGAGAGTACATGAGCCTTGGGCATCAAAGAGTTTGAGCATTTAGGATTAGGCCATGAGTATGGTTTAAGCATTTACACATCCTTGCAACATTGGTGATAGATACCAATGAAAATAAGTGAAAGAGACTAGACATCACGTACAGATCCATGGTTCAAAGTTGTAAATTAGATGGATTTTCACTTTGAGATTGTGTGATAATGTGACGTGGACTAACTCACCACCGAGTTATGAAATATTATCAAGTACTTTTCATAAGTTTGGTTTGGGCATAATGAAAAATAATGATATGTGACAAATTATGTGTTTCATGTTAGGTTGGATTGTTCAATCATAATAGGTGACTCAGGGAAGCATTACAGAAAGGACCTACGGTTTTATATATGTCATCGAGATTTTGGATCGGATGGATACTACTTGGTTAATGGAATTTAACATAGGCTATCATAATGAGTTATATAGATACTTAGTAGTAGTAAATAAAGGTTATATGTTTATGGTATACATAATTCATAGAGTGATCAAGAATTTCTTTAGATTGACATGAGGGTGTTAGTGTTTGAGTAGATGTTGAGGTATTTTCCCCTCGAAGGGTTACATGTGTTTGAGGTTGATTTCTAATTTAGTAATTGAATCTTGTGAAAAAGGAACGATACTTGTTTCAGCTACTATTCCAGCATCCAAGCAGTGTTATTTTAAGGTGTTATAAGCTTGGGAGTATCATTTGTTGATTACTAGTCTTGGTTTTTACCTTCCATTGGGCCAGATTAATTGGACTCTCTTACGAGTATACATTGTCTAAGTATTATAATTGCGCCACTTAAGTTCAGGGAAGATTATGTTAAGAGAACGAAACTTGGATGGGGTTTGCGATGGTTTGTATATTGCAATTGACTATGATTGGTTCAGATTCACTCCTGGCCTTTACCAAAAATAGATCTGTGTTGTATTATGATCTCGAGGGTGGAAGTTCATGTGTAAACTATGGTATGAGGGATTGGTTTATGTTTGGTTCATGGACTAGTTCAGGCTTGGTAATTACACTTGGAGGGAAGAATTTCATATTGGTTCCTAAATCTTATTCTTAATAATACATCTTGATTGTATAGCTCTCAGAAATAAGTTACTTGGAATTAATTAACGACTTTGGGAATTTTATTTTCAGACTCCAATTTTTATGGGTTTTCAAGAACATGATTCAAACTTTAAATGATAATATCTCTCAATTTCAATTCAAATTTTATGAAATTTTCACCCACAAACTCTATGTTTTGTGTAGAACCAGATTTTGAGCTCAATTTTTAGATTCAGGATTTTGAAAATAACCTAATTTTTTACGATTTTACCGCCAAACCTAATTTCTATCAGTATGGGTATCAATTGACTCCTTTTGATGCATATTTTATTCTTGATAGTGGTTTGGTGTTTTGGAGTCAATTTTGTTGGTTCATTCATTCAGTTGGAAAGTTCACATGCGATTCGGCCTTCGAAATTATGGTGATTTGGAGTACCATAGAACGTAAAAGGGTTGGATTTGAGTTGATTGAGACTTCGATTAAGGAAAGTGGACTTCTAACATTTTATTAAGCATGATTGAACCTTGTAATATCCTATGTGTGTGGGTTTATTACACTATTATAGGATTTGATCATGGGATTTCAGATTGGATAATTGTATATCTTGTGAATCCTTGACTTGTGAAATAATTATGGAATTATAAATACTTGTGAACTTGTGAATTATCCGTTTTGATTGATTTAGCTATTGACTGAAATAAGTGGACCCTAACCCTTTTTGAGTTGATTGAACTTAGTATTTACTTTCAATATGAAACTTGGAAGTTACTGAATGATTCTAGTGGATATGATTTGGATAATGGGAAGGTGGAAATGATGACATGTATGATTTGGATTAAGAGATAATATCTATTGTTGTTGACATAGACTTCTGAGATGAGCTTGTGATGCCATTGTTGATAAAGTGAAGGTTTTCATGATGTTTTGATTGTTAAACTTTGAATTATATTACCTGAAATTTTCTATTGAATCTGTTATGTGAAATCTTGAGCTAAACGCGTATATTGAGATATGCATATATTGAGATATTGCTAGAAATTGCGAAATTCATTGCTTGTAAAGTAAGAACTCAAATGATGAAGTGTCCTAAGATATGATCACAAAAGGTAACTGAAAGAGTTGAACTATGGAATAATTGTTAATGATGACTCAAATGTTGAAAGACAATGAAACGATTAATGAATTTGTGAATAAATGATTCAATATGGATATCTTGCCTATTTCCATATACATGAAACTGGTTATTGTACCATGAAAATATGTCTTGCTTAATGTTCCATTGATGATGAAAATCGAATAAAAACGTGTCCAGCTAAAGTTGTATTGATATTATGATTACGGTAATTTGAGACATATTGGGAATTTGTGGTTTTGGATATGACTCTTACCATTTCTTTCCAGTTTATGACAATTATTCATTGGTATTTTAATATAATGTCATCATTTATATTGAAATGTGGCATTTGTATGCATTTATTTCCATGTCGCATTGATACCTCTGGATATTGGATTTTTCAGGAAGAAAATAACACTTTGTTTGAACCCCTTGACAATGGTAGGTGGTACGTTCGAGATACTATGACACCCCTTGACAGGGCAGGTGACATGGTTGAAATATTTTGACACCCCTTGACCACAAAGAGGTGGCAAGGTTACCCCTTGACCATGGGCAGGTGAAAAGGTTGAGATATTGTGAAACCCCTTGACTAAGGGCAGGTGATAAGGTTGAGATATTGTGACACCCCTTGACCACGGACTGGTGGAAAGGTTGAGATATTATCACACCCTTTGACAAGGGACATGTGGCAAGGTTGAGATATTGAGACACCTCTTAACCACTAGCAGGTGGCAAGATTGAGATACATGTGGCACTAGTTCTGGATGGTTTAGTTAGGTTTGTTTATGTTTATCTACTATTTTAGATTGTTCTATCTTTTGCTTTTATTATTATATCAGAATATTCAGGTTTAGGTTCACTTGCCTTGCTGGGATAGGTGAGTGCCCTCACACTTGGGTTTCAGTTTGTGACAGGCACGGTGGGGAAATAGGATAGTGGTTGATTTTTTTAGAGAGAGGGGTAAGGAAAAATTACGACATTGGGGGAAAATATTAATATATGGGCAACGAACAATGTCCCTAAGTCTGTCGCCCCCTTTAAATAATTTATAACTTTTTATAATAAAATTTATTTTAATTTTATTTTTAAGAAAAGCATCAAACTGTGTGAAGTTGTCTGTCGCTTCTTACAAAAAATTAAAAATTAATAAATAATAACTTTTGCACAAAATTCTATCAAAAAATCGATAGACATATGGTCACTGTCCATCACTTTTGGACATTAAAAATTAAAAAAAATTTACAAAAAAAGCGACGAACAGTGTTCCTTTTGTTTGTTGTTTGTTGCTTTATACTAGTGCACTGTTTGTCGCTTTCTCTTCTGCGATTTTTTTAAAACTTTTTTTAGTAGTGTATTATTGCTTGGACTCTTCACACTCTATTTCACATTGTTATGCTTTTCTCTTATTTTAGTATGCTTATGTCTGCATGTGGTTAGCTTAGGGTCCTTTGAAATTCTGACCATGTTATGAATGAAGAGTAGCTTCGGATCATGACAAATGAGTAGTCACTATTTTTAATCAAATACTTTCTGCCGTTATTACAATCACGAAAAGTCCTTTTGATCTGACAATTCAATTCTTTGATTCATTTAGTAATATAGTATTGGCAAGCCTATTGTCACAGGCTTGGACTTTGACTAAGACTTCAGTGTGGCACTTGACAGTGGTGGGTCGTGACCCTATGGAATGCTTTGATGTGTCCTGAATTTTCTTCTGAGAGTGAGATAATTTGATCTTCTCCTTCCCAATTGATTATACACATATAATGAGTGAAAAGGAAAATTCCTTGACTATTAGGGCGTTTAGTAACTTCGGTAGTTGCATCTTAGCATGTTGGTCCTGTATAGGTGATAAAGATTTCGTCTAGTAGTTATGATGTTTGCTTGAATAGTCTTAAGTTTGGAAGATTATGCTTGAATGAGTAAATCCCAGATCATGATTAAACAATCTATATAAACCAGATTCATGAGTGGCCTTCTCTAACTAGCACTGATGTGATAAAGAGTCTATAAGAGGATAGAGTTAAACGATGAACAAAAAGCTCTAAGTATGGGATGGTGATTTGGGATGTATTTACACATTCAAACAGCATATTCTGTTAATATTTTCAATTACTTTTGTGCATAATCTTATGAGTATCAGTGAACTTATTTATATTGTAATAAGCTAATATATATGATTAGGTTATTTTCTGTTCAAAACAAGAAGAAAAGACACAAAAGACGAATTAGAACTTAAGACAAAATCACAATCAGTGAAGATTGAGATGGTTTCTGTGGTGTGAGGTGGCATTCTCTAAGATGGGTCTTGCACTGCACATGCCTTGAAACTGAGATTCAGAGACTTAATTTTTCATACAAAGTTCGAGATGGATGCAGTGTCGCGCACCTTAGTGTGCATGTAATAAATTATTTGACTCAAGAAAGAAGAAAATAATTTTTTATTCATCTCAATCGCAATTACATTGAGTTTGAACAGGTTTTCAGTGAAGTACCCCTTTGTTTAACATACACTTTAATTTTGCTAACTACAATCTTATCCAAAACAAAATGGCACTTGAATTCACTCTTTACTAGAAGGTATGGTGAAAAAATTTATCTCGTTGTTGAAGAACATGAAGGACGTTTTTGGTCAGATTATATTTACAAGACTATCTTATCAGTTCCTTTTTTTTTTTTACTAGAAGAATTTACGATAAATGTTGTCTCTTCAGGTTCAGAAGTTGCATAAGATGCAAATAACATCTTTTTAGCATAAACATATCGAGTAGTGGCAGGATCTATTCACCATTTTCTTGAATTTTCCAACAAAGTGCACTTAGATAGCTGGACACATAAGTTGTCCATTTCTCCATTCATTTCTGTTATATTTGCTTGAAGCTTCTTCTTATCTTTTCACGAAGTATGAAAATGTACATACACATGTTTAACCTTAAACAAAATTACAATACTTTTCTTGAATTTATATTTTACTTGAAAAATATTTTTACTCTGGAAGGCTCTTTTCTTTTCTTTGAATTTGTTGGAGCAATTTGAACTATATTTTCTCCCATAATTGATGATTTTCTAGTTGCCTTCTTTTCAATAGATATGTTACCTTCTTCAATTCTAATACTGGTAACAAGATCTTCTAGTGTCATCTTCTTGCTCCTATGTTTCAAATAATTTTTGAAGTTTCTCTTTAAAGAAGATAACTTTGCAATGAATGTTGTACTCGAAATTCTTCATTAATGATTATTTATTAACAATAATAAAATTCAAAGTAGTAATATTGTTAATTAAAATATTGATTTCGATTGTACTTTCAGCATGGAGATTACAACTGATAATTTGCAATCTTGGACTGGAGACACAATAGTTTTGTAAGGAAACATAGAGCAATAGTGCAACAAAATAGTAGATCGATATACCGCTAACCATTGTTAGTGATGTAGTCAGAATCATCGTCATTTATTCTTCACCTTTCATAAGTCTTCTAAAAACTAAAACCTTACTCAAGATGGTGCGGAATTTAGAAAGAGATTCGTGATTATGGACCTTTAGCCAGATATATCCCAGTCATTCCCAACGAAGACTTTTTTGCAAGGAACCCGTCTTTGATCACTACCAGCTTCAAAGAAAAGCTTTTCAAGGGATTAAGAGGAGGGCGACTGAAAAGGAGGTTCTTCCACGCCTTTCTTTACTTTGAAAGATGATATATATCATCTTATGAGAGGTATTCCTACAGGCTTCTCTCTTCCAACCTGCTTTTAGGTGTTCTGGTTTTGCTTATGGAACATTTTTCATTTCCCATTTATTAAACTTAAAACGTCATGCTACTAAGACTACATGCTTAACACATGCAAGTCGAACCTTGGTTTTCAGTGTTCGAAAGAGAAGGGGAAGAAGCGGGGTAGAGGAATTGGTCAACTCATTAGGCTCATGACCTGAAGATTGCAGGTTCGAATCCTATCCCTGCCTAATCAATGGAAGGACGACGAACGACCGCCTGTAGGGGGTTTACTGCACAAGGCCCCTGCAGAGGAAAGGCTTTATCCCAACGAATAGAAGATACTCAGCTCTACACAACATAAAGATCAGCACACTTTTGGGAAGAACATAGAATATTAGAACATCCAGCATGCAGAACACGGCGATCATTATAAATTCACGAATTAGGCCCGGGCGGTGGGGAAGAAGATTCATCACCGGGAAGGGAAATAGTTGCATTGTTTAATTAATTGCTTTTTTGTTTAATTAACTATTTTTTTTGTTTTAAGCCCCATAACTCTTCCTCAGCCAGGCTTGGGCAGAATAGCAGAGCAAGGATTAGTAGCATAACAAAAAAACCTTCCTTGTCATTAATATCTTTGCTCGCGGCAAGTGTGACCTCTCGGGAGTGAGATTTAACATGTTCTAGGGCATCTG
The DNA here is from genome assembly GCA_025774065.1 of Solanum ossicruentum. Taxonomy (NCBI): domain Eukaryota; kingdom Viridiplantae; phylum Streptophyta; class Magnoliopsida; order Solanales; family Solanaceae; genus Solanum; species Solanum ossicruentum. Next base: position 11,809,346 of record JAOTQR010000079.1, read on the forward strand.
TTTCTAATAATAATGTTCACATTTAATCAGGCTTTTTGGACGTTCCCTGAACCCTGAACCTGAACCCTGAACCCTGAACATAATTATTATTAAAAAAAATGTAGTAGACTCATAGTGGGCTAATTCATGAATTGAATCAAATAGGGCCTTGTTTGTCTCGGTAGGGAACTGTACGACCTTTTCCCCTGACATGAGTCCCGACTTCTTTCCAACGGGCATATGACATCTCTATGGACGCCCAGCCCCCACCGATGGGATTTCGGGTTCGCCTTCCCCCTTTGTTCATCCCCAAAAAGGAAGAGGAATCCCTTTCCAACAGTCTTTGGTCTTCTTAAGTCACCGTGGATCTCTGTCTATGGAATCCAGGTCTTGTGGATTAATGAAGAGTTAGGAATCCTCCTGACCATAAAAAAGTTAACTATAGTTTAAACAATACAATTAAAGTTTTCAATTTCAAATATTGTTATTAAATAGCAATACTAGAATAATATAAGTTTGAAATATAAAATATTAGTTAATGAAACTTTTAGCTTTAGTTTAAATAATACAAAAAAAGTAATTAAATTAAACTATTAAAAAAAGCAATTCTTAAAAGAAAAAAAAGAAGCGACTACCTTACTTAAGCAAACGAAAAAGATAATTTTAAAAAATGTTATAGATATGATCTTTTAGCATCTAAATCGATTAATTATGAAAATCAAAGTGACTCATCTATCCCTTTAAAATAAAAAAGAACTTCAAAATTTTGTATAATTCCAACCTATCCAAACACAACTTTGTTGATATGCCCGGCAATCTTCATATCAATAATTATCTAAGAAAAGGCAATATTCTAGATATAGAAAGAAATCTGATGAGTGGGCTCCATAGAGCAGGAGAATGCTCAGGTCCGTCTACATGTGATTCCTCATTTGGTTCAACCCTAGGCTGCTTCAGAGCTTCAGATGCCAACTAGTCGGCTCTTCGCTTTTCGTCCATCGAGGGTTGGTGGCACGGAACATGTCATCGCCATTGAAGATGCGCCTGCTTATTGGCCTTCTAGCCTATGACTTTTTCAAGTAAAAGTGGAACCATCAAGAATAGTAATGAGAAATTCATGATTACTGTTAGTGGGGAATTAGTGAGAGAGTTGAAGAGTAGTGGAGTAGTGGGTAGTTAAGCTGCAGTGGATGCAGTTGTAGGTAACTTCCATGGGAGTGGATGTAATGGTATGTAATGGTAGTTTCAACTTCTATGATAGTGACAAACCCTATCCTTGGAGGTTATAGAAGCTACGAACCACATCCATGAAATGTGGCCAAGATTTCAACATTCTCCCACTTGGTCCATCACTCTAATCTCATAAGTGAATCATAATACATGAATTATGGCAACAGTTCCTCTAAAAGCGAGTAGTATCTTCCATGTATCATAATATACTATGCTTCTAAATTTTATCCTACATAAATTAATGAATAAACTCAATGTTTATTCTAGGTCCATATTTAAGGGATAATTTCAAAAATAGAACTGAATATGCATAGTCAACAAGAATTATCATATAAAATAGAGTTTCATGAACATTTATAGTTACAACAAAATGTTACATAGTGGGACTAAGTCTCATTGTGACTACAAGATTCTTAAATTTATATGGTGGCATACATTTACTTAAAGGATCAGCTAACGTTGCTTCATCGTTGACGTATTCAATGACCGTTTTTTTTATTTTTAACACGTTCTCTTATGTCTAGATATTTGATGTGATATGCTTGCTTCTACTACCACTTTTGTTACGTTATCCATAGCCATAAGACAGCAACTGAATTGTCACAATATAATTTCAATAGCTTAGCTATAGAGTTGATAATTATAAGCCCAAATAAAAAACTCTTTAACCATATACCATATGAAGTAGCTTGAAAACAAGAAACAAACTCATCCTCGATAGTGAAAGTAGTGACTAGAGTCTGTTTGATACTTCTCCAAGCTATAGCCCCACCGTCTAACATAAAAATGTATGCTAAAGTTGGTTTTCATGAATGAACACAACAATTAGATTCTAAATCAGAATAGCCCATGACTTCCAAGTCATTTGATCATTTATATATAAGCATGTAGTCTTTTGTCCCTTGAAGATATCTTAAGACTTTCTTTGCAGCTTTCCCGTGGTCAAGACATTCATAGTATTCTAACAACAAATGTTATGTCAGGTCTTGTACAAATCTAAGCATATATGAAGCTTTCAATAGCAGAAGCATATGGAATATCCTTCTTTTGCTCCCTCTCAAGATCATTCTTCGGGCACTGATTCAAATTTTGAACTTGTCACCCTTCACAATGGGAGCTACACTTGGTGAATAATCTTTCATTTGAAACCTCCCCAAAATTTTATTGATATAACATTCTTGAGATAGACCTAAGGTACCTTGATATGTATCTCAATGAATCTCAATGCAAATAACATAAGATTCATTACCTATGTCTTTCATGTCAAAATTTTAGAAAGAAATTGTTTCACCTCATGCATCATTTCCTTATTATTGAATGCAAATAAGATATAATCCACATATGAATCTATGAAACATATTTTACTCCTACTCACCTTTTGGTATATACCTTGATCCATAAATATTCTCAACAAAGTTGATTGAAGAGATGACATTATGAAACATCAAATACCATAGACGGGAGGCTTATTTTAGTCCATAAATGGATTTTTTTAACTTGCATACTAATTTCTCACCATTTCTAGAGGAGAATCCTTCTGTCTGATTCATATAAATTGAAACGACACCAAAAAGTGTCAGAAAATATGCCTCGAAAGTGCCCGAAATCGTAATTTTTATATATCTCAAAATCCGTGCGTGATATCAAAACTCTGACTTCATATTCTTGTTCAGGGGACAAATTGAGTGGAAAATGGTTCTAAACCGATATAAGAGAAACTATAGAAAAACTTGAAAATTGTAAAAATGCGATTTCTAGTGATGATCTGCGTTGCGGGCACACTACTGTGTATTTTTGTGCTCTATTTTTCTATCTCGGTCCAAGACTTTTGGGTCTTACGCCTAAGTGTTTCCATGCATGAAAATACCTATTCTTCGCCTTATTTTACCCTCATATCATTCAAGACATTCCCAAATACTCACTCAAACACTTAGACAATATTTCATCACCAAATTTCAAGTCCCAAAACTCATACGAAACTTAAGATTCTCATTCAAGCTTCAAGTCTCCATCTCCAATCATCTTCAAGGATTCTCCAAAGTCAAGGTATATGGGTTTCTTTCATGGGTTTATTTCACCCATGATACCCAAGCTTTCTTTTACCCATAATTGCATGATTTAAAGTTGATTTACTCATGGGTCTTGCTTACTATGAATTTCACTGCATACTATGTTGGGGTTTAATGAAATTATGATTGTTTTAGCATGTTTTGAGCTATGAATCTAATATATTGTGAGATTTGATGAAGAATTTTGATGTATATTGCTTGAGGGTATTACCAAGTATCTATTGATGGTTTTACATTGAATTTTCTAGCGTGAATCCATGCTTGAATTGCATGGTTTTACACCAGCACTACACACCCGCCAAGTGTTTGATAAAATGTCCGGTTGATGTATTTTGAGGAGTTGAAGGTCCAATGTATGTCTTATGAGTTGACTGACTTTATGACGATTAAAGGAATATATATATATGATATTATCTCTATAGTGTTGGAATTGACCAAGCCTCACTCGAGAGGTTATAGGCCCGGATAAACTTATTAAGGGGTTTGTACCTTGATCGCCTCACTCGAGAGGTGGTAGGCCCATGCAACCATGTCGAGGGATTTGTACCTTGATAACCATGTTAAGGGGCTTGTACCTCGTCAACCATATTGGGGGGTTTGTACCTCATTAACCATGTTGAGAGGTTTGTACCTCATCAACCAATTGAAGGTTTTGTACCTCATTCGCTTCTCCAAGGGGGTGATAGGCCTTGGATAATCACTAATAATGGTCAATCCTTACACATGTATTATGTTAGCATGGTTTACTACAAGCATCTTTCACGTATGTCATATTATTATATGCTACCCATTGTCTATTCTTATGCATTTTGATTATGTTACTTATCTCTTGATGCATTGCATTCTACATACTTAGTATATTCAAACATACTAAAGCATACTCTATGCCTAAATGATGTTACCATGTAGGAAGCGGAGCCCCACTTGAGCATCCTCCTCTATGTGGCTAGTACGATTTCTCCCAAGCTTGTTGGTGAGTCCTCCATTTCGGGGATGATTTTTATTATCTCATACTATGTTCTAAGACTATCTTTCTTTTATGTATATACTGACTATGAGGGTGAGCTCGGTTGCTTATCATGGCACCTGCTAAGTTCTATGTTTAGAGGTGTTGTTGAACATGTTATGTATTTATGCTATGAACCTTGACTCTCTTGTTCTTGATATTTATGTTATGAAGATTCCCTTTAGTTGCTTTTCCCCTTATTTCTAATCTATTATGTCATTTACTTGCTTCTGCGACCAATGATATGTAATGATATGTTAAGAGGCTTGCTTAGCGTCTCTTAGGGTTCCCCATATGCCATTTCATGTCTAGGCCTTAGGCTTGGATCATGACTTAAATCTCCTCCTCTAAATCACTATTGAGAAATAAAATTTTCATATCCATCTGTTGTAATTCTAAGTCCAAGTGCTCTACTAATTCCAATATAATTTGCAAGGAATCCTTTTCAGATATAGGAGAAAAGGTCTCTGTGTAATCAATTTCTTCATGTTGAGTGAATCCTTTAGCAAGGAGTCTTGCATTATATCTTTCTATGTTACTTGATGAGTACCATTCAGATTTAAAGACCCATTTACATCCAATGGATTTAACACTATTAGGCAACTCAACAAGATTCCAGACTTCATTACTTTATATAGAATTCATCTCTTCTTTCATACCATTGTACAACAATTCAGACTATTTACAATTAATGGTTTGTGAAAAAGACTCAAAATCATTTCTTACTTCAATGTCAGATTCTTGTAAATATACAACAAAGTCACTAGGAATCGCTAATTTTCTTTCTCTAGCAGATCTTCTTAATATTGCACCAACATTTTCTTGTGGATCATATTATTCAACTGGTTGTTCAACAATTTCATAAATTACTTGAACAACTTGATCTATAGGAACATTTTCAACAGCTTGAGGAATCTATTGATTGGTTGTTCAACACTCAATTGTACATGAGGAAAATTATGAACAACAATCAATCTTTGACTTGAAGTGGAAGGTCGATCTCTTGCTAAAATAGTATTGTGAAATTGATTACTCCCACTAATTTAGTCATTCTCAAGAAATTTTGCATTTCTTGATTCTGTACCCTTTAAACCTTTCAGCATATCCAATAAAACATCCGCTAATGGTCCTAGGATCCAGTTTCTTTTCTTATGGGTTATGGATTCTTACTTCAGACGGACATCCCTATATGTGTATATGTGTCAAGCTAGGAGTCCAACCTTTGAACAATTTAAAAGGTGTTTTTGGAACACTCATGGTTTGAACTCGTTTTAATATATGTACTGTCGTCTTAAACGATTCAATCCACAAGGACATAGATATCTTTGAGCTACTTAACATACTATGCACCATGTCCAGTAATGTTTTGATCTGTTTCTTCTTTCTACTACACTATTCTGACCTAGATAATCAGGCATGGTGTATTAGGAAATAATCCCATTTTGTTGAAGAAATTTAGCAAACAAACCTTATTTTTGTCCATCCTTAGTATATCTACCATAATATTCACTACCTCTATTAGTTCTCACAATCTTAATTTGCTTTCTGCATTGTTCCTCTAGTTCACCTTTGAACACTTTAAAGGCTTTTAATGTTTTTCTCTTATTATGAAGCATGTACAGATACATATATCATGAGTAATGATCTATAAAGGTGATGAAATATTTCTAACCATATGCATTCGTGTCTGGACAACATATATCTGAATGTACGATATCTAATATGGTTGAACTCCTCTTAGCACCTTTCTTTGATTTGTTGGTTTATTAGCTTGTAATGCAATCTACAAGAGTACCAAAATCAATAAAATCTAAAGTACTAAGTACTCCATCATTTACTAATCTCTTAATTCTATCTATAGAGATACACCCCAATCTCCGATGCCATAAGATAGAGGAATATTCATTCATAACATATCGTTTGGTGCCAACTTTGACATGCATAACATTATGAGTGGAATCATTTTGTAAATAAAGAGAGCAAAGACCATCAGACAATGTACCATATATAAGTGTAGATTTACAAAATAGTTTGGAATCACCTTATAAGATGAAGGAGTATCCCAAAGGTACAAGTCTTGATACTGAAATTAAATTTCAAGAAAAGTTAGGAACATAAAAGGTCTTTTTTAACTGTAAAATAAAACCACTATTTAGAACTAAATTGCATGTTCCAATAGCTTCCCCATACGACTACATCTTATTTTCAAAATAGATGTTTCATCAGCTCCTATTGGCTTTTGTAGGTTTCCTAAATCCTGCAAGGAAATTGTAATAGGAATTGTAGAAGCATAATTAATCTACCACTTATTATGATAAACATAAATCATATTAGCTTCATAACAAACAAGGAAGATTGAAGTACCTTTCTTAACAAGTCATTGTTGAAACTTAACAAAATCCTGTCTTATGGCCCCTACTTTTCACAGAAGCGACACTTGGATTATTTCTTAATGTCAGATTCAAGTTGTGCCTTTCTTTTCTACTATGTATTAGATTGATTGATCCTTTTTCTTTGTGTAGTCATGAGTGTACTTTCTCCTATATCCATATGTAGTCTACCTTCCTCTTGAACACATATGGCCATAAGTTCATAAATAGACCATTTATCTTTATGTGTGTTATAAGAGATCTTGAAGGTGTCATACTGTGCAGGCAGAGTATTCAGAATATAGTGCACAAGAAAATTTTCAGACATTTCAACCTCAAGAGTCTTTAAATGAGTCACTAGATTTTGCATTTTCATGATGTGCTCACAGACACCGCTCACACTAGTGAACCTCATTGATGAGAATTTCATAAATAAGGTGCTAGCAAATGCCAATCTGAGGTCTCAAATTGTTCATCAGTAGCTTTCAGTAATGTCTTTATATTATTATGTTATTTGACATAACCACGAATACCAGGAGAGATTTTGGTCTTAATGAACATTACACTCAGACGGTTAGAGGGTTCCAATTATTTATCTAGAGTAATCTCATCTAAAGTTTATTACATTAATAGGTGGCTTGTCTTTTCTAATAGCATGATCAATGTTTATACACCCTAAGTGAAGCAGAATTCTCTCCATCCAAATCTTATAGTTCTCACCATTGAATTCGGGAATATCACAAATATTAGAAAAATTTGCATGTTGCATAACTGCAAGACACACACACACACAAACACACACACACACACATACACACACAAACACACACACACACACACACATACACACACATACACACACAAACACACACACACACACACACACACACACACACACACACACACACATATATATATATGTGTGTGTGTGTGTGTG
>JAOTQR010000079.1:11828395-11838979 GCA_025774065.1 Solanum ossicruentum
ACAACATAGTTGAGAGAGCTTTTAGCCCGAGGATGTAGGCACCACTTGCCGAACCTCGTAAATTATTTGTGTTCTTTTTTTTTCTCTACATTATAAATTATTTGTGTTCTTTATTTTTCTCTACAATTGCCGAATCTCCATTTCTCCCTAACACATAAAGAAGGGAAGATACAAGGTTCAATAAACTGAACAAGGTTTAGGATTCCACTTGCATCGTTAAAATCAAGAAATCAATTCAACACTTGAGCATTTCCCTTCCGATTAGTATCTTAAACACCACAATTTATTCAAATAGTAATTCACAATCAAATTCCAAGACTAATAATGTCAAAATCATGACATCAGGGAAAAATGGGCAAAATGACCCAAAAATCCAATATCGAAAAACGAGGTTGAAATCTGAAAATTTTTGCATAAAAATGTTCCCTAGGGTATTGGGATCCATTAGTGAAAACCGTTAAAAACAGAGTTAAAATCAACTTATAATCAACATTTTTGTAAAACTAGAGTTCTTGAACAAAACCGCAAATTTCCAGTTGAACTTCATAATTTTGATGTTAAAAACAAGAAATAATCAATGGGTAAGATGATTTTTGCTCAAAATAGCTAACCGAATGAAATTTCGATGAAAAACCACTTGAAATCACCCTCTCCCCCAAGGTCCAAAAAAAGGTCAAATGGTGAATAATTTTCGAAAATCAATCACGAGAACAAGCCTCAGATGTCGCATAGGCGACCAAGGGATCGCTTAAGCGACACTCTGACAAAAGTGGGCTTCACTTTGCCAAGCAATGTCACTTTTTCGACCAAAGCTCGCTTTAGTGAGAGCTGAGGCACCAACAATCAAGTTCAACAACACAGAGCTCGAAATCAACCCTTGGGATTTGTTTGGAACCCCGTACACACAAATCATATATGCACTTCTACTAAATTCGATGTTCCGAGTTCAATGGAATCGTCAGAAATCGAATTTGAGGTCTCCTTGACCTGGAATCCAATTAGTCGCAACTAGGGCAACATAGAAACTAAAATACCAAAACGCTATTGGAACACTCAAAAATTATATCAAAGCTCGTTCTAGTGCTAAACTACCTCTCGGAACCAATGGAACAATCAGAAATCCAATCAAGGCACCCGAACTCAAAATGTGACGAAAATCAAACTTTGGTCAAATTTTAACTCAATTTTTCAACTTTGGACCTCAAATCCATGTAACAACTCCAAATCTAATTCCGACAACTCTCCTAGACCAATATTCACTTTCCAAAACTGATAGAATCAACGAAATTCCATTCCGAGACTCGAAACTTCAAATGATTCCGAAACTCAAAATGTTTAAGCCTTTAAAAGTAAACTCTTTAGCAAAATCTCAATTTTTCACGGAATTTTCAAAATCAACTTACATAGCCAATCAAATAAGACTCGGGGCAGCTATTGGGAGGTATAAAACGGTAATTATTCTGAAAATACCAAAAATGATCTTCAGGGTCATTACAATTGCAAGTGGTGAATTTCTTGTCTGTCGTGTACATTCTTGACTTCGGGGAATTTTGTCTCATTTTGAGTTTGTTGTGATTTTTCTTATATTAAAGGTGTATGAAGAATTTGCTGTGATTTTTCTTATGTTTTAAGGTTTGGAATCTATCATGTACCATTTCCTATTTTAGGTGGAGTATGGGGTGGATGAAATAGCATACCAAATAGGTGAAACAACTGAGATCCTCTCCAGTGGTCGACTTTGTGCGACACCACACTGTGTTCGGGTACTTTTCTTTAAAAAAATATTTTTTTTTCTATTGGGCTGTTTATTATTCTTGCTACGTATGTGCTTTTATGAAAATTTTTATTGCTGGGTTTTTGAGAAATGCTACTGAAATAGAGAATCCATGTTTTTACACTCTTCCAACATCCTTTCCTATTTATTAAAATATTACAGTTATTGTTATGTGGTACGGCCTCTTGCATTGAATGGCTAATACCATGAGGATAAAAATGATAAAGTAAAATTTAATGGAAGATCAGGGTCCTGATAATGATAAATGTTAATTTCCAGTAGCAATTCATCGGTCATGTTACAATTCTGTCTTGGGATTGAAGAGCATCTGTAACTCCCCAATCTATAACCTTTCTGCCTACCTCATGTAACAGAGTAATTATGTTGGGAAGCTATGCATTAAGTGGTTAACAACTGTAGAATGCTTGTTTGTTTCCCTTTGAGTGTAACTATTGAATAACAGGCAAAAGAGTCGTTTTTTTTGTCAGTGAAACTTTTACAATAAAAGAAAAATATAAAGGAAACACGAGGGATGCATCAACATCTATTCATAGTCAATCAAGAGAGCAATTCCATTATTTACAAGTGTGCTTCTTTAGGAATCAATAGTATATTGTCTACGAAAAATGACCTTGGAGCCCAGAATTCTGACATAGAGCCTCAGTGGACATCAGAAACATGAGAAGATGACCCAGGTAGTTAACAGATTATGAATTTTAGAAATGGAAACAATTGACCAGTAAAATTGCAGATAATGTGAAATCTGGCCAATTGCACATGACATCATGTAAGTCTCAAAAACTTGTAAGCCAATATTTTCCAACAAAAAACTTCTGTCTTGCTTCCTTCTTTCTATAATATTTATTTGACTTAGATCTGGTAGCCCGTCACTCAAATTAGGCCAGTAAGTGCTAGTGCATTCTGCATATGTATATATTTGGGTGGACAGTGTAATTCATCTTTTCCAGTTCTTGAATAATTAGAGTTTTTCTTTGTCACAGAAGAAAAGTTCTTGAAATGTTTGGTGTTCTAACTTATATCTGTTCATACTTTTTAACAGGCACCAAGGGGTGATGCTGCATCTGCTGTTGATCGTACGACATTTGCGTTATTCATGCAACCTGATTGGTATGGAGCTTTATGTTAAAAATGTCTGACCCTATGTCTTGGGTCATGCACATAGTGTTCCTATCTCCTGCCACTTGTACATAAAAATAATCAAATCCAAAGGACATTCCTGGCCTATCTCTTTCTCCTGGGGTAGAATGTTTTTACACTAGCCGTTCCCTAGCATTAGACCATAGAATGAAGTCAAAGGAGAAGAGACATTTGTCCACCTAACTTTCAGTTTAGAGAAGTGCCACTAGAAAAAGCTAAGAAGTTTAAATAGGAAAGAAGATTTAATAAGCACTTTTGAAAAATCTTATTTCTGAAAGTCTTTCAACTGTTCTTTTCTGAGGCATGTTGAAAAATAATTTTCTTTTAGAGTTCTAGGAAATTCTATTTTTTAATTTGGAGTCCTATTAAATTTGAGGCATTAATTAGTTTTCCTTGAACTCACTTTTCTCATTGTTTATGTTAATGACGTAGTAATATAGGAGATAATGAAGAGGAGATGACCCGATTGAAGAATTTGTTAGCACAAAAATTTGAGATCAAAGATCTAGGGAAGAAGTATTATTGTGGGAGGTTGAGGTTGCTAGATCAAAAGATGAATCTTTATTTCTCAAAGGAAGTATATTAAACATCTCTTGAAAGAAAGTGGTATGACAGGTTGCGAACTAGCAAAATCTCCTATTGAAAGCAACAGAAATTACGAATGGTGGTTGAAGGGTTAGTTCATAATGAGAGACATCAAAGGTTGTTTCAAAGATTCATTTATCTCTCTAGCACCAGACCAGGCATAGCCTGTTCAGCGAACATAGTGAGTCAGTCATGCATGATCCCCGAGATCTTCATATACAAGCTGTCGTTCAGTTATTGTGGTATTTGAAGTCACTAGGTAAAAACTTGCTTTTCTCTATTGTGGTATTTGAAGTCACTAGGTAAAAGTTTGCTTTTCTCTAAACATGGTCACCTCCAGAGGTGGTTTATAGATGCAGATTAGAATGGATCTTTAGATGATAGAACATCTACATCTGACTACTGTACAATCATAGGAGGAACCTAATTACTTGGAGAAGTTAGAAGCACATTGTAGTTGCACTATCAAGTGAAAGCAGAATATAGAGCTATGACCAGGGTGTTTATGAGCTTCCTTGGCTACAAAAGTATTGGAAGAATTGAAATTGCCTGAAAAATGAAAACTTTCCTTCTGCTACGCCAACAATTGGTATAGCTCATAATCCTATTTAACATGACCGAACAAAACATTGAAACTGATCGGCACCTTCATCAAAGAGAAAATCACTAGTTGCACCTTGAGTTTTGCTTTATGTACAATCAGCAAACAACCAGCTGATATGCTTACAGAAGACCTGGAGGAAAAGTGTTTTCATGCTTTGGTTTGCAAGTTAGACGTGTGTGTTGATTGTGTTAAATTAATTAGCATGATTTTAGAAAACTTTATTTTTCCTTTTCAAAGCATAATTAAAGGAATAAAATAGTTCCTTTTATTGTAATTGATGGTCTCTCCTTAATTAGTTAGGATTCACATGTATAATTACCCTTCTCATGGAAGGAAAAAAAGAACAATCTTCAAAAACTCTATTGAAGATTCTTTTCTTAGTAATAATTAATAATAATAACATGAAAGCAGACCTCAGTGACTTGTTTATTCATTTACTTTTGACGAGAAAAAAGGACTCATTGTTAATAAAAATGTAATAATAGGTAAATGAATTCCAAACTATGTAAAATGAGGAAAATTTTTACACAACACCCTTTTAACCATTTATGTGGCAACACAATCATTTATAATTTTTATTCAATATTCAGAATGATTCTCTCGACTCTAAACAACTATGTTACTATAAGTATTTTCTTTTGCATGCTTAATCCAATTATGCATGTAAGTATAACTGATACTTGTCTTGTTCTATAATCTTTGTAGGGACCAAAAGCTTTATTTTCCAGGGGAGGTGCACATTCATCGGGAGGTATACACATGACTCGTATATTACTATAACAGATGTCTTGCTTGGATAAGTGGGAACCACAATCTAATTTAAGTATAGAAAAGGAAAGCATAACTAGTGAGAATTTTCACATGAATAGTTGTGATGATGGCCCTCCAGCCCTGTGACTGTGGAAGTCCTCAATTCTTTGCTGAAATTGTTTGTAGGACACCCCACCCCACGTCACACCCAACCCCTTTCCATTCTCCACCCCCTGCCAGAGAAGATATAGCTACAAGTTGGCAGGTCTACAAAAAATATAAGCAATTTGATTTTTCACCAAGGTTAACCATGATGTCTGTTCTATTTATCAGTTGATTCAATCCAACGGGTCTCTTACTTTTGGAGAATACACCGAGAAGCTCCTTGACAAGTATTACCACCTCAAAATGTAAAGCTGATATATTTGTTAGCAGAGTAGATTTGAAAAGCTCCTTCATTCCTCTATTTGAGCATACATGGAGCAGTGAGATAATCAATTACTTATAACTGCTGGGATTTTGACATTCTAATAAAGACAAGCTCTTGTCCTTACAAAATCTAGTTGTAAATCATGCTTTCAGTGCTGAGCAATTATATTAATGTCTTACATCTTCATGTGCTTGGAAGAAGCCAATTTTGAATTAGTTTGATTACCAAATGTGATTTGTCCTATGTTGTTTTTGTAATTCCCATGGTGGATCAAGTTAAGAAAATGAAGATCCCATTGCCGTGATGTTGTCATTGTTTGGCCATGGTCCTCTCTATAATCTGCTTAGTAACACAGCCAAGATAACTGAAATTTGTGATTGCAACTTGAAGTACTAAATCTCAAGTTGGTCTATATAGAATCTCTCAATTGATTCATTTGTGAGTAAGCTGTCTTTTGTACATTGCCATTGGTAATGTGAATGCTCTCTTACTCTTGTCAGCTCATTTTTAAGGTAAGCAATATTCACTAATAACATCAATAGCAGTATTATGTTTATAAGGCTAAAGCCTTACAAATATAAACAATAATTCTACTTTATTTATTCAGAAATATGTTGGAGGAGTCAGATTCACCCTTTTACTTTTGAATATTGTCACAATTAGCATTTGTTATGCTTCGCGAACAAAAATGGTCCTGACCTGTACCCATGTTTTAACACAAGTCATCATGGCTTCTTTTACCCTTACCCCAACACCACTGGCTCCTGGTTATAACCAATTAAGTTTTTGTGACCAATAAGTCATTTTTCTATAATAACCTAAGAAACACAAAACACAAGTTTTTTCACACAAGATAAACATTACCCACTAAATAAAAAAGCAATTGTAGCTTGGTAGTAGAAGATGCCGTCGTAAACACTCAACCGAACTGGCTTTCACCTATATACACAACCCCTCTCTGGATCACTACAACATAAGAGTACCTTTAAACTAGCATCATAGAATTCTCAAACTTGTCATGACACAAAGGATGGTGTTAATTAACTCCTATAAATTATTGGTAGCCGGATAGGAGGCATTGTTACACCCCCAACTAGATGAGGCAGACAAGTATTGTATGAATATCTGCTATCCCTATGACGTCGATGAAACGATGTACAAAATTTCAATGCAGATAACACCCTCAAAGTGGAGAGTATGTGTCTTAAAGCTTGCATAACGTCGATGCTCGAGGGATAATATAATGTGAGGTGTTCTAATTCATAATTAGTAGAATGACTTCAAGATCCAAGATATCAAGTCATGAATGTAGTAGCCAAAAAGTGGAGATGGTGATTGATTGAAACATGTAGCTGGAGTCGTGTATTTGTAAGGCACATAATGGGATGTTTATGTCCTTAGGTGTCGACTAAGAGGTAATGAGATTTGTGCAGATTTCTTACCGATCGATAGAGAAAGATTTATTGGATAAGTTGGCTTAGAACCTATTTGGATGGGCTTATTGTTTTATGTTAAATTAGATCTTGGGTTTAACTTATGTCCCAAAAGCTAGCTTGAAGGCAGGAGGATTGTCCAAGTCTTATTAAGAATCCATCCATCTCATTAACTACCAATGTTAGGAGTCCATCCATCTCATTAACTATCATTGTAAGACTTCCATGCTTAGCATCTAGTACATGGGCAATCATACTAAAAACTGAAGTAAAAACTACGGCTAAAAAAGCGACGGACTGCATTGGTTTAGAAAGCGACGAATTAAGGGACGCTATCCGTCGCTTTCTTTGTAAAAAAATATTGTTTTATTTTTTAATGATTAAAAGTGATGGACAAAAATTATAGGTCCATAGTTTTTTTCCCGGAATTTTCCACCAAAATTAATTTTTATTTTATTTTATTTTATTTTTATAATTTGCGACGGATAGTTTTGCATTCTCCGTCGCTTTTTTTAAAAAATTCAAATAATATAACTGCGTGAATTAGAATAAAGAATAATGTTTTTTTTTTGCTTTTGCGACGGACAACATGACAATGTCTGTCATTTTTTTTAAAGAAAAATAATTCAAAATTAAATTAATTAGATTTTAATTTTAAAAAATAAGAAACTTTTTAAAAGGGGCGACGGACTCAAGGATGCTGTCCTTCGCCCCAAATTTAATATACCCTCCCCAGACCCATTTTTTTTCAGTCAAAAATTTCCTTCTCCCTCTAAAAATTTTTAAAAACCCTCTGATCGATCGTTGCGCCGCCCTCCACCAGCGTCACCTTGAACAACCGTTCGTGTGCGCCTCCCTCCACCTTCAAGGCCACCCCCACACCATTGTCGTTCGCGTGCGCCACTCTCTTTTTCTCTTTTTGATTTCTTAGCCAATATTTAGGGTTTTTTATTTTTTAGAACTATAAAATCTTGAATTGTTTGTTATTTTATATTACATATGTTGTTGATATTGTTAAATTGTAATATTGATTGTGAATTAGAGAAGAAAGTTTATGTTTTGATTTTAGGTTTAGTTTGAATTAGGTATTTCGAATTACTTTGTGATTTGGGGGTTTTGTTAGTTTAAATTGAAGTGTATTTGAAGTGATTAGCATTGTTTGTTTAAATATTTAAGTGTGAATTTGTGAATGAGTATATATTTTTGGATTCTAATTTGAAATGAGTTTTGAATTAGTTTGTGATTTGGATTTTGTTAGTTTGAATTAAAGTGTATTTGAAGTGATTGACATTGTTGGTTTGAATATTTAAGTTTGAATTTATGAATGAATTTTTTTTTGGATTCTAGTTTGAAATGAGTTTTGAATTAGTTTGTGATTTGAGTTTTGTTAGTTGGAATTAAGGTGTATTTGAAGTGATTGACATTGTTGGTTTGAATATTTAAGTGTGAATTTGTGAAGGGGTATTTTTGGATTCTAGCTTGAAATGGGTTTTGAATTACTATGTAATTTGGATTTTGTTAGTTGGAATTAAAGTGCATTTGAAGTTATTAACATTGTTGGTTTTGAATATCTAAGTGTGAATTTGTGAATGCGAATTTTTGGATTGTAGTTGGAATTAGGTGTTTTGAATTAGATTATAAATTTAAGTGTTTGTTAGTTTTAATTGATTTATTCTTGAAGTTAAAAGTCAATTTTAGAAGTAAAGAAGGTAGAAGTTAGACATGTTGAACTTAGAAGTATTTGGACTTAGAAGTAAAGAAATGTTGAAAGGCAGAAGATATTAACATAACTAGAATTTATATAGAGCTTGTAATTCTAATTAAGTTTGGATTCTAGTTCTAAATTGGATGTATTAAACATAGAAAGTTTTATAGAATTTCATTTGTTAGGTTGTGGAGCCTGATGATTATATCTATATACTGTGCTCAGAAACATATTCGACGCACTCTGGAAGGCTCCAGGACTCTCTGGTACTGTAGCAACGGTCAGGGTACTATAGCAACGGTCAGGGCACTGTAGCAATTGCTAGAAAGGCTACTGTAGCAACGGCTAGGGTCCTTAGGAAGTTGTATAAATAGAAGGGTCATTGCATTTGTTAAACATCCAGAAATCCAAGCATTCTCCCAAGCAATCTCTGTGTATAAATGTATTTGATGTAATTATCCGGATATCATTAATATATATATTCTATCGCCATGGAGTTTACCCATTGGGTAAACTCCACGGCAACATTGGACATTACCATGAAAGCAACTTTCTCTTTCTTCACGAATTTTCTCTGTCTTATCTCTAGGAAGAACTTCTTCTTCCTCAATCTTTCTTTTTCTTCTTAGATCTTCGAATCGTATTTTCTAACATCATTTGGTGTGCATATATAAAGTTTGTACTTTAACATAGAAAGTTTAAATAGTTGAACTTTAATTTAGAAATTTTGATTGAATATATGTTAAGTTGTGCTCTTTGAGTTAGGAAAATCTAGGTTGAATGTGATGAAATAGAGCTTTAAACAATGAACTTTAAGTTAGAAAATTTGAATTCTCTATTTTGAATGCTTTTACATTAATTGCACTTTAAATTTAAAAATTTGTACTTGAACTTAGAAAAATCAAACTTGCATATATAAATTTTGAACTTCAGAAATTTTGCATCATTATAAGATATATTCAACCGATCAAGCGAAGCCCATTGACTCGTTGAGCTAATTGGAAAAAGTGAAGGTATTTTTTTCTTTCAAAATTTTAATTGTTGTATTTATTAGATTTTTTAAATTTATTCAATGTAAAATACTTTCATCTGGCTTAAAGTTCCCATTTTGAGTTTTTAGCAATATATTATTGTTGCACTTTAATTTAGAATTGATTTAGTTGTTAATTAGATAAATTGCTTCAAATTGGTATAAATTCTCAACTTTAAATACTTAAACTTTAATTATATTTGAAATTTGAATGTTTACAATTTAACTTACAAAAATCTAACTTTTGAGCTTTAGAAAACTTGAATTATTAATATTGTAGGATCGATATGAATAAACATTAAGTAGTTGAGAACTTTGATGTTGAATATAATTTAGAACTTAAACTTTATATACTTGTTAAATTGAAGTTAAGGACTTTATATACTTTAAAAAATTCAACTTTTGCACTTTAGAAACTTGAATTATTATATATATAAATTAAATCTTAAGTAGTTGTGAACTTGAAGTTGAATATAATTTAGAACTTGAAGTTTATATACTTATTCAATTGAAGTATATATATATATACACACTTAGAAATATTCAGTTTTTGCACTTTAGAAACTTGAATAATTATATTTTAGGATATAAATTAAATCTTAAGTAGTTGTGAACTTGAAGTTGAATATAATTTAGAGCTTGAAGTTTATATACTTATTCAATTGAAGTCTAGGATGTTATATATATATATATATATATTTATAGACACTTAGAAATATTCAATTTTTGCACTTTAGAAACTTGAATAATTATATTTTAGGATATAAATTAAATTTTAAGTAGTTGTGAATTTTGATATTGAATATAGGCATAATATACAAATATCCTCCCCAACTTGGCACCAAATTATAAGTTGGAACTCAAACTTTCAACGTGCACAAATATGACCCTCAACTTGGCAATTTCTAAACAAGTAGGCACAAGTTACAAACAGCCTAAGCGCGTGAGGTATAATCGCGCTGACGTGTTTTTTCCATCCAATGTTACGATGCCACCTCCGTCCACGCAAGCACAATCTGTACACGTCACACCCCTATTTTACACGTGGCATTCCTAACAAAAATGAAAAATAAAATATTTTTTACAAAAAAATTGCAAATTTTTTTACATAAATT
>JAOTQR010000079.1:11839962-11850484 GCA_025774065.1 Solanum ossicruentum
GGGTTGAAAGTGAAAGCCGCCAAAAACTGGCTCCATGCTCTCGAAACCAATTCACTTGAGTGAGACAGAGGAGAGTGAAGCACGCACCGGGTAAAGAATCAAAGGCAAGGAGCCCCTGTTCTTTTTAGGAAGCAACCTCCCCGGAGTGTAATGCCTTAACGAGTCAGAAATGGAATCAGGTTGAGACAGAAAAGGATAAGGCTCGATCAAAAGTTGAGTCATATGCTCGGTATAGGAGAAAGAATATGCTCGACTGAAAGTGAATTACATTTTTTTCTTTTATTTTAAAAAATATGCCACATCACACTCTAAATGGATAAAACATTTCACTTTGATAAAATAATAAATAAATTATAGTAATAGTGAAAATTAAATATTTAAGTATTATTATTTCAAAAAATATTATAAAATAAATATAAAATATTTTTCTTATCTCACCCTATCCTTCCTCACCGTACCTCCCCTCTCACCATCTCGAACCAACTAATGTTTTTTTAAAAAAAAATTATAAAACTTTTTAAAAAAATTCTTATTTTATCTCACTCCCTTCTCTCCCCATCCCCATCCCCATGCCCCCAATTTTAATTATTTTAGAAAAACTAATTCTACGCTACTCACCTAATTCTCCTCTTTTAACTTTTCTCGTTTTTTAAAATTATTTCTTATTTATCATAAAAAAATTATAATTTTTTATTATTTCTATTATATTCAATACACAGAAAAAATATTTTCTAAAAATGTGTACATATCTATAAAAAAAAAAAGTTTTAAAAATTGGAGTGAAAAGTTAGATGCAGATGGGATATAATTTTATTTATTTAAAAACATATCAAATTTTTTAGATATGAGTAGGGGTAAAAGTTTAAACCTTTTAAAAATATTTTATGAAAGAGACTCAAAAAAAATAAAAAGGCAAGAATTGTTGGGAACGAGGGGAGGGTTGACTATTGAGCAGATGAGAAAAATATTTTAAATTTTATTTTTTTTTAAAAAATATTTTGGAAGATTATTTATACCTTAATCTTTAACTTTTAACTATTATTAATAGTTTATTTAATTTTTGTCAATATGAAATATTTTATCCATGTGGCATGCCATATGACAGTTTTTTCAATAAAAGAGAGAACATTACCCACAACACTAACACGTGTTTCTTAAATTAATAAGTAATAATTTAAATATAAAAGTTTAAAAAAGGGAATAATTTAGGTTTTTTTTAATTTTTTTATACTTATCTCTATGAAATATAGAAACTATTCGACCAACTGATATCTTCTTTTTTCGAAACTTACACAAGCTACTCAAGCTGTTATAAGAACCCAATCCGCATTTTGCGTAGTCTAAAATTTTATATAAGAAGGTTACTAGTATTATTATTTCTAATTAATTCATGAAATTCCTCTTCCATGGTATGATATCAGAGCCGAAAATACATGAAGCATTGCGCAACCCAAGGGTGGGAGTTCCAAATTCCTCTCCCTAAGCAATCTGTATGTGTTCCATGAGCGCTCGTAAATCGTAATGATATTATAACAGTGTTTTTCAACATATTCCTATTTACTGCTCCAGAAAATTACATCATCTTGTCGCTTCTTTCCGTCCATCAAAATTTTCCTGGTTAGGTATTCAACTCTATCAAGGTGCAGGTAGTTGTAAACCTCAATCAAAATTATCAATTTTGACAGGGTTAACTTCATCGGCCACTTCAAAATGTCCCACCAAACGCGCAAAGAACACCATCTGTTGTTCAAGGGTGAATTTAATATTTTCGGCCTGCATATGAAAACAGAACCAGTTAATTTCCTCCAAGCCAGACAGATTAAAAGTTATCTGCCAACATCGGAAAATGATACATACCCGACGAAAACCATGCTGCTCTCCTTCATATTCAATGAGCGCGACAGGCAGACCTTTTTCCTTCAATGCTCGATAAATTTTGCGTGCTTGATCAGGCGAAACGACCTGCAACAAGGGATGGAAAGCTCAATTCTACTGACAAGCAACAGCAATTAAAAACAGAGGTGATTGCTTGATTTCCATCATGTCGTTTAAGGCAGAGGCCATAATAAACCCATATGAAATTGACTTTAAGTGTTTTAAAGATCCAAAAGTTATATTAGCTAAATATCCAACACCTATGATGAGTAAAAGACCATGCACTTCGGTGCAAGCTGCAATTTTTTATTGAACGTAATTGCATCAAATAAATTTTCCAAAAAGATGTTTTTAGTCACAAGATGAACATGAACACAAGGTTTAAGCACGTACTAATATTGACAAGTTCAGTAGACCAATCTAATGCATAAAGTACAAAAGGCATAATACGTGTCCTTTAACTTTGCTTCAACAGCCATCTATGCCCTCCAACCTTGGGTGTGTATAGGCAGTTAAACTTGTATAAAGTTGAATAAATAGACAACATGTCCTACGTGGCAGAAAATAAATAAGCTCAAGAGTATGTCACGTGAATTGCCACATAAGACATGTATATTTACTTGTTCAACTTCATACAAGTTTTCAAAGTTGAAGGGCATAGTTGACAGCTGAGGTGAAGTTAAAGGGTACGATTATGTATTATGCCAATACAATAATATATCCAAAGAAAGCAGAAATATGATAAGAGTGAGCTTGCCAAAGACTAAAGGAGGTTATCAAATCTTTATGGGAGTAGAAGGAAAGACAATTCTTCTATTAATGACATATGCAGCTGATTATGGTCAGCTGCATATGTTCTCACAGAAGTCACTGAACTAGTTTTTTCAACACAAGAATCTTTCAACTTTTCGATACTAACTAAAAAGTCACAAAGTCGGAAAATGCTAGACTTTCGGTTGCTAACTCTTTTTTTAAGAATCCAACAAATAAAATCAATTAAACAACTTAGACCCGATCCGACCCAAAAGCCAAACTCATACGAAGAAAGTAAAGCATGAAAAGAACAGGAAAAAGCCCTGCTTCCCATGTTAAGCAAAAAAAAATTGAGTGGGTTGGTCGAAGTTGTGAAGGATGTGTACCCCTAATGATGAACATAAGAATTGTGTGGGGAATATGTATCAAATTGCAGACAAAAACACAAAGCTAAAACTTTGAAAGACTAAGTTTAGAATGCAGCAAGAGCGAGTAATAAAGCTTGTTTAAGATATTTATGGGTGAATAGGAAAATGAGGATAGATCGGTTCTTTTGATATTTTACTTTCGTATGGGTTTGATTTTTGGATTTCGGGTAGATTCAGGTCAGAGCTTTTTAACTTAATTTCTACTTGTTACAATTTATTTCGAAAAAAAAAGGTGAAAAAAAAAATCACAGCAGAAAGTTTAGCATTTTTCAGCTTTGTGTCTTTTATCTTTAAGTTTAATGACTTTTGTGTTAGAAAAAGATAGTTGTGTGGCTTTTGTGGAAACAAGTAATAGTTACAGAACCCTCTTTGAAATACCCCGAGATTATGATATTAAAAGGGACATGTTGTGCTTGCCTTGTCCTCCAGTCCTTGAAATAAAATAATAGGGCAGGAAAAGCAGTCTACAAAATTGATAGGGGACCTCTCAAAATATGCCTTTTCGCCCCCTGCAATTATTCAGAAGGCATCAACACATACTGATAAACATCGATCACCAGAAAGACTTTGCAAATAGATTTTAAACATTAATTGATTTGATAATTACCAACTAGATTGTCAGTATAGTGAGATTCGAACTTGTGAGTTTCTGCTCTCAGCAATTGCAGATCACCAATCTGTTCAATGAAAGATGACGGCATAAAGCATTGAAAGTAAAAATTGGACTTGATACACAAGGAGCTTTGAGTAGACTTCTGAACCAAACTGATGCTATTCTACATCAAAGATATCAAAGATAACAGAATGCCCACATATATAGGCACCAGCCTGAAATTCAAATTTTTCTATCATTATTTTTTGATGCCGTGGTGCCTGGCCCAACTTGTGTGTACCTCGACTAATTCCATGGGATACCTAACACCTCCCACCACCAACAGGTACCAGGTCACTCAGTCCACCAAGGATAGAACAGATGGTCCACCAAGGCTAGAACAGATGGAAAGATATCACCTAGTGTTTTGTCTCTGCTGGTATTACAATATGAGAACTTATGGTTCTCAATCCACTTTAGTGACCACTAAGCCATACCCTTGGGTGCACTTCCCATATTTTTAGGATCAGTTTCTGGTTGCAGACGTGAGATTACATACGATATGAGAATACTATATATATCACAGACAAATTTTATGATTTACTCACACCGTACAAGGAAGCTCCAGCCTTGAAAACATCTTTAAATGCTAGTGCAGCTAATGTTGTATAACCACCAGCTGAACTCCCTGTAATACAAAGCCTTTCACCGTCGACCTTTCCACTGTCAACCTGGACAAAAAGACTAATTTACCATTACAAAATTAATAACAGCATTAAAGGAATATATGGGTAAACTCAATTTTTGATGTTACCAAAAACTTGGCACAATTGCAGCAGTCGTTAACATCCACAATTCCCCATTTTCCCAATAGTCTCTCTCTATATTCTCTGCCATAACCTTCATATGAGCCAAAAACAAAAAGATATTAGCCAACTTAACAGCAGCTAAATAATCTACCACTGTGCATATACCATCCTGATTCCTTGGCCGCAACAGTTTTTTCTACCAATGTGTATTTCCTTTTTATACATATCAATAAGGTTCTGACAATCAGTCAATAAAAGCAGGAAATGATGTTCCCTCAAAAAAGTTAAAAACTCTCAAAATAGTTCCCTAATCAAGAAACAATATAGAAAGAATAGCAAGCCAACAATGGAAGGACTAAAAGACCATGCATGTACCAGTGCTTCCACCATAATTCACATCCACATAGGCCCAACCACGACTGGTCCAATATTGAACACTAAGATTTAAACATCCCCGTGCTTCAGCTGTAGGACCTCCTGGATCATCATAAAGTACACATTCACATCTAATACAGAAACCAATTATTCCCTGCATTTTAACTGAGACAACCAATCAGGAAGAAGCAGTTCTAGTGAGGGAAACATTAACCATGACTTCGCAAGAGCAACGGAGGTGTTTCTCCATGACTAGCTTCAAATTCGGGGTTTGTTGGTGGATAAAAGTACGCATATGCCCTTTGACCCGGGATATCTGTTGGGAAGTTTATCAACTCTGGCCGACTGTAATAAGAGTTATACGTCTCACTAACAGATGACGACGACCACATAATCTTGAAATCAATTACTTTTGTTCTTTGATCATCCAAAGTAACCTGCAGAAATAACAGAAAAAATGCTAAAAGAATGATCTAGTACAGATTTGTAAGTACGGTTTTCAAAATTTCAAGCATCTAGCAAGTTTGTCTAAAGGACCTTAGCTATTGACGATGGATGAACAGCAGATGCTCCTTCAACATACAAGCAATGAACCCCAGAAGTCTGTTTAGGTGATAAAAGGTATTTATATCAAGACAAGCACAAAAATAAAAACTCATAAAGGACACTAAGCGCAGCAACTACAGCTTGTGCTACCAAGATCTTACGATGTTGTTTATATCTGTGAAAGGAATATCTAGCACTGATACTTTGCCTAGATTAACATCCAAAACTCCAAGATATGACTTCCCATTCTCCCTGCACATATTTTTCAAACTAGATTAGATGAACTACATCATTTTCCCTCCCAGAACGGTTACCTTCCCCTGAGCGAGAGGAAGAGAAAATTGAGAAACCATATAAAGACCTTTGTTATCAAAACAATCAGAATAAAAGCACTGATTTCAAATATCATGATACCACAAAAGTATTAGATAGAAACTACTTATCAGATTGACCTGTAACTGCAGGCAATTAAAGTATCTCGGTTGTGGTTCTTAAGAAAGTCATAAGACTTCATCCCAAATATCCATAAGGGTCTTGTAAACTCAGCATTGAGAGAGTAAACGGGTAGCACCTCATTAGAAGACTCTACCTGTCAACAATAAATAAAACAGGCCAATCAAGTCTACACTGTCTCACTTAATGTACGAGTTCAGTGCCAGCAACAATAACAAGGACGTGTTACTGATATATATTTCATTATTTTTCAACATAGATGCTGAACCTTAGATGCATATTCCAAGCCCAATATCCAGCACCATAAATATCACGAAAAATGGAAGTTTGCTTGTGCAGAGATTGAAATAAGCAAAAGATTGTTTTCCTTCCACTTTCCCTCTGTACTTCATAACTGGATCAGAGGAAGGGCCCATGGCGGAACCTCGGCTTAACTTTTTGGCATATAGTATCCTAGAGTTGAATTACAGTAAACGTGGGAAGGGTAAGGTGAATTCTCTCTTCTATTATGCAAAAGTTCATGTAAAGATAAATGTGTTGCATTTTCCATCCAAATGGTGTTTCAGCAGAAGGCTGAAAGTGTAATGCTCATGTGGAGATTATTAGTTGTTTGGCCATAGGAGAATTACTCACTTTTATCCTGACTCCCGGAATACTTTTTCACTTTATTTCAGAATCAGTATCAAGTTATGCAATTTCAAAATCCAACTTGGAGTTGGATTCCAAATCCAACTTGGAATTGGATTCCAAATTTGGGGAAGTGCTCTGAACCTATTTTCCAATTCCATCTTTATAAATTCCAAATAAAATGTTTCTTCTCTTCTTCGCAAAAGTACAACCAAACACAAGTGCATCTCCAATTTCAACTTGATAAATTCCAAATAAAATGAAAAATATGGCCAAACGCTTACTAAGGTAGTCTCTGTTAAACACTAGTAAGTGATAAGGATTAAGTTAGAGTTGGAGGCCACTATCGCAACAATTTTTCATATTCTTAAAATTGCAGTATCTAGTTGATTGAAATTTTAAGACCTCGATCTCCAAGATATCAGTGTTTTAACCATTTCATTTCTTATTAATGCAACTTCACATCTTCTCTAACAAGAACGTGGTTAATAAAGGGCCAGATTGAAGGCTCCCATATTTGTAATGCAATGGAGTTTAATGCCTATGCAACAACTACCAAGTATCCACAACTTTATGTCTTTAGCAAGTAAACAACACTAGAGTCAGAATTGTAAAGAGCATAAGAACACAAGTTTAGGCTAGAACTCAAAGAAGATGAGATGGTTATAATAAAGTGTTTAAGCAAGTAGATGCAATCACACCCCAGAAGAGAAGTACGAGTTAAGCCAGTAGGCTAGACACAAAATAGACATAAGAAGTTTAAGTTTAGACATTACGCACGATAGCAGATTATACAACAGATGGCAGAGATTTAGTCAGTATCACACTACGACATCACACGAGATGAGGATTTACCCATTTGTAGATATTCCAAAACCCACTTTTCCTGTCAGTTACAAAGTACAGTTCCCCTGCACCACAAAAGAATAGCAAATAAATGCAAGGAACAAGAGAAATCAGTCTCAGTATATTGCCAGTCTAGAGCTAATCATGAAAGATCTAGCATGATCAAATCACAACATAGGAAACAGAATCTTACAATCAAATACTAAGGCATATATGAACTCAGTATTATCAAAGTATATCCCTTTTTTGTTGATTATTTAATTAGCTTGATTCAAGGAAATTATATCTCCTAGCTTATTTTTTTTGAATTTGAGATTATATCTCCTAGCTTAATTATAGATCTTATTTTATTTTGCGTAATTAGCACCGATTATCATCCCTAAATTAGAGATAGGACTAATTGTATAAATACTCAAGCTCATATGTTGTACAAATATATTGAAATGCAAGAAAACTTTCTAATTGTCAAAATCAACATGGTCTCAGAGCCATTGTTGTCTTTTTTAGCTGAGTTTTCTCCCTCACAACACTAGGGTTCCAAGAGGTTTGATGTTCTCCCATTTACTGCTCCACTTTGTCTCCAAAGGATGTGCATGTTAGAGTTGATTTCTGTCAGTGATGTCCCAAAACCAACACCACCACAAGCTTCCCGTTGCACCGACGACCAAAACCCATCAAGAATCTCCGCCAAAAACCACTGCACCTGCTATTGACAATACTATAAATCACGATGAGTCAATCACACGCACTGGTGAGTAGGCCCTTTTCAAACAACATATTCAGGGAGATCTTTCCCCTGGTGGTTTCTGGCCTATGCCAAGCCTACCCATCCAGGTCCCACTATTTTCAAAATATCGGAGCAAAGTTTTCCTGCGAACCAGAGCACTGAACTGCTGGGAATCCTTATTTGATTTATTTTTTTAAAGTCTTCCTTTCTTGGATTAGTACCCTGAAGCATATATAAAAGAGTCAAGAGGGTTCATGCTGTATTAGGCGCCAACCGAGAAAGTCTGGGCTAACTGTCTCATCAGCAACCAAGGTAAATCAATTCCGATAATGACCACCTTCAATATGATTATTGTGGAAAGCCGAAGCATACAAAGGGCACATACTGAAAACTACATGGTATTACTAGAAACTCTTATCCTTTTTTTGGTGATAATGAAAGTACAACTCCTTTGCAACTATTCATTTTGATGTTTAACGTCCTACTCAAACAACTTCTTTGTCTGGTACTCGATGGTTTGTTGCTTATATTGACATATGCACTAGGATGACTTAGGTGTATACTTGTTAGAGGCCAAAGTGGAAGTTTTCTCATGCTTTTAGTCATTTCATAAGATGATCTCTACTTAATTCGTGGCTAAGATAAAACCTTTCGAACTAATTATGGCAGAGTACTAAATTATAAGTGTTAATCCGGAGTTCAATGAGATAATCTATCAAACTAGGTGTCCCTATACTAGTACAGAAAAATGGAGTTGCTAAAAAAGGGAAAATAGGCATTTGTTAGAAGTGGCAAAATCTCTTATGTTTACCATGAATCTACCAAAAAATTATTGGCAGCGTCATTTTAGTTGTCATCTTATCAATAGAATGCTACATAAAACCCTCCATTTTCAATTTTTCTAGAACTTGGAAAAGTGAGAATAAATAGATTGTTCCTATGGAGGCGTATGGCCATGTGTACTATGTTCACACCAGGATCTGCGAAACTTGATACTGGAGTCCTTAAGTATGTCTTTACTAGGTATTCTCCTACATATAAAAAATACAAATGCTATCATCCTCCCTCCAGGAGATCCTTTGTCAGCATGCGTGTTACCGTTCAAGAGTTTGAGCTCTATGTTAGTATTACACCATCAACTTCTTAGGGGGAGAGCAATAAAGAGGAAGAGATTACAACAACATCATACCCGGTGAAATCCCACAAAGCAGGGTTTGGTGAGGGTAACGTGTACCGCAGACCTTATCACTCCCTCATAGAGATAGCGAGGTTGCTTCCAAAAGCCCCTAGGCTCAATATATCCACCCCAAGTAAAAAAAGAAAATAATTGATATATAATAATGATTAAAACGAAGAGCAACGTCAATTCTACAATTAAAAATATAGCAAAATAATCGAAAAGCAATAACACAACCATAATAGCACAATTAATCCTATGACAAACCAAAAACTGTCGCAAGGAAAGACAACATCTTATCTGTACAAACCCTCTACCCTGATATGCAACCTCTATTCCTTTCTATCTGAGGTCATCTCTTCGATGATATGGGTCATCTCCTCGATGATATGAAACTGCGCCATCTCCTATCTAATCACCTCTCCCCAATACCTTTTTTGTCTACCCCTACCCCTTCGCATAACCCCTAATCCAACTTCCCCCACCTCCTAACTGGAGCATTGGCACACCTTCTCTGCACATGCAAAAACTATCTTAGTCTCGCTTCTCTCATCTTGTCTACCACGGTGGCCATTGTCACCTTCTCTCAAATAGCCTCATTCTTAATCTTATCACTCCTAGTATGTCCACACATCTAATTCAGCACCCTCATCTCCACAACATGCATCTTCTAAACATGTGAGTTTTTGACTAGTCAGCACTCCAACCCATATAGCAAAGATAGTCCAACCACCATTCTGTAGAACTTAAGTTTAGATAGAACCTTCTTACCACACTATAAGCCAAAGGCAAGCCTTCATTTCATTTGTGTTGTCCCAATGCGATGCGTGACATCATCATCGATGTCCTCATTACTCTGGATGATGGACCCAAGAAGTTTTCTTTCTTGAGAACTGGTTGAGTAGCATCATCCATCACAACACAAAATTTGCACTTTAAGTATTCAATTTTGGTCCCGTTCAATTTGAACCTATTTGGACTCTAGAGTTTGTCTCCACACCTCCAACCTATCATTAACTCTGTCTCGTGTCTCATCAATCAGTACTATGTTATCCGCAAATAGCAAATAGTATACACTATGGAACCTCCTACTAAGTAGATTGTGTCAACTCATCCATCACCAAAGAAAAGGAAAAGGGATCAACATAGATCCTTGATGTAGTCCCATCTCAACAAAGTGCTCTGAATCTCCTCCCACCATTCTAACCCAAGTCTTGGCTCCATCATACATATCCTTTATCGCCCCCATCGAAACACTTTTAGCCTCCAAACACCTCCAGAGGACACCCCTCGGAACTTTGTCATAGGCCTTCT
>JAOTQR010000079.1:11860175-11888423 GCA_025774065.1 Solanum ossicruentum
TATATATATAGAGAGAGAGAGAGAGAGAGTGAGAAGGAGAAATGTAGTAGGGGTAAAAGAGTCAAATTACCCTTTTTCCGTATATACGTTCAAAAAATGACTGTTCATGCGCCTTATTTGTGTGTATCTCACGCACTGTACTACCTCAGCAAGGAGTGCCTATTTGTTCAAGAATTGCCAAGTTGAGGGTCATATTTATGCACATTGAAAGTTTGAGTTCCAACTTATAATTTGGTGCCAAGTTGGGGGACATATTTGTATATTATGCCTTGAATATAATTTAGAACTTGAAGTTTATATACTTGTTAAATTGAAGTTTAGGACTTTATAAATTATCAACATGAAATTGTTGAACTTTAATTATACTTGAATATTTTTTTGTAGATGGATAATCGTTTGTGGATGTATGACATGTATTATGAAAATGATGGTGGATTAAAATCTACATTCATTGACGGTGTTAGAAGTTTCATTGATCATGCAATGACACTGGATAGTTTTAAGATAAATCAATTGGTTAGGTGTCCTTGCAGTGCATGTAGGTGCCTAAAATTCTTTAGTCTAGATGAAGTTATGGTGCACTTGTATCAAGTGATTTAAGCCTAGATATTTCAGTGGGTAGATCATGGAGAAATAGATGGACAGAATGGTGTATTTTATAATCTGATGTCAGTAGATGAATATATATGGTTGTACCACAAGGTCAAATTAGATTTGAACATGATAGAAATCAACATGACACGTTTCAACATGATAGAGTTCATGAAATGATCAATGATGCTTTCGGAGTTCAAGGAGGGATGGAACCTCAACAATTCTTTAATGAAGCTCCTAATAAAGAAGTTAGACACTTCTATGAAGAACTAGAAAAGGCTAGTTGTCCATTTTGTGAGGGAAGTCCGCATTCTGCTTTGTCTGTAGTTGTTAATTAATGAATATTAAATCAGATTGGAATGTTCCTACTGCGGCTATGGACTCAATGGTTGATCTCTTGGGTGAGTTGGTTAATTGTAAGTTTAACATACCCAGGAACTTCTATCAGGCAAAGAAACTGATTTCCAAATGATGATTGTCACATCATAGAATTCATTGTTGTATTAATAGTTGCATATTATACTACAAGGATGATAGTGAATTGGAAAATTGTAAGTTTTGCGATCCTACTCGTTATAAGAGGAGTCTGACTGGAAAGATGGTTCCAATTAAGGCGATGCATTATTTACCTCTTATTCCTAGACTGAAGAGGTTGTATGCATCAATGAGGTTTGCCTCACATATGAGATGGCATCATGAATATAGAAGGCTGTCAGGTGTCTTGTCTCATCCATCTGATGAGGAAAAAAGTATTTTGATAATATATATCTCGACTTTGCTAGAGAGCCTAGAAATGTTAGATTAAGGTTGTGTGCAAATGACTTCACACTATTCTCTATTCTGCCACGCTTATTCTTGTTGACCCGTGTTTCTTACTCTATATAATCTTCCTCTTGGAATGTGCATGACAAGTCCATTCATATTTTTAAGCTGTGTTATTCTGGGTCTCCGCAATTCAAAAAGTTTAATTGATATCTATCTACAACCATTGATAGTTGAGCTTAAACAACTACAGTTTGAAGGTATAATGACATATGGCATATCAACTAAGTAGAATTTTATTTGTGTGCTTGTTTAATGTGGACTATTAATGATTTTTCTGCATATGGTATGTTGTATGATTGGATAACTGCTAGAAAGCTTGCTTGTCCTCATTGCATGGAACATAGTAATGTTTTTACCCTAAAGCATGGCAGAAAAAATTCATGGTTTGATTGTCATCGTCAATCTTGCCAATGGATCACGAGTTTAAAAATATGAAACAGGCAATCAAAAAAAAAATAGGCTGAGAATGATCCCCCACCTCCATCATTGAGAGGCCATCAAATTTGGGAGAGAGTTTCTCATCTTCCTAGAGTTATAAAGTGTCCCACACATTCTAGACTTCCTGGATATGATGTTTAACATAACTGGACCAAACAAAGCATATTTTGGGAGTTGTAATATTGGAAAAATAATCCTTTGCAACACAATCTTAATATGATGCATATTGAGAAAAATTATTTTGAAAATTTGTTCAACATAGTGATAGATGTCAAGGGAAGACAAAAGACAACCCAAGAGCTAGATTGGACCTAAAGGAATATTACAGGAGAAGGAATTATGGTTGCAGGAACTACCAAATGGCAAAATTGTAAGCCCAAATCTAATTTTTCATTCACAATGGATGAGAATCGTGAAATGTGTGAGTGGGTGAAAAATTTTGAGGATCCTTCAAATTTAGGCAAACGGACAGATCTAAATGAAAGGAAGTTGATAGATATGAAAAGTTCATAACTTTCATGTATTCATGGAAACTTTGATTCCTATCGCTTTCAGCAATTCACCTGAAAGGATATGGAAGGCAATTACAGAGATAAGTCTTTTAATTAAAGATTTATGTTCTAGTCAGTTGGTGGAAAGTAGTTTAGACAGGATGGAGGAAAAATTCTTGTTATTACTACAAAGTTGGAGAAAATCTTTCCATGTAGCTTCTTTGATGTGATGGAGCATCTTCCGATCCATGTTGTACAAGAAACCTAACTTGGTGTCCTGTTCATACATGGTAGATGTATCCATTTGATGTAATGATTATTTTTGTATAAGTAATTAAATCTTTGTATAATCTAATTATTCATTAATATATTTGCATCCTTACATACATATCAAAAAATTAAGGCTGTAAACAATCATCAAAGGGGACAGATTGAAGGATCAATTGTGCAAGTTCATATTGCTAGAGAAATTGGTGATTTTTACTCTTTTTACTTTAGGGATGAAGTCTCATGTAGCAGTAATAGGCCAAATCACAATGATGAGGATGATAGTGATCCTATGTTCCACCTATTTCAATTTTTAATCAAAGTGGACAAGGATCTAAAAGGCATGGAAGGTGAAGCCTCACTAGTATGGAATATCAATCAGTTACGACCCATATTTTGCTTAATTATTCTGAAATTCAGCCATACCTTGAGTAAGTGTTAAATTATGTTATTAAATTATAAAGTTAAGATTGAAAACTAACTCACAAAAATATATGTGCCAATAATAACTTGTTTGTAACCACATGAGGCAACGAAGCTATATATACAAGATTTCAACATGGTTAAAGTGTTATGTAAGTGTGAAAGTTTAAAAATATTTAATCGATAAGTATAACATATTCATTGTATACCTAATTGTAGTATCTTGAATACAATCTGTGGTTTATGATGAATACTCAAACGTCGAACATTCAACATTTGGTGAGAGAGATCACACTCAGGCTTGATTCTCAAGTCTATTATACTCCATAGCCATTGAGTAGAGATAAGGATGATCGGTGGTTGTTATTAAGACAAAGCCTTTGGGAAGAATAAAAATTGAGAATGTGTTACATGTGGCGTACCAAAATGATGTTGCACTTTTTTAACAACAAGTTGATGTTGAGTTGGAAACCACATTAGAACATGCGCAACACATGCTAGAAGAGGTTTCTGATGATGACTTTGTAATGTTGAACATTGAGGAAGAAGTAAACGAGGAATATAAATCATTTGAGGAGGAGGAATGGAAGGACAAGGAATTAAAAAAACTGAGGAGGATGAATGGGAGGATGATGAAAATGAAACTAGCGAGGAGGAATAGAACGATACATTATAACTAGTATGTACGTTATTTATTGTGCTAACATTAAATTATTTAAATTATTTTATATATCATATTATTACTTTGCATACAAATATCATCTGGTGGTGATGGTGATAGACCTTGAGATCATCTTAAGGCAAGTAGTTCTAGTAGGAGCAGGAAGAAAAAGATAAGAACACCTATTGATCCTGAGGATATTCCAGGATGCTCTGCCCCGAATCTCCATGGCCACGTAACTACTTCTCCTACCATTGAGGTTGTGCCATTTGGGACTATGGATACTTCGACTCACTATAGTCAGTTTCGAAGACCACGTGGCACTTCTTCTTCGTCATAGCGTAGGTTCACTTCTTATGACTAGATCATCCAGCTACCCATAGTGATTGTTCCACGACCTCACAGATTATTATCTTCAGGTACTTTATCCCTAGTGTTTAGTCTTCCTCATCTCAGTCTCCTCACCTATTATCCCTCAGACTTAGAGATTCTAGTATTGAGGTTTTCACTCTTCCATTGACTACACATATGTGCATTCTTCGCCATCAGCTTTACCTACTTCTGCTGCTACTCCCGAGGAAGCACCGAATGTCACTCAGTTAGCTCCTAAAAGACAGGATTGGGAGAGTTTTTATAGTGCCTGATGAAGCCTCGTAAGTTTATTCTTTTATTTATTTATTTTTTACTACATTACTAAAATATTCATGAACTAATATGTTTATTATATGTCTTGAAGGTGGCATCCATCGAATGATGTTGTCAAGGCCTACAGGAGAGTGTTAAGAGGCTATTTAATGAGCCCTATCACTCTTGGGGAGAGATTCCAAACAGAATTCGTCAGGCGATGTTTACTGAGTTTATGGCATATAAGTTTACATATTTATTTTAAGTTAAGTTTAATATTTATAGTATACTTTATCTAACAAATGCTCTAACACATTTCTTCTTATTTTTTCAGACATTATGTACTTGGGACGAAAAGTATAATATGGTCATTACGATCGCATATGAAAGAAAAGCAAGCTCCTAACTATCTAGTTGGCTCAAGAAAGCGCGGGATGATGAAAAACCTTCGTGTTGATTGCATCCATACATATATGAAGAGTTGCATCGGTATTGGGATACCGACGAATTCAAAGCTTTGTATGACCAAGCCAAAAAGGCTAGAGGGAGGCTGAATGGTGGTGTGTTGTACATCGGAGGTGCAAAGAGTGTTGGGACTATTTTTAGGGAGGTGGTAAGTTTTTAAATTTAAAGTTTAAGTTCGTAATCTTAAATATATTATTTGATTAAATATTATTTTATTAATTATGTTATTGATTATTTATAGGAGCAAGAATTGGGACGTGTTCCATTTCGGAATGAGGTTTATGAGA
Source organism: Solanum ossicruentum (assembly GCA_025774065.1). NCBI lineage: Eukaryota > Viridiplantae > Streptophyta > Magnoliopsida > Solanales > Solanaceae > Solanum > Solanum ossicruentum. The sequence continues at coordinate 11,865,251 of JAOTQR010000079.1, forward strand.
AGACTCACGTCAGAAAGAAGGATGATGAGTCAGAGCAGGAGATGTGGATCGAAGAAAGGACCAAATGAGCCTACGTAAGCTTCTTAGCACATCTTCGATATATATGTTCGTGAGCTTGGAGAGGTGTCCAACTTATGCTAACAATCCAATCAAATTTGGACTAAGAAGGTAGTTTGCGGAGCCACAAAGGTCGTATCTATGGGATAAGCTCTAGGAATGACATACGACGACTCCAATCAGGTATAGAAGGCATTGGATCACCGAGTTAGGTCAAGGCCCTTGACCAGGTTCAGCTGGCTGCCATGTCTTAGAAAATAGAATAACTTATAAGTACATTCGCAGCTTCTAAGGCAAGGAGGGTTGAGCAACAAAAGGAAGTGACACAAATCAAAGAACAAGTGCTCAACCTCGCCCTTAGGCCTTCACCGCGTCCTTCTATTCTCGATGAATGTGATGAGAGTGATGAGTTTGTTGAGAATAGTCCTTCGGCTCCTTTTAGTTTTATTTTGAACAATTTAGACTATTTTGATGAACTTTGACAATGTTTAGATTATTATAATTTTTGGATGTTATTCGTTTTGAATGTTTAATTTTGGTTGCTTTGTTATGTATTTAGCTTGTTAAAGTTGTTGTTGCTGCTATTGGATTGCTTGATTTGAAATGAATTGAATTATTTTTTATATAGCATGTAGGCAGCAGAAACTGCAGGTTTCTGCTGTCAAAAAAATTGTTAAAAAAAAGAGCGACGGACAGGGTCCCTAAGTCCATCGTTTTTTGCAATTTTTTAAAAATATTTTCTAGGAAAATGACGGAAAAGGAGCCTATGTCCATCGCTTTTCTGAATTTTTTTCTTAAAATAAAATTTCCATAAAAGAGACGGCCAGGGTCCCTATGTTTGTCGTTTTTCTTAATTCTTTTTAAATATTTTTTAAAAGAGCAAAGGACAGGGACCCTATGTCCGTCGCTCTTTTTAATTTTATTAAAATAACTTTTTTTAAAAGCGACGGACAGGGACCCGATGTCTGCCGCTTTTAAAAAGAATTTAAAAAAATGATGAGATTCAAAAGGCGACGATGGCCATCTCAAATAAGGGACGCAGTCTATCGCTTTTTAAAAAGCGTCAAGCAAAAAAGCGACAGTATGGACTGTGTCACTTTTTCATCAATTTTGACGAAAAAAGCAACGGAGTCTGTCGCTTTTCACCTATTTTTTAGTAGTGAATTTTGATTTTCGATAGAGCTCAACATTAGGTGAGATGGATTTCATTCTAACACCATGTTAAATTAGGTCTTAAGTCTAACTTATACTCCGAAAACTATTTTAAAGAGAGGTTGATTGTCCAAATCTTGTAAAGAGTCCACCATTTCATTAACCACCGATGTAAGGCCTTTTATCATTCTTCAACACCTTTGACTTATAAGCCAAAAGTCATAAGTTAGAATTTCTAGCTTATGACTTTTGGCTTATTCTTATCTTTTTGGCTAAAAAAATAAATTCTTATAAGCACTTTTTTAATGTACCCAAATACTTCAAAAGTACTTAAAAGCTATTTTGTCTTTAAAACACTTCAAATAAGTCAATATAAGCAGGCTCTCAAAGAATACTCAAGCAAGGGTTAATGGTTTGTCATGTGTTATTGAAGATCCCATATAAGATATGAAGGAGAGTATAAAGTAGTGAGAAATTGACATGTATAAGTTTTACTTTGGGATTCTAGACTTATGTGGAGCTTTGTAGCCAAAATACAGATATTCTTAAAGGAATCTAGGTTTTAGCAGTTGGACATGAGTTTGATTGAGAAACTCGAGTGGACAGCTACAGAGGATGAAAAGAGAAGAATTCAATAGGAAAAGTATACTTGTTTATTTAATTGATGATTCAATCTGTAATGATTCAATGCTTCATATAGAAATGAGAAAGAACCATATCTTGCCAACTGCTTCTAACTACTTCAACATTTGGTAACTAATTATTCATAAGCCAAAGCTAACTAATTTGACCAACTGATTCATTTTTGTGGAGTACTCCTTGTTGCAAAGAGATCCTTGATCTCAAGAATCTAAATGAGGAAACATTGTCATCAATGCATTAAGGAGTTTCCAAGTAGCATGATCTGCTAAGTTTTGTTTTTACAATGAGTTTTGCTTTAGAGAACTATCAACAATTGATTCCACAATACCATTTGGAAGATCTTTAGTCGTAATTCTCTCAGGCACTTTCCCATCTATCCCACCAAGGTTAAGTCCATTTTCACAATATTCATGTTTCTATCCCAAGATATTGGTGGCTGTAAAAGGTCATTCGTGTTGTCCAAAAAATGCAACCCCTTCAACTGTCATACTCGTGTTTCTGAATAAAGGGAAAGAAGAGTGGATTAACATAAACAACTAATTGTCTCCATTCTTCTTGAGATCCTCCAAGGTGGAATATGGACCTGAATATCGATAATTGATGGCTTCTAATTGTGCAGCAATGCAACAACCCACAAAACAACTCATGATCAAATATTCTCATCTTCATCGTATTACTTTTATGCTCTCAACCCACACTTTTGTTCCTCTATTAGTAGGACAAGTGATTTCTCATTCTCTTCACATGACCAGATTTTGGCCCAAGTTTGCATATCACTCTCAAAGTCAAACCATAAATTGCAAGAAATGATCTTGGAAACAATAAAATCAAAATAAACTTGCCATGTGAGCACTTCTTTCCAATCACTATATAAGGATCTTGTATCTATATCACTCTCACCAATCAATAAAACTCAATCAAGATGCATGTTTATCAAAGCCTTGACATAACTCTCATTAGCTATAAAGAACACATCGCAAACAAGTCTTCAAAAGCTTCAGTGTTGTTATTTCTTTTGAGGTGCCACAATACAAAGGAAGTACATCTACATCTCTTTTAGACATTTCATCGAGAACCTTATGTGATGACTTTTTCATTGAAGTTTCTTTTTAATGGACATGAGAAAGATTCAAAAGTTCAAAATAAACCAACTCAATTAGAGAATCTCCTATCATAGGTTTGACCCACAATTATTGAAAAGAGAAATATAATGGAATAATGAAATAGTATTGCAGTTGTGGATAGAGAAATTTGAATTTTCTAATAGTATTTAAAGTGAAGGTGATCAACTATTATTGCTGGTAATGCTTTATACTACTTTCGCGATCATTAATAGAGTTTGCACCTTCAAGCACTCCAATTCTTCCTTGTGATCGAATGTCGATTGAGACTTCGCAGCCACTAATATCTTGAGTTCTTATCTGACCATTGTTTTGTAGTATGAACATCATTCCTTCTGGTCTAATCCATCATCTTGCTATTCCCTCATCACATTCAACCCTGATTCTTCCTATTCCCTTATCTAGTTCAACCTTAATTCTTCATTTTCCTTCATCAATCCGGTTAAGGGTCTCCCTTATTTTCTTATGATCTATTGGTGTGGTGCATCGTTCAACCATGGTGATCACTAGTCCAAGGATCGGTGGCTCTAATACCATTGTTATCCAAAATATAGGGATTCTGAGAGGAATTCGACGTTTTAGCAGTTGGACGAGAGCTTTCTTAAGAAACTCGAGTTGACAGCTATAGAGGATTAAAAGAGAAGAAAATGAAGAGATAAATTAAATAGGAAAAGTATACTTGTTTATTCAATTGATGATTCAATATATAATGATTTAATGTCTTCTATAGAAATGAGAAAGAATCTTCTCTTACTAACTCCTTCTAACTAATTCAACATCCAGTATCTAATCGCTCATAAGGCAAAACTAACTAATTTGACAAACTGATTCATTTTAGTGTAACAAACTATGATTTAATTTAGGCAAGCAATGCATAATAAGAGGATAATGAATAATGACATTGTGAAAAAAGAATGTGCTTGGGGTGTCACGCCCCGGAGGGTACCTTAGACGTCGTCGGCACTCAGAGATTATTGCTAGTCCCCAAGCGAACCACTTGGCCTCATCACATTCATTCATTCAGTATAACTCAAAAAACTCAGGGAAGACTAAAGATATGAATGGGCAATCTAAATCTCAAAACAATATAAATAAAATAGGCTAGTCTGAAAGAAGCTAGCTCAACAAGTCTCAACATCAATATTCAACTCTAATCTATGAAGTCTCTATCATTATGAAGTGGTGTCAATGATAGATCCATGGCTACCCCATAATAAATTAAAGCTAACTCAAGTCTAACCCCATAATAAAATAAAGCTAACTCAAGTCTAACTCTGATAAGCAAGATGAAAATAAATGTAATGATCCTCCGAAGTAAGGGAGGCTCACCAACTCAGCTGAAATGCTCATATCCTCAAGGATGTGCCTGTATGTTGACGATCTCTGGTACTTGCCTCTGCATCATAAACGATGCAGTTTAAAAGGGGACATCAGTACGTGGAATGTACTGGTACGTAAAATGGTTGAATGAAACAGAAACAGATAGGATAATATAGAAACAACATCAACTCAAAATAATACTCAATCAAAATGTCAAATGTCTATCTAAAGTAAGAATAAAGCATAGACAAGTGACCATCAACCAATCAAACCTCATCAATCAACTCAACTCAACTCAATGGAACTCAACTTAGAGTACTCAAGGTGGAAACCTTCTAGGAGTTTCTCTTATCCGACAACAATCACTTATGAGCCAGTGATTGTACAACAATCTCGCTGATGTTGCTACAGCCGTTCCGTACTTGCCAGGTAAAGAGCACCTATGATCCATAAGAGATCTACCTCTAAAGTCCTCTGTCGCTTTCAGGGACTTTACCTCAAGAGGGGACTATATGATGTAATGGTTCAATCCTCAGCCTACGCTTGGCAACATAATTAATGAGTGCAAGTGGGACTCATTTTTACCTATTTCGGTGCTTGATACTCCTCACAAGACTGAATGCTCATAAGACTCTTCCTTATCTCAATCAATTATCTCAATTATCCTTGTGGAGGCAGTCATTAACTCAATTAGTCTCATGGAGACTCTCATTAAGTTCATGAACTCAAACTCTAAAGTCCTCTATTGTTTGCAGGGACTTTAACTCATCTCAAATTAACTCAATTCTCATTCGAGAACTTAAGGACTCATATCATCATTTAGAATAAGTCATTTAGACTGAACTCAATTATAAAGATTTATAGGATCATCAAGTTCAATTAACTGAACCTCATATTCACATCAAAAGTACCATCAACAATACTCAAGTCAAGGCTCTAGACTCCATCCTTAGGTTCATTCATGCATGCGTTCACAAATCAACGTATAGGAATTTTCAAGATTCATGTATGTAGACTCATTAGACTCTTAAATCCTCTATTACCATTAATACGGAACATGGAAGAACAATCACATACTTTAGTTTAGGCTTACATACCTGATGTGAAGCTTTTGGACAATCAATCCACAGGAACTCTGCTCGAACTCCTCAATTTTATGCTCCTCTTCTCTTCTCTTTAGCCCTAGTCTTTTTCAAAAACTTAGAAAGGACTTAGAATGGGGTTGAAAACCCTTTTTACACTCAAAACGACTCATTTAGATCATGTTTTAAGTTTAGAAGGGGTTGGAAAAGGTCTGAAATGCCCCTCATAAAATTAAAGAAAAAAGTTCACCTCGGAACAAGGGGGTCCGCATCGTTTGGGTATTTTTCGCCAGAAATTCTTCGAACGAGTTTACTGATCCTATAGAAAAATTTTTGGAAGAAAATTAAGTGTTGGTCCGTGGTAGGTACGCATCGCACACCTGTCGTGCACCCTCACTAAAATTTGTTTTCACATTAAAAAATTATCTTTTGATCTAGTTGTTCTAAAAATCAACCGAGATCACTTTCTCACTCAATTTTTCATGCTAATTACATATTCGGCCTCGGATTTGCCATCAAAGCATGAGAAGACGTGTTATGCACACATCTCTCTTCTAGGAATATTTTGATAATTTTACCGGGTGTTGCATGGGGCTACAATTAGAAAGACCATGTGATTATTGATGTGCCAGAAAAATATGGCATGTTTAATGCTGTTTGACAAGAAATTAATGCAAATGTTAAATATATTTGGTGTGATATATGAAATCTGTTATTAATAAGAGAAAATAAGGTCTCCACATTTAGCCAAGTGGCTTCCTATAAATAAGTCATTTGGCATTTTATCAAAACAATTAGTTAGGTTAATTTATGATTTTTAAATTTATTTTTATTTTTTTAAAAAAAACAATACAATGAAAAACTACCTATCAATGATTTTAAGACTAAAAAATAATTTAAAATCTTTTGAATCAATATTTTGCCCCCCCAAAAAAAAAAAGAAGCCAAATGTCTACATTAAAAACATACAAAATTTATCAATTTCATAAATTGAAATTTAAAAAACATTTAAATTTGTATCTAAAATTAACATGCAAAAACAAAGTAACCAACTAACAAAAAAATGATTAACGAACTAATTATTTCATGATTCTTTTTTTCCTATAATTTAAATTTGTTGATTGTTTATGTTGTGAAATAATTTTTTTATAAAAAGAACTAAAAAAGAAACTGAAAAAAATTAATAAATATGTTGTTATACTACTATTTTTGTGGGAAATATTAGGTTTTTTATCCTAAATAATTAAACTAATTAACAAAAACAGAAGGCAAATTGTTTGATAATAATAATTTATTCATAACAATGCATAAAAATTGCAAATAAGTTGTTTGGTTGTGAATGCTCCAGAATATCTACACATTTTTTTCTTCATTATATTTATCACACTTTTAAAATTCAATAAAACACGTTGATAACCCTCCTTTTCTATAGCATAATAACATACTTCCACGAAAATATAGGCAACAAAAATACAAGTTAGTTTAACCATTACGATAGGACAGTTTAGTTATCAGTTTAATTATTAAAATAGAATAATTTTTTTTATTATAAAAAATCACTTAGAAACAAATGAAAATTTATGCACATAAATTAAAAGGTTACACCTTGCTCAAAAAGCAAACATTTGCGTATTACAGAATAATTGAGAGGTTAAGATAGAAAAATAAAAGTATGAAATTAAACTCTAACTCGAATTTTATGTATCAAATGATATAAATATAAGTTATTATTGGGATATTCATTCTCTCTGTCCGATAAGTAAATTTACTTCCATCGGAGAATCGATCGTCCACTAGATTCTTCCCTCTTCTCTGGCGCCAATCATCACCGATGTCAGAATCAGAAGCTCTTCGTTCTCCAGGTGTTCTTGGTGATCATCCCTTTTGCAACTATCAACAGAGTTTCAAGCAAGTTTTCGTGTTGCTTCAGTTGGGCGCTCAAGGGATATCTGCAGATATAAACAATACCTCACTTCAGAGGCAAAATTCTCATCAAACTATTGGATTTAACATTTGGGATATCAAAATCTTTGAGGGATTTTCATCCCAAAGAGTAAGGGATTTCACCGTTGACCCTGTGAAGATTTGCTCAAGTTTTGAGTTGGGTGAGTTCAAGAGCAAGTTCAATTAACAGAAAATTGAATCTTTAGCTTCCTGCTACTTTTCAGATTGAGAAATTGGAAGGAAAATTGTTACCACCCAAGTCATCCGATTTAGCTCTGCAATTCTTTGTGTCTCATCCTAGTCTTTTCGGTCAACTTGTCACCAGCTTCTTGGGGAATCAGATTCTTAAAGATTTATTCAACATTTAATATCTATCCAACATTCAAGACTTATCCTTTCAAGATCAGATTATAAGAGTTAGATTTCATATTTTCCTGTTCAAGTTTCAAGTTTTATATTTCCAAAGTAACTTCATGTTGCCTTTAATTTTTTATTTTTCAAATATGCTTTCGTTGCTTTATACGAATTTGGGCTATTTAGAATTCTTTCAACCAATTCTCTTGTCACGCTGCAGAGGTTATTGCTATTCCCCAAGCAAATCAATTGATCTCATCACATTCATTTAATTAATAACTTAAAGACAATTAGTGAAAGATTAAAGATAGTAATGGCCACATCTAATCTCAAATGTCATATCAAATAAAAAGATACTAGAAAGAACTAGCTCAACAAGTTTTACATCAACATTCGACTCTAGTCTATGAAGTCTCTAGCACACTCAGGTGGTGCCAATGACAGACCCATGACTACCTCAATTAAAATAAAGTTAATATATATCTAACTCTAAAATAAGATGAAAATGGGTGACTAACCCTCCGAAGTAGAGGAAGCTTACCAATCTGCCAAACGTTTCAAGATCCTCAACGGTGCGTCTGCTGATGACCTTTATCCTGTGTATCTACATCATAAAATGGTGCAGTCCAAAATGGGACGTCAGTACGTGGAATGTACTGAAATGTAAAATAGCTTAATGAAACCAAAGCAGGTAGAATAATATAGATATAATAATCAACATCAAGGATAGTAAAAATCAACATGTCAAATGTCTATTTAAAGTAAGAATAAAGAGTAGACAAGCGACCCATCAACCCATCGACCTATCGTTCAAATCATACTCATCTCAAAAGGATTCATCTCAGCTCAGTTTGGGAAGATCAACTGACGAAGTCCTATTGTTTCAGGACAATTAAGTGAGGACCTATCCGACTTTAACCGACTTAATCCATAGAATGAGAACTTGTCCGACTCTAACGGACTTAGCCCTCAAGTGAGAACTTGTCCGACTCTAACGGACTTAACCCTCATGTGAGAACTCGTCCGACTTTAACGGACTTAGCCCTCAAAATAGGGAATTGTCCAACTCTAACGGACTTAGTCCACTCCTCATCTCAATTCAATTATCTCAACTTAGCCTCGTAGAGATTCTCATTATCTCATTAACTCAAACCCTACATTCTCTATTGATTTCAGGGACTTTAACCCATCTTAATCAACTCAATTCTCATATAAGAACTCAAAGACTCAGACTATCATTTAGAAGAAGTCGTTTAGACAAGACTCAAGAACTCAATTATGAAGACTCATAGGATCATCAAGCTCAACTAACTCAACCTTATACTCATGCCAAGATTTCAATCAACATACTCAAGTCAAGGCTCTAGACTCCACCCCTAGGTTTATTCATGCATACTTTCACAAAATAACATATAGGCTTTAATATCTCATGAAAAATATTCAATTCAAGAAAATAAGTTTATGATGATCAACAATGTATGAAAATACATATAATAAATATAATTTCTCAAGAAAATAATCAAGAATCATATTGTAAACTTAAGAACTTTCAACTCTCACCTAAGAGAACAATCTCATGCTTTTGGCTTAACCTTACATACCTGGGATGAAAACAATTTGAATCCTGGCAAGTGTGTGACCCCAGTCCTCAAAATCTCAAGCTTCTCTTCTCTTGCTCTCTCTCAAAACTCTCATCTTTGGAGGCTGAAAAAATGAATTTAGAAACCCTTATTTCGCAGAAAATGAATCTTATAATCATTTATAGGACTTAGGAGAGGTTGAAAATTTATCAAAATACCCTTCCCAAAATAAAAGAATAAAATTTCATCCCGTAACACCATGTCCCGTAGCGCTAGGAGCACGGACATGTGTTTGTTTGGTGAATTTCTCAAAGCACGTTGAAAAACTGATTTCCAGGAAAAATACATATAAAACGCGTTTGTTAAGTGCGTTTTATGTATAAATTTTCGTAAATCACTTTCCGACCAATTTTTCAATCCCGTAAAAAAAATTTTACAAAAACAAGTGTTGGTCTGCGTCCCAAGCGTGTCGCGCCTTGGGTGCGCATCAACACTATCCCAAAATTAATTAGCAAAAATTATTTTTTAACCTGGTTGCTCTAAAATCGGGTCGAGGCCATTTTTCCACTTGATTTTTCGTGCTGATCGCAAATCTAGTCTCAAATTTCTCATCGGAGTTTTGGAAGACGCATTATACGTGTGATTACGTTTTAGGGGCGTTTCGATAATTTTACGAGGTGTTACATCATCTCCACCTTAAGATCATTCGTCCTCGAATGATGAGTAAAGGTGGATATCAAGGCACGAATAGACTCAAAACTCATCTCAACATTCACATCTATCAATCAATCTCTAGATTCTATCTCAATCAACAATCAACTCTAATCGGACTCAAGAATAGACAGTCGACTCAAGAAAAGACAATCAATTTAGTTAAAGATAAGGAAATTTCCTTCAATATTCTCATCATTAGACACAAATAACAGTCAAGACTCTTTTCAATACTCAGTCAACGAATCTGGACAGTCACAAGTCACTCAGAATAGAAAAATCAGTTCAGATCAAGAGTAGAGATACTCTTTTAGATATTTTCACCATCAAGTACGAATGGAACATTGGAACTCAATCAATTCGAATCATTTAAACTCTTCAACAATCAGTCCGTCGAACTCAGGAAGGAAACCATCAACTCTAATGGAGAACGGAACCATTGATACATAATACTCTATATACACTCTCAAGTTTAGCACCTCGTCTCAATTGTACTCCCTTTAACGACACTCTACTCCATCAACTTAAGCTCATAACTCCTATTCAAAACTCCACCTATCCACATCCCTTATTCCTTTCAAGCCTATCTCTGAGCCTCAAGGTGTTATTGCTAAGATTATCATACTTACACCAATCTAACCCTTCGAAATTTATATTTCATATTTCTATAATGACCTTTACTTAGGAAATATAACTCATTTTCATCACTCTTATACACTCACATAATGTAATTTGCACATTCAAGCATCACTCTAATCACTTCATGGTCTCGTTAAGGTCAATTTTACTAGAGGATATTTAACCTACCATAGTATATCTACACACTCAATCGCATGCACTCTTATCATGCGATTCCTTCACTTATCTATTAGACTCATCAAAATTTCTCTAACTCCTTCTCCACGTCTATAACCTAAAAAAGGAAACGATGTCGCCTCATTATCAGAATCAAGAACACTCATTCTCTCTCATCAACCCTCGCTCCTCAAATATCTTCAACATTTCTATCGAGACTGAAAGACACGACCACTGAAAGGGCTTTGAATGAAAGATCATTAGCACGATTAAATCGAGAAATCTTATCTGAGAATGTTCATAAAGAAGTATAATCTCTCTCGTCTATCAAGACTCATTCTTAGTTCACAGAACTATACGTAGTGTAAAACTCAGGTCACATTTCATTCACCATAGAGTTGGAAACTCTTAGATCGGTTAGCTAAGATCAGAATGTTAAATATATATCTAAAAATGGGAACTTGTCTGACTTAAACAGACTTAGTTCACGACATAGGGACCTGTCCGACTTTAACGAACTTACTTCCAAAAATTGGGACTTGTCCGACTCTAACGGGCTTGGTCTACTCTACACTTTAATTTACTCTTACCTATCTATTGCATGTCATAAGGTCTCACCTCATCCCTCTTCCTTATCTTTACCCCTATGTGACACAAGTACAACACCATAAGGATACATTCACTCCTCCTCATCTACCATCACTCTAGTTTGTTATCATCAACATTATTATCTGGACCTGAGAGAACTCATCATCTCCCCCTTTGGAAAGACGTATATCTACTACCTCTCCATGTAAGACAAGCATGATTATACATCTGAAACTTGATATTCTTAACTCCTGCCATCAACAAGGTCATAGCAAGCCTAAGGCCAGTCCATGCGTAAAACGACATCAGAATCATTCACATCCAACTCAAACAGATCGACTATAGCAGCTCTATAGTGGAAGAGAATGGTGCAATCACTGTCGATTCACTCACTTAGGATAAACTCATTTGTATAAGACTTAAACTATAGTGAAAAAGTCATCATCATCTATCTGTAAGTCCTGATCGACTAATTTACTAGGAATGACAAAGAATGCTTACATTAACCTACTTCACATTGACAACTCAAAAATATTGTCTAGATTCTTATAATAGTCATAACTTAGAGCTTCACACATCTTTATACAATCATGGGTACATATCTCAAGCCTTTTCTTATCTGACTAAGCTCATAACTCGATGAGTCTCATGAACTCTCACTTAAAAAAAATCATAGGTCTAATTTAGACCTATCACATTGAAAGCACTCTTTCCCTTTATTCAACATCTACACTTCACCCTCAATAGTGTGGATACTACAACGCTATGACATAAACTCCCTTCTAGTTTGAGCACCCTCTATCACATTCTAATAATAACTCATTCTTTATACCTCATCATGCAAAATCAAGGGACACTTACTACTCTTTCGTCAAAACGTATGGCATTCGACTCGTCACCCCATTACTTACCTCATAGATAACAACTCTAGTCAAAGGTCTCAATCAGTAATCACTCTTACTATCTCGTCCTTTCCTTTATCAGCTCTTCTTAGAAGCATGATCACAATTATTTAATGCATAACACATGAATTAAAAGAGAGTTTTCATAGAGTTTTAACTCTATCGCACGAATTGGAATATCAAAGAAGTTAAACATTTCCTAATGTCCTATAGCCTCCTGCTTATAAGTGTGGTGCACAACACACCCATAAACAAGTCTCTACTAGGCACGACTTCATAGACTCCCGAGTATACTTAAACTCTGTGCTCTGATACCAAGCTTATCACGCCCCGGGAGGGTACCCTAGGTGTTACTGACACTCAAAGACTATTGCTAATCCCCAAGCGAACCACTTGGCCTCTTCACATTTATTCAATCAATAACTTAAGACAATCAGCAGGAGACTAAAGATAGTAATGGGCACATCTAATCTCAAATGACATATCAAATAAAAAGGCTAGTAGAAAGAACTAGCTCAACAAGTCTTACATCAACATTCGACTCTAGTCTATAAAGCCTCTATCACGATCAGGTGGTGCCAATGACAGACCCATGGCTATCTCAATCAAAATAAAGATAATAGATGTCTAACTCTAAAACAAGATGAAAATAGGTGATGAACCCTCCGAAGTAGAGGAGGCTCACCAATCTGTTGAACAGTTCAAGATCCTCAACGGTGCACTTGTTGATGACCTTTATCCTGTGTATCTACATCATAAAACGATGCAGTCTAAAAGGGAACGTCAGTACGTGAAATGTACTGGTATGTAAAATAGCTGAATGAAATCAACACAGGTAGAATAATATAGATATAATAATCAACATCAAGGATAGTAAAAATCAATATGTCAAATGTCTATCTAAAACAAGAATAAAGAGTAGACAAGTGACCCATCAACTCATCGACCTATCGTTCAAATTAGACTCATCTCAACTCAGATTACTCAGTTTGGGAAGACCAACTTACGAAGTCCTATTATTTCAGGATAATAAAGTGAGGACCTGTCCGACTCTAACGGACTTAATCAATAGAATGAGAACTTGTCCGACTCTAATGGACTTAACCTCGAGTGAGAACTTGTCTAACTCTAATGGACTTATCCATCAAGTGAGAATTCGTCCAACTCTAATGGATTTATCCCTCAAGTGAGAACTCGTCTGACTCTAACGGACTTAGTCCTCAAGATAGGGACTTGTCCGACTCTAAGGGACTTAGTCCACTCCTCATCTCAATTCAATTATCTCAACTTAGCCTCGTAGAGACTCTCGTTATCGCATTAACTCTAACTCTACATTCTCTATTGATTTCAGGGACTTTAACTCATCTTAATCAACTCAATTCTCATATCAAAACTTAAAGACTCCGACCATCGTTTAGAAGAAGTCATTTAGACAAGAATCAAGAAGTCAATTATGAAGACTCATAGGATCATCAAGCTCAACTAACTCAACCTCATACTCATGAAAAAATTTCAGTCAACATACTCAAGTCAAGACTTTAGACTCCATCCCTAGGTTCATTGATGCATACTTTCACAAAATAACATTTAGGGTTTATACAATATCTCATAAAAAATATTCAATTTAAGAAAACAAGTTTATGATGATCATCAATGTATGAAAATACATTTAATAAATATAATTTCTCAAGAAAAAAAATTAAGAATCATGTATGTAGACTCAAAGAACTTTCAATTCTCACCTAAGACCATTTATAGGACACACGGGAGAACAATCCCTTGTTTTAGTTTAGCCTTACATACCTGGAATGAAAATAATATGAATCCTGGTAAGAATTTGACCTCAGTCCTCAAGATCTCAAGCTTCTCTTCTCTTGCTCTCTCTCAAAACTCTCACATTTGGAGGCTGAAAAATGGGTTTAGAAACCTTTATTTCACAGAAAAATGATCTTACAATCGTTTAGAGGACTAGGGAGAGGTTGAGGATTTACCAAAATACCCTTCCTGAAATAAAAGAATAAAATTTCATCTCGTAATACTATGTCCGCATCGCGCCAGGGATGCTGACATATGTTATTTTGGTGAATTTTCTCATACTACTTTCAGGAAAACACATAAAACGCATTTGTTGAGTGCGTTTTATGTATAAATTTTCGTAAATCGCTTTCCGATCAATTTTTCAATCCCGTAGAAATATTTTTTTAAAAGAATAAGTGTTGATCCGCATCCAGGCGCATCGCGCCTTGAGCGTGCATCAACACTGTCCCGAAATTAATTAGCGAAAATTATTTTTTGACTCGGTTGTTCTAAAATTGGATCGAGGCCATTTTCCACTTGATTTTTTATGGTGTTCACAAATTTGATCTCAAATTTTTCATCAGAGCTTTGGAAGACGTGCTATGCCCACGATTATGTTTTAGGGGCATTTCAATAATTTTATGGGGTGTTACATCCCTCTAGTTTGATATATACTTTTGTCCAAGTTGTTGATTGTATACTATTACATATCTTTTTATCTCTTATCCATTTTTGCCCTCGATTATCTCTACCCTTTGACTATTTGTCTCTTGATCAATTGTGCATTGTGCATTGTGCCTAGCATTTTTATTAAATTGGTCACTATTATTATTTTCTTTTAAGTTCTTATTGTTGCATATTGTTTATTGTGCATTGTGTCTAGCCTATACTTTGTAGTTTTATATACTACTATACCTTCTTGATCGTCTATAGTTTATTAAGTTATTAGTTCTTAGTTTAGTAGCGTTGGGGTCTAATGGTGGATTAAGGTCATATCATCGATTGGAGTCGGTGGCAAGGGGTTGTAGTAGTAGAGGGGCATGGGCTTACTTAAGTTGAGAGTAGGATCGTGGAACATAAGATTACTTACAGGGAAGTCCATGGAGTTAGTAAAGAGTCTTAAAAGGAGACAAATTAATATAGCATATGGTCAGAAGATCAGATGTGTAGGTTCTAAAGCTCAGGATGTAGACGAGTTTAAATTATGGTACTTTGGTGGCTCTAGGGATAGAAATGGAGTAGGTATCCTAGTAGATGAGGATCTTAGGGAGTATGTAGTTGAGGTCAGGAGGATTAATGATAGGATGATGTCTATTAAAAATGTGATCGGTAGTCATATAGTGAATGTAGTTAGTATCTATGCGCCTCAAGTGGGCCTAGATGAGGAACCCAAAAATCTCTTTTGGGAGGACTTGGATGAGGTTGTGAGAGGTCTACCGCACACAGAAAAAATCTTCATTAGGGAATATTTTAATGGTCATATTGGTGGTACGTCTAGTGGTTTTGACGATATCCATGGAGGCTTTGATTTTGAGGAGAGGAATAGAGGTGGGACATCTCTCTTGGACTTTGCTAAAACCTTTGAGTTGGTTATTGCTAACTCATGTTTTTCGAAGAGAGAAAATCACTTGATTATCTGTCGTTGTTCGATTACTCCTTCGGAAGGGTGATAGAAGTCTTTGTAAGAATTGTAAGGTAATTTTGATTGAAAATATTTCCACTCAACATAGACCTTTACTGATGGACTTAAAGATTAAGAGGGGTAAGAGGAAGATGGTTATTTATGCCTAACAGAGAATTAGATAGGTGGCCTGACTCCTGTCGTTTCTCGGGAGATGGGGGAAAAATTAAGTAATTTGGGGGTTTGGAGTAGTAGTAGAGATTTGAATACAATGTGGGATACCACGACTTGTTACATTAGAAAAGTAGCCACCGAGGTTTAACTAGAATTTTTCAACAAGGATTAGCTATAAAGATCATATCACAAAACAAGTCTTCAAAAGCTTCAGTGTTGTTATTTCTTTCAATGGTGCCACAATACAAAGGAAGTACATCTAAATCTCTTTTAGGCATTTCATCGAGAACCTTTGCAGGCATGTGATGCCTTTTTCATTGAAGTTTCTTTTGAGTGGACATGAGAAAGATTCGAAAGTTCAAAATTAACCAACTCAATTAGAGAATCTCCTACTATAGTTTTGACCTAAATTTATTGAAAAGAGAAATATAAGGGAGCAAGGAAATTGTATTGCAGCTGTGAGTAGTAAAATTTGGACCTTCTCATAGTATTAAAAGTGAAGGTGATCAACTATTGCTTTATACTACTTTCGCGACCATGAATAGAGTTTGATACCTTCAAACACTCCAATTCTTCCTTGTGATCAAATGTCGATTGAGACTTCGCAGCCACTACTATCTTGAGTTCTTATCTGGCCATTTTTTGTAGTATGACCATCATTCCTTCTGGTCCAACCCATCATCTTGTTAGTCCCTCATCTAGTTCAGCCTTGATTCTTCCTATACCCTCATCAATCCGGTTAAGGATCTCCCTTATTTTCTTATGATCTATTGGTGTGGTGCATTGTTCAACCATGGTGATCACTGGTTCAAAGATCGATGGCTCTAGTACCATTGTTAGCCAAAATGTAGGGATTCTGAGAGGAATTCAAGATTTTAGAAGTTGGATAGGAGTTTCCCTGAAAATCTTGAGTTGACAGCTATGGAGGATGAAAAGAGAAGAAGATGAAGAGAAGAATTCAAAAGGAAAAGTGTACTTATTTATTCAATTGACAATTCAATCTGTAATGATATAATGTATTCTATAGAAATGAGAAAGAATCTTATCTTGTTAACTGCTTCTAACTAATTCAATATCCAATAACTAATTGCTCATAAGGCAAAACTAGCTAATTTGATCAACTGATTCATTTTTGTGTAACAAACTGTGATTTAATTTAGGCAAGCGATTCATACTAAGAGGATAACGAATAATGACATTGTGAAAAAAACGAATGTGCTTGGGGGCTGCAATTAGGACCATGAGATTATTGATGTGCCAGAAAAATATGGCTATGTTTAATGCTTTTTGACAAGAAATTAATGCAAGCGTTAACACATTTTGTTTGATATGCTAAATCTATTATTAATAAGAGAGAACAAAGTCTCCATATTTATCCAAGTGGCATCCTATAAATAAGCCATTTGGCTTTTTATCAAAAGAATCAGTTAGGTTAGTTATTATTTTTAAATTAATTTTTACATTTTTTTAATATTACAAACTACATAAATTCAATAATGTTAACATTAAAAAAATAAAATTTTAAAATCTTTTGAATCTGTATTTTGCCAAAAAGAAAAAAGAAAAACCAAATGTCAGCATTGTAAAAATACAAAATTTATCAATTTCATAAATTAAAATTTAAGAAACTTTTCAATCTGGATCTAAAATTAATATGCAAAAACAAACTAACCGACGAACGAAAAAATAAATTAACCAACTAACTATTTCATGATTCTTTCTTTCCTAAAATTTAAACTTGGTGATTGTTTTTTAATTTGAAATTTATAATTTCATGTTGTGAAATACTTTTTTAAAATAAAAAAATAAAAAATTTATAAGTACGTTGTTGTACCGCTATTTTTGTGGGAAATAGTAGTTTTTTATCCTAAATATTTAATCTAATTAACATAATCAGAAGGCAAACTGTTTGATAATAATAATTATTCATAACAATGCATTAGAATTGCAAATAAGTTGTTTGATTGTGAATGCTCCGGAATATCTACACTTTTATTTTCTTCAGTATATTTATCACACTTTTCAAATTCAATAAAACACGTTGATGATCCTCCTTTTCTACAGCATAATAACATACTCCCACGAAAATGGAGGCAACAAAAATACAAGTTAGTTTTGCTTTAAAAGAAAAAAAAGATTTATCCGAATCAACATATTAACCAATGACAACAATCACAGCGATATACCCAGTGGATCCCCACAACTGGGGTTTGGAAAGGATAAAATGTACGCAGACTTTATTACTATCTCATAGAGATAGATCGACTGTTTTCAAAAGACCTTGTCTCAAAATCAAGCCCCATAAGCGAAAGATACTAGAAATGAAAAAAAAAGGGAAAAGAAAAAGAAAAACAACAAATAATGAAAAACAAATAATAGAAATTACATTTTTTTCTATTTGATATAATCACAATTAACCCCTCACACGGGTATCACAATAACGTCAAGATTACACAAGCCCAATGTCATTAGTTTAACAAGTACATGATCTGAGATAGAGCCATCGATATGGGTTAGACACGTTGGGCCGGCCTGACCTAACCCATGATTTAGCAGGGATGAGTTACAATTTTTGGAGTCCATTTAAAAAATGGGCTTTTTAGCCTGGCATAAATAAGTCTGCTGATTTGTAGGACTTTTACAATATGGTTGGATCGGCCTGTGGACCGAATAAAAAATAATTAAAATTAAAATAAAAAGAGTATTACAAATAATAAGAGTTTAAAGTCAAAGTTCATTTAAGATTTTTTAAATATTAAAACTTAAATACAAATTATGTTTTTATAATATGTACTCCCTCTATCCATTTTTACTTGTCCCTTATTGATTTGGTACAGAGTTTAAGAAACAAACAATTTTACTAAATCATCTTTTTGAATATAACAATTACAATGTCTTGGAAAATGTAACAAGAAAATAACTATTATAATTAATGATAAGGATGAACTAAAAATTAAGTTTAAAATTCTATTTTAATTTCATAAAATGGAAAAGTTGTTGGATACATCTCAAAAGAGTATAGTGCACAAGTAAAGATAGATAAAGGGAGTAATGGTAATACTAATATTATGTAATATTATCTTGTTGTTATTTATTTTAATATGTTTAAATTATAATTTTTAATTTAAAAATTTATTTAAAAAATATAAGAATAAAAATGTGGAGGCCCGACAAGGCCCGCAGCCCATATACAAATGGGCTTGGCTAGCTATTTTTTAGCCCATAAAAAAAGGGCCAGCCCGATCGGATCTGTCAAATTCCAAAGTCTGTAAAGGATAGCCCAGATGGGGTGAACCGACCCGTATTGACAGCTCTAATCTCAGAACGATAAAATTAGCAAGGCCTCTACACAAGTAACACAATAGAAATTCTCAACACAATGACATGATACGAATACGAATACTCAATTACCCAACCCCAGTCACTAAGAGGGATAGCCAAACATATCTCATTAGTCGAAATTGCACCCGAACACCCCTAACTGAGGACCTCCACTCAAAATCCAACCCCGAATTCATTATCAAGAATGTAATATACACATCACGAGTCCAACAACACCCATATTGCAAGAATTCGAAATCGGAGGTAAATTAGTCCAAAGAATAATTAATTTCAAAAATGGGTAAAACTGAAAATTGATTTTACAATCAGGTCCTACAAGGAAAATGAAGTTCATGGCTGAAGAACCTACAAAATTTGAATAAGAAACGAGTCTGCAATCACCATTTTACTAAGGTTTGGGTTAGAAAGAAAACATAAAATATTGAGTGAAGTTGAAAAATTAGAAGCTAAAGTTGTTAAATAGTGGAAGGAAATTAAAGGATTTAGTCGAAAAATACTTGCCCAAATGAAATCCCTCGAAAAACTCCTTCACAAATCATCCCTCCAACCTCTAGGAACTTAAATTGGTAAAAATGGCGTGTTTTCCCAAATATACACTGACTAGGAGGTTTGCCAAAGCGACCAACGACGGATCATTTTAGTGAACATCGCTTAAGCGATCAGTGGGTCACTTTAGCGGACATCGCTTAAGTAACCAATGGTTCGCTGATGCAAACGTCGCTTAAGCAGACCTCCTTCCGCTTTTGCGATGGCACCAAATATCAACCCAAAATCACACACGTCACAAGATACACGTATGGGACCTCGAAATTCATTCGAAATTCTATACACATAACTCATATATGCTACCCCACTTGATTTGATATTCTCAACTCCATGGAACCATCAAAAATCCAATGTGAGGCCTGTAATCAGATTAATCAGAATTAAACTAGTTAGGAACTCAAAAAGACCAAAAAACCCTTAGGACTTCTGAAAAATTACGATGAAGTTGATTTTAGACCTAAAATTACCTCCTGAAATCAATAAAATCATCAGAAATCTAATTCGAGCCTCTGAACATGATATATTGACCAAAGTCAACTTAGTTCATTTTAAACCAAACTTTCCAACTTAGGACCTCAATCTCACAAAACAACTCTAAATTTGAAAGCAAGGACACTCCTAGATCAATTTCTATATTGCAGAGCTGATGAGACTGACAAAATTTCATTCTGAGGCCCACCGAAAATCACTTGAGCAACATAAACATTTTAAAACTTAAAAACTCACACATCTCTCAACCTCACAATAATTTTCCAAAACCAACCACACAAACTGATCAAATCACACCCAAGGAAACTATCGAGAGGGATAAAATGATAATTTTTCAAATATTTTCAAAAATGGCCAGTGAGATCATTACATAATACCTTCCATTTGGGGTATAGTAATACATAAGATTTAGCATCATGGGATTAATCCATATAAGACAAAAATAACCTCAAATTCTTTTAATTCTTTTATTTATTTTCTTGATTTTACGTTTTATACTTGTACTTGTAAATTTATTTAAATAAATTAACAAACAAATTTTATTATTTTAGAGAGAGTGGTTTGTTGCTAAATAAATTCAATATAATATTTGAAATGTGACTTCCTTAACATTTACTGATCGAAAAAGAAAATATACAATCACATGACATTTGCGATTTGAATTAAATTTATATTTGTTGATATATATCTTCAAAAGAAGCTTTTAGTAAAATTTTAATCCAGACACAAAATTAGGCGAAAAGCAACGAATCAAATACTTGATAAAGAAATAAATCTTGCATTACTAATCAAATGAATGAAAAAGGAATATTTGCTCAATCTTCTCTTTCATAATTGAGAAGGCAGAGGAGTCTCAGATAAAGGGCCAGATTTTGCTTGTGGAAGTAGAAGAAATTACTCTATTTTGAGACAGACTAGAATACTTGTAGTTGTCACATTATAATTTTATGGTAAAAAAGTGAAAATAAAATGGTGACATACACACTCGAATAAGCTATATCAGTGTTTTTTTCCTGCTTTTCTATATTAAAAAAATATTATCATCTGAGAGGACACTACACTATATACAAATTTTCATCACTGCTGTCCAACTGCCAATTGGCTCTCTAATTTACATAATCTAAAAACTGAAATAAGAAAAAGAATTCCCAAGAGAAAGCTAAAGCAAAGTCAACAAGTGGTAGTTTTTTTCCTGGGATTTCAACCTATTCACTTTTCCACATATGCTGGAAATTACAAATGGTGTGATACATAGGCATCATCTCTTTGGAGCAAAAGAAATAGCCAACTCGATGGAAATTACATCTATACTAATCCTCAAGTGGCACTTTGCTGAAAAGAACCATATAATTATCAAATTCCAATGTCTGCTAATTTTTATCCAACTACAACAATCACAAGTCCCTTCTTGCTCTCGGAGCTGATGCACCTGAGCAAGGCCTTTGGATTGGATGAGTTCCAGGGTTGTACTTCTGGGAAGCAAGATAGTTTAGGGCTGTAACCACGTCTGTTATGACAGGGCGCACGTTGGGCTGCTCGTGGACACACATTGCAGCTACTGCAAGAGTTTGATACAAGCCTCTAACTGGATACTGACCTTGAAGCATTGAATCAGCCATTTGCGAGAACTTTCTACAGTCTTTGAACAATGGTCGAGCCTGCAAATTTTGAAATGTAGCTCTGAGGTATAAATTTCTCACTCATAAGTAGCTTGACAAACCAAGAGTCCCGAACAAGAAGGCTCTTGACAGTATAACTGACATGAAACTCTTTGTCACAATTGAGCAGCAACGGTTTAACAGAATTTAGAGAACAATAACAATCTAGAAGTGAAGCAACAACTAGATAAACTAAGCAGGTTGATATACAATACCCACACATGAGATTATCCAAGAAGCAACTGGACAAGGAACATGAAAGCACAACTACTTGAATAAAGATATGGTTGATGACTTGATACTAAATGACACTGACAACGTTGCAGCCAAAACATTCTAATTTGTACAGAACATTGGTAGTATTTCATAGAGAACCATATCTATTGCAGATTCTCTAGCTAATTTTAGGTATACTAGTTTTATACTAGAGTTGTTCCCAATATCTTTTTAAAAATATTTACCTTATCTTTAGGAAGAAAAAAAAAAAGATAAACAAAATACAAATGTGATGCAGTAACTTGAAGGCCAACTAGAGGTCTAGCAAAGAGCAGCTATAAATGCCCATAAATCAAAGGACACCGCAATATATTCAAGTCCCGATGAGCATTTGAGTGACTGATTCAGAAAGCAGGCACGAAAAGTAAATTTAGAAACCTTACACATATTAAAAACCGCAACAGATTGGTTATACAACATGATAAGAATGCACCAACTAGTTGGAGATTAAAGAAAAGACAAGCTCCACAGCTTAAGTTGTTCCACCACACTGTTAGAACAAGTGACTCCATAAAGCTAACATATTAACAGCAAAATCATTTTCTCTAACCCATGCAACCAGATTCTGCTCTCCAGCAGCCCTTGATGTGTCAATTGCCCTCCTACCAGTAATAATTTGTAAGGACCCGTTTTGAGAATCGGTCCTATTATTTTCTTAAAAATATAATAATCATTCCCATTAAGGATTTATTTTACGTCATCAAGTTAGGAAAAGTATTTTTATTTTTTTTGCATTACTAAATTAGGTAAAGTGTTTCTTACCTCTAAGTATTTTCTTACCTCACTAAGTTAGATAAAGTATTTTCTTACCTCACTAAGTTAGGTAAAGTGATTTCTTACCTCACTAAGTTAGGTAAAGTAATCAACTTACAGTTCTATAAATAACTCCCCTCCTCTTAGTCTCTACATCAAGAAACAAATCCCCAAATCTACATTTCTCTCCCTAAAACTCTCTCAAAAGTGTTGAGAAATAGTTCCGAGTTGAGTTGAGAAGGTTTGGGTCACTTCCGAGTCAAGTTGAG
>JAOTQR010000079.1:11893518-11936758 GCA_025774065.1 Solanum ossicruentum
ATAATAATAATAATAATAATAATAATAATAATAATAATAATAATAATAATAATAATAATAACAACAACAACAACAACTACAATAACAACAACAACGACGACGACAATAACAACAATAACAACAACAATAATAATAACAATAATACAACAACAACAACAACAACAACAAAAACAATGATAATTGTAATATTCCTCATGTGTTTCAGAATGTCTTTTAAGTGTATTTCTTGAATACCTCAAAATCCGTGCATGATTTCAAAAATTCGACTTCATATTCTTGTTTAGGGGACAAAATTGAGTGGGAAAAGGGTAGCTCCTAATTTTAGAAAATCCGTAGCAAAAAATAATTTTCTCTACGGGAATGAATTCCAGTGGCCCTGCGCGCCCAGGCCACGACACACCTAAGCACACCATAGCGTATTTTTACATGCGGGCCTTGTCCGTGTCGTGCCTATGGCGTGGACCAATGCAGATTTTTCTCCATTTTCTTGTTTCGTCCAGGGGCATTTGGGTAATAACCCAATGTCCATTCAAATGTGAAAACCTCTATACTTAGCCATGTTTCAACTTCAAACTATCAATAAACCTTCTCAAAACACTCTCAAATCATTACCCAACCCTCCATTCAATTCCAAGAATCTCAAGAGAACACTTTAGATTTAAAGAACCCAATCCAAGTTTCAAGTTTTCCTCAAGTTTCTTTTAAGAAAATCTTAAGTTTAGGTATGTAGGCCTTCATCCATGGGTCCTTTCACCTATGGATCTCAATCCTCTCTTTTATGAAAAGTTTCATGATTTCAAGTTGTATTCTTCATGAGTATCTTCTATTATGCATTACGAACAAGGGTTATGATTGATTTTATCAAATATTGAGTTATTATGTATGAATTGCTATTGAAATCTTATTCCATGAGTTTATTTGAAGCTATTGTAGTTATGCATGATATGAACTATGGAAACTATGCCACATTTTGAACTTTTGATAGATTTCATGATACCAAAAAATAGGGGTTTACTACTATATTGGTAGGTTGAATTGTATGACTTTAAAATGATTTAACTTCACTCTTTCATGTCTTATACTATCTATTTGCATGACTTTGAGCATGTGTTCATGTACCAACAAATTTTTACTAAACTACATGACAAAGAATCTTAAGTTGATGATGAATTATTGCATGATTTGCAAGTCAAGTGTTTTCATGATAATTATCGGCTCCCAAGCATATATTAAATTCATGAAAGGTTTCTATGATTCATAAGTGACAAGTTGAGCCTTATTCTATATTTCCACCCTCTGGTGAGCAAATTATATCTATTTGTGGGGTCAAGCATGATTACTATTTTACCCTCATGTTCAATCTAAGCTCACTACTAGGGATCAAGCATGTTATAAGTTTTTACCTTCATGTGAAATGCATTACCTACTAGAAGGGGCCAATTTCATGTATTGGTTTACCCTCTAGTATAAGGTATATGCCAATGTAGGGGTCAAGTATGTGA
The DNA here is from genome assembly GCA_025774065.1 of Solanum ossicruentum. Taxonomy (NCBI): domain Eukaryota; kingdom Viridiplantae; phylum Streptophyta; class Magnoliopsida; order Solanales; family Solanaceae; genus Solanum; species Solanum ossicruentum. Next base: position 11,895,021 of record JAOTQR010000079.1, read on the forward strand.
ATGAGCTACTCACGCCATGTTATCATATCTTTTACAAGTTATTCATGTTATGATTAAACCTATGATTATTTCAAGTATTCCGTGGTATTATACTTAGCACCAGTTGAGGCTTAAGTTGGGGGCTCGACTCAAGGGGTCCTTATATAAAGTCTTAGTCTCTAAACTATCTGCCATCATAGGATTATGTTATTTTCCTAAAAAGGCTTACTAGTGGATCCATTTAGGTCAACTTACCTACAAAGTGGGGTCAAGTATGATTTACCTTGGCAAATAGACTACACCTTCTCCAATGGGGTGTCATGCATCGGGATTCCAAGTAGAAGCTCGCTTGGTCTTATATGTCAGTTAAGGTCTCCTCCCACATATTTATGTTATATTATGCAAGTTGAATGTTTACATGCATATTCTAATACAAGCATTGATCATACATGACATATTGGATTTATATCCATTGATTATGATTATGCATCTTGATTATTATGGCTTATGTCTTTGTTGCATAGCACCCTGCATATTACATTCCAAGTACTATAGCATATTCTATGCCTATATGATATCACCATGTAGGAACCAAAGCTTCTATTGATCATCCTCCTCCACGTGGCTAGTTGATTTTCTTGAAGAAGCTTTTGGTGAGTCCTCCACTCCAAGGGCAATATCTACTTTTCATTCTTGCTTGTTAAGACTTGTTTAATAGTTTTGGATACTTATCATTTAAGGGTGAGCCCAGGAAGTGTATTGGCCCCTGCTTCATTCTATGTAGAGGTGTTGGATATTATAGTTGTCAAAGCTTTTTACCCTGACTCTTCTTATGCTATTATTATATTATGTAAGATTTTTGTTTGTGTTATTGCTTTATTTGGCTTCCGCAACCAAGGATGTGGGGATGGTATGCTAAGAGGCTTGTTTGGGGTCCCTTCGGGTTCCCCATTCGCTGTGTCACGACTAGGCCCTTGGTTTGGGTCGTGACAAGATTGGTATCAGAACTAGGTTGTTAAAGATCCTCGAAAAAATCTAACACACCATGTCAAGTAGAGTTTTATTCATGGTTGTGAAGCGCGCCACAACTATGAATAAAAGGCTATGAGGCCTTTTAGGAAATGATTCACTTCTTCATGATCTATGTCATGCTTTAGGCTTAAAGATAAGGCTTCCATCCCTAAGGAACAGTTTTTTGATCTTTTAGATTATGCAACTACCAAGAGAAAGACCACAGAGGGCTCGCTCACCTGAAAAGTTACCGGAACATCCGGCTCCTCAAGTTCCCCAAGATGGAGGGGCTACACAAGTTGAGCTCCGAAATGCCATCACCATATTGGCCCATGCTATGACAAATCAATTGAATCAAGGGGACCAAGCTCCTCATGTCTCACACCTCGAGTTCACACCCTAGGTGTGGCCGGCACCCAGAGCTATTTCTGGTCCTAAGCGGACCACTTGTCCTGACTACTCTACTTAGCGGAAGACTTAAATAATAATGGAAAGACTTCAATATAGTTAGCTGAAAGTACTAAACTATCATGAATAACTGAAATGAAGAATGTCTCATCCACAACTAAAATGAAAGAAAATTGAAATACTTGACACATAGTCTATGGAACCTCAAACTAGAATAATCTGAATGACTACTAGGATAGGGCCCAAAGTAGCCATAACTGAATAAAATGCTAAAAAGGAATAACAAATAAACTCCAAGCCTCTAACTAAGAAGAGGCCTCACCGATAGCTGAATAGTTGTCTAATCCTCAATGGAGCGGCTATTGAGGGACTCTGTCACCTATGTCTGCATCATAAAATGATACAGGTCCTAAGGACGTAAGTACGTGCAATATATTGCATGTAAAATGGCCAAAATGAAAACTCAAGATAAGGAAATATGTTCAAAATAAGTAAGTCATATCTTAGAATAAAGTAGAACGAGTAATAAATATGAGGTATGCTGAAAATAAAGATGCTAAAAATCTATATGAAAAGCTTAACTTGCTTTATCTTGGGGAGTTTCTCTAATTGACAACCACCACTATGAGCTTTGTGGTGATACATCGTCTTGCCCAAGCTGCCAGAGCCATCCTATACTTTACTGGGGTAGGGGATGAAAAACTAGTTGAGTTGATTCATCCCAAAACTGGGCCATCTCAGTGGCAAGTGAAGAGTTGCACCTTGGTACAATCCTATCCTACAGTGGCTACATAGTTTATGAGTTTGAGTTATTAATTCTACTTTCACTCATATCGGTGCTCAATACTACTCTCAAAATAACTTTTATAGTGCTCAGAATTTCAAGGGTAAGACTTCTCAAAAATGCCTTCTTAATCTTTTAGGACTTGGCCCATTTTAACTTTTCTTAAACTTTTCTCAATTCATCTCATTCTCTTTGACTGAATTTGTATCAACACAAAGTGTTTCAAGATCTTAACTTTATTTCTAGTTATCTTGTAAATATAGAAACTTAAGTCCATTTTAAACTTAGCACAATATTGTGCATAAACTAGTCTTTTCCTTTCATGAAATAGACATAGGATTCTCATGAATATAACAATGACTATAAATCTTGTTATAATACTTTAATTTCATGATAAAATTAGTAAAAGACATGATTCTGTATCAAGAAGAATGCATGAACAACACTTTGATGAACTTATCTAGTACTGGAGGAAATCTTGGATTCACATTGTAAACATAATCTTGGGTAGGACTTGGGGATTATAGATATTAAAACAATAATTGGATGACTGTTTGGAGGGCCTTATATACTAGAGAATCAACATCTTGGAAGAATTCGGGAAGAATTCTTGAAAGCCCTAGCCTTGCCTGAGAGTATACGCTTGAGTTCTTTGGGAGATTCCTAACGCTAATGAGATAAAAGTTCATTATGAGAGTTTATTTGGGGAAAAATCGATTAATAAACATATTTTGAGACTTAGAATCTGTTATAAAAAGACCAGGATGCCCTTCCCATTAAAAGAAAATTTTTTCCACTTTATGCACATGTTCGCGTCACGCCAGGGTGCAGACATGTGTTTTTTCACTAAATTCTGAGATTTCAATTCCCCTCAAAAATTAAAAAGAAAAAGTGTGAGTCTGCGTCCTAGGCGCATCACACAAATCCTCACTTCCCGGTAAAATTGGGTCGAGACCATTTTCCCACTCAGTTTTTCGCGCTGATCGCAAATCTGGTCTTGGATGTACAAATGAAGCATGGGAAGATGCGTTATGCGCATGCTTTATTTCTAGGGGTATTTTGGTCATTTCACTGGGTGTCACAATATGTCCCCCTTGAGATCATTCGTCCTTAAATGACAACGATATGAAAAAGTTGGCTCAAGACGTACAAGATTACTGAACTTAAACAAATATAAGTCCTTGAGATAAATCATGAAAATTTACCTTCTAGATACTCATTTAGGCCTACAGAAAAGTGTGGATATTTGGCCTTCATATCTTCTTCTACTTGCCATGTGGCTTCCTCAAAGAACTAATTTCTCCACAATACTTTTACCGAAGCAATCTCCTTGGTCCTCAATTGCGAATTTATCAGTCTAGTATTTGCACCGGGACTTCTTCATAGAACAAATTATCTTTAATTCCAACACTTTCAATAGGGACAACTAAAGAGGGATCTCCCAAGCATTTCTTAAGCATGGAAATATGGAATACCAAATGTATAACACTCAACTCTACCGGTAACTCCAACCCGTAAGCAACACTACCAACCCTTCTCTGAATCTGGTAAGGACCAATATATCGTTGACTGAGTCTCCCCTTCTTCTCGAATCTCATAACTCCCTTATCGGAGACACCTTCAGGTACACCCAATCACCTACCTCATATTCCAAATCTTTTTTTATAACATCAGTGTAAGACTATTGCTGACTTTGGGATGTCTTTAGTCTTTCTTAGATTACTTTCACCTTCTTCATAGCCTAATGGACTAGATCAGGTCCTATCTGTCCAACCTCACCAACTTCAAACCATCCAATGGGTCATCTACACCTTCTCCTATAAAGGGCCTCATACATTGCCATTTGTATGCTAGCCTAGAAACTGTTATTATAGGAAGACTCAATCAAGGGTAAACGATCATCCAAGTTACCTTTAAAGTCTATTACATATGCCCTCAACATATCCTCAAGGGTCTATATGGTTTGCTCCGCTTGCTCGTCTGTCTGTGGATGAAAGACTGTACTAAGATTCACCTTTATACCAAGCCTTCTCTGAAAGGACTTCCAAAATTTTATTGTGAACTGAGCTCCTCTATCTAAAATGATAGATATAGAGACCCCGTGCAGCCTAACAATCTTTTTAAGATAAACTTTGGCATAGTCCATAGCTGTATCAGTCGTCTCGACAAGTAGAAAGTGACTAACTTAGTCATTCTGTCTACTATAACCCATATAGAGTCATGTTGTCTACGAGATCGAGGTAAGACTATTACGAGTCTAAGTTAATCATTTCCCACTTCCATTCTAGATTCTCAATGTTCTAGGCCACACCACAAGGCCTTTGGTGCTCTACCTTAACTTTCTGGCAATTTAGGTATCTAGACATGAACTCTGCAATGTCCCTCTTTATGCCACCCCATCAATAGACTTCTCACAAATCTCTATAAATTTTTGTTACACCTAGGTAAATATAGTATCTGGCATTATGAGCCTCAGCTAGAATCCTATCTCTAAGGCCATCGACACTTTCCACACATAATTTGCCTTGGTATCTCGGGACCCCATCTCCCTTTTTTACAAACACTAATACTTTCTATTTTTGAACATCTTCTTTAAACTGAATGAGGATAGGATCCCTATCTTGGTTTTCTTTCACTCCACCGCCAATGATGACTCTGCCCCATTTCTGATAATAGCACCACCTTCATCGGAATCTTCAATCTGCACCCCTAAATGGGCTAGTCTGTGCACCTCCTTAGCCAATTCTTTCTTTTCGTCCTCAATGTGAGAAGTACTACCCATGGTCAACCTGCAACGAGCATTAGCAACTACATTAGTACTTGAGTGAGAGAGGATGCTCATGTCATAGTCTTTCAACAACTCCAACTACCTCCTCTGCCTCAAATTCAACTCCTTTTGGCTGAATACATATTGCAAGCTCTTGTGTTCCTTAAATAGATACCCACCATAAAGATAGTGTGTCAAGATATTTAGAGCAAAGACTACAGAAGCAAGCTAAAGATCATGAGTTGGATAATTCTTGTCATAAGTCTTCAGCTATCTGGAGGCATATGATATCACCTTGCCTCTCTGCATCTATACACATCCCAACCCAACTCTAGAAGCATCGTAATATACCACAAAGCCATTAGCTCCCTCAAGTAGGGATAAGACTGGGGTTGTAATCTTAGTCTTCAATTTTTCAAAACTCATCTCACAAGCTTCTGACCATACGAACTTAACCTTCTTTTGAGTCAGCTTAGTCAAGGGAGCTGAGATAGAAGAAAACCCCTCTACGAACCATCAGTAGTCACCTGCCAAGATTAAGAAACTCATTATCTTTGTTGGAGTTATGGGCCTTGGCCAATTCTTTACTGCCTCAAGCTTTTAGGAATCAACTTGAATAACTTCACCAGACACAATATGCCCCAAAATCGCCACAGATGCTAACCAGAATTCACATTTGGAGAATTTGGCATATAGTTGTTGATCCTTAATGTTTGAAGGATAATTCTAAGATAGTCAGCATGTTCCTCCTTGTTATGAGAGTAGATCAATATGTCATCTTTGAACACAATGACAAACATGTCTAGGTACGGCCTCAACACCTTGTTCATAAGATCCATGAAAGTTGTTGGTTCATTTGTCAGTCTAAATGACATGACCAAGAACTCATTATGACCATAGTAGGTTCTGAAAGCTGTCTTAGGAATGTCATTTTCTATAACTTTAAGTTGATGTTACCCAGATCTGAGGTATATTTTAGAGAAACAAGTAGCACCCTGAAGTTGGTCGAATAGGTCATCGATTCTGGGAAGATGATACTTATTCTTGATAATGACCTTATTCAGCTGATGGTAATCTATGCATATTTGAGTAGAACTGTCCTTTTTACGCATGAAGAGAACTAAAGTACCCCAAATATGACACTTGGTCTAATGAAACCCTTATCTAAGAGATCTTTCAGCTACAACTTCAACTCTTTTAGCTCTGAAGGAGCCATACAATGGCAGAGTATCTATCCTAAAGTCTATCTCCCTATCAGGAGGGACTCCGAGGAGATCCTCAGAAAAGACTTCTGGGAACTTATTCACAACTAGGAAAAACTGAAGAGATGGTACCTCGACATGAGAATCCTGAACTTTGAGTGGGTGACATATGTACCCTTTGAGAATTAATTTTCTGGCTTTGAGATATGAAAAAAATTGACCTTTAGGAAAAACTAAGCTACCCTGCTACTCTAAGACTGGCTTGTTAGGAAATTGAAATCTGACTACCCTGGTTCTGCAATCTGTGGAGGCATAACCAGAATGAAGCCAATCCATGCCTAGGATGACATCAAATCTACTATGTCTAACTCAACCAAATCAACAATGATATTCTTATGATAAATTGAAACTAGACAAGCTCTATAAATTCGTTGGGCTAGGATAGACTCTCTAGTAAGAGTGGAAACACTGAAAGGCTCGAGAAGACATTATGGACTAACCCCAAACTTTATAGCTACATAGGGGGTCACAAAAGGCAATGTGGCACCTAGGTACTTGGGTCTAATAATGCATAAACATCATAAGTAAGGATTTTGAGCATACCAGTAACCACATATGGTGAGTTCTCCTGCTCTTATCTAGTGGTTATCTCATGTAAGCGCTGTGAAATGACTTACCTTGTGGTGTTGATGAAACTGATTGTGATATATTATCTCTCATGTTCTTCCTCCCTATAGGACAATCCTTCAAGAAGTGCCCCTCCTGACCACATTTTAAACAACCATTTGTGTTTATAAGTCACTCTCCTGGATGAGATCTGCCACACTTACCACAAATAGGATAACGAGTTGATCCTTGAGCTATGCTACCCTGTGATTGGTTACCCGGGAACCTACGATTCTGCGATACTTGCTCATTCCTGGCCCTTGGTGCAGGTACACTAGTATATGAATATGTTGGTCCAGAGATCATAGGCTGAAAGGATGAGTGATTTCCACTTCCTGCCCCTCTATTACTTGTCTCCTGGCCTGATGTCTTAGCCCTCTTGCTCCTGAACTCTTCCCTATCCTACATTTTCTCCTCCTCTACCTGCTTCACACAGTCATCAAGCAAGCTATGTCCATATCCTTAATCAGCATAACATTCCTTCCCTCTCTCTTAGTAATCCGAGAGAGTCCTAACACGAACATGTCCATCTTAGTATGCATGTCTGCCACCATAGTTGGAGCGTAATGGTACAACCGAGTAAATTTGAGGTTGTACACTTACACACTCATATTGGCCTACTTCAGATTCAGAAATTCCCTCACCTTGGCCTGCCTCAACTCCCGGGAAAGTATTGTCCCAGAAAGTCCTTCATAATACTGCCAAGCTCAAGGCTGGCGCCCCTTCTGCTTTGCCTCCTCTCTACTGATCAAACCAGAATCTAGCTACTCCTTTGAGCTGGTAGGAGACAACTCAACCCGCTCAGCATCACATATGTACATGACGTGAAACACTTTCTGAAGCTCCTTAATAAAGTTCTCAGGATCCTCATTCACATTAGACCCCGTGAATTCATGTGGGTTCATCCTCAGAAACTCACGAACCGTAGCGGTATTCAATCCAGCATTTATGCCATCTCACTGGCGACCTCCCAGTGTAGGTACTACCTGTGCCAAAGTCTGGTTAGCCTGGCGGAGCTCAGTATTGGAAATGTTTGCTTGTTGTGGCTGCTCGATAGGCATAGTTGTACCTCTATGTCCCTCAAGAATTGGGCTAGGATGGTTTGCATTCCTCCTGGTCGGGCACCCTCTGCCCCTTACTCATCCATCAGCTCTATGTGGAGGCATGATCTAAAAAAAAGTGTGAATGGATGAGTTATAAGGGAACTGATAGAGGTAAACTCTGAAGCACGAGAGGGAAATAACAAATGATAGTGACTTTTCCTAATGCCCTGTAGCCTTTCCATTATAGATGTGGCGCACTTCACACTCATAATACGGACTCTACTAGATACGGTTTCATAGACTCCTTAGGTCTCTTGAACTCTGTGATCTGACACCAAGTTTGCCATGCCCCGAGTTTACACCCTAGGTGTGGTCGGCACTTAGAACCATATCTAGTCCCAAATGAACCACTTGGCCTAGATACTCTACTTAGCGAAAGAGTTAAATAATAATGGAAAGACTTCAATATAGTCAGCTGAAAGTACTAAACTGTCATGAATAATTGTAGTGAAGAATGTCTCTCCACAACAAAATGAAAACAAACTGAAATACTTGACACATAGTCTGTGGAATCTCTAACTAGAATAATCTGAATGATTACTGGGACAGGCCCCAAAGTAGCCATAACTGAATAAAATGCTAAAAGGGAAAAAACATAAATAAACTCCAAGCCTCTGACTAAGAAGAGGCCTCACCGATAGCTGAATAGGTGTTTGATCCTCAACGGAGCGGTTGCTGAGGGACTCTGTCACCTGCCTCTGTATCATAAAATGATGTAGGTCCTAAGGATGTTAGTACATGGAATGTACGATATGTAAAATGGCCAAACCAGAAACTCAGGGTAAGGAAATATTTTCAAAATAAGTAAATCATATCTAAAAATAAAGTAGCACGAGTAATAAATATGAGGTATGCTAAAAATATACATGTTGAATATCTGTATGAAAAACTTAACATACTTTAACTTGGGGAGTTTCTCTAACCGACAACCAGCACCATGAGCTTCGTGGTGATACAACATCTTGCCCACACTGTCAAGCCGTCCCGTACTTTACCAGGGTAGGGGATGAAAAACTAAGGGAGTAGGTCCATCTCAAAACTGCGCCATCTCAATGGCAAGTGAGGAGTTGTACTTTGGTATCATCCTATCCTACGCTGTCTACGTAGTTTATGAGTTCAAGTTATCAATTCTACCCTCACTCATATTAGTGCTCAATACTACTCTCAAAATAGCTTTTATAGTGCTCAGAACTTCAAGGGTAAAACTTCTCAAAAATGTCTTCTTAATCTTTTGGGACTTACCCCATTCTAACTTTTCTTAAACTTTGCTCAACTCATCTCATTCTTAACTTTATTTCTAGTTATCTTGTTAATATAGAAACTTTAGTACTACTTAAACCTAGCACAATACTGTGCAACAACAACAACAACAACAACAACATACCCAGTAAAATCCCACAAGTGGTGTCTGGGGAGGCTATAATGTACGCAGACCTTACCACTACCATAGAAGTAGAGAAGCTGTTTCCTGGGAACCCTCATCTCAAAACTCGTAAACAAGAAAAAAACTAGATATGACAAAAGGAAGGGAAGGGAACAGAAAAGAGCGACTAATATTGACAGTATGTAAATAGGATAAACTAACACAAAACATGACAGGTAAAGCAAATACAAGACAAAACAACATCTAACCCTATCATTAGCCTACTACTCTAATTCGCGACCTCCACTTTTTTCTATCTAAGGTCATGTCCTCAGTAAGATCAAGTTCCGTCATACTGTGCGTATGCTAATTTTTTCCTTTCGTGAAATAGACATAAGATTCTCGTGATTATAACAATGACTGTAAATCTTATTTCAATAGTTTAACTTCATGCTAAAATCAGTAAAACACATGATTATGTATCAAGAAGAATGCATGAACAATAGTTTAATGAACTTAACTAGTTCTGGAGGAAATCTTGGGTTCACATTGTAAACATGATCTTGGGTAGGACTAGGGATTTTAGATACTAAAATAATAATAAGATGACATTTTGGAAGGACTTACATACTTGAGAATCAACTTATTCGAAGAATTAGGAAGAATTCTTGAAAGCCCTAGCCTTGCCTGAGAGTATACACTTGAGTTCTTTGGGAGATTCCTAATGCTAATGAGATTAAAGTTTGTTCTGAGGGTTTATTTGGGTGAAAACCGATTAATAAACATATTTTGAGACTTAGAATCTATTACAAAAAGACCAAGATGCCCTTCACATTAAAAGAAAATGTTTCCCACTTTATGTACATGTCCTCATAGCGCCAAGGGCGTGGACATATGTTTTTTTACTAAATTTTGAGATTTCAATTCCCATCTAAAGTAAAAAAAAAAAAAAACAAGTGTGATTCCACATCCTAGGCGCGTCGCACCCTAGGCTTGAACCCTCCCTGCCTGGAATTAATTACCAAAATGTTTTTGGACTTAATTGCTCTAAAATTAGGTTGAAACCATTCTCTCACTTAGTTTTTTGTGCTAATCGCAAATTCACTCTCAAATTTGCAAATAAGGCATAGGAAGACACATTATGCGCATACTTCATTTCTAGTGGTATTTTGATCATTTCTCCAGGTGCTACATCATGGTCCTACTCCGGCCTCAAGAGTGACGGACTTCACAAGGATGAACCCTCGGGAGTTTCATGGCTCCAAAATGGAGGAAGATTGAAACGCCTCAAAAAGTGCCCAAAAATGTTCCTCGAAAATGCCCAAATTCATAATTTCCATATATCTCAAAATTCATATTCATGATTAGGGGGTAAAAGTGAGTCAAAAATGAGTATAACCTCAAATTCAGATCAACCGTATCAAAATTTGAATTTCCAAAATTTTTGAAATCAGAATTGATCCGCGCCCCAGGCAAGATGAGGCCAGGGCATTGACTTGTGTATTTTATTGTCAATTTTTCCTATCTCGGTCCAAGGCCTTGGGGTCTTGGGCCTAAGCCTTCTTATGCATAAATACACCTATACTTAGTCATTTTTCAAACCTATATCATTCAATACATTCCGCAAAATCCTCTCTAACGCTTAGCCAAATATTTCATCCAAAATCAAGTGTCCCAAACTCATTCCAGATCTCAAGAATTCCATTTAAGCTTTAAGTTCTCATTCCAATCTTCGTCAAGGAAATCTCCAAAGTAGAGATTTGTGAGTTTCAACCATTGGGTCCTTTCACCCATGGTGCCCATCCTTCCTTTTTAAGTAAATTGCATGTTTCCAAGTAGATTTATCTATGGGTATTTCCTATTACGAATTTGATATTATGAATTATGTTGTGGTTTCATGAAATATTAATTGTTTAAGCATGTTTTGAGCTATGAATCTATAATCTATTATGAGATTTGATGAGGGATTTCAATGTATCTTGCATGAGGGTATTACCAAGTGTTGGTGGGTTGATTTACACCAAGTTTTCTTACATGATTTCACTCTAGAATTACGTAATTTTGAACTAGAATTACACACCTTTCAAGCATTTGATAAAATGTCTAGTTAAGGATTCTTGAGTTATTGAAGGTCTATTAAATGGCTTATGAGTTAAGTGACTTTATGATGATGAAAGGAATGTATGAATGTGTTGTTTTCTTGAAAAGAATCTATAGTGTCGCAAGTTTACCACACCTTGTTGAGGGGGTGCTATGCCTCAATCACCTTGTCGGGGGATCGTAAGCCCGTACTACCAATTGAGGGGTAGATACCTCAATCACCTTGTCAGAGGGTGGTAAGCCCGTACTACCAATTGAGGGGTAGATACCTCAATCACCTTGTTGAGGGGTGGTTAACTCGTACTACTAATTGAGGGGTGGATACCTCAATCGCCTTCCAAAGGGGCGGTATCCCTTGGATTCCAAGTACTAGTTTGCTTGGTCTATGATGATGGTCTCTTCCTATACATGCGTTATGTTCTATATAAGCATGTTTTACTTCAAGCATTAATCATGCATGCGATGTTGCTAATATACTATCTCTTACTTATATATATATATATATATATATATATATATATATATGCATTTTGATTATGTTGCCTATCTCTTGTTGCATTGCATCCTACATAGATAGTACATCCAAATGCACTAACGTATATTCTATGCTTACGTGATGTTACCATGTAGGAGTCGGAGCCCTTCACAATCATCCTCCCCGTGGTTAGTTGGTCATCTTGAAGAATATCTCTTGGCGAGTCCTCAAGTTCGGGGACACTAGCTTTGCACTACTACTTTTGTTATCTTTTATGTTGAACTTTGATACTAAACGGGTGAGTCTGGAAAGTGTCCTCGCCCAATCTATGCTAGAGGTATTGTTGGACAAGTTATGTAATCATGCTTTGAGCTTTGACTATTTTGATGATTTATTCTATTAAAGACTTCCTTTAGTCCCTTTATGCTTGTTTATATTCTCTTACTATTGTTTACTTTACTTCCACAACCATGGATGTGTAAATAATATGCAAGTGGCTTGTTTGGGGGTCTCTTTGGGTTCCCATTCGCCTGTCACATCTAGGCCCTAGGCTTGGGTCATGACAAACTATATGGGTTGTTAATGGTCCTCGGCATCCAACACATCTCATCGACTCGAGTCTTATTCATAGATGTGAAGTGCACCACAACTATGAGTAAGAGGTATGAGGCATTTTAGGAAATGTTTCCCTTCTTCTTAATCAATGTCATGCTATAGAAGTTAATGTAATGTTTGCCCTAACGAATGTTCTTTACTATTTTAGATCATGCCTATCCCAAGAGGAAGAAAAACTCGTACAACTGAAGAACAATTGGCTCATGAAAAGTTTTGAGATGCTATTTCAATGTAAGCTCAAGCTATGACTAATCAATTCAACCAAGGGGCCCAAGCCCCTCATGCTCCTACTCTAGCATCTAGAGTGAGGGATTTTATGAGGATAAAACTGCCGGAGTTCCATGGGTCTAAAGTGGATAAGGACACTCAAAAATTCATTGATGAGGTGTGCAAAGTGTTATCCATTATGGGTGTTAGATAGAAGGAGAAAGCCGAGTTGGCAGCCGACTAACTCAAAGGGGTGGCCCAAATATGGTTTACCTAATGGAAAGAGGAGAATAGGAACAACAATTCATGTGATCCTTTGGGAGGAGTTTAAGGAGACATTTCTCAACTGGTTCTTCCTCTTGAGCTAAGGGAGGCCAAAATGATGGAATTCATGAATCTAAAGCAAGGGTCGATGAGTGTGAGGGAGTATGCCCTCAAGTTCAACCAACTCTTTAAATATGCTCCACAATTAGTTACTGAGCCAAGGTCTAGGATGAACAAATTTGTGATGGGTATATCCGATTTATTGAATGAAGATTGTCATGCCGCCATATTAATTAGTGATATGGATTTGTCCTGCATCATGACTTATATCGAACAATTGGAGGGGAAAAGGTTGAGAAAGAGAAGAGGTAATGAGGTGAAGAGGGCCTATTTTGAAGATAGATTCCAAGGTCCCAAGGGTGGCCAGTTTCATCAAGGCCAAGGGTCTTCCAATACTTTTAATAGGAGGTTTGCTAATGATAGCCCAAGAGTCCAAAGTGGTGGTGGTGTGGTGCCTAATGCTATGTGCCCAAGATGTGGTAAAGGCCATGATGGCCCATGTTTGAGGAACACCAAATCTTGCTATAGTTGTAGAAAAGTAGGTCACAATATGATTGATTGTCCTTGTAATCAACACAAGGGTAGAGATGGCCGTCCACAAGGCTGAAGTGCAAATGCAGTTCCTAAGGGAATAGGAGGCCAACAAGGGGGTGCCCCGAGGCAAAATTGGTTCTATGCTCTTCAAGGGAGGCAATGGGTAGATGAGGTACCCGATGTCGTCATCGGTATGTTAAAAGTCTTTGATTTTGATGTGTATGCATTGATAGACCCAGGTGCCACTCTTTATTTTGTTACTCATTTTGTTGCCAAAACATTTCATGTTGAACCCGAACTGTTGTGTGAGCCTTATGAGGTGTCTACTCCAGTTGGTGCATCCATTATTGCTAGAAGGGTCTATAGAAATTGTTCCGTTCTCATTTTTCATAAAATATTTCCTTTTGATTTTGTTGAGTTGGATATGGTGGACTTTGATATCATTCTTGGGATGGATTGGTTGCATTGCATGCATATTTTGCCTCTATTGATTGTAGAACCCGTAGGGTCAAGTTTCATTTCCCTAATGAACCCATCCTTGAGTGGGAGAGTCATGATGTGGTGGTCAAGGGTAGGTTTATTTCTTGCATTAAAGCCCAAAGGTTGATTTCTAAGGGCTTTCTCTATCATCTTGTGAGAGTTAGGGATATTGAGTCCAAAGTCCTTCCCATAGAGTCGGTTTTGGTAGTTAATGAATTCCTTGATGTCTTTTCTAATGAGCTTGCTGGTGTTCCTCCCAAAAGAGGAATAGATTTTCGCATAGATCTCCTTCACGATGCTCAACCCATTTCTATTCCTTTTTATTGTATGGCCCTGGCAGCGTTAAAGGAGTTGAAGGAGCAATTGAGGAATTTGTTGGAGAAGGGTTTCATTAGGCCTAGCTGATCACCTTAAGATGCACCGATCCTGTTTGTGAAGAATATGGATAGTTCTCTTAGAATGTGTATTGATTTTTGACAACTTAATAGAGTCACCATCAAGAATAAGTACCCTCTACCAAGGATTGATGATCTTTTTGACCAACTTCAAGGGGGTTGTCACTTCTCTAAGATTGATCTTTAGTCCGGGTAACACCAAGTGAAACTAAGGGAGTGTGACATTCCCAAGACGACCTTTTGAAATAGGTATGGACACTATGATTTTGTGATTATGTCCTTAAATTTGAATATTACACCATCTATCTTCATGGATCTTATGAATAGGGTCTTTAAACCCTACCTTGATTTGATTTTGGTAGTTTTCATCGATGATATCTTGATTTATTCCCATAGTGAGGAGGAGCATGTGGCTTACTCGAGGGTAGTGTTACAAATCTTGAGGGAGGAGAAGTTGTATTCAAAGTATGAGAAACGTGAGTTTTTGTTGAAAAAGGTTTCCTTTCTAGGTCATGTTGTGTCGGGTGATGGTATTAAGGTAGATCCTAAAAAGACAGAAGTGATTAGAAATTAACATCGAAGGTGGTTAGGGCTTCTTAAAGATTATGACATGAGTGTTCATTATCACCCTGGTAAGGCTAATGTTTTGGTCGATGCTTTGTGTAGGGTATCTATGGGTAGCCTAGCTCATGTTGATGATGGGGGCAAAGAGGTGGCTAGAGAGGTTCATCGGTTGGCTAGATTGGGATTTAGCTTGGAGGAGGTTGATAATGGTGGATTAGTGGTGGTTGAAGGTTCTAAATCTTCATTGATCGAGGAGGTGAAGGAAAAGCAAGATCTTGACCCCGCCTTGTTAGAGTTGAAGGCCTTAGAGAGAGATGGTAAGGTGGAGGTTTTCTCCCAAGGGGGAGATGGTGCCCTTAGGTACCAAGGTAGGTTGTGTGTTCCTAGTATGGATGACTTGAAGAAAAGATTCTTGATGAGGCTCATAATTCTTCCTATTCTATTCACCCCGGTTCTACAAAGATGTATAGAGATTTGAGGAAAATGTTTTGGTGGGGTGGCATGAAGAGTGGCATGAAGAGAGATATTGCTAAGTTTGTATCTAGTTGCCATAATTGCCAACAAGTCATAACCAAATATCAAAGGCTGAGAGGCCTAGCCCAAGATATAGTGATTCCTACTTGGAAGTGGGAGGAAATTAACATGGATTTTGTGGTTGTTTTGCCTAAGACTATAAGACATTTTGACTCCATTTGGGTTGTGGTTGATAGAATGACAAAGATCCCACCAGTTAAGACTATTTATGGTGCCGAAGATTATGCTAAGTTGTACATTCATGAATTGGTTAGATTGCATGGAGTACCTTTGTCTATCATATCGGACCGTAGTGCTCAATTCACTTCTCACTTTTGGAGGTCCTTCCAAAGAGGTCTTGGTACCAAGGTTAAGCTTAGTACGACCTTTCACCCTCAAAGGTATGGACAAGTAGAAAGAACTATCCAAACTCTTGTTGTTATTCTTAGATCTTGTGATTTGGAGTTTAAGGGTAGTTGGGATGATCATCTTCCACTCATTGAGTTTGCTTACAATAATAGTTGTCATTCTAGCATTGGTATGGCTCCTTTTGAGGCTCTTTATAGTAGACGTTGTAGGTCCCCGATTGGATGGTTTGAAATAGGGGAGATGGATTTGTTAGACCCAGATTTGGTTATGGAGGTCATGGAGAAGGTGAGGTTGATAAAGAAAAGGTTGAAAGCAGCACAATGTCGACAAAAGTCCTATGCCGATGTGAGGTGAAGGGATCTTGAAGTTAAGGTTGGTGACTGGATCTATTTGAAGGTCTCACCTATGAAGGATGTGGTTCGGTTTAGTAAAAAGGGTAAAATTGAGTCCAAGATTTATGGGTCCTTATAGAGTGTTGAGGAGGATTGGAAGGTGGCCTATGAGTTAAAGTTGCTCAATGATATGAATATGGTTCATCTAGTCTTCCATGTATCTATGTTGAGGAAGTGTGTGGGTTACCCAAGTGCTATTGTGCCTCTTGATGTTCTAGGTGTTATTGAAGAGCATTTAACATATGAAGAGGTTCCGGTAGAAATTATGGATAGACAAGTGAAGAGATTGTGGAACAAGGATTTAGCATCTACTAAGGTCCTTTGGAGGAACCAATAAGTTAAAGTGCCACATGAGAAGCTGAGGCGGACATGCAAAAGCGATAACCCTATATCTTCCATTCCACTCAATCCACAGGTACTAAATTCTAGCCCCCTATATGATTTCAAGTCTTATGTTTCATCCCTTGTGTCATTTGAATGCATTCATGTTTATGTTGACAAGTTCATGGTGATTTTGACACTTATGTTGAGATTTCTGAAAGTGTTGTTTAAGTGCATTGTTGCATTCTTGTCGGGGCTGATTCCTTTATGATTATTCTTCTTATGTAAGCTTCTCTGACATCCAGGGATGAATTTTCCCAAGGGGGAGATATTGAAACGCCCTAAAAAGTGCCCAAAAATGTGCCTCGGAAATGCCCAAATTCATAATTTCCATATATCTTAAAATTCATACGTGATATTGAAAATCCGACTTCATATTCGTGATCAGGGTAAAACATTGAGTGGGAAATGGGTATAACTTCAATTTTAGAGCAACCATATCAAAATTTGATTTTCTAAAATTTTCAAAAAAACAGAATTGATCCGCACCCCTAGCACGACGTGACCAGGGCGTGGACCTGTGCATTTTGTTGCTAGTTTTTCCTATCTCGATCCAAGGCCTTGTGTTCTTGGACCTAAGCCTTCCTATGCATAAAAACACCTATACTTTGTCATTTTTCAACCCCATATCATTCAAGACATTCCCCAATACCATCTCTAACACTTGGCCAAATATTTCATCCAAAATCAAGTGTCCCAAACTCATTCCAGATCTCAAGAATTCCATTCAACTTCAAGTTCTCATTCCAATATTCATCAAGAAAATCTCCAAAGTTGAGATATGTGGATTTCCACTATTGTATCCTTTCACCCAAAGTGCCCAAACTTTCTTTTTAAGTAAATTGCATGTTTTTAAGTTGATTTATCTATGTGTATTTCCTATTATGAATTTGATTATGAACTATGTTGAGGTTTCACAAAATTTTGATTATTTAAACATATTTTGAGCTATGAATCTCTAATCTATTATGAGATTTGATGAGGGTTTCAATGTATATTGGATGAGGGTGTTACCAAGTGTTGGTAGGTTATTTAAACTAAGTTTTCTTACATGATTTCACTCTTGAATTGCATGATTTTAAAATACCATTACATACCTGCCAAGTGTTTGATAAAATGTCCAGTTAAGGATTCTTGAGTTATTAAAGATCTATTGCATGACTTATGAGTTAAGTGACTTTATGATTTTGAAAGGAATGTATGAATATGTTATTTTCTTGAAAAGTAGCTATAGTGTTGCAAGTTGACCACACCTTGTTGAGGGGGTGCTATACCTCAGTTGCCTTGTCGAAGGGTGCTATGTCTATACTACCACGTTGAGGGGTATATATCTCAATCGCCTTGTCGGGGGATGATAAGCTCGTACTACCAATTGAGGGGTAGATACCTCAATCGCCTTATCGGGGGTGTTATGCCCATAATGCCAATTGATGGGTAGATACCTCAATCGCCTTCTAAGGGGGTGGTATGCCTTGGAATCCAAGTACTAGTTTTCTTGGTCTATGATAATGGTCTCTTTCTACACATTCATTATGTTCTATATAAGCATGTTTTACTTCAAGCATTGATCATGCATGCATGTTGCTGATATACTATCTCTTGCTTATGTATATGCATTTTGATGGTGTTTCCTATCTCTTGTTGCATAGCATCCTACATACTTAGTGCATTCAAACGTACTAATGCATACTCTATGTCTACATGATGTTACCACATAGGAACCGAAGCCCCTCACGATCATCCTCCCCTTGGCTTGTTGGTCATCTTGAAGAATAGATATTGGTGAGTCCTCAAGTTCGGGGACACTAACTTTGTACTCCTACTTTTGTTATCTCTTATGTTGAATTTTGATACTAAAAGGGTGAGCCCGGAAAGTGTCTTGGCCCCCAGCCAATCTATGCTAGAGGTGTTGTTGGACAAGTTATGTAATTAAGCTTTTAGCTATGACTCTCTTGATGATTTATGCTATTAAAGACTTCCCTTAGTCCATTTATCCTTGTTTATACTCTCTTATTGTTGTTTACTTAGCCTCCGCGACCAAGGATGTGTAAATGATATGCTAAGAGGCTTGTTTGGCATTCGTCGTGTCATGTCTAGGCCCTAAGATTGGGTCATGACAAAGATCCCCAAGAGTTTATTGATAAGGTGTACAAGGTGCTTGCTATCATGGGGATTAATTTGGAGGAGAAGATAGAACCAGTGGCCTACCAACTAAAGGGTATGGCCCAAATTTAATTTTCTCAATTGTAATGACCCGGATATCGTACGATGTCATTAGGACTTAAAATTTTGTTTTGGAAAAAGTTTGTACCAAGGCCATCTCAAGGGAGGACCACACAGCTCGTGTGCAGTCACACGGCTCGTGAGGCCTCTAGTGAGGCAACACTTGGCCTTGATTTTGGGATCTTAACTCTTGGTGTGATGTTACAAGCCAAGGCATGCCACACGGGCACCCCATATGGGTCGTATGACACGACACAGATCATGTGAAGGGGTCGTGGGATGACTTGATCTTGAAACCCCACCATTTGGAATTAAGTCAGTTGCCACGTCCAGTCACACGAATCGTGTGGCATGAGATGGGCCGTGAGGCCTTTCGTAAAGCTTTTGGAGTGAAAATATTCTAAGTATGGAATCACCGCCATGTAACTTTTTCATGAAATTTCATAAGCATGGGGGTGACAGGGGCACCACACGATTCGTGTGGCTTCACATATGCCGTGTAGCCATCCATGTGATGAGTGTTTACGAAAACTCCTAAGTGTTAACCCTTGACTCCAATTTTCCAAATTTCGCCTAAGTATGGATTCACAGGCACTCCACAGAAACCTTGGAGTGCCGCACGGTCCATGTGGCCTCTAGTGTAGTGGTTCTGGAAAATTTTCCCTCTGATTCGTTAAAGGCATTTTCGTAAATTTGATTATTTCTATTAGTCTTTTGAGGATTCCTATGCTATTCCATGGTCATCTAAAGACCTAAAACCTATTTCAAACATTCAAAATCTCATTCCTCACATTTTGAACCCTCTCAAAACAACTCTCAAAGGAACTCTTGTGAATATCAATTTGGGAGCAAAGGAACTCAACTCTTCTTCAAATTCTTTGGGATTTTCTCTATTTTGGTGAAGGTATGTGGGTTTTGATCCTTCATTACTTCTGATCAAGGAGACCCAAACTATTTTCAAGAAATCTATACGAATTTTGCTTACTTTAATTTGGGGTTTTACATATTATGAATCCTTAAGTTCCAATAATGAATAGGTTATGTTTATCTGTTAATTTTAAGATGATTTAAGTTTTGAAATATTGAATTTCATCATTTTTATGAATCTATGATTATGCATGTCCCTTTTCAAAGCTTTTTTGAGCATGGGTAGTATTATTATCCAAGCCTAGGGCCTAGATGTGACATGTCAAATAAGAACCTGAAGGGACCTCAAACAAGCCTCTAAGCATATCATTTACACATCCTTGGTCGCGGAAGCAATTACATAAGAAAAAGAGAGTAAAAATACGGATAAAGGGACTAAGGGAAGTTTTAGATAACCATAAACAAACAAGAGTCAAGAACATAGCATAATTACACCACTTGTCCAACAACACCTTTAGCATAGATAAGGCGAGGGCCAAGACACTTTTTGGGCTCACCCTCATAGTACCAAGAGTTCAACATAGAGAAACAACATAAGAAAGAACACCGTAGCTAGTGTCCCCGAACTTGAGGACTCACCAAAGCTTATCTTCAAAATGTCTAAAAACTAATTACATGGAGGATGATCGTAAGGAGCTCCGATTCCTACATGATAACATCATGTAGGTATAGAGTATGAGTTAGTATATTTAAATGTACTACGTATGTAGGATGCAATACAACAAGACATATGCAACATAATCAAAATGCATAATCATAGGCAAGGGGTAGTATATTTATAATATGGCATGCATGATCAATGCTTGAAGTAAAACATACTTTTATAGAATATATTACATGTGTAGGAAGAGATCGTCATCATAGACCAAGCAAACCAATACTTGGAATCCAAGGCCTACCACCCCCTTAGAAGGTGATTGAGGTATCTACCCCTCAATTGGAAGATAGGCATAACACCCTTAATCAAAGTGGTCAAGGTATATACCCCTTAACATGGTAGATGGGCATAGCACCCCCACCCCCAATCATAGTGGTCAAGGTATGTACCCCTCAACATGGTAGATGGGCATAGTAGCCCCCATCATAGTGGTCAAGGCATATACCCATCAACATGGTAGATGGGCATAGCAGCCCCCATCATAGTGGTCAAGATATATACACTTTAACTGGTAGAGTGCGCATAGCACCCCCATCATAGTGGTTGAGGCATAGCACCCCCTCAACAAGGTATGGTCAACTTGCAACACTATAGAAACTTTTCATGAATTCAATACATACATACATTCCTTTCATCATCATAAAGTCACTTAACTTATAAGTCATACAATAGATCATTAATAAATCAAGAATCCTTGATCGGACATTTTATCAAACACTTGGTTGGTGTGTAATGCTAGTTCAAAACCATGCAATTCAAGAGTGAAATCATGTGAGAAAACTTAATGTAAATCAACCACCAACACTTGGTAACACCCTAATGCAAGATACGTTGAAACCTTTCATCAAAAATCTTATAATAAATCATAGATTTATAGCTCAAAACATGTATAAATAGTCAACATTTTATGAAACTCCAACATAGTTTATCATCGAATTTTATAATGAGAGATACCTATAGATAACCAACTTGAAAACATGTTATTTACATAAAAAGGAAGGTTGGGCAACATGGGTGAAAGAACCCAATAGTTGAAACTCACATATCTCAACTTTGGTCATTTTCTTGATGAAGATTTGAATGAGAACTTGAAGCTTGAAAGAATTTCTTGAGATCCGGAGATGAGTTTGGGACACTTGAATTTGGGTGAAATATTTTGCTAAGTATTAGAGAGGGTTTTGGGGAATCTCTTGAATGATATGGAGTTGAAAAATGACTAAGTATAGGTGTTTTTATGCATATGAGGGCATAGTCCCAAGAACCCAAGGTCTTGGATGGAAATAGGAAAAACTGGCAACAGAATATATTGATCCACACCCTGGTTGCGTGACGCCAGGGGCACGGATCCTTACTATTTTTCATAAACTTTGAAAAATGAAATTTTACTACGGTTGCTCTAAATCGGGGTTATACCCATCTCCCACTCAATTTTTCCCCTCAATCATGAATATGAAGTTGGATTTTCGATATCACGCGCAGAATTTGAGATATATAAAAATTACGATTATGGCCATTTCCGAGGCACTTTTTGGGGCACTTGAATTTCTCCCCCTTGGGAACATTCATCATCGAATGTCAAAGAAACGTATATAAGAGAAGTAATCAAGATGTTTTCAACCCAACACATGAATACAACAAATATATCATTTCAGAAATCTCAACGTTTCAAAATCATCATAAACATGAAGGCATGCAAATGACATAAGGGATGAATCTTAAGAGTTGAAATCATATAAGGGACTTATAATTAGTACCTTAGGCTTGAGTAGAATGGAAGAGATAGGGATATCACTTTTGCATGCCCGCCTCGGCTTCCCATGTGGCACTTTCAACTTGTTGGTTTCTCCAAAGAACTTTAACGGAAGCTACCTCCTTGTTCCTCAATCTCTTCACTTCTCTGTCCACAATTTCTACCGGAACCTCTTCATAAGTTAAATTATCTTCAACAACACCCATAATATCTAAAGACATAATAGCACTTGGGTCACCCACATACTTCCTCAACATAGACACATGGAAGACCGGATGAACCATATTCATATTATTGGGCAACTCCAACTCAGAGGCCACCTTACCAATCCTCCTCAACACTCTATAAGGACCCAAAAATCTTGGACTCAATTTACCTTTTACCAAAACAAACCACACCCTTTATGGGTGAGACCTTTAAATAGACCCAATTACCAACCTTAAATTCAAGATCCCTTCTCCTCACATCGATATAGGACTTTTGTCTACTTTGGGCTGTTTTCAATCTTTCCCACCTCACCTTTTCCATGGCATCCATAACCAAACCTGAGCCTAACAAAGTCATCTCCCTACACCTTAAACCATCCAAATGGGGACCTACAATGTCTACCATAAACAACCTCAAAAGGAGCCATATCAATACTTGAATTATAACTATTGTTGTAAGCAAACTCAATGAGTGAAAGATGTTCATCCCAACTGCCCTTAGACTCCAAAACATAAGATCTAAGCATATCCTCAAGAGTTTGGATAGTTCTCTCGGCTTGGCCATCCGTATGAGGGTGAAAGGTCATACTAAGCTTTACCTTGGTACCAAGACCTCGTTGGAAGGACCTCCAAAAGTGAGAAGTGAATTGAGAACCATGATTCGTCATGATAGACAAAGGCACTCCATGCAATCTAACCGACTCATAAATATACAATTTGGCATAAGCTTTGGCACCATAAGTAGTTTTGAACGGTAGGAAATGAGCTGACTTTGTCATTCTATCAACCACAATCCAAATAGAGTCAAAACGCTTCCTAGTCTTAGGCAATCCAACCACAAAATCCATGTTAATTTCCTCCCACTTCCAAGTAGGAATCTTTATATATTGGGCTAGGCTAGTCATTCTTTGATGCTTGACTTTAACTTGTTGACAATTATGATAATCGGATACAAAGTTAGCAATATCTCTCTTCACATCACCCCACCAAAACACTTCCCTCAAATCTCTATACATTTTTGTAGAATAAGGGTGAATTGAATAGAAAGAATTATGACATCATCTAAAACCTTCTTTCTCAAGTCATCAACATTGGGAACACATAACCTACCTTGGTACCTAAGGTCACCATCTCCCCCTTGGGAGAAAACCTCTACCTTGCCATCTCTCACTAAGGCCTTCAATTCTAACAAGGTGGGGTCAAGATCTATCTTTGTCTTCACCTCTTCAAACAAGGAAGATTTAGAACCATCAACAACCACAACCCCACCATTATCAACTTCATACAACCTAACCCCCAATCTATCTAACCAATTGACCTCCCTTTCCACTTCTTTGCCACTATCATCAACATGTACTAGGCTACCCATAGACACCTTATTTAGAGCATCAGCCACAGTATTAGCCTTATCGGGATGATAATGCACACTCATATCATAATCCTTAAGGAGCTCTAACCTCCTTCTTTGTCTCAAGTTGAGGTATTTTTGAGTGAACACATATTGAAGGCTCTTATGATCGGGAAACACATCAACATGAACCCCATACAAATAATAACGCTAAACTTTTAAAGCAAATACCATGGCGGCCAATTCAAGATCATGAGTAGGGTCGTTCTTTTCATGCACCTTAAGTTTTATAGAGGCATAAGCTATCACCATACCATTTTGTATCAAAACACAACCCAAATCAATTCTTGAGGCATCATAATACACAACAAACCCTTCCAACCATTCAGGTGGAGACAAGATAGGAGCGGAGACAAGCTTATCTTTCAAAGTTTAGAAACTCTTTTCATACTCATTAGTCCATACAAATTTTGCCTTCTTTTGGGTCAACTTAGTCAAAAGAGAAGAAATAGAAGAGAACCCATTCATAAACCTTCGGTAATAACCCGCTAAACTTAAGAAACTCCAAATATCCGATGGAGTCAAAGGTCTAGGCCAATTTCTAATCACCTCCGTCTTTTTAGGATCAACCTTAACACTATCACCCGACACCATGACCTAGAAAGGAAATCTCTTTCAACCAAAACTCACATTTTTCATATTTAGCATACAACTTCTCCTCCCTCAAGATTTGCAACACCACCCAAAAGTGACTCACATGCTCCTCCTCACTGTGGAAATAAATCAAGATATCATCAATAAAAACCACCACAAACAAATCAAGGTAGGGTTTGAAGACCCTATTCATAAGATCCATGAAGATAGCCAGTACATTAGTCAACTCGAAGGACATAACAACAAACTCAAAGTGCCCATATCTAATCCAGACGGTCGTCTTGGGAATGTCACACTTCTTCACTTTCAGTTGGTGATACCTAGACTGAAGATCAATCTTAGAGAAGTTACTAGCCCCTTGAAGTTGGTCAAGAAGATTGTCAATCCTTGGTAAAGGGTACTTATTCTTTATGGTGACCCTATTAAGTTGTCGATAGTCAATATACATTCTAAAAGTACCATACTTCTTTTTCACAAACAATACCGGTGCACCCCAAGGTGATTAGCTAGGATTTATAAAACCCTTCTCCAACAAATCCCTCAATTGCTCCTTCAACTTCTTTAACTCTGTCGGGGCCATATGGTAAGGAGGAATAGAAATGGGTTGAGTATCATGAAGGAGATATATGCTAAAATCTATTTCCCTTTCGGGAGGGACACCAGGATGCTAATCAGGAAAGATATCAAGGAACTCATTAACCACCAGAACCGACTCTATAGAATGGACTTTAGACTCAATATCCCTAACCGTCATAAGATGATAGAGATACATCTTAGAAATCAAATTTTGGGCATTAATGCAAGAAATGAATCTACCCTTGACCACCACATCATTACTCTCTCACTCAAGGACGGGTTTATTAGGGAATTGGAATTTGACCCTACGGGTTCTACAATCAATAGAGGCATAATATACAAGCAATCGATCCATCCCAAGAATGACATCAAAATTCACCATATCTAACTCAACAAAATCACAAGGAAATATTTTATGCAAAATGAAAATGAGACAATTTCTATAGACTCTTCTAGCAATAATGGATGCACCAACGGGAGCAGACACTTCATATGGCTCACAAAATAATTCGTGTTTTACATGAAGCTTTTTGGCAACAAAAGGAGTAATAAAAGAAATAGTGGAACTCGGGTCTATCAATGCATACACATCAAAATCAAAGACTTTTAACATATCGGTGATGACATCGGGCACCTCATTTACCCCTTGTCTCCCTTTGAAGAGCATAGAACCTATTGTGCCTTAGGGCATCACCTTGTTGACATCCACTTCCTCTAGGGCCCGCATTTGTTCCATGGCCTTGTGAACGGCCATCTCAGCCCTTGTTTTGATTATGCGGACAATCAATCACCTTATGATCCACTTCATCATAACTATAAAAAGCATTAGTGTCCTTCAAACATGGGCTATTGTAACCTCTACAACATCTTGGGCACATAGGGTTAGGCACCACAACACCCCCACCTTGGACCCTTGGGTTGTCATTAGCAAGCTTTCTATTAGTAGCATTGGAAGACCCTTGGCCTTGATGAAATCGGCCACCGTTGGGACTTTGGAATCTACCTTCACAACGGGCCCTCTTGGCCTTACCCATCCTCCTCTTTCTCAACTTTTTCCCCTCTAATTGTTTGCCATAAGTCATGAGGAGGAACAATTCACATCACCTATAAACATGGAGGCATGAAATTCTTCATTTACAAAATCGAACACACCCATCACAAACTTGTTCATCCTAAACCTTGGCTCAGCCACCAATTGTGAAGCATATTTGGAGAGTTGGTTGAACTTGAGGGCATACTCCCTCACACTCATTGACTGTTGCTTTAAATTTATAAATTCCATCATTTTGGCCTCCCATAGCTCAAGAGGGAAGAACCGGTTGAAAAATTCTTCCTTAAACTCCTCCCAAATGATAGCATCACTATCACCTTCTCCAATTTCCATTGAGTAGACCATATCTGGGCTACCGCTTTGAGTTGGTAGGTTGCCATCTCCACTTTCTCCTCCAATCCAACACCCATAATAGACAACACTTAGTACACCTCATCAATAAATTCTTGAGGGTCCTCATCCACTTTAGACCCATGGAACTCCGGTGGGTGCATTCTTGTAAAATCCCTCACCCTTGAAGCTAGAGTAGAAGCATGAGGAGCTTGGGTCCCTTGGTTGATTTGATTAATCATCGCATGGGATAGCATGGTAATAGCATCCCGGAACTCTTCATGGGTCACTCCATCATCTTGAGGAGCATGAGGAACGGGAGGGGCCGATTGCTCCTCGGGAGTACAGGCTCTTCTTCCTCTTGGAATACACATGATCTAGCATAGCAAAGAATATCCATTAGGGGAAATCCTTACCTTAACTTGCATGGCATGATATAGATTAAGAAGAAAGGAAGTATTTCCTAAAAAGTCTCATAGCCCTTACTCATAGTTGTGGTGCACATCACAACCATGAACAAGATTCTAATCGATGCAGTGTGTTGGATTTCGAGGACCATTAACAACCTAGTACTGTGATACCAAGTTTGTCATGACCAAAGCCTAGGTCCTAGACATGACATGGCGAATGGGAACCCGAAAGGACCCCAACCAAGCCTCTTAGCATATCATTTACACATCCTTGGACCCGAAAGCAATTAAACAACAACAAGAGAGAAAAAATAAGGATAAAGGGACTAAGGGAAGTAATAGATAATCATAAATAAACAAGATTAAAGAATATAGTCACTTGTCCAACAACACCTCGAGCATAGATTGGATAGGGGCCAAGACACTTTTTGGGCTCACACTCATAGTATCAAGAGTTCAACATAAAGAAATAACATAAGCAAGAATAGCATAGCTAGTGTCCTCGAACTTGAGGACTCACCAAAGTTTATCTTCAAGATGTCCAAAAACTAACCATGTGTAGGATGATCGTGAGGAGCTCTAGTTCCTACATGGTAACATCTTGTAGGCATATAGTATGTGTTAGTACATTTTAATGTACTAAGTATGTAGGATACAATGCAACAAGACACGGAAAATATAATCAAAATGCATAATCATAAGCAAGGGGTAGTATATTAACAATATAGCATGCATGATCAATGCTTGAAATAAAACATACTTGTATAGAACATATTACATATGTAGGAAGAGACCATCATCATAGACCAAACAAACTAGTACTTGAAATCCAAGGCATACCACCCCTTGGAAGGTGGTTGAGGTATCTACCCCTCAATTGGTAGATGGGCATAGCAGCCCCCATCAAAGTGGTCAAGATGTATACCCCTCAACATGGTAGATGGCATATCCCCCCCCCACATCATAGTGATCAAGGTATATACCCATTAACTAGTAGATGGACATAGCACCCACATCATAGTGGTTGAGTCATAGCACTCCCTCAACAAGGTGTGGTTAACTCGCAACACTCTAGGTACTTTTCATGAACTAAATATATACATATATTCCTTTCATTATCATAAAGTCACTTAACTCATAAGTCATGCAATTGATCATCAATAACTCAAGAATCCTTATCGGACATTTAATTAAGCACTTGGTGGGTGTATAATGCTAGTTCAAAATCATGCAATTCAAGAGTGAAATCATGTGAAAAAACTTAATGTACATCAACACACCCTCATGCAAGATACATTGAAACCCTTCATCAAATCTCATAATAGATCATAGATTTATAGCTCAAAACATGCATAAATAGTCAACATTTTATGAAACCCCAACATGGTTCATCATCAAATTTCATTATGAGGTATACCTATAGATAACCAACTTGAAAAGATGCAATTTACATAAAAGGAAGGTTGGGCACCATGCGTGAAAGGACCCAATGGTTGAAACCCACATATCTCAACTTTGGGGATTACTTTGATGAAGATTTGAATGAGAACTTAAAGCTTGAATGAATTTCTTGAAATCCGGAGATGAGTTTGGGACACTTGAATTTGGGTGAAATATTGGCTAAGTGTTAAAGAGGGTTTTGGGGAATGTCTTGAATGATATGGAGTTGAAAAATGACTAAGTATAGGTACTTTTACGCATAGGAGGGCATAGGCCTAAGACCCCAAGGCCTTGGACCGAAATAGGAAAAACTAGAAGCAAAATATACTGATTCACTCCATGGTCGTGTTGCGCCAGGGGCGCAGATCCTTATTATTTATTGTAAACTTTAAAAAATAAATTTTTACTACGATTGCTCTAAAACGGGGTTATACCCATTTATCACTCAATGTTTCCTCCTGATCATGAATATGTAGTCAAATTTTTGATATCACACATAGATTTTGAGATATATAGAAATTACGATTATGGGCATTTCCAAGGCACGTTTTCGAGCACTTTTGGGGCATTTCAGGTAGTTTATATATGATTTTAAATCTGGATTTAATTATATATTTACTTTAATTTCATGTTATGCTATTGATTTTGGAGTGAATCTCAATCACCTATGTCATTCACACATTATTCATAGCATATGCATTTATGTTCATGAGATTTTACGGAAATTATGAAATGGGTTAGACCCAATTATGTTTTATGATATGATTTTGATAAGATATTGGTTATGATAATAATGTAATCATATATATGTCTATTGATTATAGCTCTTTGAGCATTTTGGATGCTTGCACCATCTTGTATATGAATGGGCTATTCTTATACATGAGTATTATGACGATGGACTATGTTTTAACATTAGAGCCTAAGTATGATGAACTATGAATTATGTTTTGGCCTTTAAGGCCTAAGAATGATAGAAATGGTTTGGAAATGACTATTTTCTCTTGAAATCATCATGTATATATACGTATATGTATTCTTGTGGAATGACGACTTAGCACCGATAGATTGGGGGCATCAGGGCTATCCTCAAGGGCTCTCTCCCTTTTCTTGAATTATAGGTTGTGCTTTCCGAAATGGATGTTGTTACCATAAGGAAATATGCCTCCGAAATGAGTGTTGTTCCGTCAAGGAAAAGACATGATATGATATGACTTGATATGTTATATGTGAAAATCCTATCTAAAATGGGCTTACCTGTAAGGAAGGTTACTTCATAAGAACTAGATGTTGTTCCTGTAAGGTGAAGTATGGTTTACCTTCATCAAGTAGACCATCTTTTTATCGGTGAGGGGATTTCATTGGGATTCCAAGTAATAGCTCACTTGGTCTTACTTATGTCGGTTAAGGTCACATCCCCACTATATATATGAGCATCATTTGCATTTCTTGCATCATTGGTTTCATGAAATCTTGTTATATTACGCTCTTTGATATATAATTTTTTTAGATAATATGTGCCCTTGTCATCTGACATTGAAATGCAGGTTTTGGTAAGTTTCATGCATGAAATCCCACATACTTAGTGTATTCAAATGTACTAACGCATACCTTTGCCTACATTATTTTCACCATGTAGGGACCAAGGACCTTGATCATCCACCATTTGATGCATAGTTTGGATTCCAAGTTTACTTATAGTGGTGAGTCCTATCTTCTAAGGATGATCCACCATCTTTCTACCTATGATACTTTTGCTTCTTTATGTACTTGAGGGTGAGTCCGAGGAATGTCTTGGCCCCCGACCTATCTATATAGAGGCATTATTGGGTACCTTGTAAGATTCCTTACGTTATATGCTATGTGCTACGGTTAAAGTCTATGTTACAAATTGGCTACCTTTGACTATCATTATGTGAGTTGGTTATACGATTTATGGTTTGGTTATATGTTGTGATAGAAGGATACTAAGTCCTGAATTTCCCCCATAGGGTGTGTCATACTTACCCGCTATGTGTTATATGTTATGTGAATTCATGCTAATCCCTTTCCCTCATATGCCCCCATAGTGTGAGTCCTACTTTCTCATCCCTAAAACTATGTGTTTACTTTTAAATGTGCTTCCAAACTAATAATGTGGAATCTTTGTGCTTTGAGGATTGTTTGGGGATTTCTGGGTCCCCATTCGCAGTGTAACTCCTAGACCTAGGTCCGGCTCGTGATAAAGATTGTATCATAACCCTAGGACATGCCTCGTTAAATAGAGTTCTAATCATGGGTGTGAACTGCACCATGCCAAAGAGAGGGAGGCTACGATGATGTCCTAGGAATGGTCTCACTTCTTCATGTCGTATGTCATGCTGTGAATATTTGGTTTAGTTGTTGGCCTTATGGTACCCTTGCTCTATTTCAGAAGATGCCTCATGGTAGACCTGCCAGACCAGCCTCAGTTAATGAGTGTCAAGCACCTCAAGGGCCTATGGATGAGCCTATCTCTAATGGTGAATTCCATATGGCCTTTGTCATGCTTACCCAAGTGGTGACTACTCAGACTAGGAAGGCTAATCTTCCTCAGGATCTCACTCTGGCTTCTGGAGTGAGGAAGTTCACCCGGATGAATCCTCCAGAGTTCTTTGGGTCTAAGGCTGGCAAGGATTCTCAGGAGTTCATAAATGAGCTCACCAAAGTACTGAATTTCATGGGTATCACTTTTGAGGAAAGGATTGAACAAGCTACCTATCAGTTGAAGGATGTAGCACAGGTGTGGTATACTCAATGGTCTATGGAGAGGGTTTTTAGTAATGCTGTGAATTGGGAAAAGTTCAAGCTTGCCTTTCTGGATCATATCTTCCTACTTGAGCTTATGGAAGCCAAGATGATCGAGGTTATCAACATTAGATAAGATAATATTAGTGTGAGGGATTATGCCCTCAAGGTCACTAAGCTCTCCAAATATGCAAGGACACATGTGGTTGATCCTCGTGCAAGAATGCACAAGTTCATTTCCAGTATCTCTAACTTGCTTGTACAAGAATATCGTACGACCATGCTTAATCAGGATATGTACATCTCTAGACTTATGGTTTATGCCAAAAAAATCGAAGGGGAGAAACTCAAAGGGAGGAGAATGCATGATCCTAAGAGGGCCCATTTTGATAGTGGGTTCTCCGGCTCTCGGGGTAGTGGTTTTGGTCGCTTCCAACAGGGCCAAGGTTCGGGTGCTTAGGTTCCTAATGCTTAAGTGTCTCCTCCTAGGGCACCAGTTGGTAGTGTTCAGGGACATCATGTATGTGTCAAGTGTGGGAAGCCCCAGACAGGCACTTGTTGGAGAGACTTGGGTGCTTGTTTCGGGTGTGGGATAAGAATCACAAGGTTGCAGATTGTCCCAAGAAACCTCAGAGGGGTCATGGTCAGGTTGCTCCGGGTTGGCAAGGCCAAATAATAGCTCCACAAGGTGTTGCCTTGAGGAACATAGGTTTTATGCTCTTCATGCACGTCAGGAAGTTAAGGAGGTTTTGCATGTTCTGACTAGTACGTTAAAAGTCTTTGATTTTGATGTTTATGCTTTGCTTGATCTGGGTGAAAACTTCTCTTTTCTGACTCCTCTGTAAGCTGTTAAGTTTGGTTTGAGTCCAAAAATTTTGAGCAATCCTTAGTTTATACCCTCGTGGGCGAATCTGTTGTTGCACATAGGATCGATCATAGTAGTCTTATTTTTGTATTATATTAGGTTTTTCCATGTGATCTTGTAGAACTTGAAATATATGATTTTGATGTAATTCTTGAGATGGATTGGTTGCATGCATCATATGCCACTATAGACTGTAGAACCCGAAAAGTCAAGTTCCAACCTCCTGGTGAGCCCATTCTTGAATGGAAGAGTAGTGACTCCGCTATTAAGGGTCGGTTTATTTCCTACCTCAAAGCTTGAAAGATGATCTCCAAGGAGTGTATATATCACAATGTGAGTGTTAAGGATGTGGAGTCCGAATTACCTACTTTTGAGTTGGTTCCAGTGGTGAATGAGTTTCCAGACGTGTTCCCTAAAAACTTGCCTAGTATTCCTCCGGAGAGGGAAGTAAAGTTTGGCATAGATCTTCTTCTAGATGCTCAATCTATCTCTATTCCTCCCTACCGTATGGCACCAGCTAAATTGAAGGACCAGTTGAAAGATTTGTTAGAAAAGGGTTTCATCAGGCCAAGTATATCTCCATGGGGTGCTCCAATGTTATTTATAAGAAAGATGGATATCTTCGAATGTGTATCGATTACAGGCAATTGAATAAAGTGATCATTAAAAATAAGTATCCGTTGCCTAGAATCTATGACTTGCTTGACCAACTTCAAGGGTCTACTCACTTTTTGAAGATTGAACCTCTGCTTCGGGTATCATCGGTTAAAGGTTAGAGGGTCTAATATTCCCAAGACAGCCTTTCGGACAAGGTATGGGCATTTTGAGTTTGTGGTGATTTCGTTTGGTAAATAATGCTCCGATTGTGTTTATGGATCTTATGAATTGGGTGTTCAAGCCATTTTTTGATAGTTTTGTCATTGTCTTCATTGATGATATTCTCATTTATTCTCGGAGTGAGTTGGAGCATATGGATCATTTGAGGTTGGTTTTGCAAACCTCGAGAGAGATGAAGTTGTATGCCAAATTTATCAAATATAAATTTGCGTTTCTGGATCATGTGGTGTTTGGTGATGGTATAAAGGTGGATCTGAAGAAAACCGAGGAGGTAAAGAATTGGCCTAGACTGTTGACTCCTTCGGACATTCGAAACTTTCTTAGGTTAGGGAGTTATATAGAAGGTTCGTTGAGGGATTCTCATCCATTGTATCTCCATTGACTAAGTTGACTCAAAAGAAGGCAAAGTTTGTGTGGTCAAATGAGTGTGAGAGGAGTTTCCAAACTTTGAAGGATCGACTTACATCGGCTCCAGTTTTGACTCTACCAAATGGTTTGGATGGATTTGTGGTTTATTGTGAAGCTTCTTGAATTGGGTTGGGTTGTGTACTTATGCAAATTAGTAATGTTATAACTTATGCATCAAGGAAATTGAAGGTGCATGAGCGTAATTACCTGATTCATGACCTTGAGTTAGAGGCGGTGGTCATTGCTTTGAAATTTTGGAGACGCTATTTGTATGGGGTGCATGTTGATGTTTTCACCGATCACAAGAGCTTACAATATGTGTTTACCCAAAGGGACCTTAACTGTGGACAAAGGAGATGGTTGGAACTCCTTAAGGATTACGACATGAGCGTTCTATATCAAAAATACATTTATATTCGTTATTACCATATAGAAGTTTAGATAAGAAACCCAAGAGTATAAAATTATTGTATTTATTATATAATTTTATCTAAAATTATTGATTAAATACAATAATTTTATACTCTTGGGTTTTTTATCTAAACTTTTATATTGTAGTAATGGATATAAATGTATTTTCCCGGCAAGGCAAATGTGGTAGTTGATGCTCTTAGTAGGCTCTCTATGGGAAGTGTGGCTCATGTTGAGAAGGGGAAGAAGGATTTGGCAAGGGATGTTAACCATTTGACTAGATTTGGTGTTAGAGTGGCCGATTCCAATGATGGTGGTATACATGTTTAATATGAGGTCGAATCCTCGGTGATTATTGATGTAAAAGCTAAGCAAGATTTTGATCCATCCTTCGTTGTATTGAAGAAATTGGTTGTTGAAGAGAATATTGAGGTTTTCTCCTAAGGGGGAGATGGTGTACTTCAGTATCAAGATTGGTTATGTGTTCCGAATGTGGATGACCTTAAGAAGGTGATCATGAGCGAAGCCCATAATTCTCATTATTCTATTCACCGGGGGTCTACTAAGATGAATCAGGATTTGAAGGTGGTGCATTGGTGGCATGGTATGAAGAGGGACATAGCCAAGTTTGTATCAAAATGCCCAAATTGTCAACAAGTGAAGGTGGAGCATCAAAAGCCCAGTGGGTTGGCTCAAGACTTCGAGATTCCTACTTGAAAGTGGGAAGACATAAATATGGATTTTGTGGTTGGGTTTCCTCAGACTCGGAAGCAATTTGACTCTATTTGGGTTATCATCGACCGGATGACTAAATTGGCTCATTTCTTACCAATTAAGACTATTTTGGTGCCGAAGATTATGCAAGGTTGTACATCTGAGAGTTGATACGATTGCATGGAGTGCCTAGGTATATCATATCGGATCGGGGCACCTAACTTACTTTGCACCTTTAGAGGTAGTTTCAAAGGGGAATTGGTACTAAGGTCAAGTTAAGCACCGTCTTTCATTGCCAAATCGATGGGCAAGCCGAGAGATAATTCAAACTTTGGAGGATATGTTGAGGGCTTGTGTGTTGGAGTTCAAGGGTAATATGGATGATCATCTTCACCTTATCCAGTTTGTCTATAATAATAGCTTCCACGCTAGCATTGGCATGGCCCCGTTTGAGGCATTGTATGGTAAGATGTGTAGATCTCTGGTAGGGTGCTTTGAGTTGGGGGAAGTGGCTTTGATTGGCGCAGAATTAGTTATGAAGGCTGTGGAGAAAGTGAATTTGATTAGAAAGACGTTGAAGATGACTCAAAGTCACCAAAGGACCTATTCGGATGTTAGGAAGAGGGATCTTGAATTTCAAGTTGGGGATTGGGTGTTTATGAAAGTCTCACCTATGAAGGGAGTGATGTGTTTTGGCAAAAAAGGCAAGCTCAGTCCTCGATATGTAGGCCCTTATGAAGTTATTAAACGGATTGGGAATGTACTGTATAGGGTGGAGTTACCCTTGGATTTGAGTTCTATTCACCCAGTCTTCCATGTGTCTATGTTAAGAAAGATGGTTGGTGATCCTAGCACCATTGTACCTTTCGAGGGTATTGAGGTGGAAGAAAACTTGTCCTATGAGAAGGTTCTTATGGAGATTTTGGATAGACAAGTGAAACAACTTTGTAACAAGGATGTGGCTTCGGTAAAGGTGTTTTGGAGGAACTAACATGTGGAGAGTGCTACATAGGAGGCGGAGTTAGACATGATGAAGGGATATCCTCATCTTTTCCAATCTACTCAAGCCTAAGGTATTAGGTTCTCCTTCTCCCAATTAGTCCCAATTCTTCCATTCTTGAGTCTCATGGCATTACATGTTTATGAGTGCACTGAATTGATTTTTATATTGCTTTGAATGATTTTTATTATCGTTATCTGAGTTGGTTATGCGATTTATGGTTTGGTTATATGTTGTGATGGAAGGATCTAAGTCCAGAATTGCCCCTATAGCGTGAGTCATACTTACTCGCCCCCTAGTCATTATGTGTTATGTGTTATGTGAATTCATGTTAATCCCTTTCCCTCAAATGCCCCCATAGCATAGGTCCTACTTTCTCGTCCCTAGAACTATATGTTTACTTTTAAATGCGCTTCCAAACCGATAATGTGGAATCTTGGTACTTTGAGGCTTGTTTGGGGACTTTCGGGTCCCCATTCGCCGTGTCACTCCTAGACCCTAGGTATAGGTTGTGACATCAATGGAAATTGGAGAGGGGAAACAATGATGCTATTCCTTGGGAGGAATTCAAGGCCACCTTACTCAACCAGTTCTTCTCTATTAAGTTGAGAGAGGCAAAAATGATGGAGTTC
Source organism: Solanum ossicruentum (assembly GCA_025774065.1). NCBI lineage: Eukaryota > Viridiplantae > Streptophyta > Magnoliopsida > Solanales > Solanaceae > Solanum > Solanum ossicruentum. The sequence continues at coordinate 11,930,859 of JAOTQR010000079.1, forward strand.
ATGAATCTCAAGCAAGGCTCTATGAGTGTAAGAGAGTATGCCCTCAAATTCAACAAGCTCTCAAAGTATGCTCCTCATTTGGTTGCAGATCCTAGATCAAGAATAAACAAGTTTGTATCGGGGGTTTTCGATTTGGTCAATGAAAAGTGATGAACCGCTATTCTTGTGGGTGATATGGACTTGTCTCAACTCATGACATATGCCAAACAACTTGAGCGGGAGAAGCTCAGAAAGAGGATAAGTGGGGAGTACAAGAGGGATCGATTTGATGGTGGTTTCCAAGGTGCCAAGGGTGGTCATTTCCAACAAGGTCACAAATTCCAAGACCAAGTGTCCTCTAATGTTCCAAACAAGAGGTTTGCTAATGATAGGGTTCCTAACCCAAGATTTCAAGGTAGGATTGGTGGGATGACTTATCCGAGGTACCAAAAGTGTGGGAGAAATCATGGTGGTTCATGTTTAAGAGACTCTAATGCTTGCTATAGTTATGGTAAAGTTGGTCACAAGATTGTAGATTGCCCTTATACTCAAAACAAGGGTAGGGATGGTCATCCTCAAGGCCAAGGTGCTAATGTGGGTCAAAGGGCAAAGGGAGACCAACAAAAGGGTGCTCAAAGACAAAATCGATTCTATGCTCTCCAAGGAAGGCAAGGACTGGATGAGGTGCCCGATGTTGTTACATGTATGTTAAAGGTTTTTGATTATGATGTGTATACATTGTTAGATCCGAACTATTTCTTTCATTACTCCTTTAGTTGCCAAAAGCTTCATATGTGTCCCGAATTATTATGTGAACCTTATGAAGTGTCTACCCCAGATGGTGAGTCCATTATTGCTAGAAGAGTTTATAGGGGTTGTCCCATGTCTATATTGAATGAAGTCTTGCCTTGTGATTTTGTTGAACTTGACATGGTGGATTTTGATATTATTCTTTGGATGGATTGGTTACATGCATATCATGTTTCCATTATTTGTAGAACCCGTAAGGTTAGGTTTCAATTTCCTTATGAGCCCATCCTTTGGTGGGAAAGTCGTAATGTGGTGGTTAAGGGTAGATTCATTTCTTGTCTTAAAGCTCGGAAAACAATTTCTAAGGGTTGCATTTACCATCTTGTGAGGCTTAGGGATGTTAAGTCTAAAGTCCTTCCCATTGAGTTGGTTCCACTGGTCAATGAGTTTCTTGATGTCTTTCCTAATGAGCTTCCAGGTGTTCCTCCCCAAAGGGACATAGCTTTTGGTATAGACATTCTCCCCAATACACAACCTATTTCCATTCCCCTTATTGTACGGCCCCGACAGAGTTGAAGGAGTTTAAGGATCAATTGAGGGATTTATTGGAGAAGAGTTTCATAAGGCCTAGAAAATCACCTTGGGTTGCACCAATGTTGTTTGTAAGAAAAAGGATGGTTCTCTTAGAATGTGCATCGACTACCGACAACTCAATAGAGTCACCATAAAGAACAAGTATCCTCTACCAAGGATAGATGACGTACTTGGTCAACTATAAGGGGCTAGTCACGTTTCTAAGATTGATCTTTGGTCTAGGTACGACCAAGTGAGGGTAAGGGAGTGTGATATTCTCAAGACGGCTTTTTTGACTAGATATGGGCACTTTGAATTTGTAGTAATATCTTTTGGCTTGACTAATGCACTATTTATGGATCTCATAAAAAGGGTCTTTAAACCCTACCTGGATATGTTTGTGGTGGTCTTCATAGATGATATGTTGATTTATTCTCGGAGTGAAGAAGAGCATGTGAATTATTTGAGCATGGCGTTGCAAAATTTGAGGGATGGGAGGTTGTTTGCTGAATATGACAAGTGTGAATTTTGGTTGAAAGAGGTTGCATACCTAAGACATTTGGTGTTAGGTGATAGGATTAAAGTAGATCCTAAGAAGATGGAGGTGATAAGAAATTGGCCTAGGCCCTTTACTTTGACGGATATTAGGAATTTCTTGGATTTAGTGGGGTATTACCGGAGATTTGTGAATGGTTTCTCTTCACTTGCATCCCCTTTGACAAAGTTGACCCAAAAGAAAGAAAAATTTGTTTGGATCGATGAATGTGAAAAGAGTTTTCAAACTTTGAAAGACAAGCTTATCTCCGCTCCTATTTTGGCTTTACCGGAAGGGCTATAAGGGTTTGTGGTTTATTGTGATACTTTAAGGATTGGTTTAGGGTGTCTATTGATGAAAAATGGCAAGGTTATAGCATATGCTTCTCGGCAACTAAAAGTGCATGAGTGTAACTATCCCACTCATGATCTTGAATTAGCGTCTATGGTATTTACTTTGGAAATATGGCATCATTATTTGTATGGGGTTCATGTAGATGTATTTACCGACCACAACAGTCTCCAATATATGTTCACACAAAAAGATCCTAACTTGAGGCAAAGAAGGTTAGAACTCCTTAAGGATTATGACATAAGTGTGCACTATTATCCCGGCAAGTCTAATGTTTTGGACAATGCTCTAAGTAGAGTTTCCATAGGTAGTCTAGCTCATATTGATGATGGTAACAAGGAGGTGGCTAGAGAAGTACATCGGTTGGCTACGTTGGGAGTTAGGTTGATTGAAGTTGAAAATGGCGGTGCAGCGGTTTTTGATGGTTCCAAATCTTCTTTGATTGAAGAGGTCAAGTCAAAACAAGACCTGGATCCCGCCATGCTAGAATTGAAAGATTTGGTCAAAGATGGTAAAGTAGAGGTTTTTTCCCAAGGGGAGATGGTGTACTTAGGTACCAAGGTTGGTTATGTGTGCCTATTGTTGATGGGTTGAGGGAATTGATTTTGAAAGAGGCACATAATTTGTCCTACTTTATTCACCCTGGTTCCACAAAGCTGTATAAAGACTTGAGGGAGGTGTATTAGTGGGATGGTATGAAAAAAGATATTGCCAAGTTTGTAGCTGGTTGTCCTAATATCTAAAAGTGAAATCCGAACATCAAAAGCCAAGTGACCAAGGTCAAGACATAAAAATTCATACTTGGAAGTGGCAAGAGATCAACATGGATTTTGTGATTGGGTTGCCAAAGACTAGGAAGCACTTTGATTCTATTTGGGTTATTGTTGATAGGATGATAAAGTTGGCTCACTTTCTACCGGTTAAAACAACTTATAGTGCCAAAGATTATGCCAAGTCTTACATTCATGAGTTGGTTAAGTTGCATGGGGTACCATTGTCTTTTATATCGGATCATGGTTCTCAATTCACTTCTTATTTTTAGAGATCCTTCCAAAAGGGCCTTGGTACCAAGGTCAAGCTTAGCACGGCTTTCCATCCTCAAAAGGATGGTCAAGCGGAAAGGACAATTCAAACTCTTGAGGATATGCTTAGGGCTTGTGTTTTGGAGTTCAAGAGTAGTTGTGATGAACATCTTCCACTTATTGAGTTTTCTTTCAATAATAGGTACCATTCTAGTATTGGCATGGCTCCCTTTGAAACCTTATATGGTAGGCATTATAGATCCCCGATTAGGTGGTTTGAGGTAGGTGAAATGGCTTTGTTAGGCCCGGATTTGGTAATGGAGGCTTTGGAGAAGGTGAGGTTGATAAGGGAGAGAGAGAAGATGACTCAAAGTAGACAAAAGTCTTATTCCTATGTGAGGAGGAGAGACGTTGAATTTAATGTTGGTGATTGGGTTTACTTGAACATCTCACCGATGAAGGGTGTGGTATGATTTGGCAAGAAAGGGAAGTTGAGTCCAAGGTTTATGGGACCATATAGAATTTTGAGGAGAATTGGTAAGGTTGCCTATGAATTGGAGTTGCCTATGGATATGAGCATAGTTCACCCGATCTTCTGTGTGTCTATATTGAGGAAGCATGTGGGTGACCCAAGTGCTATAGTTCCCTTAGAGGTTGTGGGTGTCGTGGAGGAGAACTTGACTTATGAGGAGGTCCTGATAAAGATATTAGGTAGGTAAGTGAAAAGATTGAGAAATAAAGATGTGGCATCTGTCAAAGTCCTTTGGAGGAATAACAAGTTGAAAATGTCACTTAGGAAGTCGAAGTGGACATGAAGAAACGATATCTATACCTCTTTCACTCTAATCAAGCCAAAGGTAACAGATTAAGTCTCATCTATGATTTCAAGTCTTGAGTTTCAGTCCTAATGTCATTTTCTGCATGCATACATGTTCATGATAACAAGTTTTGGTGATTCTTTTTATATATGTGTTTGAAACTTTTGAAAATGATGTTTAAGTACATTTGTTGCATTCATATCAGGCTGGAAGTTTCGTAACTACTCCTTTTACATGTGTTTCTTTGACATTCGAGGATGAATATTCCCAAGGGGGAGATATTGTGAGCCCCTCATATGCTTCGGAATGCCTTGTAAGTGTATCTCCCAAATACCTCAAAATTCATGCATGATTTCAAAAATCCTACTTCATTTCTTGTTTAGGGGGAAAAATTAAGTGGGAAAAGGGTATCTCTCTAGTTTTAGAGGACCTATATTTTTCGCTACGAGAATGAATTCCAGTGGCGTTGTACGCCCAGGCCACGATGCGCCTGGGGCGCGCCATAGTGTATTTTGGCATGCGTGTCTTATCCATGTCATACCTGGGGCCCAGACCAGTGCAAACTACTCCCTAGTTTTCTTGTTCGTCCAAGGTTATTCAAGAATAACTCAATGCCTATTTAAATGTGAAAACCTCTATACTTAGCCATTTCTCAACTTCAAACTCTCAAGAAACCCTCTCAAAACCCTCTCAAATCATCAACCCTCCATTCAATCCCAAGAATCTCAAGAGCACATTTTGGATTTCAAGAACCCAATAAATTTGTACCATACCCAAGACTTCTTAATCGCTTCCAAAAGCATCTTCAGTCCACTCCTAATATCCTACGATATGACAATACTCTCCCTCAACTATTATGGCGTTTCTCCTGTGAATCACACCTTGAACTATGCGATGACTTAAACTTGGAAGGGCAGTTACAATATTAGCATAATGATGATCTGGTGCTTGGAGAGACCACAACTTGAGTAGCATATTAGAACTATAGGTTTACACCGAAGTCCAATTCTTCATACAAAATAAATTTTTCAAAGAAGGCCATAGGCTCGCGCATAGTTCATCTAGTGAAGCTTAAGTCAAGAATCTTATTTACTCCACCCCTTCTTTAGTTTCAATTACAAGATACTTAAGTTTGGTGGAAGGAGAGATGTGGTGTCTGACAATCACCATCTTTTCAAACTGCAAGGAATAGAAGAAGTCATTAGTGACAAACTTAGACACAAAATGGTAAGAAAACAATATATAAATATAATCTTGTCAAGAAAATCTTTTTGTCATTCTTAGGGAGGGAATGCATATCCATTTATTCTCACTATAAGAGGGTCTTTAAATTTTCATTCTTAAGGTGAGAATGTGTATCCATTCTTTTTACCCTAAGAACATCTTCAAATTGGCATTCTTAAGGTGAAAATATGTTTCCATTCCTTTTCACCGTAACAGGGTCTTAAATTTATCATTCTTAAGGCGAGAATGTGTATCCATTCCTTTTCACCCTAAGAGCATCTTCAAATTGTCATTCTTAAGGTGGGAATGCATATTCATTCCTTTTCACTATAAGCGTTTCTTCAAATTGTCATTGTTAAGGTGGGAATGTATATCCATTCCTTTTCATCCTAAAAATATCTTCAAATTATCTTTCTTAAGGTGGGAATGTGTATCCATCATTTTCACCTTAAAAAGATCTTCAAATTGTTATTCTTCAGGTGGGAATTCGTATCCATTCCTTTTACCCTAAGAACATCTTCAAATTATCTTTCTTAAGGTGGGAATGTGCATCCATCATTTTCACCTTAAGAAGATCTTCAAATTGTTATTCTTCAGGTGGGAATTCGTATCCATTCCTTTTACCCTAAGAACATCTTCAAATTATCT
>JAOTQR010000079.1:11936858-11957903 GCA_025774065.1 Solanum ossicruentum
TTCTTTAGGTGAAAATGCGTATTCATTCCTTCTCACCATAAGAATGCCTTCAAAATGTGTTTCTTAAGGTAGAAATGTGTATCCATTTCTTTTCACCATAAGAAAATCTTCAAATATCCTTCTTATAGTGGGAATGCATATCCATTTTTTTCACCATAAGAACATCTTCAAATTTCCTTCCTTAAGGTGGAAATACATATTCATTCCTTTTCACCATAAGAACATTTTCAAATATTCTTTCTTAAGGTGGAAATGCGTATCCATTCCTTTACACTATAAGAATTTCTTAAAATCTCCTTTCTTAAGGTGGGGATGCATACGCAGCCCTCACATCTCAAGACTAAATGCTTGTGTTGTAATAAAATCCTCCATTGTACGATATCCACAAAGGAGAAGAAATGACCTGGGACAAATGCTTTCTAAATATCAAGACAGATTCAATAGTTCACACCTTTCAAAATTAATGCTCATGAATAAAAGATTATAAGGCTATTTACTGAGGAGCAGTATATATGTTGTTTAGCTCCTAATCAAAAAAGTTATCAAACTTGTAAAAGAATTTGATGAAAATCTTATTCGTAATGGGAGGACCATTAATCTATAGGCAGTGCAGTAGGGATTAACTAGCAATGGTGAGATCCTGTGTAATCTTTTTTTGGCTAGCATATTAAATGGTGAAAAAATCAAATTTTATAAAAAAATTTCCTTTTCCTAATCCTACATGGTCACAATTAGCTTGATATGTTAAAGGGATCTCATGAATAGGACCAACATACAGATCAAACCTCACTTTTTATTCTCTCTATTTTAATTGGTCAAACTTTAATAGAAAATGGTAAAATTAAATTACTTTTGCATATCAAATTCTTGCTCTCCATTCTGATCATGTAGGAATGGTGCATTAATTATAATACATTTAGGGTATGCTTCAAAAAAGGGAATGGCTCGGCTATCCCACCTAGCCAAGCCAGAAAAATAGATTAGATATAAATTAAATTACCTAGTGGTAGAAAGGTCTACTCCCCTTTTAATACTCAAGCAGGGTTGTCCAAAGCCCCTTTCTTAAGAGATAGAGCAATCCTCACTCGACAGCTCAAAAGCTTGTCCTTTTCTTGGCCATCTTGCTGGGGTTGAATTGTAGCTTGGATTGAGAAAGCTCTGACCAATAGAGCTTAGCCTAGAGTAGACGGAAATGGTCTCGCGAACATATTCGGACACGCGCACTACTCATATCGGTACTAGAAGCCCCCAGAGCAGGCCTGGAAGACTATGAGCCCCCTTAATGGAAGGCTACTTCATAATGCAATTCGCTATCTCCATATAGCTGTAAAATAACCTTTTTCGAGAAAGTGAAGAAGCAAGCTGATAGTATTAAGGTCTCTTCCCATGGGGATTTAAACAACAAGATTTCTTTTTTTCTGATTCAGCATTAGATAAAGGGGGTAAAATCCCCGTTTTTACAATTTACAATAATCGGAGTAAGCGCCTCCCGCTAAAGTAATTGTAGAAGCTCCATCTCCAATTAATGTAGCAGTTTATTTTCTTGATTTTAATCTTTGATTTTTCGAATTGGATTTCAAGTTAGTAATTTCTATTTTATCCTTTCTTCGTTTTGAATCGAAAATATGCTAAAGTAGTCAAAATGAATGAACACGTTCAACTCAATAAAAACAGATTTTTTTTCTGATTTATCATCTAAACTTAATACTTTAAGTCTAGTTTTCGAAAAATAAAATATTTCAACAAGACTTAAAGTAGGGGCATTTGTAACCATATAAAATTTATAGTTTATAAATTTTATAAAATGATTTGAATTATGTTATGTTCAAAATATATTAGTCCAACTAAATATCGAGGATTAATATAATTGAGATAATTATTTAAATTTAATAAAATATGAACTTAATTAAAAGCTCAAATCCATTTATTTACGTTGTAAAACATAACCCGCTCTATTAGGCAAAATATTATCTCATCGTAGAGGCCCACTTGATGCCACATCTCGGATGACATGGCATGCCAAGTCAAAAAAAAAAGTCAATAGGATCATGCCATGTGTCAAAATGACATGACATTTCCATCTCAATCAAAGGCCAACAAAAATGTGTCACATGTACAAGTGACGTTCACTAACCAATCAAATTTTATCATATCACTTGAAAGGAAACTGTCATGACCCAAGCCTAGGGCCTAGATGTGACACAGCATGGCCTAGGGCCTAGATGTGACACAGCATGGGGAACCCGAAGGGACCCCAAGCAAGCCTATTAACATATCATTACACATCCTTGATCGTGGAACCAATAAAATAAAAATAAAGATAGAAATAGGGATAACCGAGGTTAAGGGACATCTTTTGTGGCATAAAACATCATAGAGTAAAGAGATATTCAAAGCTCATAGTATTATACGTAACATGTCCAACAACACCTCTAACCATAGAACTTAGTGGGGGCCAAGACAAGCAACCGGGCTCAGCCTCATAGTCAAGTACACAATAAAAAGGAAAGAGGGTCTTTATACATAGCGAAAGATCAAAGTCAATGTCCCGAAGTTGAGGACTCACCACTTGCTTTGTAGAAAAATCGCACTAGCCACGTGCAGGAGGAGGAGGATCAAGTGGGGCTCCGCCTACATGGTAACATCATGTAGGCATAGAATATTAGTATATTTGAATGTACTAAGTATGTAGGATTCAATGCAACAATAGATAGATAGGAAACATAGTCAAAATGCATAATTAGGCAATAGATAAACATATAACAATATGGCATGCATGAATGATATTTGAAGTAAACATGCTTGTATATAGAACATATTACATGTGTAGGAAGAGACCATCAATAGTAACTACGGCCTACCACCTCTTTGGCAAGGTGATTGGGGAACAAACCCCTCCCAAGGTTACACGGGCCTACTACCTCCCGAGCGAGGCAATTGAGGTACAAACCCTCCAAAAAGGTTGCACAGGCCTACTACCTTCCGAGCGAGGCAATTGATGTACGTACCCTCCAACAAAGTAGTTCGGGCCTACTACCCCTAAACAAGGCAATTGATCAACTTCCAACACTATAGTTACTTTTTATGAAATCAATACATTTATTCCATCCTTTCATCATCATAAAGTCATACAAGTCAAAAGTCATGAAATAGATCATCAATAGCTCAAGAACCCTAAATCGAGCATTTTATCAAACACTTGGTGGATGTGTAATGCTAGCGTAAAACCATGTAATTAAAGAGTGAAATCATGCAAGAAATCTTGAAGTAAATCATCCCACCAATACTTGGTAACATTATCATACAATATACATCAAAACCCTTTATCAAATCTCAAGATAGATCAAAGATTCATAGCTCAAAACATGATAAAACAATCACACTTTTACAAAACCCCTACATAGTTCATAGTCAAATTCATAATAAAAAACCCATATGTAAAATCAACTTAGAAACATGTATTTTAGGTAAAAAGGAAGCTTGGGCACCATGATGAAAGGATCCAATGGTTGAAACCACATACCTTGACTTTGGAGAATCCTTGAAGAAGATTGGAAATGGAGACTTGAAGCTTGAATGAGAACCTTAAGATCCGAATAAATTTTGGGACTTGAAATATGGGATGAAATATTTGTCTAAGTGTTTGAGAGAGTATTGGGGAATGTTTTTGTATGATATGAGGATGAAATATGGCTAAGTATAGGTAGTTTCATGCATTGGAGGACTTAGGCCCAAGACCCAAAAGCCTTGGACCGAGATAAAATCACTGGTAATAAATGACACAAGTCTCCATCTAGATGTAGACCTGTCGTGGAGGCAACTTTTACACTGGTCTGCCTCCTGGCCTCATCGCGCCAGGGATACTGATTGATTCTACATAAGCAAATTTTGGGAAATTGAAATTGCGATTCATTTGCTATAAAATTGAGGTTAAACTCATTTTCCACCCAATTTGACCCCCCGATCAAGTATATGAATTCAGATTTTTGATATTGCACATGAATTTTGAGATATATAGAAATTACGATTCCGGGCACTTCTGAGGCATATTTTTGGGCACTTTTTGGGGTTATTTCAGAAATCTATTCTAATTACTTTTTCTGTGCTATATCACTTAAATCTGATTGGCCAAAAGAAATTCTAATTCCATCATAACTCTTCTATTCTACAACTATATATTTGGGTCCTCATAATGCAGAAAAGACATAAGAATTCTAACAAGAAGCCAGAGAGAGATTGTAACGACCCAACTTAGGAGCCTAGTTGTCACACGGCGAATGAGATACCCAAAGGCACCTCACCCAAGCCATCTAAGCATTTCAAGCATTCATAGGTAATAAAAAAATATAATGCAAAAAAACATAAGGGAAAGGGGCTATGGGCTTTTTGGACAATGAAGCAACATTAAAAATAGTGGAAGTAACAAATTCATTACTTTGTCCATATGCATACCAACTACATCATAAATCAATGAGACTGGTAACAGACAGTCTCCATCTAATGGAAGAAATTCAGACATGTATAATACATAAAATAAATGCCTTAGAAGGGCTACAAAACATCATCTCATAATAGACTAAAAGTGAGCTAGAAGGAAAGAGTGGAGGAGTCTCGATCTAAGGACTCACCACAAATAATAGAGCTAGTCTTGGATGCTATATACTAGCCACAAGATGGTGGAGGAGTACCTGTCCCTACATGGTAAAATCATGTAGGCAAATATGCGTTAATACGTTTGAATGTACCAAGTATGTGAAATGCAATACACGAATGAAATTATAATGTCATCATAGTTAAACATAACATATAAGTATACATGAGGTTAATGAGTCATGAAATAAGCTTGAACATGCACAAAGAATATGGCTCAGACCAATATGAGACAATGCACATTTAACACACTGATTCAAGACATATCATAGAATCATTTAAACTTGTGGAAATCAACCATAACCAACAGTAAGACTATGTGAGCTACTACATGAAATCTAATGAATCCCCTCCATTGGAAAAAGGCCAATGCACTCCTTCCATTGGAAAAAGAAGAATCTACTTGCCAAGGTAGATATCCGAAACTTAATAACTTTGCAATTACATCTTTCATAACTTTGGGGTCTAGTTGTATCCAATAGCCTAGCCTATGAGGCTCCTATGGTGGCATATAATTAGGGACATTGAAATTGGCTTCAAGGGATCATGTCTCAACTAACAGGATGAGTCCCAATCTATAGTCCTCTTGGTGCTAAGTCATCCCACGGGAAACTTTTAAAAGCGTATTCTTAGAATCATTAGTAGTAATCATGGAGTTGCTCGTACTTAAGAGTCTTTCTTAAACATTTTTTAGGGAAATAATCATTATACACATATCTTTGATAAACTTTAACTTTAAAGGTCCTCATAAATGCCCTATTCATAGTCATAATGTCACGACCCAAGCCTAGGGCCTAGACGTGACTACCGAATGGGGAACTTAAAGGAACCCCAAACAAGCCTCATAGCATATCATTACACATCCTTGGTCGTAAAAGTAATTAAAATATGACATTAAGAGAGAGGCATAAAAAGGAAAAAGGACTAAGGGCAAACTTCCATATCATAACATCAAGGAACAAGAGAGTCACGACTCATAGGATAGATACATAACATGTACAACTATACCTCTACAACATAGATAAGAGCAGGGGCCACGACAAGCAACCGGGCTTACCCTCATAGTCAATACATAACATAAAAGAAAGATAGTCTTAGTACATAGCAAGAGATCATAAGCAACATCCCCGAAATGGAGGACTCGCCAGAAGCTTGAAAGACAATTATACTAGCCACGTGGAGAAGGAAGATGATCAAGCAGTGCTCTGATTCCTACATAGTGATAGCCTGTAGGCATAGAGTATACGTTAGTATATTTGAATGTACTAAGTATGTAGGATGCAATGCAATAAGAGATAGACATCATAGACAAAATGCATAATCATAAGCAATAGATAGCATACTAACAATATGACATGTATGAATGATGCTTAAAGTAAAAGCACGCTTATATAGAACATAATACAAGTGTAAGGAGTGGCCATTCTTAGTGCAATCAAAGGCCTACCACCTCCTTGGGAGGCTCATGAGGTATAAACCCGTTCATAAGGTTGATGGAGTACAAACCCCCCCACCAAGGTTGACAAAGTATAAACCCCCGATCAAGGTTGATGGGTACCAACCCCCAACATGGTTACCCGGGCCTACGATCCCCCGAGCTAGGCGATCGAGGTACCAACCGCTTAATAGGTTATTCGTACCTACAACACCCCGAGCTAGGCTTGGTCATCCCCAACACTATAGAGATAATATCATATATATATATATATATATATATATATATATATATATATATATACACACTCCTTTCATCATTATACTCATACATATCTTTTCATCATCATTCATCATCATCCTATCATCATTTCATCATTATATAGCCATTAAACTCATAAAACATGCATTAGCCTTCAAATCCTCAAGAACCCATAATCTTGATATTTTATCAAACAGTTGGCGAGTGTGTAGTGCTAATGTCAAACTATGCAAACCAAGAGTGAAATCATGCTAGAAAATTTCATGAAAAATCATTAATATATACTTGGTAACACCCTCAAGCAAAGAACATCTAAACCCTTCATCAATCCTCTCAATAGATCTTTGTTGCAAATCTCAAAACATGCTAAAATAGTCACAATTTCATAAATCCCAATATAAAGTGCAGTGAAATTCATAATATATAAGACCCATGAATAAATCAACTTTAAATCATACAATTTTGAATAAAAGAGAGCCTAAGTATCGTGGGTGAAAAGTATCCATGAAAGAAACCCATATGTCTTAGCTTTGGATATGAACTTATTGAAGATAGGAGATGGAGACTTGGAGCTTGAGAGGAAATCCTTTTATCTGAATGAGTTTTAAAGACTTGAATTTAGGAGTAGAATATTTGGATATGTGCTTGCATGAGCATTGGGAAACATTTAGAATGTTATGAGGATGAGAAATGGCTAAGTATTTGTATTTTGATGTTTAGGAAGACTTAGGCCGAAGACCCAAAAGCCTTTGACCAAGATGAAATCATTGGCAATAAAATACATAGTTCCGCATCTGCTCCACGATGTGAAGATGTCATGGAGGCAAAACTAACACACATCTGCAACAGCTGCACGTTGTGGCACTGTCGCGGATCGATTTTGGATAACGAAAATTATGAAAATGAAAATTGCTAATCGCTTACTCTTAAATTGGTGTTAGACCCATTGCAAACTTAATTTGATCCCATGAACAAGAAGTTAAATTTTTAATATTGCGCATGAACTTTAGATATATGGAAACTACAATTCTAGGCTCTTTTGAGGCACATTTTTGGGCACTTTTTGTGGTTAGTCTAATGAAATGACTTATAAACTATAGGCCCTTCTATATAATCCACTAGTATGTAGAAAATTTTCAGATTTTATCTCTTAGGGACTTCTACACCCTCCAATATGTGGGGCCTTACATGTTCATGGTTAGATTCTAGATCGATTGGAAGGAAAAGGCAAGTACTATTTACTTGATTGTTATTCAGGGTACAATTAGATTTCCATAGCTCTATAGGACAAGGATAAGACAACTTTTACGTGTCCTTGTGACACCTTCGCATTAAAGAGGGATGCAAGTTAGATCGTGTAATGCACTGGCTACATTCCAGAGATGCATGATGTTTATCTTCTCAGAAATGGTGGAGGACACTGTTGAGGTCTTTATTGATGACTTTAGTATGGTTGGAGATTATTTCGAGGATTGCTTGCGATGTTTATATGAAATTGTGAATCGATGTAAAGAGTGTCACCTTGTGTTAAACTTAGAAACTATCACTTAGTTGTGAAGGAATGAATTGTTCTAGGGAAAAGGATCTCCATCAATGGTACAGAGGTTGATAGAGCTATGGTTGATAATATTGAGAACCTCACAACACCTGAATTTGTCAAAGGTGTGATGATTTTCTTGGGACATGTAGATTCTACAAAGAGTTCACAAAAGTCTTCTCAAGGATTGCACATCCCTTATGCAAGCTACTTGATAAAGATGCTAAGTTCATGCTTGATGATGTGTATCTGTAGGCATTCGAGGGGTTGAAAAAGAAGTTAATATTGGTGCCTATCATAGTTGCACCAGATTGGATTCAACCCTTTGAGATCATGTGTGATGCAAACGGGATCATGCTTAGTGTAGTGTTGGGACAACATAGAGAGAAGATATAACATCCTTCTACTATGCAAGTACAACTCTCAATGCATCACAAAAGAACTATACTATCACAGAGAAAGAGTTACTCACAATGGTCTTTGCCTTTGAGAAGATTAGATCATATCTATTAGGAACCAAAATAATTCTGCACATTGATCATTCAACATTATGGTACTTTATGTCGAAGAAGGATGCTAAACCAAGGTTTATTCGATTGGTTCTTCTTCTTCAAGTGTTTGATTTTGAGGTTATCGATAGAAAGGAGATAGAGAATCAGGTTGCTGACCACCTATCCACACATGAGGATGAGGCTATGGCTAGGTTGAAAAATGGGTAGAGATCAATAATGTGTTCCCTGATGAAAGAGTATTGGTTGCATCACGTGATTTGATACCATGGTTTGTAGACTATGCAAACCACTTAGTTAGTGATATTGTGCCACCAGATTTGACTTCTCATCAGTACTATAAGTTCATGTCTAATGTAAAAAATTTTTTTATCGGATAAACTATATTTGTTTCATGTCTGGGAAGATGGGATTATTCATCGTTGTGTTCCTGAGGTATAGATGATGAGCATTCTGGAGTCTTGTCATTCATCATTAGTAGGTGGGCATCATAGTCATATTTGGACAACACAACATCTTCCACTGTGGCTACTATTAGCCAACCATCCACCAAGATGCCCATTATTATGCCAAGACTTGTGAAAAGTGCTAGAGAGAATGTATAGGTATCCAAAAGCATGAGCTCTAACTTAACCCTCTCATAGTGATTGAGTTATTCGATATATAGGGTATAGACTTCATAACATTATTGGTCAGTTCATATGGGAACAAATATATCCTAGTTTTTGTGGACAATGTTCCAAAATGTGTGGAGGCAATGGCGCTTCCAAACAATGAAGGTAAGAGTGTCACCCAACATTCCTCAAGTGGAACATTTTCACATGGTTTGGCACTCCTCGGGCAATCATCAACGATGGAGGTTCCCACTTTTGCGATAGGTTTTTCAAAGATCTGCTAGAGGAATATGCAGTGAGACATAGTATGATAACACCTTAAGATAACGAGGGGGAAGGTTGAGGTATTTAATAGGGGGAATAGGTAGATTCTATCTAAGACAGTGAATGCAAATCAGACAAATTAGTCATGAAAGTTAGATAATACATTATGAGCATACTAAAATGTATTCAAGAATTCCCATAGGTGTGTCTCCTTACCAACTTGTTTTTGGTAAAGCTTATCACTTGCCTGTAGAGCTTGAGCAAAAGGTGATATGGGCACTCAAGAAGCTGAATCTAGATTAGAATGATGTTGCTACTTTGCGGCTGAGCCAACTCAATGAACTCAAAGAGTTTTGGTTGAGGGCATATGAGAGCTAAGCATTGTATAAGCCATGATGAAGCTATATCATGACCGACACATTGAGTATCGTCAGCTTACTCCAGGAGACTAGGTGTTATTGTACAAGTCAATGCTGCGGTTGTTTCCTGGTAGACTCAAGTATAGGTTATTGGGTCCCTACAAGGTCACATATGTCTTCAACCACAAGGTTATTTAGTTAGAGTGTAGCGATGTTATGAGGTTCAAAGTCAATACCCAAAGAATCAAACCATACTTTGGCAATGCATATGGAATCAAGATAGTTGAAGTATGGAGACCTGGTGTAGTCTGAGTAGCCAAGTAGTCTAAGTCATGCCATGATAATAAATCAGCCACTACTTAGGACCCAATCCAAGATACTAGTTGTAGTTTTCATTCACTTATGTTACTCTTTGTTTTTGGACTCATAAGTAGTTTCAAGTGTAAGTATTAGTTGTATTTTTAGACTTACAAGTATGAATGTTATAGGGTAACAAAATTTTTTTAAGAGAAAATACAGGAACAGGGTGATGGCAACAAACAAGTCCCAAAAGTGGGATGATTTGGGTCTATGAGATAGTGTATAGATTGTGTTTAACCATGACCCATGGCACTATCCGTTGAACCAATTCCAAGGAGCAGGAAAACTGAACTTCAATTCTACAAACCAACTTTATGGTATGTAGAATGTTCTACGGGCCATGAATGGAGTTCATGGATCCCATTTAAGTCTTCTTGAAACTTTCCAAGTGTTAGAGGAATCTACGACTACCAACTATGAGCCACAAAATATTCCACGGCTCGAGGTAACATTAGTCGACGACATGCCTTAAATAGTAACCATTTGAAACCACGAAAGAATGTTCATGGGTTGTAGAACCATTCACGTCCCGTAATCAGGGTTTTAGTGAATCAAGCAGACACTTTAACCCATCCCAATAATTAAATAAAAATGGGTGGGGGAGGGGTAAATAATATTTATATCTATTTCTCACAAATTAAAAATATTTTCAAAACCCTATCCAATCTTCCGCATCTCCGATCCCCTCTGATCACCAATTCAATTTTCCAGCCAATTTTAGGTGAACATTAGCACTGTTCTGATGAAGTGCTAGTGTCCGCAGGATTTCTCTCCACCATGTTTTCACTTATATTCAAGTCAATAAAACCATAGTCAATATTCCAATATATGTTCCTCATTAAAATTTTAATTTTAAGGTTTCAGATTTTTGGCTCATGAATATAGTGGAGTGTAGAATCTTGGTTTTTTCGCCCTAAGTAGTTTAAAATCTAAAACTTGAAGGAGTTGTTAGCCCTTTATTGTTCAATTGATTCCTTGGCACTAATATGGCATTGGATATGTGCAACAATGTCTATATGATTGAAAGAAGGTGAAATTCAAGTTGTGATGGAAATCTTTATTGCAAATTCATGTTGATGTGATGATTAATTCTGCCAATGTTGGATTGACAATGGAACAGGGTATTGTACTGTGATAGAAAATGTCAAAATTGAGTATCTCACTCTCTCTCTTTTTATATATATATATACATATACACACAATATGTATTATGTTGGCCAAGAGAATTGGATTGCTTGGTCAGTATGGACATAATTTTCATGTTCAAACTGGAGTTTTACATGTGTGGGCTAGGTAATTGTTTAAATTTTGGTCATGGACTGAATGATTTTTGTTTCGTATATGTTGAAAATTTTTTACTCTGTTAAGTATGCCATTGGGTTTTAATTAGAGTAAATTTTGGGAACACTATTACTTAGGACTGGACTTAATGCTATGAAATTGTGTAATTCTATGTTGACTAGGCCATTAGCTGGAATTTAGTATTTAATACATGTTTCAAATGTGGGTTTGGATTTGTAATTTTTGAATAACTGTATACTCCAAATCAGTGAGGGTCTTTTACAGCCCATGGTTTCAACCACGGACTATAATTGCCCCATGTAAATGGGCTTTAGAAACTTTGAAATTTTCAAGTTCAATAGGATGATCCTATTTATAAGTTGTAGTCTAGCGTATACTCCATAAATAAGTGCTCGTAGTATTGACCCCTATATAATTTCATTTTTAAGGTCTGCAACCATAACCCAGTCAATGAACAGTGGTTCGATGTATAGGTCATAAGTAAGTTCATATCTTTATTTCTAGTAAGCAAAATCATTGTTTCTCTATTTCTACAACTACTAAGCCGACCTCAAAAAGTGCTCGAAAATGTGCCACGGAAGTGCCTCGAAGCATAATTTTCATATATCTCAAAATCTGGTCATTATTTCAAAAATTCAACTTTATATTCTTGTTCAGGGAGCAAAATTGAGTGGTGAGTAGGTCTAACCCCGATTTTAGAATAACCGTATCAAAATTCAAAATTCCTAAGTTGGTGAAAAACAGTAAAGATTTGTTCCCTAGGCACGACGCTCCATAGTGTATGTTGTGCCCAATTTTCTTTTCCGGTCCAAGGCTTTTGGATCTTGGGTCTAAGTGTTCCCATACATGAATGTCACACCCAAAGTCCCTTTAAGGAGGACTGGTACCCGTTCCCAATAAGGCCCGGGAGAACCAACCTATATCTATGCGCTTTCTATATTATGAGGGATTTTTACATTCAGCATGCCTTTAAGAAAGTAGATAGTAATAACATGGAAAAAGATAATGCAAATGACTAGGCCGTTGGGGCCACAGTGTCTAAAGTACGAGACATGACCAGACATTAATTTACATAGTTTACAAAGCCTCTAGATAAGGAAAAGTATCTAATAAGGGTCGGGACAGGCCCCGCCTTGGCTAGCTATACAATACAAAAAAGATATAAGCTCTAGACACAAAAAGCTTCGAAGCAACCTGGGGCTTCATAACAGCAGCTGGATATCTCTTACTGGGAAGATCTACTAGCTCCTGTAACTGCAGCATGACATGCAGTTACCCCATAAGGGACGTAAGTACAAGCTAATGTACTGAATATGTAAGGCAGGAAATACTATATATAAAGTACTAACTCAAATGAAACTACGCACTGGTCTAGGATAAGAGACCACCCCTTACTTATACTGTGGGATCATGTACTTTATGTTCTTTTTATTACTTTACCTTCATTATATAATTTGTGCACAATATGTAATATAAATGACCAGTTGATCAGTGGTAATCTGTATCGTGATCGGTCCTGGCTAGGCTTTTCCTTTCAACCCTTGGGCTATGCCCCGTGATATGATCGACCCTGGCTAAGTGATTCATCCACCCCTCGGGTTACCACCCATCAACAAGCAATATACTTTATCTTTCAATTACTTTTGGGATGATTCTTTTGGTGGTCATAATATTGGAACTATAAAAGTGTATATACAACATATGACATATAAATAATCATAAAATACAACACCATAATGAAAGGAGTAGGTTACACAAATAATGAAATGCATAAGAGGTAGAACAACACATGAACTTTATTTAGTAGAACGAACTCGTGTATCTTGATATCCAAGTATGTATGCAGGTTTGCAAGTAACTATTTATGGGAGCATGTAAACATTTGAAAGAATGGATATATGGCTATTTGTTATGTTGAAGTAGATAAGAGCTTCTATGTACCAAGGAAGAACCTAGGTTTCATGCCAAGTAATACGAAATGGGGTAGCCTTACACATCACTGTACGACCTCGCTATTACATTGAGATAACCTCCACTTTCTCAAAATAATTGTCTACAATATAGTAGGTGATATAACTAGCAGTAGCAGCCAATAGATACATCTTGGTAGCCCAATCTCATAAAAAAAACTATATAAGGGTAGCAAGCGTATAATTGTAAACCCAAGTGTATCCTTTCAACCTTTCTGCCTCTAATCATATTTTATAATGCACATTCTCATGTACATATCATGTGCATCTTTTTTCAGTGCCATAAGCCCACAAAGTACAATGCATGACAATTCCACACAACTTACAAATATTAGGCATAACGTTACATCCCTTCACTACATTTTGACGACAACAATTCCGAACCTGTTTCAACTTTACCCAAACTATATCCAACATTTTTTTCACATACAACCATTATTACAATAGTCCAAAAATAGTCCCAAATTAGATAAAGGCCGTAAAACAATAATTTCCAATTATCAGCTCACAAGTTTCTTTTATGAGTACAACTAAGATATCTTACAATAAGTCATATTTGCGGACTATAACAGTGGTGAAGCAGCCTGGTTATATTACTATCAAACCATAATAAGGCCAACCAAAAAGAGAAAGGCCTTTATGAGTACAAGTTTCTCTTAATGATATTAAGAGGCCTTTCTCTTATTACTTCATAATAAGGCCAACCAAAAAGAGAAAGGCCTCTTAGTTAACATGAAAAGTGCACCACAATCCTTAGGATACATTCTGTCCAAAATTTGCAGCACATGCATAGTTAGCTTATTTCTTTGGTTTTTATAAACAAACCATACTAAGTGAATAATTTGATTCACTTACCTTTAAACTCAAGGTTTAGGGCTTATTTTGGAATCCTTGTAAGGTTTTGAGGCTTGTTTTTCACACTTTGAAAGAGGGCAAAGAATAACCAAGAAAGCAGATTTGTTTTTTGTCCAAGTTGAAGTGACTTTAAGGGGTTGTCTTCATCCCCTTTTAAAACACCTCTTGTCCAACTTACTTTTGATTCCTTAGCCTTAATATATTAAGTTGGTGATGTAGCTTCTTGATCCTTTCACTTTGGCCTTAAGGGGATCCAAATTGATGGGCCTTTGCTGCCCATTTTCCCCCTTTCTCATAGTTAGTTTTGGGTCCAAATTATCAAAGAAATTGTGATGACTTTGGGCTCTTTTAATATCCTCCTTGGGCTGAAACTATAGTCCATTTATGATGCTAAAACATTGGCTAAAGTTACACCCTTAACATTGACTTTATTCATAATTGTACTTGGACAAATTCGACGTCGGGCCTCGTCTTCATTTAGCTAGCTCACCTTGGGTGGTGTAAACTGCCTGTAGACCTGGCCCTGTTGGACTATGCCTTTTCTAACTCTTGTGTCCTTCTCCTTTGCCTTTGATCCTCCAATTTTTGTGCAAAAGCTTGCATTCTCACTATATCCATGTGATTGTTCAAGGAAGCAATAGTACAGTCTCTGACCAGATACGGGCCCAATTTATCCACATATTGATGAACTCTATCTACCATAGTAACAACTACATTAGGAGCAAACCTGGCTAGGGAATTAAATTGAAAGCTATACTCCCTCATACTCATATTCCATTACTAGAGCTTCAAAAACTGATCTGCATGGGCCTCTCGGATCTCTAATGGGAAGTAATGGTCAAGAAATGTCTCTTTGAACTCCTTCCAGGTAGTTAGAGGTGCATCTATACCCTTAGGTTTCTTCCAAGTTTCATACCCCATCATAGCCATACCCTTCAATCTATATGTCGCTAACTCGACAACTTCTGTACCACTCACAAGCATAACATCGAAAGTGCGTTGAATCGGATCAATAATGTCTTGTGGATCTTCATTAGGATCTGACCAAGTGAAAGATAGAGGGTCCAAATTAAGGAAATCACGTATCCTCGTGCCAGCTGCCCAATTCACACCACCTATACCTATAGCTGGATCTTCCTATCTTTGATCTTGGCCAGCAACTATACGAGTCAATAGTTGGACTGCATTTCTCAAATCTTGCACAGTAGCATCAATAGGTGGTTCTTGGGGAATTTCACTACTTCTAGGTTTATCGGGAGTTGTAGGAGATGGAGATGTCTGTGATAGAGACTCCTCTTGAACCACATTTCATTGTCTCACCTAACTGGGTCTACCAACCACCATTTCTACTTTCTTCCTTTTACCATTGTTTTTCCTGGTTTCTAGCATACTTGTTGTACAAAACAATTTAGGGGTTAGATACGATCTACCTATTACACTTAGCTCTATGGCACGATCTAAAGAATGAAAAGAAAGTAACAACTCCTAAATGTCATGTAGCCTCCTCCTTATAAATGTGGTGCACAACACATCGATAAGCAAGACTCTACATAGACACGGCTTTGTAGACTCCATAGGATGGCCCACTCTGATACCACTTCTGTCAGGCCCAAAGTCCTATTAAGGTAGACTGGCACCCGTTGCCAATAAAGCCTGGGAGAACCAACCTATATCTATGAGCCTTCTATACATATTATGAGGGATTTCTACATTCAACATGCCTTTAAGAAAGTAGACAATAATAACAAGCCAAATGGGAATGCATATGGCTAGGTCGTTGGGGCGACGATGTCTAAAGTACGCGACATGACCACACTTTGATTTGCATAGTCTACAAAGATTCTAGATAAGGAAAAGTATCTAACAAGGGTCGGGACAGGCCCCTCCTCAGATAACTATTTAATACAAAAAAGATATAAGCTCTAGACACACAAAGCTCTGAAGCAACCTGGAGCTTGGTAACAATAGCTGGATATCTTGTACTCCTACTGGGAAGATCTACTAGCACCTGTACCTGAAGCATGAAATGTTGGTCTCCCGTAAGGGATGTCAGTATGAGATAATGTACTGAATATGTAAGGTAGGATATCCTTTATATGAAGTAACCACTCAAATGAAACTATGAACTAGTGTAGGATAAGAGACCACCCTTTAGTTATACTATGGGATCATGTACTTTTTGTTCTTTTTATTATTTTACCTTTATTGTATAATCTGTGCACAACATCTAATACAAATGACTAGCTGATCAGTGGTAATCTAAATCTGGATCAGCCTTGGCTAGGATTTTCCTTTCAGCCCTTGGGCTACCGCCCATGATAGGATCGACCCTGGCTAGGAGATTCTTCTACTCCTTGGGTTAGCACCCATCAACAAGCAATATACGTTATCTTTCAATTACTTTTGGGATGATTCTTTTGGTGGTCATATGGAACTACAAGAATGTAGATACAATATATGACATGTAAATAATCACAAAAGACAACACCATAATGAAAGGAGTAGGTTATATAAATAATGAAATGCATAAGAGGTAGAACAACACATGAACTTCATTTAGTAGAATGAACTCATGTATCTTGGTATCCAAGTATGTATGCAGGTTTGCAAGTGACAATTTATGGGAGCACATAAACATGTGAAAGAGTGGAGACATGGTTGTTTTTTATGTCGAAGTAGATAAGAGCCTCTATGTACCAAGGAAGAACCTAGGTTTCATGCCAAGTAACACGAAATCGGGTAGCCTTACATACCTTGCTGTATGACCTCACTATTAGATTGAGATAACCTTCACTTCCTTAAATATCTACACCATCGTAGGTAATAAAACTAGCATTATTAGCCAATAGATACATCTTGATAGCCCAATCTCATATAAAAACAACATACGGGCAGCAAGCGTATAATTGTAAACCCAAGCGCATTCTATCAATCTTTACGCCTCTAATCATATTTTCTAATACACATTCTCATATACATATCATGTGTAGCCTGTTTCAATTTTATAATAGTCTTACAACATCCTACAAAGTACAATGCATAACAATTCTACACAACATACAAATAGGAGGCATAATGTTACATCCTTCGCTACATTTCGAGGGAAACAATCCCAAACCTGTTTCAACTTTAACCAAACTATATCTAATGTTTTCTACACATAAAACTAGTATTAAAATAGTCCACAAATAGTCCCAAATTAGGTGAAGGTCATGAAACAACAATTTCCAATTATCAACTCACAAGTTTCTTTTACTAGTACAATTAAGATATCCAACAATAAGTCATATTTGCGGACTATAATAGTGGTGAAGAAGCCTTGTTAAATTACTTTAAAACCAACTTTTGCTATAGAAATAAGTATTACTTCATAATACAACCAACCAAGAAGAGAAAAGCCTCTTCATTAACATGAAAGTGTACCACAATCCTTAGGATACATGTTGTCCAAAATTTGCAGCATATGTATGGTTAGCTTATTTCTTTGGGTTTTATAAATAAACCATACTAATTGCATAAATAGATTTACTTACCCTTAAACTAAAAATTTAGATATTCTTTAGGAACCCTTCTAAGGTTGTATGGCCTGTTTTTCACACTTTGAAAGAGGACAAAGAATAACCAAGAAACCAGATGTTTTTTTTTTGTCCAAGTTGAAGTGACTTTAGGGGGCTGTATTCACCATTCTTAAAAGACTTCTTGGCCGACATACTTTTAGTTTTATAGCCTTAATATATTAAGTTTGTGATGTAGTTTCTTGATCCTTTCACTTGGGCCTTAAGGGCCTTAATGGGCCTTTTCTGCCTATTTTTTCCCCTTTCTCTTAGTTAATTTTGGGTCCAAATTATCAAAGAAATTGTGATGACTTTGGGCTCTTTAATATCCTTCTTGGGCTGAAACTATAGTTCATTTATGATGCTAAAACATGGGCTAAAGTTACACCCTTAACATTGACTTTATTCAGAATTGTACTTGGACAAATTCGATGTCGGGCCTCATCTCCGTTTAGAGAGCAAATTTAAGCTAAGCAAGTAGGTGACTCACCTGCTAGCTTCCTAAGTCCTGCAAGCACCTCAATTCTCTCACGTTTTTTAGGGTTGTGACCTTCTCAATTTGACAGAAAACATGTATACACTCAACCCTCTTAAGCACTAAACACACATATCGCCCTATAACATGCGATTCAAGCACTTTTAAAAATGGGCACTAATTTGACCAAACCATATCATGTTTCATTTGCATAGTACTAGTACTATAAGATGTGGGATGTTATAGTGAAAATACCTATACTTAGTTGTATTTTCTCCCTCATATTATTTAAGACATTCCCAAATACTCTCTCAACAACTTAGACAATATTTCATCTCAAAATTTCAAGTCCCAAAACTCATCCGGATCGTAAGGTTCTTATTCAAGCTTCAATTCTAAATATCCAATCTTCTTCAAAGATTCTCCAAAGTAAAGATATGTGTGATTCTTTAATAGGTTCCTTTCACTCATGATACCCAAGCTTTTCTCTTACCTAACATTACATGATTAAAAGTTGATTACTCATGGGTATTACTTATTATGAATTTCACTGCACACTATGTTGGGGCTCCTTGAAATTATGATTGGTTTAGCATGTCTTGAGCTTTGAATCTAAAATATATTGTAAGACTTGATGAAGGATTTTGATGTACACTACTTGAGGGTGTTAAGTATTTATTGTAGTATTACACTGAATTTTCTAGTATGATTTCACTCTTGAATTGCATCATTTTAGACTAACAGTACACACCTGCCAAGTGTTTGATAAAATGTCCAGTTATGACTTCTTGAGGAATTGAAGGTCCAAAGCATGTCTTATGAGTTAAATGACTATATGATGGTGAAAGAAATGTGTGTATATGATATTATCTCTATAGTGTTGGGAATTGACCAAGCCTCACTCAGGAGGTTGTAGGCCCAGGTAACCTTGTCGAGGGGTTTAAACCTCGATAGTCTTACTCGGGAGGTTGTAGGCCCGTTCAACCTTGTTGAGGGGTTTGTACCTCAATTGCATCACTCGGGAGGTGGTAGGCCTATGCAACCATATCAAGGGGTTTGTACATTGATAATTATGTTGGGGGGTTTGTACCTCATCAACCTTGTTGGGGGGTTTGTACCTCATCAACCAATTGAGGGGTTTGTACCTCATTCTCCCCTCCAAGGGAGTGCTAGGTCTTGGATATTCACTATTAATGGTCTCTCCATACACATGTATTATGCACTATGTAAGCATGATTTTACTTCAAACATCATTCATGCATGCTATAATGCTATATGTTTATTCATTGCCTATGGTATGTATTTTGCTCATGGTGTTTATCCCTTGTTACATTGCATCCTACATAATTAGTACATTCAAACATACTAATGCATACTCTATGCCTACATGATGTTATCATGTAGGAACCAAAGCCCCACTTGATCATCCCCCTCCACGTGGCTTGTACAAGCTCCCTCTCAAAGCTAGATGGAGGGTCCTCCACTTCGGGGACATTAACTTTGATCTTATGCTATGTATAAAGACTCCCTTTACTTTTATTATGTACTTGACTATGAGGGTGAGGCTAGTTGCTTGTCTTGGCCCCCTTTAAGTTCTATGGTTAGAGGTATTGTTGGACGTGTTCTATGTAATGCTATAAGCTTTGACTCTCTCTCTTGACTCTTGACATTTATGTTATAAAAGTTGTCCCTTAGCCCCTTTTATCCAGATTTACTATCTGGTGTCATATTTTATTGCTTCCACGACTAAGGATGTGTAATAATATGTTAGGAGGCTTGTTTGGGGTCCCTTCGGGTTCCCCATGCACCATGTCACGTCTAGGTCCTAAGCTTGGGTTGTGACAAACTTGGTATCAGAGCACTAGGTTCGTAGGTCCTCAGCATTCAACACACTGTATTGATTAGAGTCTTATTCATGGTTGTGAAGTGCACTAAAAATATGAATAGGAGGCTATGATGCGTTCTAGGAAATGTTTCACTTCTTCATGATTTATGTCGTGCGATAGAGATAGGTCCCCAAGGGCTTATTGCTAATCTAACTGTTATATTTCAGGATATGTCTCAGGCTACTCAGGATGACGATTTATCAAATGTGAAGGTTCGCAATGCTCTATGGGTATTGGCCAAAGCGGTGACAAAATTGATAGCTCATCTCAATCAACAAGTGAGTACTCCCGAGACTTCAACTAGTATGAGTAGGGGTAATGAGGCCAAGAGGGCCTATTTTGAAGGACAATTCCAAAGTCTCAAAGTTAGAGGTGATGCTATGTGTCAAACATGTGGTAAGGTGCATAGAGGCCCATGGTTTAGGGGCACTAATGCTTTCTTCAGTTATAGTGAAGAGTGGAATAACAGGAGGCATTGTCCTCATAAATATAATAAGAGTAAAGGGGGTGATGTTGGGGTGACTCGTCTAAGATGCCTAATATATGAGAGGAATCGTAGTGGCGCATGTTGGAGAAACATGGGTGCATGATTTTGGTGTGGTGAGAGGGGTCACAAAATTATGGATTGTCCACATGCTCACAATAAAGGTAAGGATGGTTGATCAAAAAGGCAAGATGGTCATGTATATCAAGGGGCTTAAGGAGGGGATGAGGTGCTCGATGTTGCTACTGGTATGTTGAAATTTCCTTTGGCTTTGATGTGTATGCCTTGATTGCCTCGGTGCCACTATCTCTTTTGTCAATCTTCCTTATTGCTAATGGGCTTCAAGTGTGCCCCAGTTGTTGTGTGAACATTTTAAGTCTACCCCCTTTGTTGAATCTGTTGTTGTGTCACGCCCCGAATCCCCTTAGGGCGGACCGGCACCCGTTGCCGATGAGGCCCGGGAGAACCAACCTGTAACTATATGCTTTCTATCCATATTATGAGGGGTTCTACATTTGACATGCCTTTCA
>JAOTQR010000079.1:11958003-11993660 GCA_025774065.1 Solanum ossicruentum
GGAAATTATTATTATTATTATTATTATTATTATTATTATTATTATTATTATTATTATTATTATATTTGAGACTTTGAAATTAACTAAAAATTTTGATTATCAAATATTTTGTTAATAAAAGTATGTAATAGCAAATTTAAAAAGAAAAAGAGTCATTTTAAAAGTACTATTTATTTTATCTTTTATTTATTTAATTTCAAGATTCACTTTTGAAATATAATTTCTTTATATTTATAATTCCTTTTGAAATATAATTCTTCTATATTTATAATTCACTTTTGATTTAGTACTATTCTATGCAAATAATTAACTAAAATTTTGACTATCAAATATTTTATTAATAAAAGTATGTAATAAAACAAATTTAAAAAGAAATAAATGCAGTAAAACTATGTTGAAAGCATTAAACTACTCCTTTTACATTTAGAAATCTTTTTTTATGTTAAATTTTAATCAGTCAATTATTTAACTTCTAATTATTCAACTATAAATTATTACTATAGGTATTTAAAAACTTTAATATATCTATATTTTAATCAATTGAATTAATTTTCTCATCTTTATCATTTTACAATAGACTAAACTATTGCATCAAACTAATAATATTAATTTAATTTTATATACATAAATATTATATTTATTTAATAGTAAATACTATTTATATATAATTTATAAATTGACGTGACATATATGTACAAGCTAAACTAATATAATTAATTATAGGGAACAAGGAGAGTGATGTAATAGTAAAAGTGCAACATGTGATATTGCATCTGGAATTCCAAGAGTAGCGCAAAACAAAATCCCTCTTTTCTCATTTAAATATAGAAAAATAAATGGAGAAACCCAATATGATGCTTGGTCATGTGATACTTCATTTGCTCCCCTATTCTTATGGACACGTTTGTTTATGTATGTATAACACATGTTGACCAAGTAATTAATAAACACATTTCCTGAGAAGAAAAGGGAAAAAAATCAATAATAATAATGCATAGAAGACGAGAGAAAACTCCCATCTCCCACTTAATTGTTTTACTTCACTCATGTATCTTAGGTTATATGTTTTCTACAATGGACAATTGTTTGCTATAAGAAGAAATTCATATTCATACACGAAAAAGAAGGTATTCTTTTCACTCTTAAAAAGTTGTGTTTTCGTAGGAAACAATTAATGCAGTGTGTTCTCTCTGTCCACATACAGGTGCACTCAAATTGAACAGAATGGATGGAGGTACCTACCTACTCATTAATTTTCTAAATTTTAAACAAGAGTTATATGTCAATCTAGGTTGAGGGAAGAGTGAAATTGGGACGTCTTAAATTGTGTTATAGTCATTTCATAGAAAGAAAGAAACTAAAATCCTTTCCTCTCCCGATGGTAACGTAGGAGGTTAATTCTACATATCTTAACCTTCATCTCAACATTATTATTATGTAGTACCAGAAAATCTCTAAAAACTATAAGTTTATTGATCCTCCTTCGTTTAGAGGATCTTATACTTGGAGAGAAGAAAATAATTCTCTAAAATTTATCAATTCTTTTACTCAAATAAAACGGGATGGTTTGTTCAGTAGTATCAAGTAATGACTACTTCACTGATTGGTGTCTGACCATAGTTCCATTCAACATCAGTGTGGGATTGGACTTTCAGGAAATTTTACTTCAAGTTTGAGATTTAGGTGGCTCAGCTTCCAAGATAGAATCAACAGCGAATGGAATTTTTTTTGATACACACCAAACCTTCTTATTCTTAAAGGAAAAAAAAAAAGAAATCATGTAATTATGGGATAAAAATAAATAGTTATTTGATAAAATTTTGATATCTTTGTTTTGGGATAACTTATTCCACCATTTATACCATGGGAGGTCTTAGCCCAAGATAGTTAATTTCAGAATAATTAATTTTATAGTAAATTGTTCCCAACCAAATGACCCCCTTGGAGTAAGAAAACTTTTTAATTTGCATTAAATTATGCCATTGGCAAGGCCTAATGGCTACACCATAGGTTTATTTCTTTCATCTTGGGAGGTTATCAAAGGAGAAAACATTTCAAGTTTTTTTGAGAAAAGCTTCAATATTTTATGTCGTTCGAATTCCTAAAAATATTGAAGCTTAGAGAGCTTAAATATTTCAGGCCTTTGGAATTCTATGTAAGGTAGATGTGGAAAAAGCTTTTGATTATGTCAATTACAGCTTTTTTTTAATCCAAATTCTGAAACATATGGGCCTTTGGGACAAAATAGTTGAGGCAAGGAGATACTCCCTCTCCATTTCTAATTATCGATCGTTGAGATGATGTCATGATATCTCATGTCAAGATGGCATCTTCCAGTATTATCAATTGGAAAGCCTAACTCATAGCCCGCAATAAGATGCAATGGGCTATCACGTAGAACAGAAACATAAGGAAACAGAGAACACATATTGAAAGGTGCAATGAAGAAATAGCAAAGAGAGAAAGACAAAAATATACAAAACATTCCCAAAACCTAGTATCAGGCAGTAGTCGAGCTACTAATCAAAATATAAGAGTACAAGATAGATACAAATATATGCATAACCATCATTAAATGCAACATTAAGATTAGTCCTAATCAAAGTAGAGGGAGAATGGAAACTTCGAACCAAGAGAGCTCACCCAAGTCTCCTAATCCAAAATCTGCTCCACTTAAGGCACACATCAATGGCAATAACTCGTATTATTATCTGTTGAGCATAGGACTGTAGTATGAGTATCAGAAAGAAAATACTTAGTAGACATAAGCCAACTAAACTTTAAAGACAATCCAAGAACAAATAACATGTAAGTAAGGAATGTACAGTACAAATATCGAAAGATGTCACAGCCCAAACTAGACCCTGGGTGTTACATGATGAATGAATCCCAGAAGGGGTTCCAAACTAGCCTTCTTAGCATGCCATAAGCATTCATTGGTTTAAACAAAGATCATAACGAACAGAAGGATAGAAAGAATTAAGCCATAGATGATAAAACAACAAAACAAGGTCATAAATTGCATAAACTACATACATAATGTCCAAATCATAGGCTCATCCTCAACAAAGATAAAGAATTGGAGTCTCCAAATAAGCATAAGCTAACATAGGCTAGATATAACATGGTTTGCCCCCGAAGAAGTATGTCTCACTAATAAGTTACTAGTAACTAGCTGGACTAAGCACAGGGCCATGGGGGGCCTGTGTCAGTTTTGTCGATGTGGGGGTAGAGTTCAACTGAATTTAGGCAAATTCCGATGAGACGGGGCAAACCTCAGTGCTGAGGCTAGGCAAATCCTATGCGGTGGGGAAAACCTCAGTGAGGATGCTGAGTCTATAGAGGCGGTGTATGTAACAACTCATCTTGAGAGGAGATGTCTCACATCGGCAAAACACAGGAGAGATGCTGGGTATATAAAGTAATCGGCTGGTCTATATACTGTGAGACGCCTCTTAAGATGAGCCCAAAGGGACAAATCTATGATGGGCTAAGCCCAAGAACGGATAATACTTCACAATGTTGGACCAAGTTGTTACAAATGGTATTGGAGCCACTCTTGTGTCAGTCTTGTTGATGTGGGGCTAGAGTTCAACTGAATTTAGGAAAATCCCGGTGAGGTGGGGAAAACCTCAGTGCTGAGTCTAGGCAAATCATATGCGGTGGGGCAAACCTTAGCAAGGACACTGAGTCCATAGAGGTGGTGTATGTAACAACCCATCTTGAGAGGAGATGTCCCACATCTCCTCTCAAAGGAGAGATGCTGGGTATATAAAGTGATGGACTGATCTATATACTGTGAGGCCCCTTTTAAGGTGAGCCTAAAGGGACATATTCGTGATGGGATAGGCCCAAGAGCAAATAATACTTCACAGTGTTGGACCAGGTCGTTACAAAGGGGTCTCTTGAATTGAACCATAGGTCAAATCTTTCGAAAATGCATTTTCAAGCCTTGGTTCATATTTTTTGAGATATGAGATCTTACATTATCTCCCCCTTGAGGCCATTCATCCTCAAATGAGATGAGAATTAGCTTGAACAGAGTAAAATGAATATCAACAGCCTAATATGAGCGTAAACATGCAAATTTAACATCAAAATCATAAAACCTTCAAACCCTTTTTATAAACATCATTTAAAACCAGTTTCATAAGAATACATACATATTCTGACATGAAAATACAGAAATGAAAGAATTCAACCATTTGAGCATGAGGAATCTATTAACTTAGGCTTGAGTTCCTTGTTACGAAGTCTTTTGACTTGTCGATCCAAAATCTCAACCATAACTTCTTCATAAGTCAAGTTCTCTTCAACTTCCACACTCTCCAAAGGTACGATAGATCTTGTTTGGATCGCCAATGAACTTCCTCACCCTAGACACATGAAACACCAAGTGAACAGTAGCCATAAGCTCCTACATATTAGGGACTCAATTCACCATTTTTACTAAATCACATCACACCTCTCATCGGTGAAGCCTACATATACACCCACTCTCGTACATGGAACTTAAGGTCTCTCCCCCTAACATTAGATTATGAATTTTGGAAACTTTGAGCTATTTTCAACTTCTCCCTTATGAGTTTCACATTCTTCATAGAATCCAACACCAATTTAGGACCTACCAAATACATCTCACCCATTTCAAACCAACCCATTGAGGATCTACAACTTCATCCGTACAAAGCCTCTAATGAAGCCATCTCAATGTTAACATGATAACTATTGTTTTAGGCAAACTCAATGAGCGACAAAAGATCATCTAGTTACCCTAAAGCTCCAACACATAAGCTTTGAACATGTCTTCTAGGGTTTGAATTATCATTTCAGCCTACCCATCAGTTTGAGGATGAAAAGAGGTACTCGACTTCACCTTGGTGCTAAGTCCTTTTTAAAAAGACTTTGTAGAAATGAGAAGTGAATTGGGTACCACAATCTGATCTGATAGAAAATGGCACACCATGTGTCACAATCCAAATCTAGGCCCTAGCCGTGACATGGTGAATATGACACTTGAAGGCGCCTCATCCAAGCATCATATTCATATCATAAGCATATATAAGGTAAAACAAGCATTCATGAGATTAAGCGAGTGGAATATAACATTATAAGAGTCAGCATTTCCCATTAAAGGATTACATCAACATAGTGTCCAAAATATACCTCTACATCATAGATCTTGGCGGAGTCTAGATCATAGTTTTGGTAGCTTACCCTGAAGATTATCAAAGTACAAAATTCTTAGGACAACATCATAAGCAAGAAACATAGGGCTTGTCCGTGAACCATGGGAACGCATCAGGCTTCGATAGTAATGTTCGAAAGCTAACCACAAATATGAGGGGTAGAATTGTCATCCATCCCTACATGGTGATATCATATAGGCAAGAATATATGTTAGTACGTCAAAATTTACTAATTATGTAAGCATGCAATGCATCAATATACATGGTTCATTATAGCAATACGAATAGACATAAGCAATAGAGCAAGGATAAGATATGCACGAGCAATGCAATATTTAAAACATGGAAGCATCACAAAATACTTCATCACCTAATAGACCTACATATGTGGGAATAAGAACATAACTGATATTAATACCATATGGACTATTACATGAAATCCCAATGTTCTCTCTACATCGAGCAAAGAGGAGTTTACTTTGCCAAAGTAGACCTGATCCCCCCTATAGGTTCTATCCAACCACAGTGAGAACCCATGATTTGATCACACTCTTTAGGCTCTATCCTAGCACGGTGAGCGTCTATTTAAAAGCTATATGGATCTATTAATACACCTTTAAGGCATAATAACATAAATATTCTTCCTTTTGTAGCACATAGTTAGGGGACAATGGAATCTACCAATGCCCTCTTAGTGCTAAGTCATATCCCATGGAATACATAATCATGCATATATAGATAATATCGTAATTCATACTTTATCAAAATCATACTTTCATATCTTGTAAAATAGGCATAATGACTTCATCGTAAAATAGGAATAGTGCATCTACATCACCTTTCATGTTAGTGTGGGTCTACTCCCCACTTTATCATCATCATCACAACATTAGGGTTTTTAGGTTACCCTCATCATATCATCATCATCAAATCATCATCATCATTAAAATCATCATTATAAGATCATACTTTGATGGTTAAAATCATATTCATAAAAGTCATAGCTTTACAGTAGGAAAACTAGGGACATGTGTAGGTCCATGAACAATTGAGTTAAAGTTATGCAATTTAATAAAATTTATAGAGAAAATATGCAGTAGAAATCAATTTGGATCATTAGTAAAAGAACCAATATAAATTAAAAAAATATCCCTAATCATACATTTTGAATAATTTATGGCAAAACCATCAACTTTCATGCAATTAACTTGAAATCATAGTAGGAAGATCAATAGTCATCATCTCAATCATAATTGAAGAATTGGTGTAGTGGTAGAGAAGATACATACAATTTCATAATTGAATTAAGAAAATAAATTGAGAATTAACAAGGGACTGCATAGAAGAAAGAATTCTATGGATGAATCTTACATACCTTAAGTGATTGACTTGGAAACTTTGAAGATGTGTAGGATTTTGCTTCATTTGATCTTCAATGAAGTTTTACTTGAGGAAAAAGAAATCCCTCGAGAGTAGTTTTAGAGAGAATTTTTGTAATGTGTGAATGGTGAAAGAATGAGGTTAATTTGAGGGTTGAAAGCAATTTATAGAATGAATTTTGGCCCCAAAATTCACTTAAATAAGCTTAGGAGAAAGTCTAAATCTTTTTCACTTAGACTAGGAATTCTAAGGAAAAATTTAAATTATTAGGGTACAAATCCGCACATTTCACCATACTTCATTTTTCTTTTTTGCAAAATTCAATTTTTCCCTTGTTTTAACCTAGGAATAAGTCTGGGTCACTTTTATACATAAGGGAACCCTCTCTCCGATGCGGAGAGGTCATAGACTCTTCTGAAAATGCAAAATCTTAAGAAAAATTATTTTTCGATACGGGTGAACTAAAAATCAAAGGCAACCCTTTTTCTAAATAATTTTACCTCCTGAAAAAGAATACAAATTTGGATTCACTAAAAAATGAACTAATTTTAAGATATTTAAGAAATATACTATAAGGACATTTCGAGTCACGTTGAGAGATGTTACAATATCTGCCCTTTGGGAACATTCGTCCTCGAATAGGATCAAGGTAAGCTTGAGTAGAATTGAGTATGTAACTCACATTTGATCATTTATGCAACAATGCAACTATAAAACATCAATAGAATTATTTTCATGAGTATGCATTCTTGTAATATGACATAGAGGCAAACTCTTAGAAACTTGAAGGGATTTGATCATAAGTGACTACGTACCTTAAGCTTGAGCGGAAGGAAAGAGGTAAGGATATCGTTTTACCATGCCTGCCTCTGCTTCCTATGTTGCACTTTCAATTTGTTGATTTCTCTATTAAACTTTGATGGATACAACTTCCTTATTTATTAATCTCTTGACTTGTTGGTCTAAAATATCAATCGAAACTTCCTTATCGGTTAGATCATCTTCAATACTCATGTCATTCAAAGGTACAACATTATTTGGTTCACCAATACATTCTCGACATTGAAACATGGAATACCGGATGAACCATAGACAATTCCATTGGCAACTCCAACTTGTAAGCCACTCTACCAATTCTTTCCAAGATCTTATAAGACCCTACATACCTTTGTATTAACTTGCCTTTCTTGTCAAATACCTTTCATTGTAGATACCTTGAGTTACATCCAACCATCTATGTTGAATTCAAGATCCTTTTTTATAACATCCAAATATGATTTTTGATAACTTTGGGCCGTTTTCAACATCTCCTTTATAAGTCTCACTTTCTCCATAGCCTCAAGTACCAAATCATGACCAATCAAAGACATCTCTCCAACTTCAAACCATCCTACCAGAGACCTACCTTTCTGCCCATACAAAGCCTCAAAAGGTGCTATCTCAATGCTTGAATGATGTCACAACCCAGAATTGGATTGCGACTAGAGGGAAGTAAAGTAAAGTGGAAACAAACTCAACATAACATAAGCAATTCCAAAACCTTGGGTCATGAGTACAAGAACATCTAAAATAGCACGCAAGAGTAGATACATCTGTCGCAAATACAAATACAACTATGATAATGTCTGATACAAAGTTTGAAAGGAACTAATAGAGAAAATCTCAAAGATCCATGATGACTCGAAATCTGAGCCTCACCGATAAGATCTGGATAGATAGATAATAACTCTACTAGAATGAATCAACTATCATGTATGGGTCCCTATGCTCATATCTGTACAGAGGAAACAAAGTATGGGTGAGTACACCAAAATGTACCAGTAGGTTCAATTGACTAGGTAAAAGAAATTGAACAAGTATGCAATAATGAAGCATCCTATCACTTGCATCAAAAAGGTTAATCCACAATTAAACTATACATTAGTGTAAAATAAGATATCTATAATAACCATTGGTACAATACGAAGAGAGATGTGAATACAATTCATGGAATTCATCAGGGCATATACCAAGTGTCTCATAATCTTGCCACCTACCTGTGGTCAAGAAATATCACAATATCTCAATCTTGCCACCTACCTGTGGTCAAGGAATATCAAATATCTCAATCTTGCCACTATATGTGGTAAAGGGGCTTCACTATATCTCAGTCTTTTGATCTGCCAGTGGTCAAAGGGTGTCACAATATCTCAACCTTGTCACCTATTCGGGTCAATGGATGCTAAAATTTAATGTAGGATAAACGCATGTCAATGATAAAATCCAGATATATATAATGACATCATAATAGAAATACTGGTATATAAGTTTCGTATAATTATGGAGAATTCTATCAAGTGTCATATCTGGTGCTCCGAACCATCAACATGTCACAGATTATCACAATTACAACAATAACCAAGGGTACCATCAATGATGTACCTTATTTGTCCCAAAATATACAAGTATGCCAACAATATCGGACCTTACTTATCCCGAAATATACACATGATCCTCAAAAGTATCTCAAAAGCCATCAAATTACCACCAATTACCCAAACTAGTATCACAAGCCTCATATTATCACATTAATGTCCCAAATTATCTCAATTTACAAGATTCCATCCTAATATATTAATAGATCTTAATTTACTCAATTTTTGGCATAACCGGAATCACAATTTCATCAAAATTCTACATATCAGTCCATCTACTCATGAATTATTCTAGATCTTACAATTATCACATAAGAAATTTTGATAACTCATATCCAATCTGACATTAGTCGAACCTACCTCGATGCCAATATCACACTCAGACAAGCTTTCAATCAACTCAAACCTCCAAATGATCCCTGAGTCTATCAACCACTATAAAAATAGATACTACCTATAAAGAGATGAATTTTGATACGCATATTGGCATGGATTAGGCTTAGGGGCAAAATTTTCAAAGTTGGGCTAAAATTGAAAGTTCTCGGATATGAAAATTGCTTTAAAATTAGGTTCTACATGAAAAATCGAGTATGTACGGGAAAATCCTACTAAAATCGGGTTCAAATCAAAGGAGAAATCACCATTTAAAGTGTTGAAATCAAAGACTAAAAATCTCCAATTTTAGATACAAGACAAAATCAAGATATAAAAAATCATGAAAATTAATTAAAACGTGGTTAGAATTAGACACCCAAACTAATCCTTTGAAAATCCTCTTCAAAAATCACCCCACAAGCTCTTGAAAATAAAGTAAAAATGGTGACTAATGAATTTAACACTGTCCAGATAATAAATGTACTCCACAAACATGGGAGTGAGTCTGCAAACGCGCTGGGGAAACCATCACAAAGCTCGGCAAATGTAGGTTGGGGGCTAGCGAAAGGGGAGAAGGAGGACACACTAATCCGCAAACGTGGAGGTTATTTACCCTAAACCTCCGCGAATGCGGTCCTCAATGTCGCGAATTTGAATAACAAAAGAGGTTGCACCAGTAGTCCTTGCACCAACAATGCCCAGCTCAACTCCCAACTTAACGGACCCACAAAATTCATTCGAAATCAGATTACACAAACTAAATATGTATCAATATTAGAAACAATGATTCGGATTCAATGAAATCATCAGAAATAGATTTCAAGGCCTCCTCACCATATTCACCAATAAAAGTCATTTAAAATAGTTTAAAACTCAAAATACCAAAACTTCCCTTGGCAACTACAACAAAAAATTATGAGACCATTTTTAGCATTAGTTTGACCATCTGAAACTATAAGATCTGTTTGAATTTCGATATGAGCTTTCAAACTTTGCATGTTGATTAAAGTCAAATTTTGATTCTGGAAACAACTAAAAACACAACTTTTAGCCTAAAAACTTCATTTTAACTATGAATCCAATTTTGTAACTTCTTATAGACCAGATTCGGCATTCGAGAGCAAATGAAATTGAAAGATCTCTGATTTGACACCAAAACTCAGAATGGTACAAGAACTCATTTTTTAACAACTTATGCTTCTAAAAATGTCAAAACTCATACTTTCCATGTTAAAACTTAGGATTTCATTTCCAAGAATATAAATAGTTCAAAATAGGCCCAAATAATCTTATGAAAGGATAAAGTAGTAATTTCCACAAATAAGGCAAAAAAATGACCAATCAGGTCACTACATCATTTACCACTAAAAAATATTCATCCTCAAACATAAGGGAAAGAAGAGTACCTGAAGCCTCAAAAAGGTTGGGATATCTAGCCCATATGTCAGACTCTAACTCTCAAGTAACCTTATTAACAGAATGGTGTCACCCCTGAACCTTCATAGAAGGTATATATTTAGATCTCAATCTCTGGACCTGCCTATCCAATATAGCTACCAGCTCCTACTCATAAGACAAGTTTGAACCTAACTCAACTGAATCAGTAGGGATCACATGTGACTCATCTAGAATGTACCGGCGGAGCATGGAAACATAAAATATAGGATGAACCGCTGATAGTCTAGGTGGTAAGGACAACTTATAGGCCACCTCACTAACTTTCCTCAAAATCTCAAATGGGCCTATGAATCTAGGACTGAGCTTGCCCCTCTTCCCAAATCTTATCCCACCTTTCATAGGTCAAATTTTCAGCCAAACATTGTCATCAACAGAAACCTCAAGAGGCCTAGTCCTCTAATTAGCATAACTCTTCTGATAGCTCTGAGCTACCAATAGTCTACCCTAAATCAAACAAACCCAATCCTTGGCATCTCTAAGTAAATCAACACCCAACACCTTAGCTGAACCTGAATCAAACCACCCAATAGTCGATCTACATCCACGACCATACAAAGCTTCAAGTGGTGTCATCTAGATGTTGGAATGGTAACTATTGTTATATGCAAACTCTAACAATAGTAAGTATTGGTCCTATCAAGCCCCAAAATCTATCACCCAAGCCTGTAGCATGTCCTCCAACACCTGAATGGTGCGCTCGGACTGTCCATCTATCTGGGAGTGGAAAGTTGAACTCAAATCCACTCTAGTTCCCAGACCACGTTATAGAACCCGCCAAAAATAGGAGGTGAACACAGACCCTCTATCTGATACTATAGACACTGGCGCACCATGCAATCTGACCACATCCTGGATAAACAACTAGCTAATTGCTCCGCAGTGTAGCTAGTCTTCACCGGTAGAAAGTGGAGCAAACTTGGTCAAACGATCAAGAACCACCCAAACAGAATCAAACTTGCCCAAGACCATGGAAAAGCTGTAATAAAATCCATAGTCACTCACCTATAACAAAATCCATAGTCACTCTCTCCCACTTCCACTCGAGAATGGGCATCCTTTGCATCAATCTACCAGGCCTTTAGTGCTCATACTTGACATGCTTGCAATTCAAACACTTTGGCACGAACTCAGCTATGTCTCTTCTCATTTCAAACCACCTATAACATTGTTTTAGATCATGGTACATCTTTGCCACATAATAGATGGAATATCTATCACAATAGGCATCTTTTAATATCAATCTCACCCAACCCTAACCTTAGGCACACAAGCTTTACTATTTATCCTCAAAACTCCGTAAGTAGCAATAATAGATGCCTTGGATTCACCCCCCAACATTTTATCATGAATCATGCACAATCTAGAATCCTCAAACTAGTGAGCATATATCTGGTCAAGCAATGAAGTCTAGCCTCAACAAAGGAAAAAATACTCTGAGGAAGAGAGGTATATGATCGAACCATCTATATAGCAAGCGACTGAACCTCCAAAGCTAGAAGCCTCTCTTCAGTCGTTAAGAATGCCAAACTCCCCATACTAGTGGTCTTTCGGCTCAAGGTATCTACCACCATATTGGCTTTCTCGGGGAGATATAGAATAGAGATATTGTAGTCTTTTACCAACTCCTACCACCTATTATGTCTCATGTTAGGTAGGTTGAGAAAAGATGTATTTGAGACTCTAATGATCGGTAAAGATCTTACAATGTACCACATAAAATAATGTCACCACAATTTCAACACAAACACAACCGCGACCAACTCCAAGTTATGGGTAGGGTAGTTTCTCTCACATACCTTCAGCTGTCTATAGGAATATGCTATCACCTTTCCCCTTTGCATCAATACACAACCCAAACCCACACCAGAAGCATCATAATACACTATAAATGGAACTCTTTCCTCGGACAAGGCAAGAACAAGTGTCTAAGTCAATAAATTATTGAGCTTTTGGATGTTCAGCTCCACTCATTCGGCCACTGAAATATCGCATCCTTTTGAGTTAGTTTAGTTAGCAGGACTGCTAGAAGAGAAACCTTGAACAAAACGTCCATAATATCCCGCCAAACCAATGAAACTCCAAATCTTAGTGACAAAAGTAGGCCTGGCCCACTCACGACAGTTGCTACTTTAGCCGGATCAACCATAATACCATCTTTTGAAACTACATACCCAAAAAATACAATAGGCTCAAGACAAAACTCACATTTTGAGAACTTTGCATATAACTTCTTTACTCTCAATCTCTGGAGTGCTAAACATAATCAGTCTCACTCTTGAAATAAACCAAGATATCATTTATAAACACAATCACGAATATGTCCAAATAGGGTTTGAACGCTTGGTTCATCAACTCTATAAAAATAGTTGGGGCAGTCAACTCAAATAAAATAACCGCGAACTCATAATGCCTATAACGGGTCCTGAAATTTGTCTTCGAAATATCAGACTCCTAAACTCTCGACTGATGATAGCTGGACCTTAAATTAATCTTGGACAATACTGAGGCACCCCACAACAGGTCAAAAAGATCATCAATGCCAGGCAAATGATATTTATTATTGATGGTCACTTACTTCAGCTGGCGATAATCAATACACATATGAATAGTACCATCCTTCTTCTTCATATATAAGACAGGAGCACTGTATAGAGATACGCTCGGTTGAATGAACCCTTTCTTCAACAAATCCTCTAATTGCTTCTTCAAATCCTTCAAGTCAACTGGAGCCATCTGATGGGGAGCAATAGAAATGGGCTTAGTACCCAACTCTATATCAATAGCAAAGTTAATATCCCAAATTCTGAGGGACATTAGGAAAATCAGTCGAGAATACATGCATAATCTCTCTAGCAACCCTAGTGGTGTCCAATGATTGGGACTCCTAAGAAACAACCTAAACATGAGCTAAATAAGACAAACCCTTATCCATCAATTGGCAAACATGCATATAAGAAATAGCTCCTTTAGGATAGGAGCTAGGTGCTCTAGTCCACACCAACTGAGGCAACTCGCAACAATAAAAGGTCATGATCTTCGCATGATAGTCAAGAATAGCATGATAAGGTGAAAACCAATCCATGCCCGATATCACATCGAAGTCAACCATATTAAACAATATCAAGTCAACAATAATATTTCTCTCCATAAAAGTCACAACACAACCCCAATATACCCAATTCACGACTAATGATTCACCTATTAGGGTAGAAACACAAATAGGCTCGACAAGCGACTCACACATAGTATCAACATCAGAATCAAAATAGACCGACATATAAGAATAAGTAGTGCCTGGTTTAAATAAAACTGAAGCTGAATGATAACATACCTGAACTATACCTATGATGACCACATCAAAGGCCTCTGCCTCATCCCTATCTGGGATAGCACAGCAGACTCTATGGCCACCACTAGCTTGTAGGCCTCCATATGCTCCGCCTCTCATTGTGCCACGACCTCCTTTGGTACTTAACCTCATACCCTGAGAGGTTTCTCTAGCTGCTGGTTCTAGGGCTAGACAGGTTGGCTAAGGTCCTAAAGTCTGAGCAGGAAATGCACACTATGGTCAATGAATGGCGAAGTTCCCAACCTTATCATAAACATAACAAGCCTTTGGGTCTTTCCCCTGAGATGACTATGCCGATGAACCACATTGCCTAGCTGAACAAAGAGAGCTATCACGGCTTGTATGAGTAAACTAGGACCTGTTAACACCATCAGATGTTGGGATGGCTGCGTGTACTGTCCTCTCCTAATGAACCTACCTCTAAAACTCCCAATCATGCGATGGGTGTCTACCAAATAGGTCGTGCTAGCAGAACCTCTTCTCGCAACCCTGTCTATCATATTTGATGTGCTCTATCATACGAGCGTGATCCACTACACTCTGAAATATGCCTCCAGCCAACACTAAGGAAGTTGTAGCCTTTTGATGATACCCTGCGAATCCCTTGCCAAATCATCAAATCCTCTTAAACTTAAAAGGGATACTAGATAAGGCGTATCTGGACAATATGTGGAACCTAGCCCATAGTCTAAAATTGGCATGGAATCCTGCTGAAATCTGTCAAACTTATCACGACGACTATCCCAAAGTCTATATGGTACGAATCTCTCCAAGAATACCTTGGTGAACTACTCCCATGTCTTGGCTGGAGATCCAATAGGTTGGCCATGCGACTCAAGAATGGCCAGATTACATAGCTGGTGAGAATCCATCATTTGACCACACCCTTTAAGCTTTATCCTAGCATAGTGAGTGTCAATTAACAAGCTATATGGATCCATTAACACAACTTTAAGGCATAATAATATGAACATCTTTCCTATGATGATACATAGTTAGGGGACAATGGCATCTACCAATTTCCTCTCGGTGCTAAAGTCATTTCCCACATAATACATAATCATGTATATACATATATGTCATCATAATTCATAATTTGTTGAAATAATAATTTCATAGCATGTAACATAGACATCACGACTTTATCATAACATATGAATAGTCCATTGATGTTGCCCAAACTATACCTCCTTTTGAAGGTATAAGCGTTCGTGGTCAAAGTATATAACCTAACCAATGTTAGGGTTGAACGCACAGGGAATATAGTCTAGACCTGGAGTAATTACGAGTAATTCAAATGAATTAACCTACTTATGTCCCCAAAAGGTAGGGGGTTTGTAATTATAGTAAGTAAGCCTAAACTAGAGCAAG
Organism: Solanum ossicruentum; assembly: GCA_025774065.1. Lineage (NCBI taxonomy): Eukaryota > Viridiplantae > Streptophyta > Magnoliopsida > Solanales > Solanaceae > Solanum > Solanum ossicruentum. Next base: position 11,973,540 of record JAOTQR010000079.1, read on the forward strand.
TATTGTGAAATCAATGAGAGAAGTTACTAGGATATTATGTCCCCCATGAATTCCTAACTTAGTATGGTCAGATAATCATAATCATTTCTAGTGTGTAACATGAAGAACTGGTAAGTTAAGTTTATCAAACCCTTTGATCCAGGAGAGAGGTAAAATTTAGTACGTGGTTTGACCCATCCCCGTAGTGTGATATTATTGACCCTTACCTTTTGTTCAAGTACAACTGCCCCTTGATCTAGTTAGGTTGATTACATGAAAGGAATCACATTGAATCCTGTTAATTAATCTCTTTTCCTATTCATTACTATCATCAAGTCAGTAAGAATTAGGCGGGTTCTAAGATTGGTCATTGTTAAAAAGCATTTATAATAAAGAGAATGCATGCACACTTTCTAAGAAATATGGATTGTCCAATTTTTACCTTGTTAATTCTTCATGGTTAACATAACCCTAGTTGTAGATTTAGCTACACATGACCACTATAGATGAGAAAATCATGTCATAGAATAGCATAATTAAACACTTACAATGATGAATTTACGAACAAAAAATCCAAAGTTCTCCATAAGAAATCATAATGTAATATTCTCAAAGTAAAAGTCACAAACATGATTTCTCCAAAGTGTTTTTTGTCCTCTCTCGTGTGTCTCTCTACTAAAACGACCTCAAAAACCTATTTATAATAAGTAAAATACAAATCCAAAAAAGAATAGAAAAACTGGATTCAGCAGCTTTTATAGACTAGTTTACGGGTCGTATATAGAACCACGACCTATACATAGGCTTCCTGCTATACAATTTTCAAAATTAGACTTCAACTTTAGGAGACCGTCTTATGAGTCATCTTCTGACTTAGAGCCCGTGGATGGTTTCGCTAGCTAACTTTTCTAAAACTCTTCAAAATATGATCCTCCAAACACGACCTTATTCATGACTCGTGAAGTAATTTATGACTCATTTGAAAGTTTGTGGATGCATCATCTGAAACTTAGCCCTTCACTAGATCTGACTCACGAAATGAACCTATGGCTCGTGGATTGAACTACGGCTTGTAGAGTTGTCCATAAATCCCCAAAACTCCAATTCTACAGAGCTTTGCCCAAAATCATACCAAATCCTGTAATCCTGCAAAATTAATAGAAAAACACACCTACCAACATCGCTTTGAGAATGTACAAAATTTCATGTCGTACTTCAGAAGCACATCAACACCCTCAAAGTAAAATTGTTATTTTTCGTCAAGCGATGGAATCAATCAACATAAGCAGTATAGCAACACACAAACATCAATCTAATGGAATACAACATCTCTAAATCAATCATAGATACCCAAACTAACACACTAGTGCATATTCGATAGTCATCAAACAAACCAATGCAAATCAATATTTGTGACAGTTGTAACTATGACAAGAAAGGTAACCACAGATAAGCCACAATCACTGAAATAGCCTTGAATCAATAATGTAAGTTAAATGCCCTCACAAAAAGAAGTCTCATATCTCACTCATTATAGTATTTTCAGATTTAATGCTTAGGACTTACAATATCACTCACAGTCACAACAGGTATTCAAACAATGTGCTTAATACCATATGTTTGCCCCTATATACTCATGACTATGACCTTCGACTACTTGGACTAGGATCACTATAGGACTTTCTTGGCTTGTAACAAAGGATTAGGGGTCTTTGGTTTGATGTTTTAGGAACACCATAACTACTGGCCCTCCTTGACACTGCATTATTCTAGACTTTTGCCCTACCAATACTATTATTTTCAAATCACTCTTCCCTTCACCTATTTCAAACCCTTCTGGGTACATTTTCAAACTTTTAAGCTCGTTGCCTTTTATTTTTCATATTATTTTTCTTTTTAGCTCATTATTTAGGCATCTATTCATTTTTCTTACACCCATTACACATTTTTCTCTTTTTCATGTATCACTAGCCTCAACTTATTTAGTGTGATTTTCCACACACTAGCCACCCTCAACTTGGGATATTGGCCTAAGTTGAGGTGCACAATATCCAACTTATGAACCAGGGCTAACTTTTGGTAGCCACCTTCAACTTAGGTTTTTTACCTGAGTCAAGGTACATAATATTCAAGGAAGGAACAAGGCCAAATTCAGGATTTCACATTAAAAAGGCTTAGTTACTTAGGTATTTACAAAGAAAAAGGTACATGTAAAGCTCAAATATTAGCACCTAGGGATATATCAAGCATTTGGTTGGTTATTTAGGCTACTAATTGGGCTAATATGAACAATGACCGTAGATCCTTTCCTAACCAATTAACCTACAATCTTAGTCAGAGTAACAGGGAAAGTTTTGAATTGAAACATAGTATAAAAATTTTGCAAAGAAGGTCACACACATTTGGCACTGATTATACCATCAGCTCTTAGATCATGTTTTTCATCACAATTAAATCTCAAATTGTTAGAACAAGCACTATCAATTACTAAGTTAACATGGTTGTTATCAAAACTACCTAACACAAAAATTCTAATGGATATCATTTTTCAACAAAAATAACATATGCCACAGACTTTAGTACAATATGCCACTAATACTACTTGTACATCCTAAACATGCCGGTTCAATAGAAAGTAAATGTCCTTAGGGAAAGAACACAAGTAAGAAAAACCCTCAGACTCAAAATTAGGGATAGTTATACGCTAAGGTTACTCAGTCTTCACTGAGGCCTATAACTACCTACACCCCATCGGAGAAGGTTTGCATTGTCATTAATACAACAAAATATAGCTAAAGCAAAGTATAAGGGTCAAAAAGAACATACATGGAAGCCTAGGCACGAGTCTCCATCTTGGGTTTCCTCCCAAGAAATGCTTGATAAAGTGTCACAGCATGACTTAGATGCTTTGGATACTCAGACTTCACCAAGTTTCCATACTTCCACTGTCTGCACCTCTTTAACATTGCCAAGATAAAGTTTGACTCTTTGGCCATTTACTTTGAATTTTATGCCATTACTATTTTCCAACTCAACAGCCCCATGGTTGAAAACATATGAAACTTTGAACGCCTCCAACCTTCAGGACTTGAGTTTCCCGTGGAACAACTTCAATCTAGAGTCATGTAACCAGACTAAATCTTCTAGTGCAAACTGACAATGCTCAATACAAGGATCTTACCGGAGCTTCATACTTTTTTTATACAGGGTTGAGCTTTCATATTCCTTCAAATGGAACTCATCAAGCTCATTGAGTTGGCTCGGCCTTGAGTTTGTTGTATCATTCAAATCTAAATTTAGCTTTTTGAGAGCCCACATTGCCTTGTGCTCAAGCTTTACGAGTAAGTGATAAGCTTTACCAAAGACAAGTTAGTAAGGGGACATACAAATGCAGTCTAGGATACCCATAATGCATCATTAAGCTTTTGTGACCAGTGTTTCCAATTTGCATTTATAGTCTTGGATAAATCTATTTAACCTCTTTGTTGGACACAACAACTTGCCCACTCGACTATGGATGGTAAGATGTTGCCACCCGATGCTTTACCCTATATTTTTCAAGAAGAGTTTTGAACAACCTATTACAAAAATAGGAACCTCGATCGCTAATGATTGCCCTAGGGGTAACAAACCCTGAGAAGATGTTTTTTTTTTCAGAAATGTTGTGACACTCTTGCCTTTATTATTGGGAAACTCCACCGCCTCCACTTATCTGATACATAGTTCACAACCACCAGAATATAGTTGTTCTCATGAGAGCTAACAAATGGACCCATGAAATCTATCCACCAAACATCAAACAATTCAATCACCCTAATGGAGTTTAGAGGGAGCTTGTGTTTGCGGAAAACACGACTTCCCTCTGGCATCTTTCACAAGCCTTGGCATAGTCATGAATATCTTGGTGGATGGTTGGCCAGTAGTACCTACATTGCAATCTTTTTTTGCTATCCTAATTGCACTATGATGCCCTCCCACAAAGGATGAGTGGCAAGCCTCTAAAATAGTCATCATTTCCACCTCAAGAACACAACAACAAATAATCCCATATGCACATACACGAAACAAATATGGATCATCCCAGAAATACTCTCTCACATCAGACATAAACTTATGTCGCTGGTGAGTAGTCAAGTCCGATAGCACAATATCACTAATCAAATAGTTTGCATAATATACAAACCATGGTATCAAGTCATACGATGTTGCAGTAATCTCTCATCGGGGAATAAATCATCAATTTTCACCCTATCATCTTAATTTTCCATGCCATCCTCTAATTTAGATAGGTGGCCTGCAACTTGATTTTTAGTCCTCTTTCTGTCAATCACATCAAAGTCAAACTATTGAAAAAGATGTTCCCATCAAATGAGTCTAGGTTTCGTATCCTTCTTCACCATTAAGTACCACAAATGCTGAATGGTCAATATGCACAATGACTTTGGTTCCCAAAATATAAGACCTGAACTTCTCGAACACAAAGACCACTACAAGTAATTCTTGCTTCGTGACAATGTAGTTCTTCTATGATGCATTTAGGGATTTTCTAGCATAACAGATGGGATGTAGAATCTTCTCTCTGCGCTGTCCTAACACCAGACCAAGTGCAACCCCACTTGCATCACACATAATCTCAAAGGGCTTTGACCAATCTGGAGCAACAATGATAGGTGTTGATGTCAACTTTTGCTTTAATCATTTGAAAGCTTTCAGACATATATCATCATACACAAACTTGACATCCTTCTTAAGTAGCTTGCACAAAGGGTGTGCAATCTTTGAGAAGTCTTTTATAAAGCGCCTGCAAAAGCCTACATGACCTAAGAAACTTCTCACACCTTTAACAGAGATAGGTGGAGGAAGCTTCTCAATCACCTCTACTTTGGCACTATCTACCTCGATTCCTTTGATGGTGATTGTGTGCCCCAATACAATGCCTTCCTTCACTATGAAATGGCATTTTTTCCAAATTAAGAACCAGATAACATTCTTCATATCTTCGAAGCACCACGAATAAATGCTATAAAAAATCATCAAATGAGTCTCCAATCACACTAAAGTCATCCATGAACACCTTGATAGTTTCTTACAGCATGTCTAAGAAAATGGGCATCATGTATCTTTAAAATATTGCTGGTGCATTACACAATCCGAATGGCATCCTTTTAAATGCAAAGGTGTCATAAAGGCATATGAAGGTTATTTTCTCTTGGTCTTCCAGAGCAATAGAGATCTGATTGTAGCCCGAGTAACCATCAAGAAAGCAATACCATCCTTTTCCTGCCAAGTGATCAAGCATCTTGTCCATGAATAGCATAGGGAAGTGGTCTCTTCGGTGGATGCATTAATCTTCTTGTAGTCCGTGTAAACCCTCCAACCTGTGACTAGTGTCATAGGGATCAACTCATTGCTAGCATTTGGGACCACAGTGTAACCTCCCTTCTTTTGGAACACAATGGACTTCACTTACCCATTCACTGTCAGCGATCATATATATCACACTTGCATCCAACGACTTAATGATCTCTTTGTGCACGACCTTTTGCATCGATAGGTTGAGGCACCTTTTGTTGCTCATTACTTGGTTTGTATTCTTTCACCAGTTGAATCTTTTGAGTGCACATTTTAAGTGGAATGCCAATGATGTCAGCAATTGTCCATCCAATAACCTTTTTATATTATTTGAGTATCGACATCAACCCGTCCACCTGTACATCAGTAGGATCTGCAGCAACAATGACAGTCAAATTATTCTTAGTACCTAAAAACACATACCTCAGATGGGCTGAAAGAGCCTTCAACTCCATTATTGGTCGCTCCTCAATAGATGGTCTAGTATATGGTGACTCTCGATTCTTTAAGCTCAACTCAAGTTGAGCTCGATGTCTAGTGAAACTAGATACTCTTAGGGATTTTACTATCTCATCATATTCTGGGATGATGTCACTCTCAAAGTTCATTAACACAGATGATGTCACTCTCAAAGTTCATTAACATAGCTTCCAGTATTTTGACACCTAGCCTTTCCTCAATTGGTAGCTCTAGTTGTACCTTATCAATACTCTCAATGATAGAGACTAATTTCAGATCATTAGTTTTCTTTGTATACTAGCAGACATTGAAGATGACCTCGTTATTACCCAATCTGAACCTAAGTTGACCTAATTCCATGTCTACTAGCACTCATCTAGTGGCTAGGAAGGGCCTTCCCAAGATGATTGAGACTTTGAAATCAACCTCACAATAAAGAACTAAAATGTCTGTGGGAAATCTGAATTTTTCCACTTTGATGAGAATATCATACAATATCCCCATATGCTTCTTCACCATTTTGTCATCCATCAAGAACTGTATGTTTGTTGGAGTAGGGGCTCCCAAGACTAACTTCTTGAATATTGCAAGTGGCATTAGATTAATGTTAGCGCCAAGGTTACATAATGCTTTGCAAATTCCACATCTCCAATGGTGCAGGGTATGATGAATGCTCCTGGATCTTCTTTCTATTACACCAAGGACCTAGTTATAATTGCACTGCAATGCTGAAGCTTTTGGCTCACAACCTCTTTTTCATCACCAAGTCCTTCATGAATTTTGCATGCCCGAGCATCTTTTCCAATGCCTCAATGAGAAGGATGTTGATCGAAAGCTACTTCAACATGGAAATGAAGTGCTGAAACTTACCTTCCTCCTCCTTCTTTTTAAGTCTCTGAGGGAAAGGAGGGGGAGATCTAGGTATGGGTTCCAACTTCCATGGCATCACTACCTCATTGTTCACCTCATTCTTGGAGCTAGCATCTCTGGTCTCTGCATCCTTGCTATCTACCATCTCCTCATGAACCTTATCATCCTCAACTAGCATCGATGGGTCAATTGTCTACTTGACGCCATGAGTCATCACTACCATACACTACCCCTCATTCTTTGAATTCTGCACTATGTTTCTGGGCAATGTACCTTTTTGGCGCTAGTTCAGAGAAGTTGAATTTGAACAAACTGTTACTCCAGCTGCTTGATAGCAACAGAATAAGACTCGATCTTCTGATTAATGCTAGAGATGTCAGATTCCATCCCCTTTAAGGTCTCATCCTTTGCGTCAGCCTTCTTCAACAGTCGGTCTAACATCTCCTCAATTCTCAAACTACCAGCCTAGAGTCACGATTGTGTATTAGCACATACAGATCATTCTTTTAACCATCTCTGTGTCCCCAATCAACATCTCTCTTAGCCCTTGTTCAAGTCATAGTAGCCACCTTGGTTGTTATCTCTAAAAGCACCATCTCTGTTGAAGTTCCGACCTTGGATTTCTTGATTTTGGCATGAATAGTCCTGATTGAACCATTGGGCATTGGTCCAAAAACACCTCATCTGATCAGTGACAAAGAAAGTGTCCTCATAGTAGGGCTCCTTATACATGGCTGCTCATAGAGGCAAGTGATTGAATGCATTCATGCGCTCCTAACTTTGCTTCATCAATGACCTCACATTCATGCTAATCCAAGCTAGCTCATGCATCATCTCCTTGTTTATCTTGGCTTTCTCTGAATTAGTGCTAACTCCGAAAGATCTTTTGGTCATTGATTTATCTCTCAAGCCCCATGCATGGTTCTTCTTAACCATCTTGTCCAACTGCTCAGCTATAATCAGAAATGGAAATCTAAAAATGAGCCTTCCATGATAGTGTCAGCAACAACTTGGCTAATTTTATCTAAGACTCGATAGAAGGTTTCCACCAAGGAGTCATCACCAATCTTGTAGTTAGGGACACTCCTCAAACACTTTGTAAACTTCTCCTATGTAGTGCTGATCCAATCACCAGGCAACTGCTCGAAGCTGTTGATCTGATCCTTCAACTTAAGCTTCTTTGACCTAGGAAAGACCTCTCCAAAAAGGTTTTCTATATTTCAGCCCAAGTGGTGATTGAACTCTGTAGGAGCTTGGATAACCATAGTGTTGCTTTGCTTGTTAGGGACAATGGGAAGAGACGGAGCCCAACAACATCCATGGAAAAATTTTGGCTCCCGATCATACTCTTGCAGACAAAGATGATGTTGTGTAGATGGTTATGCGGATCCTCTGATGGTAAGCCTGCGAACAACCCTCTATTTTGCAGCATTTAAAGTAACCTGCTCGAAATGACAAATTTTTGTCATCCAGTAAAGGAGGTAAACAATAGCTTCAGTGACATCCATCGCCATAGGGTCAAGCCTATATTGATTCCATGTGTTATCAACTACTTGAAGAAGACCCTATGGTGGTGGATTCACATCCTCAAGTTGTGGTGGGTTATTATTATTCTGATTCAGTGCTGCATTCACAAAATTATTTACAACATTATTTTGGGCCATTCTTCTCAATATTTGCTAGATCTCTGGGTCAAACAGAGTCAAGGGATTGTCTCGACTACGAGTATTATGCATACACTACACTTGTACGTTGAAATAAAACAAAAACAAGAAGAAACCTAAAATAAGGATTAATTCACAATTTACCCAAATTAAACTAGTCTAAAAGTTGTATTCCCTGGCAACAATGCTAAAATTTTGATGTAGCACGAACTACACCTCCTTTTGAAGGTATAAGCGATCGTTGTCAAAATATATAACCTAATCAAGGTTAGTGCCGAACCCACAGAGAATATGGTCTAAACCTGGAGTAATTACGAGTAATTCAAATGAATTAACCTACTTATCTCTCTAAAGGGGGGAGGGATTTGTAATTGTGGTAAGTAAACTTAAACTAGAGCAAGTGTTATGAAATCACTGACAGAAGTAACTAGGGTATTGTGTCCCCCATGAATTCTTAACTCAGTATGGCAAGATAGTCGTAATCTTTTCTAGTACCTAGCATGCAAAACTAGTAAGTTAAATTTACCAAACCCTTTGATCCAAGCAAGTGGTAAATTTCACTATATGATTTGATCCATCCCCACAGCGTGATATTATTAATTCTTACCTTTTGTAAGGTAAACATTACAAAAGTTTCTCCACACAAGGTAAACATTAATGTTGAGAACTCATACTATGGTATGTAAGATGCAAAAGTATAGTATGAGTATCAAGCAAATGGTACTCAGTAAGTATTGGCCGACTAAGCTTCAAAGACAATGTAAGTATGTATAACATATAAGAAAGGAATGCACAATACATGCAACTAAAGAAGACATATCAAGTAATAAAAGTAAATAGAGACAACATAAAAGGATGAAATGAGCAATAGTTCGAGACAAAGGAACATACCTGGAGGTGCTAGCCCAACAACCTAATCATTATGAGGGTCCACTACAAAAGTAAAATATAACAAATTAGAACAATGTTAACCATCTCAACACATCACAACGACCAACCAATCCAACTCTACCAAACCAGGGACCACCAATATAAAGACATTAAGCTCAGAAGGTACAAAGTAGCGAATAACCTAATCGACCCTTTATAAAATTAGCAAGTGCAAATAGCAATAAATCATATTGGTGATATGTAATGCATATGATGTAAGTTTGTAACAAAAATCATTAACACCATAAATATCAAAAGTCATATTACCAAGTAGATGGTACCATGTGGTCCTGACTAAAAGTAGTGTGCCCAGACCTTGAACTACAACTAATGTTATCATACTCACACCTTGAACTACAACTAATAGTAGTGCGCACAGACCTTGAATCATAAATAATACACTAGAGAGAGCAGTTGTGATGTTTCTCTATTAAAAAAACCATCAAAAGAGAGATATATTAAACCATTCAACAAAAAAAGAAAGTTCAGCACTATATCCAACCAATCAAGTGAAAATGAGCACATCCTCGATGCCTCCTTTATTTTAAAAATTATTTTATCGTATGCTCTAGGTGGTATGACTCCCATCAAAATTAATTTTCAAAGAGTAAAACTGTGAAATTAGGTTTTTCTCAAAAATGGTAATGAAAATTTGATGCATGAATCGAGATAATATGACAAAATACATGATATTGAGTACTCAATATAATACATGCAATCACCAATATCTAAACAATTGCTTCTAAACAGCCTAAGCACATACCGACATCATCACTCTCAAGGCATAGAAAGCTAACTTAAAATCCAATTAGTCTTCGACCAAGGCCTCGTGACCAATAATATATCAACATACATAATAATGATACCATAAATGATAATGACAGCTCAGAGATTTATAAGGAATCTCAAGCTTAAACCAAATTTACTACTCAAGCAAACATTAAGTACATCTAATGCTACTTTACAACTATGACGAATAACTAAGGTTCAAAATAATAATTGAGGGTACCTAGCTATACTAATTACTATTTGAGCAACCAAAAGCTAATGGATCATTAAAATATATTATAAGGCATCTAAGTCACAAACTAAGATAAAGCCTCAAGTATCAACTCTAAAGAGGATAACCATACTAAACTATGCCATAAACAAAGAACTACTAGCCTAAAATAAGGGTCCCACAACCCTAATTCTAAAGAGGATAGCAATAATAAACTATGTCATAAGCAAAGAACTTTGAGCCTAAGCTAAGGACCCCACAACCCAAGATTAGTCGGAAGCTTCTACCAGAATTAATAAAATACAATAAATAAAGGATTTCTAAACTCTACTTATAAAATATGAAATCAAATGTGATCTGTACAAGGAATCATCTTAAGAGCACAATCTAAAAGATAGTAGATTATAGCCTACCTTCAAGCTGACCATGCACACTTACAATCCATAAAACCAGAGTTGTACCCTTCCATAATTCGCTCAAATGTTGCCACACTAACGAATAAATGCTCACAACATCAATGTGAATATTTTGTCACCTAACTTATAATAATTAGGGACATAGCCAAAATGGAGCTAAAAATGAAATTGTCAAACCCATACTATTTTCAATATTGACTCCATTAGTTGGTTCAAACAACTCAAGGAACTTATGTCTCAAAAATAGGTAAAATATGAGCTTAGAATCAAACAAAAATAATTCATGCAACTCAAGATCACTAATTCAGAATTCAAGGATAACGAGAGGAACTGGGAGAAAAGAATTACCTCCAAAATGAGCCAAAAAATTTATCCCAATGGCCCCCAACATAAAGCCTCAATAATTCCCGATAAATAGAGCAAAATATCAACACAAACAGGCTCTACAGACCAAAAACTTGACTTTGGGAATTTGGGAAATGAATTAAAACTTGAAATGGTCTTAATTAAGAGTAGTAAAATAATCACCATGAACGCATGCCTAAGGTCGCAATATGATGGTCAAAAGACCTAGTCAACTCTGATTCTTCTCCGCAAATACGGATTTCATCTTGCAAATGTAAATGGCTAGATTCAGACCTCCACGAATGTAGCTTCTCCCAAGAACATAGTGACCAAAGCATCGGGTCTCTACTGAATGCGGCTACAAACCTACAAACACATAGAGAAAATTGGGGTGCACCAGATGCTTACATCAGCTAATCATCAAGCTAGAGAATTCTTTTACGAGCTGTTCAAGATTCATTTGAACACCTGTATGTAAATTTGATATTCCAGACTTAGAGAAGATGTCAATATTTCTGATGGAGTTCCTCTCAACAAAAAATGAATTCCATACCCATGCTCTATTTTTTCCATAAACCACAAGGTTGCTCGAAATGGGTCTGCAAGCCTCGAGAACTAAACCAAAGGTCTTTTTAGATCAAATTTAATATTCTAGCTAGTGGAACCATCAAAATGATATTTTGAGATTGTCCTCCTAAAATTTGATTAGAATTAACCTTCAAACTTTGAAACTCTAAAATAGAAAAATTTGCACAAATCTCAAATGAACAACCAAGCGACTAGCTGCCAGTTCAAGTGACTTGTGATAGCAATAAAAAGTCTATAAATACTAAAAGTACTAAAAATCAAAAATAAATTATTTGGAGAATCATTACATGTAGAGGACTTCAACAACATGCTGAAAATTCCTAACTCCAATGGTTGGATTAAGGGATTTCAAGTGCACATTAATTACTTTTATTGAAGTAAAGTTGCGTGAAGCAATATCGAAGCCGAGCAGTGGGAAAGAAGATGACTCATTGGGCAGGGTGAGATATTCGATATTTGGACGACACGCCTCCTCTTTGTTCACGCCTAAGCCCGACCAACGTCCGAGGGTGGATGTAATTCAGCTCGAACGAAGTGAGAGGGAGGAAAAGAAATAGAAGGGAAAAAGGAAAGTCTCCTTTTGCTTTTGGGGGGAGCCGTTGCTTGAGGGGAACTCATGTCTTCTTGATCGCCTTCTTGGGGCGGAACGGGGAAGGAGTGGCCAGGAAGAGTTACCTGCGATGGACTTCGTTAGGCTGGCTCCACGGACTTGCCCGGAGCGGAGAGAGAGCAAGAACAAGCAATGAAACTTTAAAGCAATTCGACTGAACGCTACTCTCCCTTATGATGGAGTAAGTGATTCCCGGGTGGGTATCACGAACAGAGTTTCATCAAAGCAATTACTGCCGCCCGGGTGTGTGTCAAACAAAATATCTCATTTCTCACTCTCGTACAATCAAGAAAAAAAGACGGGAAAAGGCCAATTGCAACAAAAAAACTTGAAAGCAATTCCACTATTCATTCCACTTTAAAGCAAGTAAGGTTCGATATTTGACAGCAGGGATAAGGGGAATAGTTGCATAGTTTAATTAATTGATTTACAAATTTGTTTAATTAATTATGCAATGACTTTGTTTGCAGTCAAGTGGCGTTCAGTTTGAGAAGGCCCTTCTTCAAACTCCGATTCATATTTTTCATAGAGAAATCTCTGATCAAGAATAGACCAAGAGCCCTTTTGCATCATATCTAAGGGATTCCTCAGTTTGGGCTGAAGAAGCAATGTCACTCGATCATTATCAAACTAACTGCAATCTTTTTCTGTCCGTGAAGATCCCAACCGCAGCACCTCCCTTTTTCGTTTCATTTTTAGCGTCCTGCGCTTCAACTCTTTTTTATGCCATCTCACTCGAATTTGAGGAAACTCATAAAAGGAGCGGACCGATGGGGTCGTTTTTCAAGCACAAATCGACAAGGCGTCGACCCTAGGGATAATTTTTTTCGCTATCTTTTTTCGAGAACCGCCTAAAGTTCCAACTAAAAAGACATGAGAAATGAGGGAATAAATATTTTCTAACTTCTTTATATCAATAATACTCTAATATTTTGTGATATCAATTTAGAGAAACTGGGAATTACCAGACTTGTTTACACAATTTTGAAGTTATTTCTTGCATTAGGATAAAAGATTGATATTTCCTGTCAGTGAGGTTAGGTTCTCGATTTATAGATACTAGACAATTCCATAGGTTGTAATATTCTCACTCTACCTACAACCTATTTAGGGTTTTTTCTTTGAAAGCAAAGAATAGGTCCACAAAAAGTGATCGATAAATATGAGAAGATGTTGGCAAGATTGAAGGCTCAGTTGTTATTCTTGTAAGATAGAGTCACATTGAATAACAATTCCAGATACATTATTTACTTATGTTGTCTCTCTTTTCACTATTTGATATGGTTGAAAGATATCTCTTAGGAGAAACTTCCTTTGGCCAGGCAACAAAGAAACCTAGTGTTTTCACCTTGACAAATGAAGTTCTATCTCAATTAGCAAGTACCTAAAAGGATTTGGCTTGGAATTCAATAAATGCATTTGTGAAAGTGGTTGTGAAGTTTTAATAGATATATCAACGTACTTCAAAGGCAGGTGATTATGTTAGTATTTTAACAGATAAACTAAGAAACTAACTAAGAAAGATTTTGAGAGAAAAAATACTACTATAATGTTGTGAAATAGAATTTTTTTTTAATAATTCACAGACATATATTTATACTACAAATTCTAACTGAAAATAGAAAAATATGCTACTACATTTATCAATAAAATTCAAATATAAACATAAAGAAACTAATACTTAAATTCAAGCCACATAGGACTCTAATAAAATAATTTAAACATTCTAAAACTTAGCTATCAAGTTTCTGTAAAATAATTCTTTTAAAGAAAATGTAGCTACTTATTTTATTTTTGCAATATCTTGAGACATATCTTTAACACACCTCCTTGAATCAAGAATCATAGATTTCAGTCTCATCTGAAATTGACCTCATGAACAAATCTATCAATTCATTTTTTGTCTTGCAAGGTTTATGCACATCTTCTTTTGGATTAAATAAGAAGTTTCTTCTTCTCATTTCAACTTGTAAAATTTCTTGCTTATTGGAATCATAGATTCGACAATATTTGTCTCAAAATGATAATATAAATCCCTTTTTCATTAGCTGGTGAACACTCAATAAACCTTTATCAATATTAGGCATGTAAAGAACATCTGAAATTATTTTTGTACCTAAACTTGAATTGATTGCAAAAGAACCTTTTTCCTTTTGCAGGAATACAATCACCAGTTTCAATTCTGACTTTCTTATTTTCAATAGGTGTAAACTCTTTAAAAAGATTTTTGTCATACGTCATGAATTTGTACAACCACTATCAACACCTAAAAATTAAATTTTTTGATTGCATAGTGGGTTGTCTTAAATAAGTTCTTCGGTGGTGACTTGGACAACTATTTTATCTTTTTGAAATTTGCTTTTGTAAATCATAGCTTCATGACCAAGTTGTTTGCAGATCTTGCACTATAAATCTGGTCTCATCCAACATTTATGTAGAGGATATCCATTTTTGCCACAGTGCTAAAAAAAGTGAATAATTCTTCAAAAATTTATCCTTCCTTTGAGTTTGTGACTAGCTACTAATGTTTTTTTAACTATGTCATCCTGCCTCATAAGTTTTCTTTGCTCTTGCATCTGCAATATATTTAATAATTCTTCCAAGGTAATCTTGGACAAATCTTTTGTATTTTCCAAGATGGTTATAGATACTTTGTATCTTTCAAGCACAATAACAAGAATTTATTCAACAATTCTTGAATCTTTATATTTAGTGCCACACAATCGCACCTTGTTGACAATGCCCAAAGTTGGTCTGAGTATTCTTTGAGAGCCTCAGATTCCTTCATTTTTACAACTCAAATTTTCTTATCAATTTCAACACTTTCATGCCCCGTATCTTTTCATATAATGTTTATTCTTCCTTCAGATAATCTCAATTTTCTCTTGTTGATTTGAGAGCCATAACTCTCATGAAAATTATTGTAGCCACACCAACAAATAAGGTTGTTTTACCTTTTGATTTTTCTTTTTTTTTTTTTTTACCTGGGCCACCATGAGATTGAGATTATTGGGCAACAAAAGAATATCATAATCCTCTTCCACAGCCTGGAAAAGATCTACAGCCTCAAGATAAGTCTCCATTCTTACTGTCCAAAGATGATAATTTTCACCATAAAAAATAGGAGCAATTTGACCCGGATATCAATTGTTGATATTTTTCGAAATTCATCTCTCGTAGGTTCCACAAGAAAATGACCCAGATATCAATTGTTGATTTTTTTTAACAAAGAAACTAAAAGAATAACTGAGAAAGATTTTGAGAGATAAAAATATTGCAGTATTGTCAAAGGAAATTATTTTATTGATAATTCACAGACCTAAATTATAGCTATAATTTATAACTATAAAATAGAAAAACATGTTAGTAGAATTATCAATAAAATTCAAATAAAAAAAACTAATAATTAAATTCAAACCACATAAAATTAATAAATAATTTTAAAAATTTAAAACTTAGCTACTAAATTTCTATAAAATAAATCTTTACTTGTGCATCATAAATGGGTGTTGTTGGTCCCTGGACCACTAAGTCAGCTCTCCCTATACTTGGAACGCCATGAGGACACACCTCAAGTATTGGCTTCACAATTAGTAATTATAAGGAAAGTGGAGTCACAACTGGTTAGGACATGATCTGTTCCTAGATGCTATTGAGGGTGCCAAAAGTAAACTTACACAGTTGGAATTTTTCCTTGAGAAGACGAGTTAATGATTGAGAATGGGTGATATGTTAAAGATTTTGGAAGTCTGAAGAAAACAAAATTTTCAGTCAGTTATGCCTTTTCCATGCTCGATAATGGAATAGCATTTGGAAAATAAAGCGACTTGCTTCACCTGCCTTCTTGTTAAAAGGCTCAACTATGTTTGTTGGACTATTAAAAAAGGTTTTGTTGATAGAATTAACTCTATGCTCAACCTAAATTAATTGTCATATCAGTTCTCGCGTAAAGAGAATTATCAGTGTGTTTTTTTTTAAATGCTCAACCTAAATTAATTGTCATATCAGTTCTCGCGTAAAGAGAATTATCAGTGTGTTTTTTTTTAAATGTAACGCCTTATGTTATTATCCTATTGTCAGTATCAACTTGATAGTGATGAATTCAAAGTTACACAGAAAAATGAGCTAATTTGGATGGAACTTAGGGTTGTGATTGAGCAGAGTTAAGTCAAATTTAAGCAGATAATAATGGATTAAGACAAGACACGGGTCAATCTTAATTTGATTAGATCAAAACGCAAAATGAGTTGGGTAATGAATTATAGAATGTGTCAAAATCCAATTTGACTCAAATTTTACTATAAAACATCTTAGTACCTAATAAGATCATTTTTTCTTTATAAAAGTTATATATAACCTATCAAATTAACAAAAAATTTAAAATATTTTGACAATTTCTCATAGAGTCAATTTGAGTAACACATCAACTCAATTTTGAATGGATTGAAATGGACTGAACAAATAAATGGGCTAGTCAATAAACTGCTTGACTTAAATGGGTTAAACAGGTTGGATTTAATTATGCCACAATCTTGGAACAGATGCGTAACAGTTCTGCTGGGAATCCCTTCAGAAATTATAGGACAAACGTAAACTATCTCAGAGAACTAAACTTCCTGTAGTGTAAAATGAGACACGGATGATATTAGTACGAAAATGTAACAAAGTGTTACACGAGGGACTTTGGAAATGCAGTTTTAAGCACACCAGAAACCACAGCATACTGAAGAATTTTATTAGGGTATCCCAACATCTAGAAGTCCAAAATAAGTACCTTCAAACTGACTATATAACAAAGACGTTTCCATAGGACTCCCCAATTAATATGATCTCCAATAAGCAATTATTGCTAAATAGCAATGCCTCAACCAAATAAATTTAGCTGTGGAACCAAACTGTTTCCTCCCTACCTAGTTGATCAAAGCTAAAGCTTCTTGAACTCATTTGACATGAACCTTCCAATTAAGGCGCCAGGGTCAGGAATTTGTATTGTTGCTTTTACTTTTGTCTGCATCCTGACGCACAAATTGCCCTCGCATGCGTGGCCTCTGTTCTGCAAGTCTCTTTCTACTCTGGTACCGGACCTAAAAGGTATGGGAAAGAAATTCAAGTAAGTTTTGTTCCTCTGCCATCTATCGACTGTTTGATAGCTTTAAATCCAAGAAAAGCCAAATTTGGATCAAAGTATGAACCACAAAGAACTCTTCATTTCACTGATGAGATGTAGGCAAAATTGCATCATTGACTTCATGGGCAAATTATTGTAAGCAAAAGTATACTATAATAAAAACGAAAAAGAAGAGAGACAAGGGAATTGGTATGCTGAACGGCATAGAAAGAAGGTTTAAGGGGATTTCAGCAAACTACCGAATTTGGTTAGATCCAAGTAAAACTTCAATTATGTACTGCAACCATAACAATTACCTTCTTCTCAAAGCACCTCTCCTTCCTCTTTTGTCGGAATTTAATCAAAGCAGCCACTCTTTGAGCTGAGTGATCACCACTTCTGCTTGCACTTCCACTCCCACTGCCAATGTCACATTTTTCAGCAGTTTCATTTTCAGCAACCAAATTTGTTCCTTCAGCAACTACAGCAGTGCTGCTCCCATTTTGGCCACTGCTTCCATTTTGCCCATTGCTTCCGTTGTTACTTCCTGATGCACTTCCATAATTAGCAGCATTTCCCTCAAGAGGAGTACCTACCATGTCTGATGTTCCACAATCTGGAGTAGGTTCAACAGCGTTTCGCAGAGATGAAGCATCAGTGTTAATCAGCTGTTGTTGCTGCTGCAAGTTAAGCACATGGTGGTGATGGTGATGGTAGTGATGATGGTGGTGCTGAATTTGGAACTTCTGGTGCATCACTCTTGCTTGACCCAGGGCGGCCTTTACAGCATCTTGCTTTCCTGGAACCATAGGTTGAAGAGAAGAATTATGTCCATGCTGCACTGGTTGAAATGCAGAACAGGGATAAGCATTGAGTGCAGGTTTGTTTATTGGTTTGTCAGTTACTGTGTCTGGTTTGATGAAAAAATTATTTGTTGAGGAGCCCATGTCATTGTTGTTACTACTTCCATTTGAGCGCTGGTTAGGGGTGCTGCTTGACTTGGATCGCAAGTTATGAACTGATTCGGTTTTTGCAACTTCTGAACTATTATTAACTGGTGAACAGCTACCCACATTTCCAGTTGGAGTCTGATTAGCAGTTGAAGCTGCATTATACCTGCATGTGATGACAATCAATTAGCAATTGTAGCTCTTTAGTCAGGTTGTTGAGTTTCAGTGACAGTTGAATGACATGCCTAGAGAACGCCGACAGATCTGAATGCCTGAGTATATTGCGCTCTTGCACACCAGTCCCATTCTCTCCAACATCTCGAATTTGCTTCAAACTAAGTTCAAGTGAAGGAATGTTTTTACTGTCATAGGTGGCAATTTCTTTAATGTTTGTCATCTTGGAAGGATCATTTGGAACTTCATTCACCGTACTTTCTACTTGAGGCATACATATGTTGGTTATGTCACCCATATAACAAACATCCTTGTCCTTCAGGTCATCCAACCGTGTTTCCTTGTTCAGCTTTACGTTCCTACCCATTTTCTCCTTATCCTTGGGATCTCTCTCCATATGTTTGTCCTTCGTAGAAGCTGCTAAACCAACCATTACTTTACCTGATAGGCCTTCAAGCTCTGGAACACTAGCGATGCCCATGTTCAAGTCTTTACCTGTTCTAGCATTTCCTGAGACGTAACCACACCACACATAACAGATTTAATAATAACACAACAATAAAAGTAAACCGCGGAAGAAAGAATATGATCTTAGATGTTTTGTGATCCGTGGGACTTGGAAGAGCTACCTACCCAGTTCCTCCTCCTCATTGAGACATTCTCTGGTGGCATTTGCAGGCACCCAGGTAGCACTGAGTGCTTCTGGCCTTGAATGGATAACCTGGGCACAAGTGCTATCAGGGGGATCAGCCAATTCATTCCATGGTGTCATGGGTTGGGGGCTCTCAACTTCAACGGCCCTTTTGGACCATGAGCTCTGCCAAAAACAAATAAGAAGATGGTTTATAGTGGAAGAATGTTACTGCATGCCCTTACCTACCTAGAGTAAGAATATGGATCAAGATGTTGGAGTTTATCATTCCTGAGTTTGCTACAATAACTTAAGACACAGATCCACAGACATGAGCTAGCTGTTCAATTTCTGCTGCCTATGCAATATGTCTTATCATGTTCATGTAATGTGTGTAAATACGAAAGTTGAACTAAATTTGGGTGGGCTAAAACATGTTGAGCCAATGAATGGTTCATGATCCATGCTGGAAGTTCACTAGAGTCGAGAAAAGTGGGTCATTTGGTCTAAACAATGGGTCATGATGACCAACCCACCCGAGTCAATATCATTATAAAGAGAGTGAAATTGAAGAAAGAAAGACACCACAAAACCAAATCAAAAGCTTTATTTTGTTTATAGAGAGTGCACGTGAATACCTAGAGACAAAAGTATCCCTAACCAACCAAGTCGATATTATTTCTATTCTTCAGTGTTTTCTTATGGATCAATTTGGGTTATATTAGGTGCTCAAATTGACCCAAACTTTTCGAGGCAATTCTAGTTGTCCCAAATTGAACCATCCATATGTTCCTAATTCAATCTGCATGACTTTGGGGATAGTTTCAACCTTTTATGGTCAAGTTCAAGGGGATGGGAGTCTAAGCAAATCCAGAACAATAATAATAATACTGCAATTACTCAAACTATATGTCAGATATCCTACAGGTTTTCACACAGAAAAAAGGCAATATCAGATATCACAGACCTTATTACAACAACAACAACATACCCAGTGATATCCCACAAGTGGGGTCTGGGGAGGGTAGATCGTACGCAGACCTTAC
>JAOTQR010000079.1:12001218-12027741 GCA_025774065.1 Solanum ossicruentum
TGTTATATAACAAAGAATTTTTATATATATATATATATATATATATATATATATATATATATATATATATATATAAAGAATCATATAACAAGTGAATAGTTTATATAAATATGCCATGAGGTACAGAATACATGAATGCGAAAATACTTCAAATATATTGAAGATGGGAATGTAACCTACATAAGACCAAGTGAGCTATAACTTGTACCTATATCGTCTACCCCAAAAAAGATAAATAGGTGACCTACTTGTAAAAATAGATCCATGATCATTCATTATCTACAAAGGGCATAAACATACCTATGTTAGGAACATAATTCAAGGAAAAGGAGCATGGACCCTTGGGGATAGCCTACCCTGCCTCTAATTCCATCGGTGCAAAGTGCTTGTAAAAGAGGCATAAGACTTTCAAATCGTTTACATGAATACTTAGGGTTAAAGGCTGAACCATATTTCATATTCATGCATACATAGGCTTAAAAGCCAAACCACATTTCATATTCATGTATAATTTGGCTAAATAGCCAAAACGTACTTCATGAAATGCTTTCATGCATAGGGATAGCTCCTTTGGATATCCTTCTTGAGAAAAGAGTTTGGACCCTTGGGATAGCCACCTCGCTTCAGACCTCAATCGATGCTCCATAAAAATACTGATGCAGATACCCATAATTGCTCAAAGTGCCATAATCATAGACATTTATGTGATTACATTCTTGTCATACCTGTACTTTTATTGAAATCATAAACATCATCATAATTGGGGATTAGCCCACATCATAAACTTCATAAAAATCGTAGTCATGTATGAATATTCCATGAATGAGATAAGGAATAACATGGGCAATAGAGATTCAATCTTAAACCAATAATACATTATAAAATCCAAGTAAATCCAGAAGTAAGATTCACATTTAAATTATAATATAGATTACCCATACTTAAATTAAGCTTAAAAGGGGACATGCCCATTCATATCTTCATAGCTCCAATGTAATTCATCATATTAGGTCTTAAATCACTTTAACATCAACATTAAAACATAGCTCATGCATCAATTTGAACTCATTTTGGTATTTATTTCAATCCAAGGCACTTTTCTTTCCTTTTTTCTCTCACCCGGCACATGCTTTTTCTCTTCTTTCCTTCTTTCCCAACTAACCACCTCATTTTCATTACTTTACCATAATAAAGGCCACCCTCAACTTAGGATTTTAGCCTGAGGTGAAGCAGAAATACCCATTCCCTAAACCAGGGCCACTTTTGGAAGCCAACGTCAACTTAGGCTTTTTGCCTCAATCAAGGTTCACATGTTCAAGGATAGACTAGGGCCAATATCAAGGTATTACACAAAAAAAGGTTAGGCTAGCTAGGTTTCAAGAAAGAAAATGTACATGTAAAGCTCAAGAATTATGAACAAAGGATTAACTACTACATTTCGTAGGTTATTTAGGCAAAAGTGGACTTACTAAATGAACAATGGCGTAAGATCCTTTCATAATCAACCATATCTCCAGTCCAATCTTAGAGTAACAATGCGAGTTCTGAGTCAGTATACAATGAAAGAATATGATAAAATAGACTCTCGCACATATGGCATCGCATACAAAATCAATATAAACTCACAGGTCATGCTTCAACCCTCAACTTGCCCTCTCTTTATCAGAACAAAACATTGCCAAATAATCATACGCAAGATTGCATGGCAACCAACAATCTCAAAAATTTTGAGGGTACCCAATCTTTCTAAACATTCATAAAATCATTCAAGATTATGCACATGCCAAAAAAATAATAATCACTATATATCTATAAATTATCTACACTACCTAAATATGTCGATTCAACAGAAATTAAACATCCACAAGGGAACAGAAACACGACAAGAAAACCTTTGGATCAAAAATAGGGGAAGTTATGGGACTTAAGGCTACTCAAACTTCAACCTAATCTACAACTTCCCACACCCCGCCAAAAGAAAATACTTTGTCCTCAAAGTAAACATATATATATATATATATATACCAAAAACAATCAATTTAAAACCAATCAATCACATCATAATTAAAAATAGACATCTAAAATAAAACAGTTAAAGATATCCAAAAACCAACATAAAGATAATATCTAAAATGAGAACAATGTATCCATAAGTAGCAATAAGGACGGGGGTCAAAAGTATAATAAATAATGTGCTCAAGAAACAACATCCATCTAGTCTTGGGAGTCTTGGGGTTCAATCTCCTCGGTGGTCTGGGCTGCAGCTGTACCTGAGCTTCCGGCTCCTTATGCTATCTGCTGCTCCTTGTCTCTCCTTATAACTGCCATAGCTAATGACTCCTGTACCACCACATCAATAATCTGCTCCTCCAATGCTGCAACCTCATAATCAGTCCTGGGTCTCTTCTTGCTCATGACTACATCATCACTCTTGAGGGGCCTCTTCCCGTGGGCATGCGGATGGTCATCAAATAATTCAAAGACATCATCACCCTCCAATGCCTCCTCCAAGATTGCTATCGGAGCCACTAATATCTTCAATAGGTTCTCCTTGAACTTGTCCTACTCATACTTCACAACAACCATGTCAGTGGGCCATGCATCCTCGAGTCTCTTCTAGACCCTATCCTCAAAGGCATTTACTCTTGCATCCACTACTCTAACTCCCTGATCGACCATCTCACGAGTGTATTCCTTATCCCTCTCCTTTGAGTCGTGGACTGTCTAAAAGACCAATGGTTTGATCTGGCTCATCAACCCACTCAGCTAGAACTCCGTCTTCGCTAACCTATGCACCAATGCCTGGAAAGCAAAAACATTCATAAGAGGAAAGTCTGTAGAGTCAACCTGAGTAGTGGGAGGTACTGGTGCAGGTGTATTGGAGGATAGCATCACCTTGGTATCAACAGTTGTAGGTGTCCTAATGCAACAGGAGTAGAACTGGTGGTGCCTAGAGTCGGCTCCTGAGTCTGTGACCTAAAGGAAATGGATCTGGAATAAGAGGAGAAAGGTGCTCGCTATAGGGCCACTGGGTTTTCATCAACCTTAATCAGGCTGGGATCTATAGTATGTACGACCTCTACATGTGGGTCCATGTGAAAGGAGATACATACCCCTGCCTCATTACACAATCTGTGTATCAGGATGGGAAAAGGCAATGAGGTATAGGCATGAATTGCCGACTCGTGGATCTACTCGGCCATGACTTGGGCCCAATCAATCTCGTAGCCAGCTAGGGTGTTGGTAGTAGTACAACTCTCTCCAAGGTGATCCTGATGTGACAATGGATAATAGACCACCAAAATTTGGCCCAAAATGAGAGGTGGGATCGAAATCTACTTCGTCCGGGCCTCATCTTTCCTTTCATTCACGGGAGGGATTGAGAATGGCCTTTAAAATCGATCGTTTGTATCCTGAGTGCTCATGAAGCTGGATAGTATTTAGTTAGGGGCTTTCGCATCGCCTCCGGCCACAGGTGCGGGCCTACGAATTCACCACTTATGAGTTGGGCATTTTAACCATTCAGCCATGGATGCAAAAACACTCAGCGAGTGAAATAGGTTTTGGTATTCCTTCTTGAGCTTCTATTTCTTCCGTTAAAGGAGATTCGAGAAAATATGGAATAGGAAGACGTGTTATCCACTTAGTGAGGAGACAGGAGAGAAGAAATTCTCATAATAAGATATAAGACTCAAACAAAAAGCGACTTTACTCAATCCAGCCACAGGTTTCCCTACGGCTCAACAAACAAGTGGGAAAGGTAGGATTCCTGCATGCTAGGAAGGGTATTTCACGTTCTAATCAGCATGGTTTGTGACCCACATAGGCTCAAGACCCTCCTCCTATATCTCACTAGTTATCCACCTGAGGAGCTCAGTTTTATTTCGACATTCTTCTCGCTCACCGCTTTGCTCATCTTCATGATCCTATCATCATATTCAGCGATAGAATTAGGTACTCTGTAGTTTGGCCGGAACTGAACCCTCAAAATAGTTTCCTCTAAAATTTCATCCATCTCACCTCGAACCACAACTTCTTTCAACCTTAGTTGCTCTATAGCTTTCTTCCCTTTAAGAAGATCTCAGAGAATAGTGGCATAATAGGCGGCGTAGAATTCTGGGACTAGATATGGGGCATACTTGCCCAACTTATGTGATAGCCACCCAAGCCCATGACGGTTGATCTCTACCTCCAAGTTAGGAACCTAAATCAGCCCTGAATCATTGAGCCTTGAATCTTCGTGAAATTACTGAACAAGTATTCCCTGGCCCTTCAGCTCTAACTTATTGTCATAGATAGCTTTCATGCCCTTGATTTTCCATTTGACATTTCTAGGATCAATAGAGGGAACGGAAGGGTCAACTGGGGGTTGTGACTTTGTAGCATCATGAGAAGTCTGAGATGCCTTCTTTGAACCTATCTCTGAGTGTGACGGGATGTTACCCGACCCATATCTCTTGCTTTCCTCTTCATACTGGGAGGAACCAGTAACCTCCATCAAGGTCAGTGCAGCTCTAGCTTTAGTCTGGGGCACATTTTCCTCGGGGCCTATTCGGACTCTGTAGACTTCCACAGATCCCTCTGATTGCTCATCACCTGATGGTTTATCCCTCAACCGTCGACCTAAAGCTTTAATAGATTCTTTTCTAGCCTTCGGTGCCATATGAACTGGAAATTATATTACAAACCCATGATAAGCACCAGATTTTATGTACTCAGAACAAAAACAAATAAATAAGCAAGAACAAAATGTAGAATAAACAAAAACTTCACAGTATCAATTGCAGGTCAGCAAATATGAGGCACAGGTACGACTCGTAGGGTGACCTATGAGTCGGGTAGCCTTGTAGTGCTAAGGTGGTTGAAAATATAATAGTTTGATCACAGATATAAAGCTCAGGTACGACTCATAGGATAACCTACTAGGCGTAACCTCGGCTCATAGTAGATAACATAATACTATTTAAAACAAGGCAGGTCTTATGAATCCCTCAGTATGATTTGTAGTAAGAACTATAAGTCATACGTAGGTCTCGTATGATAAGTGTTAAGGAACCATAGGTGACTGTTGCCTCCTATGAGGGACCACTACGACTAATAAGGTGACCTACGAGTTGTAGGGGGTCCTCGTAGTAGAAAACAGAAGGCACCTGTGGTTCTTGTAACCTTTCCACAAGAACCAAAAATCATTCAAACCAATAATATAAACATCATCAAAGCAACATATTGTCTCAAACGCGCAAGCAAACCCATCTCATAATCATGACCATCCCGATCAACAATTACCCCACAGTCAAACAACAAACTTCAAATTACATTCAAAATATACCCAAGGATAACTAATCCCTAAACTTGCAATTATTAACACCAACAAACAATAAAAGGAGTTCAAAACAAAGCCCCACTATGAGTATCTCAAGGATGGATCATAATCAAAACATACCCACATCAATTAGATTCCGATTCCAACGTGAGTTCAAAGAATTTATCAAAACAAATCATGTACTACACATATGATTAACATATAGTCATCACACTTAACCAACAAAGCAATTTTATCATTCCAAACCATTGTAAGGAATTCAAATCGACTACACCCCCATTTCTCATATTCATAAAGTCATTTTTTTCATAGATATGCTCACTATGATCATTAACACATATTCATCCTATAATATTCAAAGATCATAACATGAGTGTGACAAATTTTACCAAGAAAACTTACCAAATGAGCAAATGAAGATCAAATAGATGCAATGAGAGAAATAGGAAGAAGCTAAAACCTTAGTATGATGCTTTCACTGGAGTTCTTGCCAGAATTCGGTGGGGGTAGATGGAATTTGTAACACCCCACATCCTGCATGCACTAGTTCTATGCAAATGAAACATTATCTGCCCTTGTCAAATTAGCGCCTATTTTTAAAAGTGCTTCAATCTCATATTAGAGAGCGATATATACGTCTAACACCTAAGATGATCGAGTGTATACAAGTTTTAAGTCAAATTGAGGAGATAGCGGCCTTAAATAAAGTGAGAGAAGTGAGGTGCTTGTAGGACTTAGGGAGCTAGTAGGTGTGTCACCTACTTGTTTAGTTTAAACTTGCTAGCTGGATGGAGACGAGGCCCGACGTCGAATCCATCCAAGTCTAATTATAGATAAAGTTTGTGTTAAAGATGTAACTTTAACTAGTGTTTTAGCATCATAAATGGTCTTTATTTTCATCCCAAGAACAATATAAAAAGGGCCCAATTACATCACAACCCCCTTGACTATTTGGGCCCAAACTAAGTGAAGAGAAATTAGGAAAATGGGCAGCCAAGGCCCATCAACTTTGAAACCCAATTAGGCCCAAGTGAAAGGGCCAAGTTGCTGCATCACCACCTTTATAATATGAGTCTTAAACCAAACAAGAAATTCAGCCAAATTCTCCTTTAAAAAGGCTTACAATTAGCACCTTTAAGTCATTCTTAACTTGGAAAACAAAATTAGCTTTCACAAGCTTTCTCTCTACACTTTCTTAACCTTGCAAAGCAGCCACAAGGAGCGTTTTAGGGTACTTGGAGAATACCTATACCTTGAAGGTAATGGTAAGTAACTTTAATTATGTGTTTAGTATGGTTTGCATATGAAAAACAAGAGACTATGTTGGTTATGTTTATGCTAAAATATTTGGACAGCTTGTGTCCTAAGGATTGTTGTGCATGTCTCTTGTTGATTAAGAGGATGTTCTCTTTTTGGTTGGATGGATTATGAAGTAAAACTTATTTTTATAACAAGGTTTGGTCTGTTAATGATGTAACAAGGTTGCTGCACCACTTTTACAGTCTGAAAAAATGAGTTGTTTTACAATGTCGTAATTGTGCTCTTAATAGGAACTTGTGGGCTGATAATGAAAGATTGTTGTTTCACATTCTGTATATACTTTGGAACTATTTTTGCACCATTTCAGGACTTTTTTAATGTGTGTATATATGGTGGGTAATTTTAACGTCGAAATATAGCAAAGGGATGTAACATTGTGCCGCCTATTTGTATGTTATGTAGAATTGTTATGTGTTGTGCTTTGTGGGCATTGTAAGACTGTTATGGAACTAAAAAGGGCTGAACATGATATGTATATGAGAATGTGTATTAGAAAATATGATTTAAGGTGGAAAGGTTGAAAGAATACGCTCGGGTTTATAATTATAAGCTTGCTACCCGTGTGTTGTTTGTTTTTATGAGATTGGGCTTCCAAGATATATCTACTGGCTGCTAATGCTATTTTTATCACCTACTATATTGTAGATAAATATTTGGAGGAAGGGAAGGTTATCTCGAGGTAATAGCGAGGTCGTACAGCGAGGTATGTAAGGCTACTTGATTTCGTATTACTTGGAATGAAATCTAGATTCTTCCTTGGCACATTAAGGCACTTACCAATTCCAACACAACTATTAACCGTGTCTCCACTCTTTCATATATTCATAAGCTCCCATACATTGCCACCTTCAAATCTGCATACATATGTGGATACCAAGTTACATGGTTTCTTGTTGCTAAATAAAGTTCACGAGTTATTTCATCTCATACGCATTTCGTTATTTGTGTAACATATTCTTTTCATGATCATGTTGTCTTGTCTGATTATCTACATGTCATATGCTATATCTATAATCCTACAGCCCAATATTGTGACCACCAAAAGAAACATCTCAAAGGTAATTGAAAGGTAAAGTATATTGCTTATTGATGGGTGGTAACTCGAGGGGTGGAAGAATCACCTAGCCAGGGTCGATCCTATCATGGGGGTAGCCCAAGGAAAAGCCTAGGCAGGGCCGATCCCAATATATATTTACCACTAATCAGCTGGTTATTTCTATTACATGTTGTGTATAAATTATGCAGTAAAAGTAAAGTAATAAGAAGAACATAAAGTACATGATCCCACAGTATAACTAAAGGTGGTCTCATATCCTACACCAGTGCATAGTTTCATTTGAGTTTTTACTTCATATATAATATTTCCTGCCTTACATATTCAGTATATTATCTCGTACTGACGTCCCTTACAGGGGAACTGCATCTCATGCTGCAGGTACAGGTGCTAATAGTTCTCCCCAGTAGGAGTAGAGGATATCCACCTGCTGTTACCAAGATCCAGGTTGCTTCGGAGCTTTGTGCATCTAGAGCTTACATTTTTGTATTGTATAGTTAGTCGAGGTGGGGCCTGTCCCGCCCCTTATCATATACTTTTCCTTATCTAGAGGCTTTGTAGACTATGTAAATTAAAGTGTGGTCATGTCTCATACTTTAGACAACGTGGCCCCAATGGCCTAGCCATATGCATTTCCTTTTTGCTTGTTATTACTTTTTACTTTCTTAAAGGCATGTTGAAGGTAGAAACACCTTATAATATGTATAGAAAGCACATGGATATAGGTTGTTTCTTTATTGGCAATGGGTGGCAGTCCACCTTAACGGAACTTTGGATGTGACAAAAGTGGTATTAGAGCGGGTCATCCTAGGGAGTCTACAAAGCTATGTCTATATAGAGTCTTGTTTATCAATGTGTTGTGCACCACATATAAGCAGGAGGCTACGTGGCATTTAGGAGCTATTACTTTCTTTTCATTCTTTAGATCTTGCCATTAAGCCAAGTGTAATAGATGGATTGTGTCTATCTCCTAAATTGTTTTATACAACAAGTATGCCAGAAACTTGGAAAAACAAAGGTAAAGGGAAGGAAGTAGAAGTGGTGGCTGGTATACCCAGTTGGGTGAGACAACGAAATGAGGCTCAAGATGAGTCTCTGTCACATACATCTCCAACTCTTGATGAACCAGGAAGTAGTGAAATTTCCCCAGAACCACCTATTTATGCTACCATGCAGGATCTACGAAATGCAGTCCAACTATTGACTCGTACAATTGTTTTCTAAGGTCAAAGGTAGGAAGGCCAGTTATAGGTGCAGGTGGTGGGAATAGGGCAGCTAGCACGAGGATATGTGACTTCCTTAATTTGGGCCCTCCATCCTTCACCGGGTCAAATCCAAATGAAAAGCCCTAAGACTTTGTTGACTAGGTTCAATGTACTTTAGATGTTATGCATGTGAGTGGTACAGAAGCTATTGAGTTAGCGACATATAGGTTGAAAGGTATGGCTATATTGTGGTATGAAGCTTGGAAGCAATCCAAGGATATAGATGCACTTCCAACTAACAGGAGTGAGTTCAAAGAGGCATTAATTGACCCTAGTTCTACACTCTCATACATCACTCCATTAGTTGCTGGGAAGCTTAAGAGAACACCTAAATTATTGAACAAATCATTTGAAGTGTCCATACCAACCGGTGAATCTTGTTATGGCTAGAAGGGTTTATTATGACTGTGTAATAATTGTTTGTAACCGTGACACATTGGCTGACCTTATTGAGCTAGAAATGTTGGAATTTGATGTTATAATGGGTATGGATTTGTTAGCTTCTTGCTATGCCACTGTGGATTGCCGAACTAAGAGAGTGTACTTCCACTTTCCAAATGAGGCAGTTCTCGAATGGGAAGGCAATATTAGGGCACCAAAGGGTAAGTTTATCTCTTACTTTAAGGCAAGAAAGATGATATCTAAGGGTTATATATGTCATTTAGTTAGAGTAAGGGATATGGAGGCAGAATCGCCAACTCTTCAATCAGGTCCAGTAATGAGCGAATTCGTTGATGTGTTCCTTGAAGAACTTCCAGGCTTACCTCCAGAATGAGAAGTAGATTTTGGGATTGACTTATTTCCAGGCACTCAACCTATTTCCATCCCTTCATATAGAATGGACCTGGTATAATTGGATGAATTAAAAGAGCAGTTAAAAGGCTTATTGGAGAAAGGTTTTATAAGACCTAGTGTGTCCCCTTGGGGTGAACCAGTGCTATTTGTATGCAAAAAGGATGGCACCTTAAGAATGTGTATTGACTATCGACAATTGAATAGTGTGACAATTAAGAATAAATACCCCATCCCAAGGATTGATGATTTATTTTATCAGTTACAGGGTGCCAAATGCTTTTAAAAAATCAATTTGAGATCAGGTTATCACCAAGTGAGGGTGAAGGAGAAAGATATACCTAAGACTACTTTCAGAACATGCTATGGTCACTTTAAATTTCTTGTTATGTCATTTGGGCTAACGAATACACCAACAATTTTTATGGATCTGATGAAGAGGGTATTCAAGTCGTTCTTGGATGTATTTATGATAGTGTTTATAGATGACACTTTGGTATATTCAAGATCATAAGAGGATCACGCAGATCACCTGCGACAGGTGTTACAGGTTCTTCGTGATCGACAGTTATATGCCAAGTTTTCTAAATGCCAATTTTTGCTAAAATTAGTTGCATTCTTTGGTCATATTGTGTCCACTGAGGGAATAAGTGTTGATTTACAAAAGATAGAGGCTGTGAAAGACTGGCCAAGGGAAACAACACCCACGGAAGTTCGGAGCTTCCTAGGGTTGGAGGGTTATTACAGAAGGTTTGTTGGAGGTTTTTCTTTTATTTCTTCACCTCTAACGAAGTTAACACATTTGACAACTAAGTTACAATGGAATGATGTATGTGAATGGAGCTTCCAAGAGCTGAAAAATAAGCTAACTTCTGCATTTGTGCTAGTACTTCCAGAAGGCACTGAGGGGTATGCGGTGTATTGCAATGCTTCAGGAGTTGGCTTAGAGTGTGTACTGACACAGCATAGTAGGGTAATTGCTTACGCCTCTAGACAACTATGACCACATGAGAAAAACTATCCAACACATGATCTTGATCTAGCAGTGGTTAGGATTGCTCTGAAAATATGGCGCCATTATTTATATGGTATTCACGTTGACATATATACGGATCATAAGAGTTTGCAATACATTTTTAAGAAGAAAGACCTAAATTTAAGATAGTAAAGCTGGCTAGAGCTAATAAAGGATTACAATGTTGATACACTATACCATCCGGGGAAGGCAAATGTAGTAGCCGATGCTCTGAGTTGTAAGGCAATCATGAATACTGGTTATCAAGTTGTGGTAATTCAAGGAGTGGTTAAGGATCTATGACAACTAGCTAATTTGGGAGTTCACCTTCTTGAAACCTCAAAGGAAAGGGTTGTTGTGCATAATGCTGCAGAGTATTAGTTGGCAATAAAGGTTAAAGAAAGACAATTTGAGGATCCTGTTATACTTCAGCTTAAGGAAAAAGTGAGTCAAGGTACGATAAAGGGCTTTGACCTTACACAAAATGGAGTACTTTACTGTAAAATAGATTATGTGTGCCTGATATTAATGGAATAAGAAAAAGGATAATGGAAGAAGCCCATCATTCTTGATATTTCGTCCATCTAGGATCAACTAAGATTTACCATGACCTAAAGGGAATCTTTTGGTGGGGAGGCATAAAAAAGGACCTTGCAGAATTTGTGGCTCAATGTCTAAATAGCCAATAAGTGAAAATAGAACACCAAAAGCCAGGAGGTTATATGCAATGTATAGAGCTTCCAACATAGAAGTGGGATATGATCAATATGGATTTTTTTATTTGGTTGCCTCGCTTATTTCAGAAGTTTGACTCCATATGGGTAATAGTTGACAGACTCACAAAGTCAGCACACTTCTTGCCAGTCAGAAGTAATTATACAGCTGAAGAGTATGCCAAGTTATACCTCAAAGATATAGTCAGGAGTCCCAATCTCAATTATCTCTGATCTAGGGGCTGAATTCACTATAAAGTTTTGGAAGTCCTTCCAAAGGAGTTTGGGGACACAAGTTAATTTGAGTACAACTTTCCACCCCCAAACAGACGGTCAAGAAGAATGCACCATTAAAACACTTGAAGATATGTTGCAAGCTTGTGCATTGGACTTTAAAGGTAGTTAGGTGGACCATTTGCCACTTATTGAATTTGTCTATAATAATAGCTACCACTCGAGTATCAAGATGGCACCTCATGAAGCTTTGTATGGAAGGAAATGTAGATCGCCAATTGGATGGTTTGAAGTGGGTGAAACCACCTTGTTCGGGCCTAATCTAGTACAACAAGCCATGGAAAAAGTCAGGGTAATACAACAACGGCTAGAAACAGCCCAAAGCCATCACAAATCATACGCGGATACTAGGAGGAGAGGAGTGGAATTCTCAGTAAGGGATTGGGTATCTTTAAAGGTGTCTCCAATGAAAGGGGTTATGAGGTTTGGTAAGAAAGGAAAACTAAGCCCACGTTACATAGGGCCATATCATATTATTAAGAAGTTTGGGCATGTTGCATATAAACTAGAGCTACCCCAAGAGCTTTCAATGGTTCATCCAGTTTTTCATGTCTTAATGCTTCGAAAATGCATAGGTGACCCATCCCATATCACTCCTATTGAAAATGTGCAAGTTACAGATGAGCTCACCTATGAAGAGGTACCTATTGATATTCTAGATTGTTAAGTTAAGAAGCTAAGGAATAAAGAAATAGTTTTAGTAAAAGTACTTTGGCGGAGCCAACAAGTAGAAGAGATAACATGGGAAGCTAAACAAGCGATGAGATCTAGGTACCCTTATTTTTTGAAGCTAAAGAGGAAGTGCAATATGCAGAGCTGGGGGCATTAATAGGTATGTGTGTTTGAGTACTTGTTGTGTCGTCAAAAGTTTGTTTAAGTACAAGTTTGAACATGGTCAAGCTATCTAATTATGCTAATATTCGAGGACGAATGTTCCTGGGGGGAGGGATGTAACACCCCACATCATACATGCACTAGTTCTATGCAAATGAAACATGATATGGCCTTGCCAAATTAGCGCCTATTTTTAAAAGTGCTTGAATCTCATATTAGAGGACGATATGTGTGTCTAAAGCCTAAGTGGATCGAGTGTATACAAGTTTTAAGTAAAATTAAGGTGATCGTGGCCTTAAATGAAGTGAGCGAAGTGAGGTACTTGTAGGACTTAGGGAGTTAGCAGGTGAGTTACCTACTTTCTTAGTTTAAACTTGCTAGCTAGACGGAGACAAGGCCTGACGTTGAATCCGTCCAAGTCCAATTATGGATAAAGTCCATGTTAAGGGTGTACCATTCGGTCGTGTTTGAGAATTATAAATGGAATTTATTTTCAGCCCAAGAAGAATATAAAAAATCAAAAATACATCACAACTCACTTCACTATTTGGGCCCAAACTAAGTGAAAAGAGATTAGGAAAATGGGCAGCCAAGGCCCATCAACTTTGAAACCTAATTAGGCCCAAGTGAAAGGGCCAAGCTGTTGCATCACCACCTTGATAATATGAGTCTTAAACCACACAAGAAAGTGCCAAATTCTCCTTTAAAAAGGCTTATAAGCAGCACCTTTAAGTCATTCTCAACTTGAAAAGAAAATAAGCTTTCACAAGCTTTCTCTCTATACTTTCTTAACCTTGCAAAGCAGCCATAAGGAGACTTTTAGGGTTCTTGGAGAAGCCCTATACCTTGAAGGTAATGGTAAGTATGTTTACGTATGTGTTGAGTATGATTTTCTTATGAAAAACAAGAGACTATGTTGGTTTATGTTTATGCTGAAAGTTTTGGACAACATATGTCCTAAGGATTGTTGTGCACTTCTCGTATTGATTAAGAGGATTTTCTCTTTTTGGTTGGATGGATTATGAAGTAAGAATTATATTTTTAACAAGGTTTGGTTTGTTAATGATGTAACCAGGCTGCTGTACCACTTTTACAGTCCACAAAAATGAGTTGTTGTACGATGTCGTAATTGTGCTCTTAATAAGAACTTGTGGGATGATAATTGGAGATTATTGTTTCATGTTCTCTATATACTTTGAAACTATTTTTTCACTATTTCAGGACTTTTTTATATGCATATATGGTGGGAACTGCTTGGTTAAAGTTGAAACAGGTTTGGAATTGTTGATGTCGAAATGTAGAAAGGCATGTAACGTTATGCCGCCTATTTGTATATTGTGTAGAATTGTTATGTGTTGTGCTTTGTGGTTGTGGTAACACTATTATCACACTAAAAAGGGCTTAACATGATATTTATATGAGAATATGTATTAGAAAATATGATTAGAGGCGAAAAGGTTGAAAGAATACTCTGGGGTTTATAATTATATGCTTGTTGCCCATGTGTTGTTATTTTTATGAGATTAGGCTGCCAAGAAGTATCTACTGGTTGATAATGCTAGTTTTATCACATACTATATTGTACATAAATAATTAGAGGAAGGGGAGGTTATGTCGAGGTAATAGCGAGGTTGTACAGCGAGGTATGTAAGGCTACTTTGTATTACTTGGCATGAAATCTAGATTCTTCCTTGGCACATAAAGGCACTTACCAACTCTAACAAAACTATTAACTATGTCTCACTCTTTCACATGTTCATATACTTCCATACATAGTCACCTTCAAATCTGCATATATACATGGATACTAAGTTACATGGGTTCTTGTTGCTAAATAAAGTTCACGAGTTGTTTAATCTCATACGTATTTCATTATCTTATAAAACATACTCTTTTCATGGTCATGTTGTCTTGTATGATTGTCTATATGTCAGATGCTACATCTACATTCCTACAGCTCCAATATTGTGACCACCAAAAGAATCATCTCAAAGGTAATTGAAAGGTAAAGTATATTGCTTATTGATGCGTGGTAACCCGAGGGATGGAAGAATCACCTAGCCAGGGTCGATCCTATCACGTGGTAGTCCAAGGGGTTAAAGGAAAAGCCTAGGCTGGGCCGATCTCGATATAGATTTACCACTGATCAACTGGTCATTTGTATTACATGTTGTGCAGAAATTATACAGTGAAGATAAAGTAATAAAAAAAACATAAAGTACATGATTCCACAATATAACTAATGGCGGTATCATATCTTACACCAGTGCATAGTTTCATCTGAGTTTTTACTTCATATACAGTATTTCCTGCCTTACATATTCAGTACATTATCTCATAATGATGTCCCTTACAGGAACCTACACCGCATGTTGCAGGTTGCTAATAGCTCTCGCTAGTAGCAGTACATTATATCTAGGTGTTGTTACCAAGCTCCAGGTTTCTTCGGAGCTTTATGCGTCTAGAGCTTATATTTTTGTATTGTATAGTTAGTCGAGGCGGGGCCTGTCCCGACACTTATTAGATACTTTTCCTTATTTAGAGGCTTTGTAGACTATATAAATTAAAGTGTGGTCATGTCTCATACTTTAGACAACATGGCCCCAATGGCCTAGCCATATACATTTCCTTTTGGCTTGTTATAACTATTTACTTTCTTAAAGGCATGTTGAAGGTAGAAATCTCATATAATATATATTGAAAGAACATGGATACGGGTTGGTTCTCTCTTGCCTTATCGGTAACGGGTGCTAGTCCGCCTTAACGGGACTTTAGGCGTGACAGAATTAGGGTTGAAACAAAAGGAGTTATTGTGTGGGAAACTTTTGGAAGAAGGAACTGTTAAAAAGATGGAAATAAGAAGGAAAATAAAATATTTGACTCCTAATAAACTCAACTAGGTTGAATTTAAAAATTCTACACTTCAGGGCGACAAATCCCTGACTATGAGTTGTTGGGTTTCCTAGGACTCATATGTCCTGGACCAATAGCAAACCTCAAAATATAGAAAATTAGAATCCAAGCCGGGGCACTATAAACCCCACTTAGGACACGTAAGTGACCCTACAAATCATAAGGTTT
Organism: Solanum ossicruentum; assembly: GCA_025774065.1. NCBI lineage: Eukaryota > Viridiplantae > Streptophyta > Magnoliopsida > Solanales > Solanaceae > Solanum > Solanum ossicruentum. The sequence continues at coordinate 12,016,910 of JAOTQR010000079.1, forward strand.
GCTCATAGTGTGTGTGCCAACATTAATTCCTCACTATATCCCTCTATGAGGCATGACTACGAGTCGTAGTGTGTACTACGATTCATAGGCCTGATCGTAGAGGCTGCTCTAGATACAATTTTCCTCAAACTTTCAGCTCTTGATATATACTTGGGTTACCTCCCAAGTTTTTAATGTCATGGCTCGACTTTGTCATAATCCATTGTCAAAAATCTTCAATGGCCCAAACATCACTCTTAAACTCATCCAGATGCTTCATCGATCGATGGATGTCGAACAAAACCTCTGCATCATTGACCCTAAATCGATGTTGACCAGAATCCATATCCACCAAGGTTCTCCTGGTGGCTAGAAAAGGCTTACCCAATTTGATGGACACCTTAAAATCAACTTCGCAATCAAGGATCACGAAATCAGCGAGGAAGATGAATTTATTAACTTTCACAAGCACATCAAAAAGTATTCCTTTTGGCTTTTTGATAGTTCTATCCACCTTGAGCAACCACATTCTTGTTGGAGTAGGAGTGCCAAGACCAAGATTTTTGAACTCGTAAAGAGGCATTAGATTGATACTTGCTCCTAAGTCACACAATGCTCTTGGAAATTCCACATCACCAATGGTACAAGGAATAGTGAATGCATCGGGATCCTCTCGCTTTTGGGCAAGGCATTTGGTCATGATGGAACTACATTGTTGGAGTTCTTGTGAAAGGTCTTGGGTCAACATGCGCTTCTTTGTCACCAAATCCTTCATGTACTTGACAAGTCCGGGAATCTTTTTCAAAGCTTCTAGAAGGTGAATGTTGATGGATAATTTCTTTAACAATGAGAGGGAGTGTTTGAATTTACCATCCTCGTCCTTCTACTTAAGTCTTTGAGGGAAGGGTGGAGGAGGTTTTGGGATCATCTTTGCCTTTTCTTGCTCTATCTCTTCTTTTCTTTGCATCCTGACCACTCCAAACCTTCTTTCTTAACAACACTTTCACCATCAATACCCTTCTCACAAGCTTCCATCCTCAACCACAAACATAGGGGGATCTATGGTGCTTTTATCACTTCTAGTCATAACCACCATGTAATGCCCATCATTCTTTGGGTTTTGAACCGTATTGCTTGGTAAAGTTCCTTTTTGGTGTTTGTTCAATTGCAAAGAAATTTGTCCAAGTTGTTGTTCCAACTAATTGACAGCCATCGAGTGAGACTTTATCTTTTGGTTTATACTTGAAATGTCCGATTCCATTCATTTCAATGTCTCATCTTGATGGTCGGCTCTCTTTAGCAACTTGTCGAACATTGATTCAATCCTCGAAGTACTTGTCTCGGTATCATGGTTGTGGGGAGATTTATAAGGACTATTTCTATAACCATCTTTTCTACCTCATTCGGCACCAAACACTCTCTCCCATTCAAAATAACCACCTCGGTTGTCTCTATATGCAATATCATGATTGTAGTTCCAACCTTGATTCCTAGAACCTTACCTTCAATAGTCTGAATTGGACCCTTGGGGGTTGGTTTGGAAACCTGTTAATTGGTTAATCACGAAGCAAGCATCTTCATCAAAGAATGGTTCATCATACACGAGTGCCTTAGGAGGTTGGTGGGTCACCACTTGAACACTTGCTTGGTTTTGCTTTACGACCAAGTCTATGCTTGGGCGAAGTTGAGCAAGTTGTTGCATAATCTCCTCATTGACCTTAGATAGATCATTGTTGGTGTTTACCTCATAAGATGTCCTCATAGTATCTCTTTCTCATTAACCCTATGCTCTATTGGTTTTAACCACTTGCTCCATCATTTCGGCGATCAATGGAAAAGTTTGATCAAGAAACATGCCTCCCATGATTGTGTCAGCACAAGCTTGACTATTCTCATCGAGTGCCCGATAGAAAATCTCAACCAAGGCATCATGAACAATCTTATGATCATGCATATGCAAACACTTGGTGAACCTTTCCTATGTGGTACTAATAGAGACACCGGGCAATTGCTTAAAATTTTTTATTTGGTCTTTGAGCTTAAGATTCTTTGACCATGGGAAGTATATTGCTAGAAAAACCCTTTGAAGCTCTGCCCAGCTTGTTATTATACCTTGTGGAAGCTCAGAAACCAAATAATTGCATTACAAGTTAGTGACAATGGGAACACTCACAAATCAACTACATCCAAAGAAAGATTTTGTGTTCCCATGACACTCTTGCAGATGAAGACGATATTATGGAGATGACGATAGGGATCCTCTGAAGGTAACCTTGTGAAAAAATCATAGTTTTGGAGCATTTGTACTAATCCACTCGACACCATAAACTTAGAATCTATCGGTAATGGTGGTTACACTATAGCACCAATAATGTCCATGGCCATTGTATTCAAGCGATATTGATTCCAACCATAAGCATTTTCGTTGAATCCCTAAGTTGGGGACTATTAACCCTTGATGGTGGATTCTCCTCTCTTGCGATATCATCATTATTCACATTCATTTCTTCCTGAATCGCAATATCTTCATTCACATGAGCCATTCTTCTAGTGATTCAATGGATCTTCAAATTTATCGGAGCTAAGGGACTGCCCTAGCACCTTGTATTGGGCATACAACCTAGTACACCCTATAAATAAAACTAAACAACAAAAACAAAAATAAAAGTAAAATACAAGAGAATCTAGAAATTAACACTTGAATTAACCAATAGTAAAATCAAGTCAAGAACCTAGATGTAGTCCCCGGCAATAAAGCCATAATTGTTGATGTTCACACTCCAACAATAAAGCAGTCACAGTCAAGTATAAACCTAACAAGAGATTAGGGTCAAATCCACAAGGAATACAGGCTTTGATAATATTGACCCACTAACAATCATTTCAAGCATCAATTACTATGTTCTCTAAAATAGGGGGTGGTGGTTATGATTCAAAATGAAGAACAAAAAGAAACACTACGCTATTTATGCAAGAAGACAATCAAATGAAGGGATAACTTGGGAATTGTGTTCCCCATGATTCATTGACTCAATTACCCTAGATAACATAACTCTAATTAGGAATTTGCATGTAGGACGATAACTTAGGCTCTTCCAGTCCTTCTGTGAAGGTGAAGGTCAAATTTCACCATGGCGCTTGGTCATCAACCATGGCTTGCCAACTAACCATTACCCATTGTTCCAAGCAACCTCCCGTTGGTCATATTTGGTTGATTATACAAAACACATCAATCAAATCCTATCATTTACTCCTTTTTTCATATTCATCACTACCTTGGTCGGGATCATAGTAGGCGGGGTTTGGTGTTGGCTACCACCAAACAACATTCAAAGTGAAGGGAAATAAACAATACATCAAAACCTCATCAAAGAAATGCAAAACCCCATCAAAGAAATGCACAAAGTCTAGGTTATTTCAAGTCAACTACTCATGGTTCCCAAAACCCCAAGTTGTGGGTGCTTAGCTACTCATGGCTAAGGCAAAATCAACAACAAGGAATATGAGAGACATAGTTGAGAGATTACCCAAAACAATGAAGGACAAAGACACCTTCATGTTGAATCTACGAGTTTGGATTAATGGAAGATAAGTACAATGTGATTTTCAATCCCCCAAAATGGGTCTTCAAAAAAATGAAATCTACACTAAACCCTAGAAATATTCAAGAGAGAATATTCAAAGTGATGGAGTCTAAAAAATATTCAAAGTTCTTCTTTAAAACCTAACGTTAACTATTTATAGTATTTTCAAAATACTCTAAAAATTAAATAGAAGATACAACTAGCAGCAATTATGTCTCGTAGGGTGATCTATGAGTCATAATCGAGATTTCATAGTCAACACTTGGTATTTTGGATTGGATTGCTACGACCCACTGTTATGAGTTGTTGCTTGGGCTATGTCTTATATGCTAATCTCGTAGTCTAGGCCTTCAGTTCTTGGTCTAAACTTTTGGGTCACTGTTCTTTGCTAGTAACCCCACCTATACGAGTCGTAATGAGACCTACGACTCGTAAGGTGGCCTCGTATGGATGACCTTCACTTTGCAAATTTTAAATTTTGCTCATTTTTTTCTTTATACGAGGGAACCCTACAACTTATAGCTTGGCTACGACTCGTTAGATGGCTCGTATGTCTTATACTTCAGCAAAATCTGCAATTTTCTCCCAAAATCATGCCAACCTATATTTTCTGCAAGAACAACAAAAAAACACATAAAAACCATAAAAATCGCATTGAGAAGTTACAAAATTGCTTGTTTTCGCATCAAATGTATTGTATTTTGGTAGCACATTAAGATCCTTAATTTAGAACTATAGCTGGTCCTCAAGCGACGACTCAATCTAAGTAGATAATGAGAGACACATAGCAACTATCCTAATGGCATGTACATCACTTAACTCCAACTAAGGTACACAACTCTCATTTTCAAAACCTGATAGCAAACCTACCAAGCAAACTAAAACATGATGATGCATTTGACAATCTAACTATGAAAAGTGAAGGATTATCATCTATCCACAGTCACTGACCAAAGAACATGTCAATCATGCAATGCAAATGCCCTCACAGGAAAGAAATCCCTATATTACACTCAAAAAGCAATCAAAGTTCAGGAACTGTGCAAGCAATCTCACTCTCACAAATGGAATTCTTGCATGATGACTGACACCATAGGCTTGCCCCTATACTCAAACTTTGGACTATTGAATAGTTGGATTCGAAACACTTTAGGACTTAAAAGGCTTGTAACATAGGCTCATGGGGCTTTGGTATGACATTTTAGGCAAGTAGTGACTAAAAGCTATCCTTGACCTGTGTTTTTCAACACTTTTACCACAACAACTCCACAAATTTTTAATATAAACTCCCTTATTATTCCTTTTCAAGCTTTTCCGAGTGCTTTCTCTTTCCTTTTTCAGCTTTGCCTTATTTTTGAACTCAGTTTGCTATTCATTTCAATCCAAGTCACTTTTCTTTTCTTTTTGTCTCACTCGGCACATTTTTTTCTCTTCTTTCTTTCTTTCCCAGCTAACCACCTCATTTTCATTACTTTACAACAACAAAGCCCACCCTCAACTTAGGCTTCTAGCCTAATATAAAGTACACAATACCCATTCCCTAAACAAGGGCCACTTTTTTTAGCCACCGTCAACTTAGGCTTTTTGCATTAATCAAGGTTCACATGTTTAAGGATAGAGTAAGGCCAATATCAAGGTATTTCACAAAACAAGGTTAGGCTAGCTAGGTGTCAAGAAAGAAAATGTACATGTAAAGTTCAAACATTTGGAACAAAGGATTAACTACTACGTTTTGTATGTCATTTAGGCAAAAGTGGACTCACTAAATGAACAACGGCCTAAGTTCCTTTACTAATCAACCATATCTCCACTCCAATCTTAGAGTAACAAAGGTAAGTTCTAAGTCAGTACACAATGCAAAAATATGACAAAATAGACTCTGACACACATGGCATCGCATACAAAATCAACATGGACTCACAAGTCATGCTTCAAGTTTCAACATGCCTTCTCTTTATCAGAACAAACATTGCCAAATAATCATATGCAAGATTGTAATGGCAACCAACAGTCTAAAAAGTTTTTAGGGAACCCAATTTTCAAAACATTCATAAAATCATTCAAGATTATACACGTACCAAAAGATAATAATCACTATATATCTACAAATCATCTACACTACCTAAACATACTGCTTCAATAGAAATTAAACATCAACAAGGAAAAACAAACATGATGAGAAAACCTTGGGATAAAAAATAGGGGAAGATATGGACTCAAGGCTACTCAGACTTTTCCCTAATCCATAGCTTCTCACACCCCACCAAAACAAAATACTTTGTCCTCAAAGTAAACATGTATATATATACACACAAAAAACAATAGTTTAAAACCAATCATTCACATAATAATTAAAACTAGAAATCCAAAATAAAATAGTTAAGGATACCCAAAAACCAACGTAAAAATACTGTCTAAAACAAGAACAAAGTATCCATAAGTAGCAATAAGGTCTGGGGTCAAAAGTGTCAAACATAAGGTGCTCAAGCACCAGTATCCATTTGGATCTGGGAATCCTGGGATCCAATCTCTTCCTCGGTGATCTGGCTGCAGCTGTACTTGAGCTCCTGGCTCCCTGTGCTATCTGCTGCTTCCGGTCTCTCCTATTAGCCACCATAGCTAATGACTCCTATACCACCACATCAGTAATTTGCTCCTCCAATGCTGCAACTTCATCATCAGTCCCCAGTCTCTTCTGGCTCACGACTACATCATCACTCTCGAGGGGCCTCTTCCCATGGGCCATGCGAGCGGTTATCAAATAAATCAACCATATCATCACCCACCGGTGCTTCCACCGGGGCTGCTATCGGAGCCGCTAACATCTTCAATAGGTTGGCCTTGAACTTTTCCAGCACATCCTTCAAAGTAACCATGTCAGGGGCTGTGCATCCTCGAGTCTCTTCTAGACCCTATCCTTAAAGGCATTTACTCTGGCATCCACTGCTCTAACTCTCTGATCTCAAGCTAGGGATCACCACTTCCTTTAGTAGAAGCTCCGATATAAAATAACAATCATTATAGATAGACTTTGAGATGCTTGAATAGCTTCAGCCTAGCCTTTTCATTAACTGGATCTCCTACCTCCACTATTAATAAGTGGTGGAAAGACTTAAATCCTGGACCTTTGCTTGCTCTACTATGGTGAATTACCCAATGCTTTATTTCTATCCTAGTTTATCCTGATTCAACATTACAAGTATATTGATTTTTCCCCAATAACCGAATACTTTTGTTTTGATTCCATCCATATATTGATTTTCTTCCCTATAAGTTATAATCTCAATAAGAATGCTAGTTCTTACTGTTCATATATTATGATATGAATATACCACATCAATTCGTTATGAATGGATGATGAGATTCCATTGATTTACCATCTCAAGAGTGTATGTCTTGGCCCTCTCCTCTGAGTCGTGGACTGTCTGACGGACCCATAGTTTGAGATTGCTCATCAACCTACTCAACTGGAGCTCTGTCTTTACTAACTTGCACACCAAAGCATGAAAAGCATAAACAGACATAAGAGGAAAGTCTGCAGAGTCAACCTGAGTAGTAGGAGGTGCTGGTGCAGGTGTATCGGAGGATGGCATCACTACAATATCAACACTTGGAGGCAGATCTGATACAATGAGAGTAGAACTGGTGGTGGCTGGAGTCAACTCTTTAGTTTGTGGCTCTAGAGGAAATGGATCTGGAATAAGAGGAGAAGTTACTTGTTGTAGGGCCACGGGGGCTTTCATTAGCCTTAATCAGGCTGGGATCTATTGTACACATAACCTCTACATGTGGGTCCAAGTAAAGGGAGACATGTAGCCCTGCCTCATTACACAATCTGTGTATCAGGATGGGAAAAGGCAATGAGGTCTTAGCATGAATCGCCAACTCATGGATTTTCTCGGCCATGACTCGGGCCTAATCAATCTCATAGCCAGCTAGAATTCTGGTAGTAGTACAACTCTATCCAAGGTGATAACATTATCTGTAAATGTAGGTTTGATGTGCCAACGGATAATAGACTATCGAAGTTTGGCCTAAAATAAGAGGTGGGATTTCATGGTCTAATCGACGTGGTTTGTGACCCACATAGGTCAAGGCCCTCCTCACATGACTGACTAGCTATCCACCTAAGGAGCTTATTCTTTAGCTCTACATTCTTGTCGTTCACTGATTTCCTCATCTTCATGATCCTATCATTATATTCAGCAGTGGAACAAGCTACTCTGTAGTTTGGCCCGAACTGAACCCTCATAATAGTTTCCTCAAAAATGTCAACCATCTTACCTCGGACTAGAACTTCTCACAACCTTGGTCTCTCTATAGCTTTCTTTCTTCTAGGAAGATCTCGGAGAATAGTGGCATAGTAGGCGGCGTAGAATTCTCAGACTAGATATGGGGCATACTTGCCCAACTTTTGTGACAACCATCCAAGCCCGTGATGGTTGATCTCTGTCTCTAAGTTTGGCACCTTACTTAGCCCTGAATCATTGAGCCTTTACTCCTCGTGAAAATGCCAAACAGGCTTTCCTTAGCCCTTTAGTTCCAACCCTTTGTCATAGATAACTTTCATGCCCTTGATTCCCCATCTGCATTTCTGGGATCAATAGAGGAAACAGATTAGTCAACCAGGGGATGTGACTCTATAGCATCATGAGGAGTCTGAGATGCCTCCAGTGAACCTTTCTCTAAGTGTGAGGGGCTTCTACTCGACCCGTCTCCATTGCCTTCCTCCTCAACCAGGGAGGAACTAGTAACCTCCATCAGGGTCAGTGCAACTCTGGCTTTAGTCTTTGGCACCTTTGCCTCGATGTCTATCCAAACTTTGTGGACTTTCATAGATCCCTTAGATTACTCATCCTCTAATGGTACATCCCTCAACCGTCGACCTAAAGATTTAATATCTTCTTTTCTAGCCTTTGGTGCCATAGGACCTAAAAATTACATTACAAACCCATGATAAGCACCACAATTTACATACTCAGAATATAAACAAAGAAAGAAGTAAAAATAAAACATAAAACAAAGAAAAACTTCACAGAATCAGTTGAAGTCTGTAGATACGAGCACAAGTACGACCATAGGGTGACTTACGAGTCGTACATTAGTCTCATAGTGCTAAGTAGATACGAAGCTCAGGTATAGCTCATAGGATGACTTGTGAGTCATAACCTGAGCTTATAGTAGGTAACATAATATAATTTAGGAAAAGGTAGGTCCCATGAGTCCTTTGCTACGATTCATAGTTGGCATTATGATTCAAGAATGGGTCTCGTATGGTAGTATTACAGAACCATAGGTGACTGTTGCCTCTTACGAGGGACCACTACGACTCATAGGGTGACCTATGAGTCATAAGGGGTCCTCATAGAAGAAAATGGAAGGCACCTATGGTGCCTGTAATCTTTCCACAAGAACCACAAATCATTCAAACCAACAATTTAAACAACATCGAAGCAACATATCATCTAAAACACACAAACAAACCCATCTCATAATCATGACCATCCCGAATCAACAATTATCCCATAGTCAAACAAACAACAAAACCCAAATTACATTCGAAATATACCCAAGGATATTTAATCCCTAAACTCGTAATTATTAACACCAACAAACAATAAAAGGAGTTCAACACAAAGACCCACAATGAGTATCTCACAGATGGATCATATTCAAAGAATACCAACATCAATTAGATTCAAATTCGACATGAGTTCAAAAGATTTATCAACGAAAAATCATGAACTACACATATGATCAACATATCTTTACCACACTCAACCAACAAAAGTAATTTCATCATTCCAAACGATTCTAAGGAATTCAAATCTACCATACCCCCATTTCTCATATTCATAAGGTTATTGAGAAGTTGTCATCTCCCATGTCTGTGAAAGGGGCTGGAGTTTCATTGGGCATGCGAGTTTCGACCATCAATTCATAGGAGATTTCTCTAAGCTTGCACACCCAATATGCAAACTATTAGAGAAAGATGCCAAGTCTTAGTTTGATAATAGCTGTCCGCATGCCTTTGAGACTTTGAAGCAAAAGTTGATCTTTGCACCTGTGGTAGTTGCACATGACTGGGTTGCCTCGTTGAGGTTATATGTTATTCTAGTTGAACTGTTATGGGTATTGTGCTTGGGTAGAAGCGCAACAAGTGTTTCCATCCCATCTACTATGCCAGCAAGATCCTCAATAATGCTCAAAGGAATTATACAGTGACTAAGCAGGAATTGCCGACAGTGGTGTATGCCTTTGGTAAGTTCAAGGCCTACCTATTGGGCACCAAAGTGATAATGCATGCCAACCATGCAGCATTGAGATACTTCATGGTAGATAAAGATGCTAAGCTGAGGCTGATCAGATGGGTTCTCCTGCTGCAAGAGTTTGACTTTGAGGTCCTAGACCAAAAAGGAACTGAGAACCAAGTAGCAGACCACTTATATCGGTCGGAGGATAAGTTAAGAGCTAAAGATTGGTTGAAAATCGATGATTCCTTTCTTAATGAGCAGTTATAGGCAGCTTCTGTTGACCTAATTCCTTGGTTCGCTTATTTTGCTAACTTTCTAGTGAGTGACATTATGCTTAAAGGCCTTAACTCTCACCACAGAAAAAAGTTTCTTCATGATGTGTGCAGGTACTTCTGGGATGACCCGAACTTATTCATAGCATATGTTGATGGGGTCATTAGATGGTGCATTCCATAAGCATAGATGAAGAGTATCATGGAGGCCCATAACTCTTCCACAGTAGGGGGCCATCATGGTAGGGCCAGGATATTGTGCTGCGAAAATACAACACTTTTGATACTTAAAACTTAGGATTTTATATGTTCCCAATGTGATATTTATGGGTTTTTACATGTTTTTGTGTTTAAATTTACAGGATTATAGGTTGGCCATGATTTGGGGAAAAATTGCAGAAGTTGTTGGTTTTTTCTATTATACGAGACCTTATACGAGTCGTAGAGCCTTCTACGACTCGTAATGTTCTTTCGTGAGTAATTCTAGTATGTGATAAATTGCTGAAGTCAAAGTCTATAAGATATGCATATCGTAAAGAAAGTTACGAGTCGTAGACCATTCGTACCCTGAAGATCATAGAATTGGACATGCTGGAAATTCATCCGATGAAACTCCCTTTACTGCTTGTAAACCACTTTATGAATTTTAAAGCGGTGCAGTAGAAAAGTGTCATGCCCCAAAGTCTGGTTAGGGCGGACTGGCACCCGTTGCCGATAAGGCTCGGGAGAACCAACTTATATCT